>JAKOOJ010000048.1:0-630000 GCA_022577455.1 Arizona elegans
TAAACTCCATGGATGGACTGCTGCTCCTGCTTCTGTTAGGGTCCTCGTTGCCCTGCCATCCTCCTCTCCTTGGCTTGGTCTCGTGCTGTATTTCTTTCTCTTCCCCACTCTACTACCCAGAGTCCAACCACACGCCCTCTGTTGAAGAGGCCAGCTCAGTAGTACCTTCCCCAACTCTCTGCTTGCCTTGACCAACTTTGGTGTAGGCTAGCTGATAAGAAAGCACCCATTTCGGTTTTTTTTTTTTAGATGGAACGATTTTGAAGGTTATTTGTCTTCTTGCAGAAATACCGATGTGTTATGTGTATTGGTGTGAGTGGCACGTCAGAAGGAGTAAGATTTCCATCCGTCCCCCTCTTCCTCCTCCTTGCTTGAGTCAACCATGAGTAGCTAGGCTATTTTTAATGCTTGCTGGGATCTCAGAAAAAAGGAGTGTTGGGAAACCATTACCTGCTTATGTTGTCTTGTGTTTTCACTGTGGCGTTATTTTTGTGTCACTCCAAGGAAGCATCGTCACTTTGGGAGAAAGTTTATCTAAGCAGAATTCTCTGCAGACTGATCCAGTTAACATAAGTGGGCTGGGATTCATACCGTAGAAATTGCTGAAATACCAAGTAAAACAATGATGATTTCCTGGTTTTATGGAGATACATGCCATGTCGACCATATCAAAACACTGGGTAATTGGCTGCTAAGCCTAAATTCTGAGCGGTACAGTTAGTCCTTGACTTACAACAATTTGTTTAGTGACCTACGTTACAGCGGTCCTCCTCCTCCTCCTTCTTCTTCTCCTCCTCTCCTCGCCTTCTTCTTCTTCTTCTTCTCCTTCTCCTTCTCCTCCTCTCCTCCTCCTCTCTCCCTCCTTCTTCTTCTTCTTTTCTCCTCCTCCTCCTTCTTCTCCTCCTCCTCCTTGTCTTCTCTTCTCCTTCTCCTTCTCCTCCTCCTCCGCCTCCTCCTCCTCCTCCTCCTCCTCCTCCTCCTCCTCCTCTCCTCCTCCTCCTCCTTCTCTTCTTCTATCTTCTTCTTCTTCTTCTTCTTCTTCTTCTTCTCTTCTCCTCCTCCTCCTCTCCTTCTCCTTCTCCTTCTTCTTCTTCTTCTTCTTCTTCTTTTCTCCTCCTCCTCCTCCTCCTCCTCATCATTGGAAGCTACATTACAGCAGTCCTGAAAAAAAGTGACTTATGAGCCTTTTTCACACTTAACGACTATTGCAGCATCCCCCATGGTCATAGTGATTGCAATTCAGGGGCCTGGCCAATGAATGACTCAAATTTATGACGGTTGCGGTTTCCCCGGGTCATGGTATCCTCTTTTGCGACCATCTGACGAGCAACGTCAATGAGGGAGCCAGATTGACTTAACAACCATGTCACTCACTTAACAACTGCAGTGGCAAGAATGGTTGTAAAGTGGAATAGAACTCACTGAAAAAACTGTCTCGGTTAGCGACAGACGTTTTGGGCTCCATTGTGGTCATAAGTCAAGGACTACCTGTATTTTTATTTTAAACCATGCTTATCTATAAAGAGCGTGGCGATCAGTTGGATTAATCAGCCTGCTCTTAGTTATTTACTAAATAGGATGATTTTAAGATGTGTACAACCTTCCATTGTCTTGATCCTCTTCCTTCTCTCCTACAACTGTTTCATGATGCACCCACTGTTGTCTTCATAGCTCAGAAAGTATCTCTGAGTTCTTAGTACAAATAGAATAGAAATAGAAACAGAATAGAAGATGGAATAGAGTAGAGTAGAGTAGAGTAGAGTAGATGGAATGGAATGGAATGGAATGGATGGAATGGAATAGAAGAATAGAATAGAATAGAATAGAAATAGAATAGAATAGAATAGAATAGAATAGAATAGAATAGAATAGAATTAAAATAGAAATAAAATAGAAATAAAATAGAAGATGGAGTGGAGTGGAGTGGAGTGGTGTGGCGTATAATAGAGTAGAAAACATGGAATGAATAGAATAGAATAGAATAGAATAGAATAGAATAGAATAGAATAGAATTAGAATTAGAATAGAAACCGAATAGAAGGAATAGAAATAGAATAGAAGATGAAATAGGATAGAAGATGGAGTAAGTAGAGTAGAGTAGAGTAGAGTAGAGTAGAGTAGAGTAGAAAACATGGAATGGAATGGAATGGAATGGAATAGAAGAATAGAATAGATAGAATAGAATAGAATAGAATAGAATAGAATAGAATAGAATAGAATAGAATAGAATAGAATTAAAATAGAAATAAAATAGAAATAAAATAGAAGATGGAGTGGAGTGGAGTGGAGGTGTGTGGAGTAGAATAGAGTAGAAAACATGGAATGAAATAGAATATAATAGATTAGAATAGAATAGAATAGAATAGAATAGAATAGAATAGAATAGAATAGAATAGAATAGAATAGAATAGAATAGAATTAGAATTAGAATAGAAACGAATAGAAGGAATAGAAATAGAATAGAAGATGAAATAGGATAGAAGATGGAGTAGAGTAGAGTAGAGTAGAGTAGAGTAGAAACATGGAATGGAATGGAATGGAATAGAATAGAATCGAATAGAATAGAATAGAATAGAATAGAATAGAAATAAAATAGAAATAAAATAGAAATAAAATAGAAATAAAATAGAAGATGGAGTGGAGTGGAGTGGAGTGGTGTGGAGTAGAATAAGTAGAAAACATGGAATGAAATAGAATAGAATTAGAATTAGAATTAGAATTAGAATTAGATATTAGAATTAGAATTAGAATTAGATAGAATTAGAATTAGAATTAGAAACCGAACAGAAGGAATAGAAATAGAATAGAAGATGGAATAAAATAGAAGATGGAGTAGAGTAGAAAACATGGATAGAATAGAATAGAATAGAATAAATAGAATAGAATAGAATAGAATAGAATAGGATCTTGGAGGTCTTCTAGTCCAGTCCCCTATACAAGGTAGTATAGTGACCGTCCTTGTATATTGACTGTTCACCATTTTACAGCGGTGACGTATAACCTTACCCCAGTTCTTCATCTGTCACCTTCGCAAGTCTGTAAACCACAGGAAAGTTGAAGTCCGATCACAAGCCCAGTCGTGATTTCACTTAGTGGCCACTTCGTTGCTCGTCTCACTTGTGGTTGCTAAACAAGGATTACCTGTACGTTTTTACCAAAGACCTTGATAAACCAAGCTTTTCTCCCATACAGGTATTCCTCAACTACAATCATTTAAACGACCTTCCCGAAGTTACGATAGCACTGAAAAAAGTGACTCACAGCTGATCTTTTGTACTTATGACCATCAGAGCATCCGTGTAGTGACATGATCGTGATTTGGACGCTTGCCAACCGTTGCACACTTACCAGAGTTGCAGGTGTCCTGCCGTCTCACGATGGTCATTTTATGACTTTCCCAGCCGGCTTTCGAAAAGCAAAAATAATGGAAAGCCAGCACGGAAAGTCTCAAGTCATGGTCACACGATGTCTCAACGAGCATAGGTGATTTAATGACCATGGTTTTTTTTTAAAAAAAAAGGATCACCACGCTGGGTGCAATCAATGTGATGCCTCATTTTAATGACTGTACCTCTCCATGACAAATTTTCCCCATCTCTATTCTGATCGTAAGTTGAGGACTATCTATACCGGTAACTGGGAACTTTCAGCTAGACCAGGGGTGTTCAACTCAACACCGGATACGGCCCATGGGGGTGCTTAGATCTAGGCTGCGGGGCCACGCTGGAAACAGTGAAGGATTGGTCCATGGTGCCTCTGGCAGGGAAACGGAGCTCCGTTTTTGCTGGAAGAGGGCTGCAGCAGTAGTGGGTTTCACTTACTTTCGCTACTGGTTCAGAACTGCGAGCGTGCATGGCGCTTCTGTACATGTGCAGAACTTTTTGCGCATGTACAGAGCATCCGTGATGACGTCCGGGCGGGTGGGCGGAGCCTCCCACTGCCACTGCTACCGGTTAGCCCGAACCGGGGTGAACCGGTAGAAACCCACCACTGGGCTGCAGGATGCCGTCGCAGCTGAAAACGGAGCTCGGGAGGGGGACCTCACAAAGTAATCCTGAGCTCCATTTTCACTGGCAGAGGGGCTGGAGCGGGGGCCGTTGGAGTGACATCGAGTTGGCCACGCCCACCACGGTCATGCCCCTCCCAACCCCTCCCCCCCCCGAGGTCAAACACAACCCCTGATGCAACCCTCAGTGAAATCGAGTTTGACACCCCTGAGCTAGACCAAAAACGGATTCCGTTAGAATTGGGACATGATTTGATTTTTAATAAATAAACACATGGCCCGTAAAGCTTTCAAGGATTCCTCCAGCAATCAAGAAGCCCAAAGATTCCTAGGATCAACTCAGCCAAGAGGATCCCAAAGGCAGGCAGGGTGAGTACTCGCTCTCTCTCTCTCTCTCTCTCTTTTTTTTTTTTGTCCTAGTTCCGTGACGGCGAACCTATGGCATGTGTGCTGGAAGTGGCACACAGAGCCATCTCTCTGGGCATGCGAGCCGTCGACCATTGCTTTTCGGGTTCTGGCGCGCTGGCCAGCTGGTCTTCACACATGTGGGAGCACTGGAAATTGGAAGAGCAGCCGCCTGGTGCGCAGGCACGCGCCGGGAAGATAATCTTCCGGTTTCCGGTGCACGCATGTGCACCGGCCAGCTGATCGTTGTGCACGCATGTACCCCAGAAACCGGAAGACCAAGTGGCCAGTGCACTGTGTGCGCTGAAAATCATCTTCCTGGCGTGTGTGCATGTTCACCGGGCGGATGCTCTTCGGTTTCTGTCGTGCCCCCATTTCGACACTCAGTGTCGAAAAGGTTCACCAAAACTGTTTTAAGCTTATTATCCCTGGGCTGGGTTGGGATATGCACCCCTCTCCTTTTCTACCCTCCTCCTCTAGAGTTGCAAAGGAGGGCAAGAATAACAAAGCGCTATAACCGTGATGGTGAACCTTTGGCACATTTGCCACAGATGGCACGCGTAGCCGTATCAGTGGGCACGCAAGCTCAGGGATCAGAAGTTGTCAAACGGGGGTGTTTTCGGCCTCCGGAGGACCTCTGGGGAATGGGGAAGGCCATTTTTTGCCCTCCCCAGACTCCTAGAGAGGCCCTGGAGCCAGGTGAGAAAGAAAACGGGCCTACCAGGCCATCACGTGCCAGGAGCAGGGGGGAGGGGGTGTCACACACTCAGGGGCGAATAGAATTATGGGTGTGGGCATATGCGTGTGACCTCCCCCGCCCCCCGCTCCTGGCACGCGATGGCAAAAGTGTTAGCCATCACTGCGCTATAAGAAGGGGCTTTCCTCTCATAGTCAACAGATCCCCAGGGGAAGTGAGTTCACCCTTCTGGATTTGTATTGGATTTGTTTAATTGGTTAGTTTACTTGTGCAACCATTTTGCAGAAATATGCACGTTCCTCGTGTGGCTCTCTTTCACAGAGAGCTCTGTTTCTTTGTGGGTTAGGAAACGGTGCTGTTCTTTGTCTAATCCTTTGTGAAGAAATAGCAATAGCACTGAAGACTTATATACCGCTTTACAGTGCTTTTACAGCCCTCTCTAAGCGGTTTACAAAGTCGGCCTATTTCCTCCAACAATCTGGGTCTTCATTTGACTAAACTCGGAAGGATGGACGGTTGAGTCAAACTTGAGCTGGTCAGGATCGAACTGCTGGCAGTGGGCCAGAGTTAGCTGCAATACTAACCATGACTCCTGAGGTCAACACCAACAGCCTTGCAATGATGAAATTGGTGGCCTCGTCCCATTTTTTCCTTTCATTTTTAAAAAGATGATAGGAAATGTAGCCAGAATGGAAAACAAAGTCCTTATTTCACACATTGGACTTAAAATTTTTGCTACATTTAAGTATTCTTCAGGTATGAGAGGTTGATAATAAGCCCCTGCATCAGGGGTGGGATTCAAAAAATTTAGCAACGGGTTCTCTGCCGGGTGGGCGTGGCCATGGTGGGCAGGGCCTAGTCGGCCTCCTGCACCATGGTGGCGGGGGCGTTTTTGCCTTTCCCTGCTCCGAAGGCTTTTCTTGAGCCTCCGGGAGATGAAAACGGGCCTCCCCAGGCTCTGGAGGCCCTCTCGAAGCCAGAAACAGGCCTGTTTCCGGCCTTCCCGAACTTCCGGTAGGCCTGTTTTTCTCTTTCCCCAATTCTCCGCACGTACCCTGCACTTACCTGCATCCAAAATGGGCCACATGGGGACTCCTGGAAGGGGCGGGATGGGCAGGGCCAGCCAGGAGTAGGGATTTGGGGTTCTCCGAACTGCACAGAATCTTTGCTAGAGGTTCTCCCGAACCCCTACGAACCTCCAGCAGCCCTTGCATGCATTATACTATGTAATGGTATAGTATTCCATTATACTGGTATCTACCAATGGTTTCCATTCATGATGAATAGGCAGGATCATATGAACTTTCCCATCTGGTGGACATTGAGGGTAATGGGAATTGTAGTCCGACACATCTAGATGGCAGTGTATTCAGTAAAATTGACTTATGTAAATCAATGAAATGTCATTTGTCTTGTCAGGTATTCAAAACATTTATTTATTTATTTTATTTATTATATTTCTATACCGCCTTTCTCCCGTAGGACTCAAGGCGGTGTACAGTCAAGAAAAAATATAGATACACAAACATCATAAAATTGCTAATGAAAATTATCATTATAACATCGTTTGGCCCAATTAAATAGAACCTAAAATTAGATAACATTTTTAAAATCATTCACACGTTCATATGTTTAGCCCCGCCTGTTGGAACATCAGAGTTTTGAGGGCCACGGCGGAAAGCACGGAGATCAGGGGATATTTCGTATCTCGGGGCAGTTCAATCCAAAGGGTTGGAGCCCCCACAGAGAAGGCCCTCCCCCTGGGAGTCGCCAGTCAGCATAATTTGACTGACGGTACCCCTGAGTAGTCCCTCCCTGTGAGAACGAACTGGTCGGTGGGAGGCTATTGGTGGCAAAAGACGGTCTCGTAGGTAAAACATGAACCCTCAAACCATTTCCTTCCCTTTTTTCTCTTTTCATCTAGGGTTGCGGACCCCTTTTTGATCTCCATGGAAATGATGAAGCCAACGTTGGGTTCCCTTACCCAAAGATGTTTTGTCACTCCACTTTCATACTTGATTATTTTTGCTAAGCAATTTGAGGAGGAATTCTAAGGGCACTTTGACACGGGGATTCCGTTCCAATTACGAAAAGGCCATCCAGACCTCTGTCGTCTTGCTGAGTTTGAAAAATAACTTAGTTTATTTCCGGATAGCCTGCAATGTAACCCACATTGTCAAAGCGGGGAGGGGGAGGGAGGGAGTTATGTCCAGTTTTGAGATCGTGGAGCACTGCAGGTGGCTCATTTTCCATTCAAAAGGGTTGCCTCACCTTTAGAATTTCTCCTCAGTTCTAAGTTGCTTCTCTCCTTGATTAGTCTCCATTCATTGCTTCTTGTCCTGCCCTCAGGTGCTTTGGAGAATAGCTTGACTCCCTCTTCTTTGTGGCAGTCCCTGAGACAAGGGTAAAATGTTAACAGTTCGGAGTGGTTCGCCCGAACTGGTAGTGAAAATGCTACTGGTTCGCCCAAAACCGGTAGTAAAAAAATGCTTTAAAAAGTAAAAAAAAAAAAAAAAAACTTCCGATGATCACGCAGCACAGCTGGTCAGCGGTGACAATCAGCTGTGCCCCACAATCCTCGGAAACTCTTTTTTTACTTTTTAAAAGCATTTTTTTACTACCTATTGGGGGGGGCGTTTTTGCTCCCAGGAGGCTTCCCTGACGGCCTGCTAGGCCAAAAACAGGGAATGAGGGGGTGCTGCAAAAGAACGGGAAGGAAGGAAGGAAGGAAGGAAGGAAGGAAGGAAGGAAGGAAGGAAGGAAGGAAGGAAGGAAGGAAGAAAGAAAGAAAAGAAAGAAAGAAAGAAAAGGAGGGAGGGAAAAAGGAGAGGAAGGAAGGACCACAAATCTGGCACTAAATGTAGCTGCAGAGGATACCTTCAAAGAGCACAGCAATCTAGGGCTGGAAGGGACCTGGAGGTCATCTAGTCTAATCCCCCTGCTCCAGCAGGACATTGTTAAAGTGAGTTTCTGTCTTTTGACCTCCCCCCAGTTACATGACTACATAGCCACACCCACCCAGTCACATGACCCCCACCATGTGATGCCCACAGAAACCGGTAGGAAAAAAATTTAGATTTCACCACTGCTCTGAGATATTGGAACATCGCTATCATGTCACTCCCTAGTCCAATGATGGCTAACCTTTTTGCCATCATGTCCCAAAAGGCGGGGGGAGCGGGGGGGGTCACACCCACATGTGCCCACACCCATAATTCAGTGCGACCCATGTCCCCCCCGCGCGTGCGCCCCTCTGTGCTCCCCCCCGCTTTTGGCACGCAATGGCACGGTGGGCCCAGTAGGCCCGTTTTTCGCTTTCTGGAAGCTTCTGGAGCCTGGGGAGGGCGGAAAACAGCCTTCCCCACCCCCCTGGAGGCTCTCCGGAGGCCGGAAACCGACCTATTTTCCAACTTCTGATGGGACTGGAAGGCCCATTCTTCGCTCTCCCCAGCCTCCAGAGCCTTTCTAGGAGCCTGGGGAGGGTAAAAATGGCCTCCCCTCCCCGGAGGCCCTCTGGAGGCCAGAAATAGCCTGTTTCCCCGATTTCCGGTGGGCCCGGAAGGCCCGAAAATCAGCTCGCCGGCGTGCACATGTGCGCCAGAGCTGAGCTAGGGCAACGCTTGCGTGCCCCACCGATATGGCTCTGTGTGCCATCTGTGGCACGCGTGCCATAGGTTCGCCATCACGGCCCTAGTCCTTCTTTTCATAAGACTAGACCTTTGTTCCAGGGGTGGGGTTCTACTTTCCTTTACTACCAGTTTGCAACGGGATCGCGTGTTATAGCTTTTGTGCATGTGCAGATCACCTATGACGACATCCAGGGCAGTGGGCAGAGCCTCCCGCCGGTTTGACTACTGGTTCTTGCGAACCAGTCCGAACCCGGGGCAGCCAACCACTGCTTTGTTTCCACCTTCTGAGCTTCGGTTCCTCAAATAGTTCTGAGCTTCGGTTCTTCCTCCTATAAGAATTGTCAGATTTTGGGAGGAAAATAGAACAGTTTGGAAGTATTTTTTTTTACAAAGAGTTTCAGTACTTGCAGGCTGAAAAAATAACCTTTTACAGGTAGTTCTTGCTTAACAATCCTACCTGGGATGAGTAACTCCATCATACTTATCTTCACTTAATCAAGTGAAACGGTTAAGTAAAACATCACATGACCACACATAGCCACCAGTGGTGAAATCCAAATTTTTTTACTTCTGGTTCTGTGGCTTGCTGGGTGTGGCAGGGAAAGAATACTGCAAAATCTCCATTCGCACCCCACTCCAGGAGAAGGATACTGCAAAATCTCCATTCCCACCCCACTCCAGGGGAAGGATACTGCAAAATGCCCATTCCCTCCCCGCTCCAGGGGAAGGATACTGCAAAATCTCCATTCCCACCCCACTCCAGGGGAAGGATACTACAAAATCCCCATTCCCTCCCCACTCCTGGGAGAAGGATATTGCAAAATCTCCATTCTCACCCTACTCTGGGGCCAGCCAGAGGTGGCATTTGCCGGTTCTCCAAACTGCTCAAAATTTCCGCTACTGGTTCTCCAGAACCTGTCAGAACCTGCTGGATTTCACCCCAGATAGCCACTGTGGCAAGTGGAGGTCATATAATGGAGCAAAACTCACTTAACAAATGACTCACTTAAGAATGGAAATTTGGGGCTCCGTTGTTGTCGTAAATCGAGGACTACCTGTAATAAGGAAAAAGAGCTGTTGGGTGGTAAGGAAGTGGAGCCCACTTGTGGGAATATCGGATAGGATGAAACTCGCATTGAGCAAAACAGGAAGTGGCCCCCAAAATTCTGGGAAATTCTAAGAGGAGATGGTAAGCAAGGCACCCTATCTCACGTCTGCTAAATGGAAAATACGTTTGAAAATGCTACAAGCACCTGGTGTTTCTCTGATGATTCTCCACCAACCTGCTGGCTCACAAATTCGGAATTCAGGTAAGATCTCTCTTTACGCGACCTATTTCATCTGAAATAATATTGAGATGATTGTAAAAACTTTGGCATTTATTAGCAGGCTTCCCAGCACATTTGGAGATGAAAAGCTGTTACAGGTTGGCTTGGTATATAATACTACTTAAAATTGGGGTTTGCCCTTTTGTTTACGTTTTGTCTGTGTTGGCTTGTGATTCACTGGATTTGCCTATCAGTGTTTATCGTTGTCACCCGTTCCCTCTTGTCTGTGCTTCGATTTGCACACACAGCGGAAGTGCGCAGCGTTTTGTGTTTCCCTTATGCCGTGGATGTGTAATTAGAGTAGTCTTTCGGAGGCTGAAATAGTACTTGGTTAGGGGTCATTTCAAGATCAAAGTCTCATCATGGGCCACGGTGATTAGTAGTAGTGAAGAGCCTAACTCATGGAGAATCTTTTGGGCTTGAAGTGTGTTCTGTCCCCGTCTCACACACAACACACACAAACAGACAGCCAGGGGTTAAATAAACTGGCAGACAACCACTTCTTCCAATAAGACGCTTGGCAGCAACCCAGTAGCTGCTTGCCAAGCACTTTTACTCAATAAACAAAACATCCACAGTCAAGAATTGTCCAGTTCGTAAAATAAATCCAAGGCCAATAATGTTGTTTCCAAAGATGCCATGTGACTCGATAGTAGTTAGTTTTGTTCGTCACAGAGTCTGAATGGCCACCTCACCCCTTTTTATATCCTGTGAGGTGTGGTCCAGTGACTCAGCCTAATCTCTGGCATGCCTTTTCTTCTGTTGCGCGCCCTTATCTCTGCGACGCTGCTGAGGATCCAGCCAAGACTCATTACCCTCATCACTGTCCACCTGTGGCTGCGTGGACGTGCTTGGCCCTGGCCCTATCTCTTGCCCTTCGGCGGACACCGAAGGCATTGCCAGAGAGGAGGGTCCTGGAGAGGGAGGCCTTGCCAACTCCTCTTCCTCACTCTCAGAGTCTGCATCTGTCGATAGTCCAGGCTCAGGCAACGGAGCCACAACAGCTGGCTGCGAAGGTCCTCTCCTGCCGATGACACAGGCTCAGGTAATGGAGCCACAACACAGTGTTGAAAATTCAGAATATGCCTAATTTGAGTCTGCTGGTGTGTGTCTCTCTCACACTCACAGATACACACAAGAAACAATGCTTTACACATTCATTTATTTAAAACAAAATTCAGTCCAATCGTGTGTGATCTCCAGATCCCCAGATCTTGCGTGTGATCTGCTTACCTTAAGGAAGTGTCCTCTTTCTGTTGATAGCTCTGGGTCACATAGGCCATTCTTTCTTGAAGCAGCTTCAAAGTGAGCTGTTCTGTCATTCCCTCAGTCTCTGAAAACCACGTGAGAACCCCATTCTCACGTGATTTTGGTCTGGGGCAGGGGTGAAATGCTCCTGGTTCGGACCAGATCACCCGATCCGGTAGCGATGGAGGCAGGTGGTTTGGAGAACCAGTAGCAAAAATCCCTGCCTGCCTCCCATGCCCAGCTGAGCCTCACAATGATCAGAGGCTTTTTCTTTTTCTTTTTAAAAGCATTTTTTCTACAACCTCTTCGGCCGAAAAAATGCTTTTAAAAGTTAAAAAAAAAAAAGCCTCTGATGATCCTGAGGCTCAGCTGGGATCATCAGAGGCTTTTAAAGCATTTTTTCTACAACCTCTTCAGACGAAGAGATCGGGTTGCTGTACTAAGAGTGGCCAGTTTCAAAACTGCTGGAATCTTAAAGTGATTAATAGGCCTGCGATCATGTACCATCTGGGATCATGTACCACCTTAGTCCTACCTGCCAGTTGGGAACACCATTCATAATTCATCGTTTTAGTTTCTGGACTGGGACGCCTTGCACACAGTCACTCACGCCCTTGTCACCTCCCGGCTGGACTATTGTAATGCTCTCTACATGGGGCTCCCCTTGAAGAGCACTCGGAGGCTCCAACTGGTCCAGAATGCGGCCGCGCGGGTGGTTATGGGCGCAACTCGTTGTGCCCACGTGACCCCCTCCTGCACAAGCTGCATTGGCTCCCAGTGGTCTTCCGGTTGCAATTCAAGGTGTTGGTCACCACCTTTAAAGCGCTCCATGGCATAGGACCCGGGTACCTTCGAGACTGACTTCTGCCACCAATAGCCTCCCACCGGCCAATTCGCTTCCACAGAGAGGGTCTCCTCAGGGTGCCATCGGCCAAGTTATGCCGGCTGGCGACACCCAGGGGGAGGGCCTTCTCTGTGGGAGCCCCAGCCCTGTGGAATGAACTGCCCCCGGAAATGCGTAAGATCTCTGACCTCCGGGCATTTCGCTGTGCACTCAAGACCCTGTTGTTCCGCCAAGCCGGGCTATCAACATAATAATTTTAAATTGGGTGTTTTAAATTTCTGGGGTTTTAAATTGAGCTGAATTATTTAATAATTTTAAATAATTTTAATTGATGTTTGTCTTGTGCTTTTAATAGGCTGTACACCGCCCTGAGTCCTTCGGGAGATGGGCGGTATAGAAATAAAATTATTATTATTAAATTATTAATTAGTTTAACAAAATGGCTTCCAAAAAGAGTCCTTGGCCCTTGGTCCTCTCCTCCTGCTGTTGATTCCTAGAAAGTGAACTAGAAGTATTTGGTCTGATGCCTGGGTTGGAACTCTCAACTCTATATTCTTGAGATCCCTTCTCAAAGTTAACCTCTTGCATTTCCTCCCCAAACAAACAAACAAAAAAAAAGATCCCCAAATCCCCAAGCAGGATAGATCCGTTTGCTGGTCTGATGAGATGGAGTGATCTTTTCATCGTCCAAGAATTCTTGGCATTTGAGGCCAAGGTTAGGGCTGCTGGGGGTTCACAGGGGTTCGGGAAAACCTCTAGCTAAGATTCTGTGGAGTTCGGAGAACTCACAAATCCCAGTCCTGGCTGGCCCCGCCCATCCCTCCCCTCCCAGGAGTCCTCACATGGCCTGTTTTGGATGCAGGTAAGTACAGGGTACACACAGGCTCGGGGAGGGTGAAAAGCGGGCCTACCAGAAGTTCGGGAAGGCTGGAAATGGGCCTGTTTCCAGCCTCCAGAGGGCCTCCGGAGCCTGAGGAGGCCGTTTTCGCTCTTCGGAGGCTCAAGGAAAGCCTCTGGAGCCTGGGAAGGGCAAAAACACTCTCCCCCTCCCTCTGTGGTGCAGGAGACCAACTAGGCCACGCCCACCATGGCCACGTCCACCCAGCAACTGGACAGAGAACTTCTTGCTAAAATTTTTGAAGCTCAGCTCTGTTTGAGGCACATTCCTCCTGGATACCAACCCTACTCTGATCACCTGTAGCAAAGTTGCCCTCCTCAGCCCGCCATCATGGCTTATGAAGATTATCCAGAAGTGTTAGAACGATGGTTTATTTTGAATCAGCTGATAAGTTCCTCTCTGGCTTCTACTAGATTTTAATACTGTTCCTCCTGGCAGTTTTCTTCCCATAACGGTATGCCAACCTTTATCTTAGCTTCTTCTTCGTTTGGCTGTTTCTGATAGCTATTGTAAGAGTATGGCCTCTTTCCTGCATGCCCCTCCAATGGATTATTTAAGAATAACTTGACTCATTTATATGAACGTTCTCTCTTATTATTTTTTTTAATGTTTTTTTTTTTCCCCTCCTGTCTCATTTCAGAAAAGGTTCAGCCGACCAAAATGCGTCCCCCTGGCTTGAAATTCCGCCTGAAGAAGCGCACAAAAGTCTAAGAATGAACTCGGCTCCCCTTCCGTTTGTTTCTCAGGAACTCCAGAGGAACCAAAGCTCCCGTGTTCCTCCTTGCCCCCACGCACAGCGAGCACCTCCTTCTCTCTAGTTCCCCGTTCAAAGCGTGGAGCATTTACTATTGAGAGAGGGGCCACCACCACGTTCAACTCTCTGGCAGTGCTCCTCAAAGTCTTACTTGACTCGAACTGATAGTTATTTTTAAAATAATTAATTAATTAATGCCCTGAAGCGTTTAATTTCACTGGCTTGTCATGAGACCAGCTGATTTCGTTCTGCATTTTTATTGTGTCTGTGACATTTTACTGTTGCTAAGTAAAGAAGAATGCCATGTCCTGCTCTCTTTTCTGCATCTCCTTGTTGTCGCTGTGTCTGTTTTTAAACTATCTGTTCAGTAAGCAGGTAATGGTTATGCCCGTACTAGATCTTAAATGTGACTTCGGCTGTACATTGGCTAGAATTGTTGGGCCTGGTTCTCTTACTTTCTCCTCTTTTGGGTGAATGCTGATGTTGCTGTTTATAGATTTATTTCTCGATCAGGAGCCTCGTGGTTGGCTAAGCGTGTGACTTCCCTGTGGTTTTTGTAGCTTACTTTTGCGTAGAAAAGTCCCAATTTGGGCCAGTGCAAATGCAGCAGTTACAGAGAGACAGCCTATTTTGGAAATGTTTCTTTTGGAAATGACGAAGACTAAGATGAAGAGGCACAAACAGTGATAAGAGAAACTCAGTTTATAGCCTTTTCAGACTCAAGGGCCGGGGAGAAGGTTTAAGCTGAAGTCTCCTTGACAACTCCGTTCTTATCTGCAAATAATTTGTAAAAGGCATTGGGGAAATTCAGGCGCATAATACACATAGACTAATAAAAGAGGAAAATAACTAATTTTATTCTGCTTGACGAATAAACTGGCTCCGTGTTTCACTGAGGTCTACTCTCCTGCTAAAGAAGAGGCTGCAGAGAAGGTGGTAAGAAATAGATTTTAAGAAAGAAATTCAGATAAGGGAAACTGTCTTTTTTTTTTTCCCCCTTTTAATTACCGAACTGATGTGGATATAGTTGAGTTGCCTGCAGTGATCTTGTGACTCAAAATAGGGCAGCTTGCTAAGCAATTGACGCTTCTTTCCTAGACAAAGACGAATGCTCGAAGGATAATGGCGGATGCCAGCATGAATGTCTCAACACTTTTGGTAGCTATGAGTGCCAGTGCCGCAGTGGCTTTGTGCTACACGACAACAAGCATGACTGTAAAGAAGGTATTACGCCTTATTTTCTGCATGAAAAGGGCTCCCACTGTGAGTCTCCAAAGACTATTTGTCATAATGTTTCACTAAACTCCATATTGGGTGGGGTGGGGGGGAGTTATTTGACTCAAGTTGTCTACTTATGTGGATGCTCTCCATATTTATTTATTTATTTATTAAATTTATATATTGAATTTATATACCGCCCTATTCCTAAGGGACTCAGGGCGGTGAACAGCGAACGATAAAAATACATTTAATACATCCCAGTTTAAAATAAAATCAAAAAAAGCAATATAAAGGGAAAGTTAGGCCAGGCCGGCCTGCTGAAACAGGAATGTTTTGAGGGCACGGCGGAAAGTGCGCAGGTCCGGAATCTTCTGTATCTCTGGGGGGATCTCGTTCCAGATGGTGGGTGCCCTCACAGAAAAGGCTCTCCCCCTGGGGGCCGCCAGTCGACATTGTTTGGCTGACGGCACCCTGAGAAGCCCCTCTCTATGGGAGCGTACTGGGCGGTGAGAGGCTATTGGTGGCAGAAGGCGGTATTATTATTATTATTATTATTATTATTATTATTATTATTATTTATTGAATTTCTACACCGCCCTTCTCCCAAAGGACTCAGGGCGGTGAACAGAATAAGATTTCATATACATATAATAATTTTTTTATATATAAACAGTAAATAATAAATTGAGTCAACTTAGTGTATCTGCTAAGATCTTGGCATAGAATTTAGATGTTTATGCTAGCCCTGCTTGTTGAAACAGAAAGGTCTTCAGGGCAAGTCGGAAAGTGCGAAGATCTGGGATTATTCGTATTCCAGGGGGTATTTTGTTCCAAAGAGTAGGTGCCCCCACAGAGAAGGCTCTCTCCCTTGGAACTACTAGACGACATTGTTTTAATGATGGGACTATGAGTAGGCCTACTCTGTGAGAGCGTATTGGTTGATGGGAGGTTATCGGTTGCAGCAGGTGGTCTCGTAAGTACTCAGGTCCTAAGCCATGGAGCACTTTAAAGGTAAGAACCAACACCTTGAAGCGCACTCGGAAGGCCACCGGAAGCCAGTGCAGCTCGCGTAGAAGAGGTGTTACATGTGTTACAATATGTTTGCATTGCATTCATTGATTTCATTTTGGTCTAGTGCAGGGGTATCAAACTGGATTTTTTTGATGGCCGGATCAGCATTGTTCTCTGTGGGCCGGCGGGAGGAGGGGGGGAGACAGGACAGAAGCCTCCTGCAGCACCCTGCTGTCCAAAACAGGGCACCGGGGGGGGGGTCACATGCAGCCCCTCTGTGCCTTGTTTTCGGCCTCCATGGACTCCTGCAGCACCCCACGCAGCCCGTTTTCAGCCTCCCCGGCCTCCAGCAGCGTTCTGCCGGCCAAAAACATGCCGCACAGAGGCCTCGTGGGGCCTCCTCATGGCCCATATTTGGCTGCCTTGGAACCCCTGGTCTAGTAGTTAAGACACCAGGCTAGAAACTGAGAGACTATGAAGTCCAGTCCCAACTTTGTTGGGTGGCCTTGGGGCCAATCCCTTTCTCCCAGCCCAACCCACCTCATAGGGCTAGTCATTGTGAGGAAAAAAGGAAGAGGATGGTGGGTTGGATATGCTCACCGCTTTGAGTTGTTTATAAAAATAACAAGGATGGGATATAAATTAAAATAAAATATTTGTTTATTTATTTTATTTAGTCCAATTTATATGCTGCCTTTCTCCGGAAACTCAGGGTGGCTTACAATATATTTAAAAAAACATTATAAAAACATTTAAAATTAAAATATTAAAACCCATTCACACCATTCATGGCCGGATCTCACAAGATCGCAACAGCGAGATCAACAGCCCCAGGCCTGCCGGAAAAACCAGGTCTTCACCGCTTTTCGGAAGGCCATCCGAAATAAATAAATCACATGTCTTTGCAAGAGACGCACATACCCTATATCTCCATGTTTTTCAAACATGGCAATTTTAATACGTGTAGATTCTATAAAATGAATAGCCACGGTGAAAGAGTGCACTCCTGTCTAACTCCTTGTAGGAGACGATCAAGCTGAGCCCGAGGGAGGGATCAAACGAGTCATCAGTCATGAGTCCCTGCGTGCTCACAAGATAACCAAGCCCAGCCCACCTTGAATCTTTATGTATACTTTTCTGATTTCCCCGATGTTTAACACTCCTTTTCCTATGGAAAATATTTTCGGTATTACCAAATTCTATAGCTTCCAGATTTCAGAAGAATCAGATCCTGGGATGTACTCATTGCTTTGAAAGATGTCCAAAGTCTTTGATGATCAACAGATCAAAAGCTTTGGAGAAGCATAAAACGGAACTGGAGCTCTTTTCGATACTACCTTGCTCTTTTCATCACCCAGGAAAAGTTCATATATAGCCATGCTGTTTCTTTCCATATTTATTCACAGAAGGCTATCATGATCTTTCTTGTTCCCGTAGTCTTCAGTAGTGTTTGTCAGCCTCAGCAACTTTAAGATGGATGGAGTTCAACTCCCAGAACTCCCAACTTTAAAAGACTAATCTAGATACTGCCATCACCACACTTTCTGCTACATGAATAGGAGAACTGTAACATATCAGATCAGATTGTTTTAGGCCAGAGGTATCAGTGAAAATAAATAGTATGTTTTCATTCCGTTTGGAAAGTAGTCATTTATAGAGTAGAGTAGAGTAGAGTAGAGTAGAGTAGAGTAGAGTAGAGTAGAGTAAAGTAGAATAGAATAGAATAGAATAGAATAGAATAGAATAGAATAGAATAGAATAGAATAGAATAGAATAACAGAGTTGGAAGGAGAGTGAACAAAGTTGTTCCCTGCAAATTGCTTCAGTCGGTGTTCCTCCTTAAATAGGCTAAGGGAGTGGCCAATTAGCCCCAAGCCTTATTCTTGAGGAGACCTTCTCCTGAGGAGCTACTCCTGCTTTTTGGCAGCTGTGCGCGCCCGCACATCAAGAAGAGGCTCCTCCTCTTCCTCCTCTTCACTTAAGGGAGCTTCTGGAGGTTCTGAAAGCCTTGGCTGAATCCCTGCCTCTGGCACCACATCTTCTCCAGCCTCCTCATTGTCCAACTCGAGTGCCAGCTGCACAGTCTGCTGGCGCAGCACCACACCAGCCTCCTTGCTGTCCGAATCAGCCACCAGCCGCACAGGCTGTGTACGGGCCACAACAGGATGAGACAATTAGCAGTTCAAGTCCGCCACGTTACTTGCAGAAGATTCTAGTTTCGGTTTAAAATGTTTAAGGTTTGCAGATGTTGGGGAAAAATCTCCCCTTGAGATGCTGTAACAGAAAGCCAGTTCTAATCTGATAGATACATATAGTTCAGGTAGATAAATATGGTCCAATAAGTATGATTACACCTAGTTCAAAGATGCAATCATTCTGTGAGGTCAAATTTGGTGACCGCAATGTGACTCCGCATTGGATGGATGGATGCAAACCAGATTGGTTTAGAAAGGAAATCATCTCAGTGGAGCAGTGGTTAGAGTGCAGTACTGCAAGTTTCTTCTGCTGACTGCCGGCTGCCTGCAATTTGGCAGTTCGAATCTCACCAGGCTCAGGGTTGACTCAGCCTTCCATCCTTCCGAGGTGGGTAAAATGAGGACCCAAAATTGTTGGGGGAAATATGCTGATTCTGTAAACTGCTTAGAGAGGTCCGTAAAGCACTGTGAAGCGGTATATAAGTCTAAGTGCTTATTGCTTATTGCTTTTGGAACTTGTCTATTTATCAACTTATTTTTTATTTTAGCTGGCTGTGATCACAAGATGACATCCATCACTGGAACCATCACCAGCCCAAACTGGCCTGATAAATACCCAAGCAAGAAGGAATGTAGCTGGACAATAACAACTACACCAGGACACCGTATCAAACTGGTAAAGTACCAGGAAGAAGATAGTAAGATAACAAGAGGTGCAAATATTAATCGATTCTGGTTTTATTCCCATAATGGAATATTATTCCATGCTGGGCATCAAAGAAACGAAAGTCTTTTCATTGACTATATTTATTTATTTATTTATTTATTTATTGGTTCAATTTATATGCCGCCCTTCTCCGGAGACTCAGGGCGGCTTACAATGCGTTAAGCAATAGCCTTCATACTTTTGTATATACCTGCTTAATAGGGCTTTTGCTCCCCCCCCCCCAAAGCGGTGTTCTTTTTTATACAAAGTCATCTTATTGCCTCCACAATCCGGGTCCTCATTTTACCTACCTCGGAAGGATGGAAGGCTGAGTCAACTTTGAGCCTGGTGAGATTTGAACTTGCAATAATTGCAGGCAGCTGGCAGCTAAGTGCTATTTAACAGCGGTTTAGTCCACTGCTCCACCAGGCTCCTAACTATAAAAGGACAGAATAAAATTATTAGGGAAGCAAGATCGTAATTTAAGTATTATCTGAACAGCGTGACTCCTTGTTAGCATCTGCGGTCCTCCCACACATGACTTCATTAATCCAGAAAACTCCTGCCCACGTGGCTTCTGCGGATTACATGATTTCAAATATGATAGTGACATCCAAATTTGCGAGGATGTCAATGTGGTCTTCTTCCGGCAATCATGTCAACCAGAGGCGTCAGGAGATTCAATTCCCATAACAACACAGAACCAGCCAATAGTATATCTAGGGAAGCATGAGGAAGTTCAAGTCCAAAGCATTCAAAGTGTACTGGGATTCCATAGTGTGAGTCACGTCTGACGTTCTTAAGGTACACAACTCAACCCAAGATGAAATTATTCTGGAAACGTAGTCAGCTATTTCATTTCACAAGTGATGTCTTGCAACACACTATGAGCAATTCAAAGTAATTCTCCATTTAACATGAGTTGCTGACAAAAGAATAGACTAGAACAGGGATGGCGAACCTATGGCAGGCGTGCCACAGGTGGACGCGGAGCCGTATCTGTGGGCACGCGAGCGTTGCCCTAGCTCAGCTCCCTCATGCATGTGCATGCCAGCCAGCTGATTTTCGGGCCTTCCTGGCCCACCAGAAGTCAGGAAACGGGCTTTTACTAGCCTCCGGGTGGGGAGGCTGTTTTCGTCCTCCCCAGACTCCAAGAAAGCTTCTGGAGCCTGGGGAGGGCGAAAAATGGGCCTACCGGGCCCACCAGTAACCTATTTGCCGTTGCGTGCCAAAACTTGACGGGGGAACGCAGGGGGGTCGCGCACACATGTGTGGGGGTGGGTAGGGCAAGGGGGAGCATTGAATTATGGGTGTGGACACACACGACCCCCCCTGTGCTCCCCCGACTTTTGGCACGCGACGGCAAAAAGGTTAGCCATCACTGGACTAGATTATAGAATAGAGCTGGAAGGGAACTTGGAGGTCTTACTTACTTACTTACTTAGTTTATTTGATTTATATACCGCCCTACTCCCGAAGGACTCAGGGCGGTGAACAGCCAAACAGTAAAAATACATAGATACAAAATTTAAAAACAAAGTAACATCGAATTAAATCATTTGGCCCAGACAGATTAAAACACCCCAATCATTTAAAAAACCAATTAAAATTTGCATAATTAAAAAGAGGGACAAGATTAGGCCAGGCCCGCCTGGTGGAATAAAAAGGTCTTGAGAGCGCGGCGGAAGATGCGCAGATCCGGGATCCTCCGTATCTCCGGGGGGAGCTCGTTCCAGATAGTAGGTGCCCCCACAGAGAAGGCTCTCCCCCTAGGGGCTGCCAGTCGACATTGTTTGGCCGACGGCACCCGGAGGAGCCCCTCTCTATGAGAGTGTACCGGCCGGTGGGAGGCTATTGGTGGTAGTAGGCGGTCCCGCAGATAACCCGGTCCTAAGCCATGGAGCACTCTAAAGGTGGTAACCAAAACCTTGAAGCACACCCGGAAGACCACCGGGAGCCAGTGCAGCTCGCGCAGGAGAGGTGTTACATAGGAACACCTTACATGAGGTCTTCTAGTCCAACCCAAGTAGGACCCTATACCATTTCAGACAAGTGGTTGTCCAGCCTCTTTTCAAAATCCTCCAGTGACGAAGCACCATCAACTTCTGGTGGCAAGCTGTTCCACTGGTCAATTGTTCTCACTGTTAGCAAGTTTCTCCTTAAATTCTGAGTTGCTTGTCGCCTTGATTCCTTTCCATCCATTGTTTCTTGTCTTGCCTTCTGGTGCTTTGGAAAATAAGCTGACTCCCTGTTCTTTGAGGCAGCCCCTCAAATACTGGAATACTACTCCCCTAGTCCTTCTTTTCCCTAGACAAGCCATACCCAATTCCCGCAACCGTTCCTCATATGTTTTAGCCTCCAGGCTCTTAATCATCTTAGTTGCTCTTTTCTGCATTTTTTTCCCTCCAGTTTCAACATCTTTTTTATAATGTGGTGACCAAAATGAAGTATTCCAGGTGTGGTCTCACGAAAATTTTAGAAAACCAGTACTAATATCTCTATGGAGATTCTCCGTCATTCAAGTCATAGTTTTGCCCCTTTTCAAGAGGCAACTGGACTTTCTTGATTTTTCTTTGAAGACATTTGAAGAAGAGAAGTAAAACAACTTCAAAGAAAACCCAGAAAGTCCAGTTGCCTCATGAAAAAGCACCTTTGGGACCAGTACTAATATGTCATGTAACCTTAACTATGTTCTAGTCCAGCTACGGACCCCAAAGAACGCAGCACACACAAACTCTACACAAAGCTTATTTACTCAAAATAATTTAGTCTTTATCATTCAAAGGCTGTTAATGCACTGTCTTAACAGCCTACCAGAATTCTACGATAAGATAATCACAGTCTTACTAGAGTTGGCAGAAAGCCCAGAAGCAGTTTTGCAGACACGAAAGAGAATGAACTAAAGTTGTTCTCTACAGCTTGTTGCAAGTGGAGTTCCTTCTTAAATAGGCTAAAGGAGTGGCCAATTAGCCCCAAGCCTTTCTCTCGAGGAGACTTCCTCCTGAGAAGCCACTCCTGCCTATTGGGCGCTCTGCGCGCCCGTGCATCGAGAAGAGGCTCCTCCTCTTCATCCTCTTCACTTAAGGGAGCTTCTGGAGGTTCTGAAGGCCCTGGCTGAATCCCCGCCTCTGGCACCACATCATCTCCAGCCTCCTCACTGTCCGACTTGAGCACCAGCTGCACAGGTTGCTGACACAGCATCACACCAGTCTTCTCGTTGTCGGAATCAGCTACAATCTGCACAGGCCGCTGACGGGCCACAACACTCTATGCCTCTGTTTATGCAATCAAGGATCGTATTAGCTTTTTTTTTTTTGGCTGCTGCCGCACATATTTAAGTGATCATCCAGTAGGACTCCCAAGATCCCTCTCACAGTTACTATTTTTGAGCCAGGCAGGTTTCACCCAAAATCTATATTTGTACGTTTGGTTTTTCCTGCCTAAATGTAAAACCTTAGTTTTCTCTACGTTGAGTTTCATTTTGTTGGATAGGGCTCAAAAGTACTGTACATGTAATGTATCTAGAGACGGGTTGCACATTATGTTGCTACCGGTTCAACACATGTGCACATGCTTGCTTCATGTGCGTGACAGGGGTGGGTTCTACTTACCTTTACTACCGGTTTGCAATAGGGCCGTGTGCTGTTCTGCGCATGCGCAGAAGCGTTTTGATGACGTCGAGGTCGGTGGGCGGAGCCTCCCACCGGTTTTACTACCGGTTCTATAGAACTGGTGCAAACTGGGGGCAACCCACCATTCACGCCCGGTTCGCACTCGCACCTGCCTTCCAAAATGCACCCAGCCTTCCACACATGCACTTTGCTCGCATGTGTGCCTTCCGCATTTGTGCTCAGCCTCAAAAATATCCCTAAATAGAACGACATAGATTTTCACTACCAGTTTGGGCGAATTGTTCCGAACCTGCTAAATACCACCTCTGAGTATCTCTCTCTCTCTCTTTTTTTTTTTTTAACTGCAATTCTTTTTCAGACCTTCAGAGAGCTGGATATTGAACTCCACCAGGAATGCACATATGATCACGTAGAGGTTTACAACGGAAAAGATGCAAAAGCTTCCGTTCTGGGACGATTTTGTGGATCAAAAGAACCGGATCCTATCATCTCTACTAGCAACAGGATGTTCCTCAGATTTTTTTCAGACAACTCTATTCAAAAGAAAGGCTTTGAGGCGGCCTATACATCAGGTAACCCTCACGGCTGGCTCATTACTATATTTTGGCAGTACTCCACCAGAACAGTTGTGAGGAAAAGGCTTCTAAAGTGGATAGAGGCTTCCAATGTTGCCATCATCACAGTTCAGAGTTGTTGGTAGATCAAGACTGCCACTCTTCAGCCTTCCCCATAATAAATGCATATATGTTTGAGGAGCCCTTTTGAGTTACCGTATTTTTCAGAGTATAAGACGCATCTTTTTCCCTCCCAAAAAAGAGGGTGAGAATCTGGGTGGGTCTTATACTCCGAATGTAGCCCTGCCCAGCTTCTCAAACGGAGGTTTCAGAGGCTGAAAAAAGCATCAGAAACAGAGCTTCAGGAAAAAAAGCCCCCAAACAGAGCTTCAGAAAAAAAGCTTCAGAAATAGAGCTTCAGAAAAAAAGCCTCAGAAACAGAGCTTCAGAAAAAAAGCCTCAGAAAAAAAGCTTCAGAAAAAAAGCCTCAGAAACAGAGCTTCAGAAAAAAAAGCCCCCAAACAGAGCTTCAGAAAAAAAGCTTCAGAAACAGAGCTTCAGAAAAAAAGCCTCAGAAAAAAAGCTTCAGAAAAAAAGCCTCAGAAACAGAGCTTCAGGAAAAAAAGCCCCCAAACAGAGCTTCAGAAAAAAAGCCTCAGAAACAGAGCTTCAGGAAAAAAAGCCCCCAAACAGAGCTTCAGAAAAAAAGCCTCAGAAACAGAACTTCAGAGGCTTTTTTTCTGAAGCTCTGTTTCAGAGGCTTTCAGAGGCAGAAAAAAAGTTCTTTCTGAAACGGAGTGCCAGAAGTTTCAGAGGCAGAAAAAAAAAAGCAAAGAAATGCAAGGCACAGCACTCACAACCAAGGAACCTGTTGCTAAAATTAACCTCTGGGAACAGCTGATTGGGGGTATTCCGGGAGGCTGATCCATCCGCCAATCAGCTTTTTTCTTATTTTCCTCCCCAAAAACTAAGGTGGGTTTTATACTCCGAAAAATACGGTATTACATTACATTTTAAGAAGATGTTAAACATTGCATTCTTCGCTTTCCACTACTCCACTACTTCTAATAATTTTTTCCCAATTAGGAAAAATCTAGAACTTCTAGCTAGCAAGACTCATCTATTGCACTGCATGGACATTAGAACGAGACCGTCTTCATACTTGGTGTCTAAACTTCTGTCCCTTCCCTCTAATCCAATTCTGGATTAAACTAAGAATCCTAATTTATGTTTTGAGTATTTTGTTCTTTCCAGAATGTGGGGGCCAGGTGCGAGCTGAGGTGAAAACCAAGGATCTCTATTCCCACGCACAATTTGGAGACAACAATTATCCCGGGGGTTCAGATTGTGAATGGGTGATTGTGGCGGAGGAAGGCTATGGGGTTGAACTCATCTTTCAAACCTTTGAGATTGAAGAAGAGGCTGACTGTGGCTATGACTACATGGAGCTCTTTGATGGCTACGATGGAACAGCTCCACGTCTTGGACGCTATTGTGGCTCTGGGGTAAGATATTGTGTATTGCGTAGTTGTCTCCCCATGCTTTTGCATGAAAAGCTTTACCCATGGCACATGCGACAACATTCCTCTGGTCTTTGGAGAAATGGGAGCAGAATACATGAAAATATTACGTCCTGGTGTAATTTGCTAGGATGAATTGGTCAACATCTCTCGGTGGTTGGAATTATGTTTTCTGCAAAAATTGTTGATGGTCAACAATGTTATTTTTAAAATGTGAAATTTCATAGGTAGCATGGAACATTGCTACCGTGTTTCCCCGAAAATAAGACCTAGTCATATATTTATTTTTTGCTCTAAAAGACCCATTAGGGCTTATTTTCTGGCTGGCTCTTATTTTCGGGGAAACACGCTATCATGTGGTTTGAAAACAGAAGCAAAATATTCAAGATACTATACTTCCGTTGTTATGGAATTCATTTCTGGAACAACGGAGCTTCCATGTTTGTGTCTTTCGACTTAGTAGACAGAAGATTCCGAGTTACGATTTGTAAGGTCTGTCCATGTAGATGTGACCTTGTACGTCTTGAGGAAGTTTTTTAAACAAGTTCTTTTAATTCCTTTTTTATGTCTTTCTATGAAATCAGGGTATAAAATGATATTCTGGAGACTTAAGACACATCCTGTTGTAGGTGATTGGTTCATGATAACAGAATTTTGTTCCTGTGGTTTTTGTCAGGATTAATGTAAACCTCTAGAGCAGAGATCTTCAAACTTGGCAGCTTTAAGACTTGTGGACTTCAACTCCCAGAATTCTCCAGCCAGCATAGCTGGCTGGAGAATTCTGGGAGTTGAAATCCACAAGTCTTAAGGCTGCCAAGTTTGAAGACCTCTGCTCTAGACATTACCTCATTGTGTACAAGTTGCAGAAGATGGGATGATAGAGCAAAACGATCAGGGTTGAATGTCACACATGTGGCCAGTTGTGGGGATTTTTTGCTTTCCTGGGATTAGGCGTTCAGGGGTCCATTGTTGTTTTTAACTTCCTGGTTTCACATGTTCCTGATCTCAGAATGAAAGAAAGAACATAGCCAGTTTTGAGCAATTATACTACCATATGTAGCACTAGCACGTAAGACTTATATACCGCTTCATAGTGCTTTACAGTTCTCTCTAAGCGGTTTACAGAGTCAGCATCTGGCCCCCAATAATCTTGGGTCCTCATTTTACCAACCTCGGAAGGATGGAAGGCTGAGTCAACTTTGAGCCGGTCAGGATCGAACTTCCTGGCTGTGGGCAGAGTTAGCCTGCAATACAGCACTTTAACCACTGTGCCGTCTTCCTTCCTTCCTTCCTTCCTTCCTTCCTTCCTTCCTTCCTTCCTTCCTTCCTTCCTTCCTTCCTTCCTTCCTTCCTTCCTTCCTTCCTTCCCAAGCAATAACACTTAGATTTATATACCACTTCACAGTGCTTTACAGCAGGGGTGGGTTCTACTTACCTTTACTGCCGGTTCTCAATGGGGTTCCGCGCACATGCGCAGAAGCTTCCTGATGATGTCGGGGTCAGTGGGCGGAGCCTCCTGCCAGTTTTACTACTGGTTCTATAGAACCGGTCTGAACCGGGGGCAACCCACCACTGCTTTACAGCTCTCTCTAAGCTGTTTACAGAGTCAGCTTATTGCCCCTAACAATCTGGCCCTCGTTTTACCAACCTCGGAAGGATGGAAGGCTTGAGCCGGTGAGACTCGAACTGGTGGCAGTCGGCTGTCAGCAGAATTAGCCTGCAATATTGCATTTTAGCCATTGCACCATCACAGCTCTAGGAGATGTAATGAAGGAAGTCTGGGAAGCACTGGGAAAAAAAAAAAAGGAGAATTTTTGTAGCTCAGGGTTGAAATCAGGGGTGGGCTTCAAAAATTTTAGCAAGGGGTTCTCTGCCTGGTTGCTGGGTGGCCGTGGCCATGGTGACTGTGGCCTAGTCAGCCTTCTGCACCATGGTGGGGGGGAAGAGCGTTTTTGCCCTCCCCGGGCTCTGGAGGCTTTCTTTGAACCTCCGGGAGGGCGAAAATGGCCTCCCCAAGCTTCGGAGGCCCTCTGGAGGCCAGAAATGGGCCTGTTTCCAGCCTTCCTGAACTTCCGGTAGGCCCGTTTTTCGCCATCCCCGAGCCTCCGCATACGCTCTGCACTTACCTGCATCCAAAACAGGCCGTGTGGGGACTCCTGAGAGTGGCGGGGTGGGCGGGGCCAACCAGGAGTGGGATTTGGTTGCACAGAATCTTAGCTAGAGGTTCTCCCGAACCCTTGCGAACCCCCAGCAACCCACTGCTATTTTTTTGCACTTAAAAGGTCCTTAAAAGGACCGTGGGATTGTGTGTGAAGCCAGGAGATCCTCGCGAATGTCTGGTTACCAGTCCATCTGTTACTCATTTAGCACCACCCAGGAGGCACGTGTGATTTAAAGGTTGCCACGGACGCGAGTAACTTTGCCTCCCACCCCTGCCCTGCATGCATTGTACTATGTAATGACATGTATCTCTCTCTGTATTCCATTATACTGGTATCTACCAGTGGTATCCAGTCATGATGAAAATGCAGGATCATATCTCCCGAACCCCTGCGAACCCCCAGCAGCCCACCCCTCATTGAAATAAGGGGTCCCTGGGGTCCAAGGCGTTCCAAGGACCCCTTCAAAAAGATGATAAAGACTTTGAGTCATCCTGGCGTACACAAGTTATTGTCAGGTTTCGATGCTATCTCAAAATAAATGAACTTCCAAACTGCCAATCTTTAAGGAAATTTTCTCTTTATTCGAGCACAGCAACCGGATCCTGACTCTTCGCGGTCAATACTGACCTTTGCCCCCCAATCCCTCCCTTTCCGATCCCCAATTCTCTGCTTCTCATTGGCTATCTTCCAAGTCACTCTCCTGATTCCTTTTTCCGTCAGTTCACAGGAATGTTTCCCCCCCTCCTCATCTCCGAGGAGACCGAATCTTCAAAGGGATTTAGCAGGCAAAAGTTCAGGCTTCATCCTCCCTTTTCTATGTCAGTGCTGAGACGCTGACAGTTATCTCATCCATCATCTTAAACCTTTTTTCTCCATCTTCTCCATTTTTTTTGCTAGCCTCCAGAAGAGGTCTACTCCGCTGGGGACTCCGTGATGGTCAGATTTCACTCAGATGACACCATCAACAAGAAGGGCTTCCATCTACGGTACACCAGCACCAAATTCCAGGACATGCTGCACACACGGAAGTGATCTCCCAGGTTCCCCAAACCCCCTTCAAGTGAGAACAGCCTTCCCTTACTTGAGGGACAGGTTCCCACCGTTTGCAAAAAAAGAAAAAAGAAAAAGAAAAGAAAATGGAGAAAATTCACATAAACTGGAAGGAGAAATACACAGTACACCTCAGAGTGCAAAACACTCTCACAGAAATAAAGGTGCTGTCAGCTGCTCGGGGCCTACGTGGATTAGGCTCAGGGTTATTGGGGGACCCTTTGATTTTAGGTTTTTTTGGACGTCCATTCCTGTGCCTCTTTTCTTTTTTTTGACCGGAGTATCTCCAGGATTAACCACTTTGCAGCTTCCATCTGAGTTTCTGATGGTTTATGACAGAGCTGTCCAAACGTGGCCATTTTATGATCTGTGGACTTCAACTCCCTGAATTCTGGGAGTTGAAGTCCACAGGTCTTAAAAGTGGCTAGTTTCGACACCCCTGGTGTAAAAATAAAGCCAGTGTTTTCCTTTACAAATTCCATAAAGCGAGTTTACCGGCAGAGATGTCGGCCAATATATGTACATAATGGAGAGGCTACCAGGCTGGCGGAAGCTGTGTCTGTTGTAATGATGTAATAAATACGCTTTCTTGTACTTCTAAACAGATGCCCATCGGCCTCTTTCCATCTTTACCATTTGTACCATTTTTTTTAAAAAAAAAAATTCTTTCATCTCCAAGGAAAAGAAAAATATGTAACTTGAAAAATGTCTTGCTCCTTCCTTCACTAACTTCTTTTTTTAAATTAAAATTTGAATTGAAACAAAAAGCATAACCGCTTGTCCTGTCTATAAAAAAAGAACAAGGGATGAAGGCAGAGAGAGCAAATCTGTTATTTCTGTGGAGTGAATCTTTCTGTTCTTGGGTTTCTGTTTTCTGAGATGCTTTCACGTCCTTAGAGCTACTGATGGGTAGATTTTATCCTTAATAGATCTTGAGGGAGAAGGAAGAGTGAAGAAATGATAGAAAAGCAATAGCTTCCTTTGAGACATATAGCAATAGCACTTAGACTTATATACCGCTTCACAGGGTTTTTACAGCCCTCTCTAAGCGGTTTACAGAGTCAGCCTCTTGCCCCCAACAATCAGGGTCCTCATTTTACCCACCTTGGAAGGATGGAAAGCTGAGTCAACCTTGAGCCGGTTAGAGTAGAGTAGAGTAGAGTAGAGTAGAGTAGAGTAGAGTAGAGTAGAGCAGAGTGTAGAGTAGAGTAGAGTGTAGAGCAGAGCAGAACAGAACAGAACAGAACAGAACAGAAATCAAACTGCAGGCAGCCGGCAGTCAGCAAAATTAGCCTGCAAATACTGCATTCTAACCACTGCACCACCACGGCTCACTATATTCCTAATATCATGGTGACTTGGTTTCATTCCAATTAATTTCAGTCCTCACATGTCTGCCATATAGTCATCAAGCAATATCAACTTGGGTTGTAATTGTGGATTCATATACAAAACAGCTGCCTTTTTTTTTTAACTTGTCTCCACTGAAATTTGACCCAAATTTTTATGAATCATATTTTACCCGTAATTACAACTGGTCGCTTACTGACCAAAGTTAGGATGGACCTCCCAAAAGCGACTTACGATCGGTTCTGAAGGTATAACATGTGCCCGTCCCTCCGCCAGAATCATCTGACTGCATTTTATCACTAGGCAACCAGCCCATATCTTGCCTGTTGTCACATGACCAGTTTGCTCAATGACTGCAATCTCAGCACTTTCGGTTCCAGTCATTAAGTGATCTCACAGGTTGTTAAGCAGACAAGGTT
Organism: Arizona elegans; assembly: GCA_022577455.1. Classification (NCBI taxonomy): domain Eukaryota; kingdom Metazoa; phylum Chordata; class Lepidosauria; order Squamata; family Colubridae; genus Arizona; species Arizona elegans. Next base: position 29,630 of record JAKOOJ010000048.1, read on the forward strand.
CTAGGTAAGGAGTACCAGGTGCCTCAGGGTCGGGGTGGAGATACTGGGAGATCTCGTGCAGGCTGTAGGTGAGTCTCTCTCTCTCTCTCTCTCTCTCTCTTCTCAGGAGTTGAAAATCCACCCTGCCAAAATCTCAGGGGTGGGATTCAGCTGGTTTGGACAGGTTCACGCAAACCGGATGTTAGTTTTAATCTGGTTCGCCGAACCAGTAATTGCAAGGACTGGCTGACCCCGTTCACCCCGCCCTGCCCCTCCCAGGAGTCTCCACACAGCCCGTTTTGTATGCCAGGTAAGTGTAGCGCCCACGCGGAGGCTCTGGGAGGGCAAATAACGGGCCTCCCAGAAGTCCGGAAACAGAATCGTTTCTGGCCTCCGGAGCCCAGGGGAGGCTATTTTTGCCCTCCCAGAGGCTCAAGAAAAGCCCACAGAGCCTGCGGAGGGCAAAAAACGAGCCTACAGGAAGTCTGGAAATGGGCTCATTTTCGGCCTCCAGAGGGTCTCCAGAGCCCAGGGGAGGCCGTTTCCCCCCCTCCCAGAGGGTCAAGAAAAGCCTCCAGAGCCTGGGGAGGGCGAAAACACCTTCCCCCCGCCATGATGCAGGAGGCTGAGTAAGCCACGCCCACCCAGCAACCCAGCAGAGAACTGGCTGCTAAAAATTTCGAATCCCACCCCTGAAAAATCTAAGCAGAATTTTCAGCCCCTTCAGTGGGGAAACAGGGTGAATCTTTTTCAGCCAGTTCCTGGAAACCAGAGATCCCTTTCTTGTCTCCTGGAAGCAGTCAAAAAATGGTCCGTCTCCAAATCCAAACAGGATTTTCATCCATGGAGGATTGACAAGAGGCGTTTGTTTCATTTCTGGGGCCGGTTGCAGAAGGCTGGCTGATTTTCTGTGGACGCTCAACAGAGAAGATTGAACCTGGCGATCACACAATCACAGGGTGCTTGGCAACAGATTGTAAGTGCAAACTGGTTGCCAAGCATCCAGTTTGCAATCACAAACCAGGAAGGTGCTGAAACAGCTGTAACTTCAGGCCTGGGGTGTTTTAGTCCCTTTGTTTAGTGCCCCTGCCACTGTTAATTTCAGAAGGTCACTGAAAGAATGCCCATTAAATGAGGATTACACGTATAGCAGTGGCATTCTATAAACACGATATCATGTATCTGGGTTTTGCCAATGAGAATAGAAGGGTGTATTAAAACATCATGTAGATTGTTTCCAAGATCTCAGAGAGACAATATTAAGTGCCATTTTCAAACATGACTAACTACAGAGTGGTTGTAGGAAATGCTTTTATGTAAGGTTTCCACTGATGGATGTGATACCATGGAAAGAAACTAGCCACAATCACATCATCCATCTCTGGTTTAGAGTAGCAGTATTTTCTGAACCTACTGGTGTCAGAACCTGCTGAATTTCACCCCCTGCCCCAAGGGCTCTCTGTCATTGCAAAGTTCAAGAATAAGAATAAGAATAATTTTATTTCTATACCGCCCTTCTCCCGAAGGACTCACGGCGGTGTACAGCCTATTAAAAACACAAGACAACATCAGTTAAAATAATTTAAAATTATTAAATGAATTCAGCTCAATTTAAAACCCCAGGAATTTAAAATCCAATTTAAAAGTGTTATGTTGATAGCCCAGCCTGGCGGAACAACAGGGTCTTCAGTGCACAGCGAAATGCCCGGAGGTAGGAGATCGTACGCACTTCCGGGAGCAGTTCATTCCACAGGGCTGGGGCTCCCACAGAGAAGGCCCTCCCCCTGGGTGTCACCAGCTGACATAATTTGGCCGATGGCACCCTGAGGAGACCCTCTCTGTGGGAGCGGACTGGCCGGTGGGAGGCTATTGGTGGCAGAAGTCGGTCTCGAAGATACCCGGGTCCTTTGCCATGGAGCGCTTTAAAGGTGGTGACCAACACCTTGAATCGCACCCGGAAGACCACTGGGAGCCAGTGCAGCTCGCGCAGGAGGGGCGTCACGTGGGCACAATGAGTTGCGCCCATAAACACCCGCGCGGCTGCATTCTGGACCAGCTGGAGCCTCCGAGTGCTCTTCAAGGGGAGCCCCATGTAGAGAGCATTACAGTAGTCCAGCCAGGAGGTGACAAGGGCGTGAGTGACCGTACGCAACTGTGGCTCCATTAATTCTATCCCTCTGTTAATGCAGCCTAGAACTGCACTGGCTTTTTTTTAGAGCCTCTCTGTCCAAGGGATCTGCAGAACAATGTTCATTTCCACTCATTATACTGGGAACTATTTCCTACAACCTTTGCATCACTACTAGGAATTTGAAATCTCAAATATGTGTAATGTGGAAGGCTCTAACCACTAACTCCTGGGGCACAGTACATGACATCTACAGGGTATTATCCAAATCTCAGGCACAGGTATTTCAGCATGCTTTGGGGCAGTTTCCCATGAATTTTAATCACGTTTCCCAAGATAATGTACAGTAGGTTGTAACCAATGACTAGGACAGCAATTTGGCCTAACATGAAAAGTTGATTATTTTCCAAGTATGAATGTAAATTCTTTTATTACTCTATAGCAAGAGTTATTGAGATGGATGGAATGAAGATGCAGGAATGCAACAATTGAATTGTTTCCCCATTTAGAGCTAATTTATTGCTGTAAGAGGGATGCGGTGGTTCAGCGGCTAAGACGCTGCTGCTTGTCGATTGGAAGGTCGGCAGTTCAGGGGTTCGAATCCCTAGTGCTGTGTTAACAGGGTGAGCTCCCGTTACTTGTCCCAGCTTCTGCCAACCTAGCAGTTCGAAAGCATGTAAAAAGGCAAGTAGAAAAATAGGGACCACCTTTGGTGGGAAGGGAACAGCGTTCCGTGCGCCTTTGGCGTTGAGTCATGCCGGCCACATGACCATGGAGACGTCTTTGGACAGCGCTGGCTCTTCGGCTTTGAAACGGAGATGAGCACCGCCCCCTAGAGTCGGGAATGACTAGCACGCACGTGCAGGGGAATCTTTACCTTTACCTAAGAATTGTCAGGTTTTCTTATTCCAGTTGGGAGGAAAATAGAACAGTTTAGAAGTATTTTTTTTTCAAAGCATTCCGGTACTTGCAGGCTAAAAGGACAACCTTTTACAGGTATTTCTTGCTTAACAATCCTACCTGGGATGAGTAACTCCATCGTACTTACCTTCAGTTAATCAAGTGAAGCGGTTAAGTAAAACATCACATGACCAGACATAACCACTGTGACAAGAGGAGGTTGTATAATGGGGCAAAACGCACTTAACAAATGTCTCACTTAACAATGGAGATTTGTAACAGCGTTCCTTGCACCTTTGGCATTGAGTCATGCCAGCCACATGACCACGGAGACGTCTTAGGACAGTGGCTCTTCGGCTTTGAAACGGAGATGAGCACCGCCCCCTAGAGTCAGGAACGACCAGCACATATGTGCGAGGGGAACCTTTACCTTTACCTATTGCTATAATGGAAAGTTTTTTTCCCTAACTTATGATCTGGGGAGGAGGTGAGTGTTTTCACTGATAATGAAGCTTGCAGTTCCATTCAGATAATAATTGTTATCTTTCTATTCTAATTGTAATAGGCACGATCCCTAATTTAACATGCAATGATTGAGTGGTTTGCGAATTAGAACACCAGCCTCTTGATATGCTGTGAATATCAACAGTTAAAATATCATTAAACCTTGCTGATATCAGCAAAATATTTTGCAATTTGCAGGAGGACTGGATTGTATCCTGTTGACCTGCTGTTCAACGGCTTTTATATCATGCACCATTAGTATTAATTGGTTGGTTTCCCAGGCAACTAATAAGCTAGCTATGAAATAATAATACAATAAAAAGAAAGAACAACACTGCATACAAAGCAACAGAATAAATTAAAAGCAACTGCTCTGTTGAAAAAGAGAGAGAAAAATGAAATGAAACAAAATCTACTTCTAAATGAAGAGGGGAAGGGGAAAGGCCAGTGAAGTAGTTGTTATGAAATCTGAAAGTTATAGCATTTTTAACTTCTACTAAAACTGTACTGCGGGACACGGTGGCTCAGTGGCTAAAACACTGAGCTTGTTGATTGAAAGGTCAGCAGTTCAGCAGTTCAAATCCCTAGTGCCGCGTAATGGGGTGAGTTCCTGTTACTTGTCCCAGCTTCTGCCAACCTAGCAGTTCAAAAGCACATAAAAATGCAAGTAGAAGAATAGGGACCACCTTTGGTGGGAAGGTAATGGCGTTCCATGCACCTTTGGCATTTAGTCATGCCGGCCATATGATCACGGAGACGTCTTCGGACAGCGCTGGCTCTTCGGCTTAGAAACGGAGAATGGCACTGCCCCCTAGAGTCGGGAACAACTAGCACGTATGTGCGAGGGGAACCTTTACCTGTACTGTGTGGTCAAAAGGCAGATCCTAAAGGCTTATACAAAAGCTCAAAGTTGGAGAACAAGTTTTTAAATTGGCAGGTTAAGTGTTTGTTAATTTTGAGCAATGTTTCTCAACCTTTTAAGATGTGTGAACTTTGAATTGGTTAGGGAATTCTGGGAGTTGAAGTCCACACATCTTAAAAGTTGCTAAGGTTGAGAAATACTACTTTTGAGTTTTTCATTATGGCTTAATGCTTAATGTAAACATGCAAACGTGCAAATACTTGCAAGGCAGTTGCCATAAGCTCTTCATCCAATGAGTGGAGAAACACTTAAGCTTCTGTCAGGTGTGAAAAAATAGAACTGCACATTAAATTCCAGTTAAGTTAATCTATTGCTCATGTCTGTACACAAGAATTTAGTCAACAAATGGTCAACGCTAAATCCACACTAGCTAAGAGTTCATGGAATTCAAGAGGGATTGGAGTAGGCCGTTTGTGGGAATGTAAGGACTCCAGGCTGATTCCTCTCTTTACTCCATCTGTTCTCCTACATCTTCTCTTCAGAGATGGTATTCACATACTATAGTAACCAATTCGCCGAGCACTGGAAACAACTTTCCCTTTTTATTTATTTATTTATTTATTAATTAAATTTTTATGCCGCCCTTCTCCTGAAGGACTCAGGGCGGTGAACAGCCAAGATTAAAATACACACAATATGAAAATTAAAATAATTTAAAACATAATTAAATCAATTTGGCTTCCCCAATTTAAAACCCCTTACCCATAAAATTAACCAGTTAAAAATTTTAAGCCAGACTGGCTTGCTGAAATAGAAAAGTCTTCAGGGCCCAGCAGAAAGTACAGAGGTCCGGGATCAGTCGTATCCCTGGGGGTAGCTCGTTCCAGAGGGCAGGTGCCCCCACAGAAAATGGTCTCCCCCTGGGGGTTGCCAGTCGACATTATTTGACCAACAGCACCCTGAGGAGACCCTCTCTGTGGGAGCGTATTGGCCGGTGGGAGGTTATTGGTGGCAGAAGGTGGTCTCGTAGATACCCCGGCCCTAGGTTCTCCTGGGTGATGGCAAGCCATAATGTCTTCTGAAATCACCAACACTTGGGAGTATATAAATACATTTGATTAAATGGGTTGTTATCACTGCAAGGCCTTCCTAGACTGGCAAAATATGTGTTGTGGTCCGCCAGCAGCCTGCAGACCTGGCAGTGGAGTCGGACAGTGAGGAGGCTGGAGAGGACAATGGGTCAGTCCTGGAGTCTGGGGAAGGCCCGGACAAGGGCTCTGCGTCAGTGGCAGAGATGGGGCCAGGGCCATCTGGGAATGATGCATGGACTCCAGAGCCTCCAGAGGTGGACAGCAGAGAGGCAGAGGAACAGGAGGAGCCTGTTCCTAGTGCACACATGCAAAGAGCTGCCAGAAGGAAAGAGCAGCTGAAGCAAAAAAGACGACTCGGGAGTAAGGCCAGGAGATGATTGGCCACTCCCATAAGGCTTAAAAGAGCAGCAACAAGCCCTTGGGGGTTCTTTGTAGAAAAGAAACATTGATTCCAGTGCTTCTTGTCAGCGTGTCTTGAACTTTGTAGGGGTTTTGCCAAGAAAAACCTTTGGCAGGTTGCCAAAGACGTCAAAGGTTGGTGATTAGGCTGAGGGACTGGTTATGAAGAATTTTGTTTTGGACTAAGCTGAGAATGAATTAATTCTCAGCTGTTTTAATAAAATAAGTTTGTTCAGGACTGAATTGTGTTCAGTAATCACTATTTGGGCCTTGGTCACAACAATATGCCTGATGGGTGTGTCCATTCTTGCAAATGTGATATGGGAGTCCTAGAACAAGAATCCAGGGATTACCTTATTAAAAAAAAGATTTAAAAAAGAGTGTTGGTGACGCAGCAGACTAAAGCACTGTTAAGTAGCACCAGCTGCCTGCAATTACTGCAAGTTCAAATCTCACCAGGCTCAAGGTTGACTCAGCCTTCCATCCTTCCGAGGTAGGTAAAATGAGGACCCGGATTGTGGGGGCAATAAGCTGACTTTGTATAAAAAAAGAACACTGCTTTGGGGTGGGGGGCGAAAGCCCTACTAAGCAGGTATATACGAAAGTATGAAGGCTATTGCTTAACGCATTGTAAGCCACCCTGAGTCTCCGGAAAAGGGCGGCATATAAATCGAACCAATAAATAAAATAAATAAATAAATAAATTTATCTTTTCCAGCAGAATCAACCCAAAAGACTCACATATGTGATAGACAGGAGGCTAGCTTAAATGTAGTGATGCTTATGACATCAACTCTGCAGCTGCTGATGTCACAGAACCTCTGGCCCTAGTGGATCATAGTAAGCCATCGGGAGCAAAAGCCATAGGGAGGTGACATGAAGATGGGGTAGATGGTAAACAGAAGAAGAATGGAAATTGACAAAACCAGGTGGCGGGAATTAGGTCTGACCCCAAGGCAATTGTCCAAGAAGATTGGGGTCACCTATTCTATGGCAGAGTTCATCACCCAGAGCTACCGCAAGCCAGTTCAAACCCAAGCCCCGTGTCTAGCTTTCCCTCGTTCATCTCCACGTGGGCGGAAATGCCCTAAAAAGAACCAGTGTACGTGCAACCAAAGTGGATGTGAAGTAACCCCTGGTTTTGCAACCCCATCAACCCCTTGTGGCAGAAAGAGACAAAGATGCAAAGAGGAACTGAGTGATGATGAATGTTCTTCTGCTGTCTGTGCTTGGACCGAAAGGAAGGAAGTCTATCAGAAGAATTCCTCTTGCTCCCCTGCAAGCAACAAAAGCAACTCCCAGTGTAAAATTTCAATATGCAGCAGCTTCTGTAGGCCGAAAAGAAACAAGCCAACTTCCTACCAAAAGGCAAAATGTTCCAAAGGAGGGAAAAAACCAAAATGCCGGGAACAAAAGAAAGCGAAAGCTGCTTACCCAAAAACCCTTAAATGCTGCTGTTTGGCACAACCTTGCCGGAAAAAGAGAATGATTCCGTTGGGCATTCACCTAGACGTGCCTCTAAACATATATCTGGATGACGACGACGGAGTAGAAGTAGAAGGCAAGGAAGTCCAAGTGTGCAAGAAATGGAAAAACAAGAGTATAGGTGTGCAAATGCCAATCTCACACAGAGGAGGCAAATGTGAACTTGAAGAGGATCAATGCCCAAACCCAGAACATCCACCAGATCAATGGGCAGAAGAAACCGAAGACCAGGAAGGAACGGAGATGGAACGATGTAACCCCTCCGAAGAGTGCAGTTCAGAAGACAAAAATGATAGCTGCGAGGAGATGTCAGCCGGGGACAAGTGCCAGAGTTCATGGTGGGAAAAGGTCCAAGAAGGCATGGTTTTATTGGAGTCTCTTCTGTCCTCTATCATAAATAAATGTTAGCCTCCTTAGAATATTGTCCTGCGATGTTACCTCTCCAATAGTTTTATTTTGTGTAAACGGGGAGGGGAGATGGATGGGAGCTCCAAATTTTGGAGATGTAATCTGGTTTATATGCAGGTTCAACTATTAGCTGGCAAATGTTGTTTTTTTAGAGGTAGAGCAAATGCTTTTGAAAGCAGAAGGTCTCGGATTTAGCTGTTTGTTTTTCAAAAAGTAATTGGACTTTCCAGTTTTTCCTTGAAGACATTTTGTTTCTTATCCAAGTTTCTTCATCTGAGAACTGAACTGGAAAAGTTTCTTCAGTTTCCGTAGTTTCTGAACTAAAGAAGATTCTTCATCTGAGAACTGAACTGGAAAAGTTTCTTCAGTTTCCGTAGCTTCTGAGCTAAAGAAGTTTCTTCGTCTAAGAACTGAACTGGAAAAGTTTCTTCAGTTTCTGTAGCTTCTGAACTAAAGAAGCTTCTTCATCCAAGAACTGAAGGAGCTTCTTGGATGAGAAGCGAAACATCTTCAAGGAAAAAAAAAGTCTAGTTGCCTTTTAAAAAAGCACTTTTGGGACAACCATGATGGAGAATCTCCACAGACTCTCAGATTCAATGGTCCACAGTTGAACATAGCACTGGCAGAGGAAGTCCTCTGAGACTGAGAAGAAGTTCCATCAACCATGCCATTGGGAAGCAGGGAGGACTTCGGATTTAGTATCCCAACAGCTTTATCTGGAAGTGCCCCATTCTGCCATGACATTTTCAGCAGGAATGCTCAGTTTTCAAAAGCAGTCTCTCATAAAGCGCATGAGGGCTGAATAACTTTTCAACTGAAAAATGAAACCTGTGAAGAGATGTTTATCCATTTGCCTTTTCTCATCTTCAGAGTTACCCACCCAAGTTTCCTTATCTGGAATAGCAGGGAAGAGAAACCTAGACATACGGGTAGTCCTCGATTTACTTTCACAATTGAGCCCAACATTGAGAAAGCTGTTAAGTGTGTTATGTCACATTTTACGACCACAGCAGTTAAGTGTATCACTGCACTTTGTCAGGGTTTCGACAGATGCCCTAATTAAATCACGAGCCTTGCCAAGCTTCAAAAGAAATCCAGTTATTTATTAGGAGCTTCACGTCAGCACATTCTCAAGTGAAGCCAGCTCTGACCCTACGTAATTTATGTTCCAATTATGACCCTATTTCCCCCTTCCCCCCAGGGTGTGTCATCAATCACATTCGCCAATGGAGCAATTTCGCGGGTTGTAGAGGTCACTCCCCTCTGGCTGCTGTAGGTCACCCTGGGATACAGCCTTGAGAGAGATAAGCATGGAATGTGCATCTGTCTTTGGCTGCTGTGCCGTTTGTCGGTTTCCCATCCCCCCCCCCCGGCCTATGGCAACTTGAGAGCAGGTCAGGGATGCTTTGCGAGTTAACATTCTTGTTAACATTTAGTAGCACGGCTGTTAAATAAATGTAGCTTCCCCATTGACTTTGCTTGTCACATGACCCCAGGACACAGCAACTGTCATAAATATGAATCAGTTGCCAAGGGTTTGAATTTTGATCATATGACCCTGGGGATCCTGCAAGAGTTGGACCTGTGAAAACAGTCATAAATCACTTTTTTCAAAGCCATTGTAACTTCAACCGGTCACTATATGAACTGTTGCTATAAGTCAAGGACTATCTGTACTGTTCAGTTCTTTTAAGACTTTCAGAGGGTCCTTAATTTTGTTTCAATCAATAAATTACTGCACCACAGACAGCAATAAGTTCCTCAACTAATTAGATGCATATAATCTATTGACATTCAAACTTGCTAGGATTTTTCTGAAGCACTATGCAATATACACCCTTTTCTCTACAAATGTTGCAGTTCTGTATTTTGTTTTGCACCCCCAAATTTTACATTCTTTGCTTTGTAACGAAGTCATGCCAGTACCAGTGGTGAAATCCATTTTTTTTTTTACTACTGATACTATGGGCGTGGCTTGGTGAGCGTGGTGCGGTGTGGCTTGGTGGGAATGGCTTGGTGGGAATGGCAGGGGAAGGATACTGCAAAATCCCCATTCCCACCCCACTCCTGGTCAAAGGATATTGCAAAAACTCCATCCCCTCTTCACTCTGGGGCCAGCCAGAGGTGGTATTTGCTGGTTCTCCGAACTACTTAAAATTTCCGCTACCGGTTCTCCAAACTGCTCAAAATTTCCGCTACCGGTTCTCCAAACTGCTCAAAATTTCCGCTACCGGTTCTCCAAACTGCTCAAAATTTCCGCTACCGGTTCGCCAGAACCTGATGCGTATCGTTTTTGCCAGAATGTCCCTTCTTTCCTTTATATTGTGATCACATTCTCCTGTTCTTATGTTTAGCTTCTGGGTAATCACACCCACACACATTGCCACGTTTTATGACATTAACAATAATTAGATTTTATTTTTTTTTACCTGTTCTAAACCCCCTGCTGAAAGTTATTGTTTCCTAAATAGTATTTGCAGGATTATTTTTCCCTGTATAGAAAAGTTCAATTAGCTTAAAGAATAACATCTGTGAATGGGAGAGAGCTTTTAAGATCAGCAGGAGGAAACTTAAAAGATGGAGGCTCCTTCCAGGAAAATAGAATTGCGGGTTTCTCCTTAACAGTAGTAAGGTAGGCTACCTGGTGTGACTTTTAATGATACTTTTGAGTGCTTTGCAATAAGGTGGTGTTAATAAGGTGGTTATAAATGGTACTTAAATTTTGTTTTTGTTGAAGGTTGGTAAAGTTGCAAAAGATAGCATTGGTTCCTTCTTATGGTTTGCCCAGTGGTGGGATTCGCACCCACCCTTTTGGGAGAACCGGTTGTTAACTTTCTGAGCAGTTTGGCAAACTGGTTATTGGAAGAAATCATTTGGGCAGAGAACCAGTTGTTAAATTACTTGAATCCCACCTCTCCTCTATTAAAAAGCTACCTTTTTATACACAGCAGAAAAGAAATAATATGTATGTACAGAACATCAGAAATGGTGTTTGGTGAAAATCTCACACTTGCACTGAATTGCAGCTTCCAGCCAATCACCCAATTTTGAGGGAAATTAAAGCTGTGTTTAAATAATTAGGCCAGAAATTACCGTACTGTAGTTCAGCAGAGGTGTTGTTGCAGTTAGCTGGCAAAATCACAAAGACAAGTCATTTTTTTCAAAGCAACTGAGTCGGTATGAAATCATGAGAGTCAATTTAGCTTTGCCAAAGAAGGAGAGAAAGCACTGTTACCTAGAAATAGGTTGCTGAATTGTATAAAGCAGTATTTGTTAAGATTGGCAGCTTAAAAGAGGTGAGGATTTCAAATCCCAGAATTTTAGGAGCTGAGATCTTTGTTGCTAAGGTTGAGAAATAACTGGTGTAAAGTTTGCAAGGGCTTGTTTGTATTCCTGGCTGCAATTTGGAAAATAATTATTGTAATTTATGATTGCAGCAAAAAAATATGTCGTCTTAAGATTCTTCAATGTTTGTAACTGCCCTAGCTAGGCAGGACAAGAGAGTTTTGAAAATCAAGGATTTTCCTCTGTAGAGGAGAATGGTCACCAAATGGATGCTTTTATTTTATTTTATTTTATTCCAATTTTTATTTATAAGTACAAACTAAACAGAACAATGAAACGGACAAAACATAAAAACATGTAAACATCCATTTCAATACATGTCCAGTTTGTCGCAACTGTAATATACATTTCTCTTTGTATTTTGACTCTTCTTGATTTGGTCATTCCCTTTTGTCTATCTACTATTGATCTTTGTTGACCTATGTCTGTTCTTTGTTTCCATCATATTATATTTGGTCATTTTGTTTACTTCCTATTGCTTCATCTTTTTCCTATCTTTCAACCAACTATACCATTTTTCCCATACTAAGTAAAAGTCATGTTCTTCCCTATTTTGTAATTCCTTTGTGAGTCTATCTAATTTCGCACATTCCATAATTTTATTGATTACTTTATCTGGTGTTGGTATATCACTACTCTTCCAGTGTTGCGCGTATAGTATTCGTGCTGCTGTTATCATATGTATAATTAAATATGTTGTTTCTTTTTCGTAGTATCCATTCACTATGCCTAGTAGGAAGCTTTCTGGTCTTAGTTCTATCTTTTGGTGTGTTATTTCCTCTATTTGTATTTTGATCCTTTGCCAATATTGTTTCGCCATTGGGCAGGTCCACCACATATGGTAATAGGTGCCTTTGTGGTGGTTGCATTTCCAACATGTTGATGGCGTGCCGGGGAACATTCTTGCCAATCTGGCTGGTGGCAAGTGCCACCTATAAAACATTTTATAAAGATTTTCTTTATAGGGTACAGATGCTTTTAATGAAAATTGTATTTTGTTCTCTTCTTCCAATTTGAATGAAATTTTCTGTTATTTTTAATCCATTGAAACCTTATCTATTGCACTGACTTTGGATGAAGGCCAGGACAGTAACGCCAGGGGTGGGATGCTGGAGGTTCGCAGGGGTTCGAGAGAACCTCTAGCTAAGATTCTGTGCAGTTTGGAGAACCCCCAAATCCCACTCCTGGCTGGCCCCACCCACCTGCCCCTCCCCTCCCAGGAGTCCCCACACGGTCTGTTTTGGATGCAGATAAGTGCAGGGCGTTTGTGGAGGCTCATGGAGGGCAAAAAATGGGCCTACCGGAAGCTCAGGAAGGCCGGAAATGGGCCATTTCTGGCTTTCAGAACCTGGGGAGGCCGTTTTCACTCTCCTGGAGGCTCAAGGAAAGCCTCTGGAGCCTGGGGAGGGCACAAACGCTGACCCGCCCCCTGCTGTGATGCAGGAGGCTTATTAGGCCATGCCCACCATGGCCACGCCCACCCAGCAACCAGGCAGAGAACCCTTGCTAAAATTTTTGAAGCCCACCCCTGATATACACACACTGTCACCTCAAAAATTGAGATAATGCACCACAAGTTCAAAAGGAGCCCCTGTTCATTAGAAGCTGGGGAAAAAAAATATGCAGAGCATATTTGTTTGCTCGCAGTTATTAAGGGTGAATGTATTCTATTTAAAGGGACGTGGTGGCTTAGACAGGGAGCTTGTCGATTGAGAGGTCGGCAGTTCAGCGGTTCGAATCTCTAGCGCCGCGTAATGGGGTGAGCTCCCGTGACTTGTCCCAGCTTCTGCCAACCTAGCAGTTCGAAAGCACGTAAAAAATGCAAGTAGAAAAATAGGGACCCCCTTTGGTGGGAAGGTAACAACGTTCCGTGCGCCTTTGGCGTTGAGTCATGCCGGCCACATGACCACGGAGACATCTTCGGACAGCGCTGGCTCTTCGGTTTTGAAACGGAGATGAGCACCGCCCCCTAGAGTCGGGAACGACTAGCACGCATGTGCAGGGGAACCTTTACCTTTAATACCTTTATTGTAAATTATAATCTCTCTCCAAATCATTTTGACTCCTGGTGGTTTTATGTTTGTGTGGTTCTCTTGACAACAATATGGAAAGTGTCATGTCATTGTTTTCTTCTGGAGTTGTTATTCAACTACCCAGACTAGTCTACACCCCTGGGATGTCCCCACCCAATTACTATGCCATTCCTATTCTTCTTAGTTTTTGCAAGAGCAGCCAGGATTGGTTAGACGGTGTCACCTTCACTAGAGAATTCTTTTAAGAGGGGTAACTAAAAGAGCAAGCTTTTGATGTTTTGAACTGTGCTTGAGGGAAGATGTTGCAGAAAGCAAGGATGGCGCAAAGGGGTGAAATCCAGAGATTAGGCCAGATGTTTCAGACTTGAACCTGGAGTTCAAAAATTACCTCACAATGAAGATTGTGGACTGGATACATGGGATAGGAAGTAATTCCTAGACCCGTGATGGTGAACCTATGGCACACGTGCCACAGGTGGCACACGGAACCATATTGGTGGGCATGCAAGCTCAGCTCCGGAATGCATGTGTGCGCCGGCCAGCTGATTTTCGGGCCTTTTGAGCCTACTGGAAGTCAGGAAACAGACTATTTCTGGCCTCTGGAGGACCTCCGGGGGGTGGGAAAGGCGTTTTCTGCCCTCCCCGGACTCCTAGAAAGGCTCTGGAGCCTGGGGAGAGCGAAAAATAGGCCTACTGGGCCCACTGTGCCATCGCATGCCAAAAGTGAGGGTCACATGCATGTGTAGGGGGACGGGGTGCATTGAATTATGGGTGTGGGCACATGCGCGCATGACACCCCTCTCCACGCTCCCACTGCTTTTGGCACGCGAGGGCAAAAAGGTTAGCCGTCGCTGGAATAGGGGATGAAGGATCCCTTGGAACCCTTCTCTACAAAACATGGTTTTAAAAACTATTTATTTTTTTATTTGATCTACTGCATTTTTCGGAGTATAAGACGCACCTTTTTCCCCACTAAAAGGGGGTGAAAATTTAGATGCGTCTTAGATCTTTAGGTACACTGAATGTAGCCCCGCCCACCCACTGGCCCCAACCCTTTGGCCTCTGCCTCCCAGCAGTTTACCTCCTTGCAGCAAGCAGCAAGAAGAAGCAACTACTTTCAGCTTCAGCACAGCTTAATTAGCACAAGTTGCTTGGCTCGGCCTCCCCACTTTCAGCTGTTTTGCTCTCAGCTGTTTTGCGGGGGCCTCTGCTGCTTGCTGCAAGGAGGTAAATTGCTGGAGCAGAATTTTTTTTTTCTTGTGCTAATCAAGCTATGCTGAAAACGAAAATGAAAGTAAAGCAGGCTGTTTGCTGCAAGGAGGCAAAATTGCTGGGAGGCAGAGGCAGATTTCTTTTTCTTCTTTTCCTCACCAAAAAAGGTAGGTGCGTCTTATAGTCCAGTGCGTCTTATACTCCAAAAAATATGGTATTTAATGTACATCTCACTTCTCAGCCTGAGAAACCCACAAACTAGATAAGAAAGAGCCTTGATGGTACAGTGGTTTACTGCACTCTGTTATTAACACAGCTGCCTGCAATTTCTGCTGGTTTGAATCTCTCCAAGGCTCAAGGTTGACTCAGCCTTCCATCCTTTCTAAGGTAGGTGAAATGAGGACCCAGTTTGTGGGGGCAATCAGCTGACTTTGTATAAAATATACAAAAGAATGAAGGCTATTGCTTAACGCATTGTAAGCCGCCCTGAGTCTCCGGAGAAGGGCGGCATATAAATCAAATTAAAAAAAAAAAAGATTAATCAATATCAACTCTTCTACAAAGTTAAAGAAAAGATACTAATATGTTAAGTCAACTGTGGAGCTCTTAGAGTAACGTTCCAGGGCTATTGTGCAGATAAAATAGAATGTGGAATTTTCTTATACAGTCTTGGGCTTCTTGGAAGAAAGGTAACTAAAAACCTGGTTCTTTGAACAGAATCAAGAACAGAGCTGTGACAATTTTAAAGACTTCAGCTACTGTATGGATGGTTGAAGGACCTTCTTAGCAAGAAACCATTCAAAATTGGAGTTAATCAATTGAGCTTTTAAGGACGTTGACACTCCGCCATCATTGGCTCATCGAAGTCAAGACTTCCCCAATTTATTTGGATTAAAGTACCCAGTCGATGTAGCCAGTGACCATACAGATTGGGAAATGGAGGAATTTGATCTGCGCCACAACTGAGGGACATTTGAGGCAGGGGTAGGCTTCAAAAATTTTAGTAAGGGGTTCTCTGCCTGGATGCTGGGTGGGCGTGGCCATGTTGGGTGTGGCCTAGTTGGCTTCCTGCACCATGGCAGTGGGGGGCGTTTTTGCCCTTCCCAGGCTCTGGAGGCTTTCCTCAAGCCTCCAGGATGGCGAAAGCGACCTCCCCAGGCTCCGGAGGCCAGAAATGGGCCTGTTTCTGGCCTTCCCAAACTTCTGATAGGCCATTTTTCACCCTCCCTGAGCCTCCACTCGCACCCTGCATTTACCTGCATCCAAAAAGGGCCACGTGTGGTCTCCTGGGAGGGGAGGGGAGAGGAGAGGTGGGTGGGGCCAGCCAGGAGTGGGATTTGGGGGTTCTGCAAACTGCACAGAATTTTAGCTAGAGGTTCTCCCGAACCCCCGCAAACCCCCAGCAGCCCACCCCTGGTTTGAGGCACATTGCTCTAATCGCATGGAGAAGTGTTTGTATAGAAAAAGGATATTTCTTGAGAGGCCAACCTGAAAGGACACACAGTTTGGGAGAACCAGAATAGATCTTTCCTTGCAAGTTTCAAGCAATTACCCGGGTGTAATTGTGTAAGAGGTACAATCATTACAGCATAGCTGTTCATTTGTTTGATTATGTGCCATAACAAGTTGTTGTTGTCTCCTAGACACTGCATACAGCAGACAGATTTTCTCCATGATGAGGTCTCCCTAATCTGATCATTCAGGTCTGCCAACAGTGCACTCAAAGCGATGAGCCAATCCAGCTTGCTGCTGTCCGTCCTTCCTTCCTTCCTTCCTTCCTTCCTTCCTTCTTCCTTCCTTCCTTCCTTTCTTCCTTCCTTCCTTCCTTCCTTTCCTTTCTTTCCCTTCTTTCTTTCCTTTCTTTTCTTTCCTTTTCTTTCTTTCCTTCCTTTCTTTTTCTCTCTTTCTTCCTTCCTTCCTTTTCTTTCCTTTCTTTCTTTCTTTCTTTCTCTTTCTCTTTCTTCCTTCCTTTCCTTTCTTTTCCTTCTTTCTTTCCTTTCCTTTCTTTCCTTTCCTTTCTTTCCTTTCTTTCCTTCCTTTCTTTTTCTTTCTTCCTTCCTTCCTTCCTTTCCTTCCTTTCCCTTCTTTCTTTCCTTTCCTTTCCTTCCCTTCTTCCTTTCTCTTTCTTTCTTACTCTCACTCTCTTTCCTTTTTCTCTTTCTTTCCTTCTCTCTCTCTCTCTTTCTCTTTGTTTCTTTCTTTCTCTCTCTCTCTCTCTTTTTCTCTGTTTCTCTCTTTCTCTGTTCCCCGTGTTAAAGCCTTCTACAATCCAAGGCTGGAAAGGACCTTGGAGGGCTTCTAGTCCAAACTAGTCTTCTAGCAGGAGACCCAATACACGTAGTCCTTTTTCCCTTCTTTCTTTCCTTTCTTTCTTTCTTTCTTTTCTTTCTTTCCTTTCTTTCTCTCTCTCTTTCTCTCTTTCTTTCTCTCTTTCCTTTTTCTCTTTCTTTCTTTCCTTCCTTTCTTTCTCTCTCTCTTTCTCTTTCTTTCTCTTTCCTCTTTCCCTTCTTTCTTTCCTTTCTTTCTTTCTTTCCTTTCTTTCTCTCTCTCTCTTTCTCTTTCTTTCTCTCTTTCCTTTTTCTCTTTCTTTCTTCCTTTCTCTCTCGCTCACTTTCTTTCTCTTTCTCTTTCTCTGTTTCTCTCTTTCTCCGTTCCCCGTGTTAAAGCCTTCTCCAATCCAGTTCAGAATAGAGCTGGAAGGGACCTCGGAGGTCTTCTAGTCCAACCCCCTGCTCAGGCAAGAGACTCTATACACGTAGTCCTCAACATACATGTACAGTAGAGCCCAAAACGTATGTGGGTAACTGAGAAATTTGTTAAGTGAGTTTTGCCCCATTTTATGACTTTCCTCACCACTTTTATTAAGTGAATCACTGCAGTTGTTAAATTAATAACTCGCTTGTTAAGTGAGTCTGGTTTCTCCCATTGACTTTGCTTGTCTGAAGGTCGCAAAAAAGGATCATGGAGCTGTTGCAATGGTCATAGGTGTGAAAAATGGTCACAGGTAATTTTTTTTCAGTGCCGTTGAGCACTTAAGAACTTAGGTTGAGAACTCCCTGTACCATTTCAGGCAAGTGACTGTGTCAGATCCGTGTATCTGCCATTCTTCAGGGGAAGGGGGGGGGGATTTTTAATTATTTTCTTTACTTAGTACTTTCTTTCCTATACATCCTGTATCCTGCAATTCATTGATTTATAACCTTTAGCCTGGCGCCTAAGCGCCCTGGCATTTTCTCACCTTTTGGGGAATATAAGGGAAGTGGGGGGCATGTGGGTTGTATCGCTCGAGAACCGGCGGAAAAATGACCCTGAGAAAGTTCCCTTATCAGTTTCTCAACGTGCCTGGTACAATAACATCTTTGCACCTGCGGATTGGCTGAATCCACATCGGACTGTTGGGAGGGGTTTCGAAATCCTTTATTCTAACTGCATGGCCTGAGGGCCAATGGTGGCTCCTGGTTCGGCCCGGTTCAGCCGAGCCGATCGTGGTGACGATATGACCTCACCGAACCGGTTCTCTTTGTCCGGGAGGTGGGCCCTCCCGCCCACCCCCATGTTATTCCTACCTTTGTTTCTTCTTTTTTCGCCCAGCTGATAGGTGCGGCAGAGTGGATTGCCACACCTCAGCTGGGCAGATAACCTAATGCGCTTGTGCAGAGCGCAAGTTTGGTGCGTATGCGAGCAAAGCGAGTTTGCGCGTGGTGATCGTGCGTGAAGCGCGTGCACGAAGAGAAAAGCCGGTTGGAACCCACCACTGCTGACGGCTCCTCAGAGCCTGCTTTCTTTTTGCCCTGCTATCACCCCTGTTCAATAAAAGGTTCCTTTGGAAATGCCAAGTTTCGAGAGTCTTTACTTTCTTGAATAAGGGGGAGAGGCCCGGCCTTACAGGCTGTCCGGTCTCTTCTTCAAAACCTCCACTGATGAAGCACCCACAACTTCTGAAGGCAAGCTGTTCCACTGATTAATTGTCCTCACTGTTAGGAAGTTTCTCCTTAATTCCAGGTTGCTTCTCTCCTTGGTTAGTTTCCATCCATTGCTTTTTGGTGCTTTGGAAAATAATTTGACCTCCCTCTTCTTTGTGGCAGCCCCTCAAATACTGAAATACTGCTCTCATGTCCCCCCTAGTCCTTCTTTTTCTCTAGAGAAGCTTTCTTGTCTAGATTCACCAGAGAGTCAGGTCTTTGGGTAATGCGTCTCAAGTTGTAAATACAGCAATTAATATATTGTACTTTCTTTTTTGGCTTATTTTGGGAGAAGGTTCATGTTTTGATGGGTAGTAGAATATGCTCTACTCTAGGAATTGCAGCTAGTGAAGAGCCAGAGAACCAGTGATGGAATTCAGCCCGTTAGTACCACTTCAGGAGAACCGGTTGTTAACTTTCTGAGCAGTTTGATGAACTGGTTGTTGGAAGAAATCATTAGGGCAGAGAACCGGTTGTTAGATTACTTGAATCCCACTACTACAGAAAACATATGTACAATCACAACTTCACTCGTCCTTCCAGAAGGGAGGAGGAACAAGTAATCCAGCCAGTTCTTCATCAATTGTTTAAAAATACGTTAATGCTTAATATTTCTAGTGGGATAATACCAGCAGAGAGCATTTGGGGTAATTGCAGGCTAATTGTCGTTTTGCCAGGATTTTGTTCCAAGCGAATTGTAAAGGGCATGTGTGTAACGCAAAGCAACCACTGCCAACGAATAAGAATAGAAAGAGTGAGTGGGTGATGCATATACCTTGGAGGCTGAAAAGGGACCAGGGATCTAAATTGCCCACGTTTTTCCAATTAGGACTAGGCAAAAGCACTGGAAGAATCCACCTCCGTTTTTGCCCCGTCTTTCACACAGTTCTCCCAGAAGATACGTCCAAACAGATGCCAAGCTTTGATGGGATAATTGTTCTTTGAGTAATGTCAGTTACCCTTTGGGTAAAGTCACTATTCTCCCAACCCTTTTTCAACGAGGCCAGCCATTCCGTTAGGGACATAGAAGTGGGCAGCTCTGTAGGCAACTCAGGCATCGGTACAAAATCCATGCCCGTAGTTATCTGGAAAGGAGTCAACCCAGTACTGCTGTGTACTACATAATTATAAGCCACCTCTGCGAATGGTAGTAAGTCCGCCCAGTTTTCCTGTTGATAACTGACATAACACCTAATGTATTGCTCCACCATTGAGTTCAATTTTTCAGCCGATCTGTTAGTCGATGGGTGAAAAGCTGAGCTAAGCCCCTAGGACGACCCAATGGATCGTAGAAACTATTATTTCAGAGGGTGAATTTAAAAAGGCCTCTCTCATTTCACGGCTAACTTCGTGATCAGTTGAATTCTTAACAGCTTGAAAAAGCTGGAGATTAGAAAATAATAATAAAAAATTAAAAGACTCTTACTGCTGTGTTCTCTCTAATACAGGGGTCTCCAACCTTGGCAACTTTAAGCCTGGCGGACTTCAACTCCCAGAATTTTGCTTTAATAGACATGGGCCTAAATAGACTCTTAAAATTGTGAGTTTTTGAGCTCTTGAGCTTCAGCTGTAATAAATGGGGATGTTATAAAAGCTGATGAAGGATGTAAAAAGGAGAGTTTCTTCTTTTTCTTGATAATACAAATCCTAATTCACTTGTATACTCTGTGTATAACCCACTGTAATTAACATCTTGTGTTCTTTGGAATTATGGTGTCCAAATTCTAGTAATTTGGTAAAATCTAAAAATGGTAGCCATTACTTTTTTTTTTTTAATGATTGGGAGAGCAGTGGAAATGGATAAGGTGATAAAAACTCTGGTATACAGCTGAGAAACGTAGTACTTTTTCTATATCTGAATAAACTTTTTACTGCCAGAAGTCCCAACTGTAGGACTCTTTAGAATTAGATGTTTGAACTACATATTTATACATGTTACATACAGTAGTTCTGTGTTCCCTTTAGATGTTTGAGCAGTGTATAAACTACTGTACGTAAAGAACAAAGTATTTAATAAGGCGATTTCATTCATTCAGATCTCGGATGCCTTCTGCTTGTGTTCCCTTTATTTTTTTGAGCAGTATATATTCTTTCCCATCTTTTTCTCCACTGTTAAACAACCTGCTGTTAATATCAATAATAGAATTCAAGGGCATGACATGAATATTTAAGACTAGTTCTGATTCAAAGAGCAAGATAATATTTCTAGATCAGGGTTGAAATTGGGAGGTCCTTAGTGTACTTGATTATTTTCTTGCAGAAATTTAATTAACCAGTTGATCAGAATAGAGCGGAAAGGGGCCTTGGAGGTCTTCTAGTCCAACCTCCTCTTAAGCAGGAGGTGACATCTTCAGGTGCTAGGGTAATGAAATGTTTGCACAAAAACAGTCGATCTCAGATAGCACAAGGACTCCATGCTTCAAATATGTTGTTGATTTTTTTGATGGATGAATGGATGGAAGGAAGGAAGGGAAGGAAGGAAGAAGGAAGAGAAGGAAGGAAGGAAGAGAAGGAAGGAAGGAAGAAGGAAGAGAAGGAAGGAAGGAAGGAAGGAAGGAAGGAAGGAAGGAAGGAAGGAAGGAAGGAAGGAAGGTAGCTCAGCTTAGCTTAGCTTATCTTAGCTTAGCTTTAGCTATCCTGGTATCCTTCTGATGTGTTAGAACGAGTGGTGGGTTACAAATTTTTTTACTACCGGTTCTGTGGGTGTGGCTTGGTGGGCGTGGCATGGCTTGGTGGGCGTGGCATGGCTTGGGGGCATGGCTTGGTGGGCGTGGCATGGCTTGGGGGCATGGCTTGGTGGGCGTGGCATGGGAAGGATACTGTAAAATCTCCATTCTCACCCGACTCCAGGGGAAGGATACTGCAAAATCCCCATTTCCTCCCGATCAGCTGGGACTCAGGAGGCAGAGAATAGATGGGGGTTCTCCGAACTACTCAAAATTTCCGCTACCGGTTCTCCAGAACTGGTCAGAACCTGCTGAAACCCACTTCTGGTTAGAACCATGTTGCTTTGGACTTCGGGAAGTCCAAAGTACATTCAAAAAGCAGCCGCCGACTATTTTAAAATATTCAGTGTTGTAGACCAGTGATTCTTAACCTTTTCTTCACCACGGACCCCTTTTAAAATAACTCTTGTGGCCACGGACCATGGTCACTGATCCCCGCCCCCCACAAGACTTACCGCTAACTCAAGATTTAAATCATAACATTTCTTCAAGCCTTTCGGACTGCCTGTGACAACATTGTGTTCCCCACCCCAGGGGTCCACAGACCACAGGTTGAGACCAAAGGTAATTTTCCAGATATATTGTGTCGAGTTGATTATTTTCAACACTTTTTTTTGTGGCTGGAGAATCAGGATTAGCACTAGTATTGGTATACCAATGGGCAAGTGACAGTGATGAAATTCAAATTTTTTTACTGCCGGTTCTGTGGGCATGGCTTGGTGGGTGTGGTATGGCTTGGTGGGTGGAGCTTGGTGAGCGTGCAGGGGAAGGATACTGCAAAATCTCCATTCCCACCCCACTCCTGGGGTAGAATACTGCAAAATCTCCATTCCCACCCCACTCTGGGGCCAGCCAGAGGTGGTATTTGCCGGTTCTCTGAACTACTCAAAATTTCCGCTACTGGTTCTCCAGAACCTGTCAGAACCTGCTGGATTTCATCCCTGGCAAGTGATGTCTCCGGAGAGATTATTCTGTTTCATATTTTTAAAACTCTTCTGCCCAAGCCAAAAAATGCATGAGTTTGAGAGTTGGGTTTTATTCCTTTTATTTTATTTTCCACTTTAGGAAAGGTCTTAAGACTTTGAATAGTGTTAATAATGTTAGCTATTTACTGGGCTTTGCATATATTTTATTATAGATTGGATACCTTAGGATAGAAAGGGAGGGTATGAAAAGTAAATAATCATGTCAGTTGGCGATGTTTTCTCAAGATTTATAGACTTGATTATTGCTCGCATGTTTTTCTTTGTAGACTTTCAGACTTAAAGAGGATACCTTTAATATACTGTTTTGCTGTTTTTCTTCCTATCCAATAGCTTCAGAATTCGTGGGATTGGTGTGTAAACATCTATTATATATGTACCATTATAAATATTTTTTTCAGCATATATGTAGCACACACACACACACACTGGCAAAAAATGAGAACATGTATTGTCAAAGAACAAGATATTTGTATAAATTGCATACTGTAAGCTAATATATGTGCATAAATGGAAAACTGTGTTTTAAACAGAATAGTAAAGGTAAAGGTTCCCTCGTACATATGTGCTAGTCGTTCCCGACTCTAGGGGGCGGTGCTCCTCTTCGTTTCAAAGCCGAAGAGCCAGCGCTGTCCAAAGACGTCTCTGTGGTCATGTGGCCGGCATGACTCAATGCCAAAGGCGCACGGAACGCTGTTACCTTCCCACCAAAGGTGGTCCCTATTTTTCTACTTGCATTTTTTACCTGCTTTCGAACTGCTAGGTTGGCAGAAGTTGGGACAAGTCACGGGAGCTCACCCTGTTACGCGGCGCTAGGGATTCGAACCGCTGAACTGCCGACCTTTTGATCGACAAGCTCAGTGCCTTAGCCACTGAGCCACCATGTCCCTTTAAATAGAATACATTCACCCAAATTAAGAGTGTCAGGTGAGCAAGCCAGGTGAGATAAGAGAGCTGCACTTGAGAACTATAAAAGCTGCCCAAAGTTTTATTTTTGGATCCATAAAAGGTTACGAGATGAAAAAAGAGCAGTTGTCCAACCTGGGCTGGAACTGCTAAAGGAGATATTTTTCCATTATGGGTTTTTATGGCCTTATGACTTCACGGACATGACTCTGCACTCTTATTAGCAACAATGTGTAAATGGCTTGCTAGTGTCTTCTTCCAAGATTTATTCATTTCCTTTCATTTCCACTCTCATCTACAGCCTTGGTGGCCTCCCATGCAAGGATTAATCCTGTTTATCCTCTCAATAATGGCATAAATGGGGCAGTGGTGAAATGTAAAATTTGTTACTACTGGTTCTGTGGGCGTGGCTTGGTGGGGGGTAATATAATTTCGACTGAAGAGGTTGTAGAAAAAATGCTTTTAAAAGCCTCTGACATTCCCAGCTGACTTGCCTGATTGGCAGAAGCTTTTTTTCCTTTTAAAAACATTTTTTCTATAACCTCTTTGGCCGAAGAGGTTGTAGAAAAAATGCTTTAAAAAGCCTCTGATGATCCCAGCTGAGCTGTGCGATCATCAGAGGCATTTTTTTACTTTTAAAACCATTTTTTTCAGCCAAAGAGGTTGTAGAAAAAATGCTTTTAATTTTTTTTAAAAAAGCCTCTGATGATTGCGCGGCTCAGCTGGGCAATGCGGGCGGGGGCGGGCAGGGATTTTTACTACCGGTTCTCCAAACCACCCGCCTCCATCGCTACCGGATTGGGCGATCCGGTCCAAACCGGGAGCATTTCACCCCTGAAATGGGGGCAAAAAAGTAGAAACACAGATTATTGCTGTGCATCTTCCTGATTGGTATAATTATGCATTTCTGCTGAGCTCAGAATCTGCCAGCTATTAAGGCACGTGAATTGTGGATGTTTTAAGGGCTGGGATAGACAATAACATTATTGGGAGCCAGTTTGGTCTAGTGTTTAAGGCACCAGGCTAGAAAGCAAGAAAGGTGTGAGTTCTAATCCGGCCTTAGGGATAAAAGCCAGATGAATGATGCAGGACCAAGTTAGTCTTTTTTCAACCGAACCCACCTCACAGTGTTGTTGTTAGGAAAATAAGGCGTACTTAGGTATGTTCACTGCCTTGAGTTATTGATAAAAATGACGAAGGCAGGAGGAAAATAAATAAAAACCAGAGCGAAGGTACTTTGCCACCTTGAGTTGTCTATAAAAAAAAAACAAAGGCAAAAGGAAATAAAACCCACAGAAGGAGTTGTTTCAACACAGGTTCTTGTTTATTAATACACACTGGAAGCATGGCACAGGTTTTTAGCTTCAGGTACGGTTTTACACACAGTCTGGAAAAGCGTCGTTTTGAATCCAGTTTGGGCTGTTGCGCGACTGCCATGCTGAAATTTTCTCAGCCACATGCAAGGATTTGGAGGGTGACGAGGAAGAGGCTGGGATCATCAAAGGGCCAAACCTGTGAGGCTGCTTTGCAACCAGGAATTCGAGGCAAAGATTTTCTCCTTCTAATCTAAGACGGGATGCTTTCTGCCTGGAACGCCGCCAAAGAATCTTGCTCCTTAGACGGGTTCCTCACATCACAGGAATTGCTGAAGACTCAGACAATTCCTGAAATGTCCAAATATATTTCTGAAATCATTTAGGGCAGGAGCAGTTGCTCCATTCCTTGCAGATGGTTGGGACACCCACTCCCATCGTCCTCAGCCAACATAGCCAACAGCAAGAGACTTTTAGTTCAAGGGACGCTAAGCTAGGATCTTGATATTTGAGAAGGGATTATCCCTCTTTTTTTTTTTTTTTTTTGCTGTTTTGCAATCTTAATTAAAAATCTACTTTCCCAAATTGCCTTAGAAAGAAGGAAATAATTCATTAACACCAGAAGAAAAAATGATATTCTAAGTCTTTGGGGAAAGTTCCTACACACAACAGACAGTGCCTATGAGACCAAAAAAACATGTTTGCCAACATGTCTTATTTATTTATTTATTTATTTGGGTCGATTTATATGCCGCCCTTTTCCATGTTTTTCAACATGTTGGCAAACAATCTAGAGCGTGTTTCGCGACATACATATAGCTCATACACTGTATGAAACGAACTATATATTTTCAGATGATCCCGTCTGAAGTCAAAATATGCCTCGAAAAACTTGAGAGGTTTTAAGGCAGGGATCTCCAAACTTGGCAACTTTAAGACTTATGGACTTCAACTCCCAGAATTCCCCAGGCAGCTAGCTGAGGAATTCTGGGAGTTGAAGTCCACATGTCTTAAAGTTGCTAAGTTTGGAGAGCCTGTTTTAAGACATACTTGCATTTCATATGGGAGCATTCTTCCGTTACTTTGCACGCGGTAGGAAAAGCGTGATGGGACTAGGGCAGACGCCCATCGGAAAGACTTGCTCTCCAGAACTGATCTCATTGAGGGATCTCTGATCAGACATAGTTTGAAAACTATAAAAGAGATAACATCAATGGTGTAGTTTTGAGGTCCCCTATTTAATAGCTCACTCTTCGGTGAAGGCCATCCTATAGTTTTACTATAATGGGTTAGCACCATAGGCAAACTTGGTGTTGGATCAGACCACTGTTCATCTAGAGCCGTGATGGCGAACCTATGGCACGCGTGCCACAGGTGGCATGTGGAGTCATGTTGCCTGGTACGCCAGCTCAGCTCTGTCAGCTGATTTTTGGCCCTTTTGGGCCCACCAGAAGAGGGCCTGGGGGGGCAGGGGAAGACCCATTTTTCTTTCTTCCTGGCTCCAGATCCTCTCTATGCATCTGGAGAGGGCGAAACAGCCCGTTTCTCAACTTCCGGCCTCCGAGGGTATGGGGAAGGCTGTTTTCGCCCTCCCCAGATGCATAGAAAGGATCTGGAGTCAGGTGAGAAAGAAAAATGGGCCTACCGGGCCGTCACGTGCCAGGAGTGGGGGGTGAAGGGGGGTCGCGCTCGCATGTGCATGGCGGGGCACATAGAATTATGGGTGTGGGCACACACACGGGCAAACCTCCCCCATCCCACCCCTTCCTGGCACGCGATGGCAAAAAGGTTAGCCATCACTGACCTAGAGAAAACGTCTAGAGCAAGGGTGTCAAACTCCAGATCTGTGGGCCTCAGGGTCACCCTGGAAACAGCGAAGGACCGGCCCGCAGGGCCTCTGCCAGCAAAAAGGGAGCTTGGGAGGGCCACCAGAAGCCTGGCAGAGGGTTACAGGAGGCCATCCCAGCTGAAAACGGAGATCAGGAGCCTATTTTCTCTGGCAGAGCTCTCAGGCCACCACAGGCGCCCCCCAACATGAATGACGTCAAGCTGGCCATGCCCAACCACTGGTCAAACACAACCCTCGGGTTTGACACCAATGATCTAGAGTCTTCCTTGGTCAGCAGTCATTCTCTAGCATGAAAACAGGCATCTCTGACAGCCCTTGCTAAACTGCCAAAAATCAAACCAGGATCTTCTGCAACAACTTCAAATGTTGTCTTCCCGTAGATAGGTGCTTTGAGGGTCACTGAGCATCATGTATCTCGAATTCACATTATTTGCAGATTTGGAGGGAACGGGCTATAAAATTAAAGGCATAATAAAACAACAACAACGGGAGGGAAGTTATTTTTATTTTATCCCTAGGTTTTTGAAAAGATTATTTCGATCCCCTTTCCCAAGTCTGCACTATACTCCCTTACTTAATATTGAGGATACTCGTGAATAGAAAGGGTGAATTGTCTTAAAATGCTCTATACTTGGCAGGCATTTTTCAGGGTTGTTCACCACTCTGGATTCCATGGTTTTAAAAAAAGTGCTTGGCAAGGGAAATAAGGGATCTGTCAGCAGCTCCTTAAATGAGTTTTCCAAGACTTGCTGTAGCTGCAAACAGTTGTCATGCAAACCTAGGGAAAGGGGTAGCAGTTTGGGGGAGTGGCAGATGGGAGCTAGAGTTGTCCATCTTCACCTCACCCCCAATGTGCTCCC
This sequence comes from Arizona elegans, assembly GCA_022577455.1. Classification (NCBI taxonomy): domain Eukaryota; kingdom Metazoa; phylum Chordata; class Lepidosauria; order Squamata; family Colubridae; genus Arizona; species Arizona elegans. The sequence goes on from JAKOOJ010000048.1 coordinate 56,575, forward strand.
ACATACTGCAAAATCCTAGCATATTCTAAGCAGTGGTGAAATCTAAAATTTCTTACTACCAGTTCTGTGGGCATGTCTCGGTGGGGAGGGTAATGTGATTGCGTGGGCGTGGCCAATTTTTAAAAAACTTTTAAAACCATTTTTTTCTACAACCTCTTCAGCGAAGAAGTTGTAAAAAAATGCTTTCAAAAGGCTCTGACGATCCCAGCTGAGTTGCTGGGTTGCAGAGGCTTTTTTTTTTGTTTTAAATGCCTCTGACGATCAGGCAACTCAGCTTGGATCGTCAGAGGCATTTTTTTAAAAAAAAGCCTCTGATGATCGTGCAGCTCAGCTGGGCATGTGGTGGGGGGCGGGCAGAGATTTTTGCTACCAGTTCTCCGAATCACCCGCCTCCATCGCTACCGGATCAGCCGATCCGGTCTGAACCGGGAGCATTTCACCCCTGCGATGCTTCCATTCTCCACCCCACCTTAACGTATTCTAAAGAAATTCCCTGTTTGGTTGTCCCAGATATGCATCACCGCAATACTAATTCTAGTGATACGGTTTGTATTTAGAATATTTACTGGGATAGCTTTTCCCGTTTTACGCTTTTAGATACTTCCTATCTATCTCCATCACTTTTCCTTCAAACGGTTGAGTTACGTTGAGGTTTAGAAGTGCTTTGGCACATCAACAAAGTTGTTCTGCTCCTATTTGAGAACGGACAGAGGATCAGTGTGAATAAAATGAACTCTCAAATTTGTAGGGTAGCACCTGATTTTGTATGTAATTAGGAGAAAAACTGAGGAGATGGTTGTTGATGATGCTTGGAGAACAGCTGCCAGCCAGGGAGGTGACATAACATGTCCATCTGTTAGAACATTCCTCCAGATGGTTTTAAAAAAACCCTTCCTGAAATCTTTTTTTTCCTTCCCTTTTTTTTCTTCATAAAAGTCGGCCCGTGTTTACCCATCACCTAATTAGCCTCATCAAATAAAACGCCTTGACCCAAATTACACAAGACCTCCGTGTTACATTTCCAGCACTAAAAGAAGGGGAAAAAAAATAAAAGATTAAAACAAAATTCTCTGCTTCTGTCTAGCTTTACTGTATAAAATTAAATAGATTCATTTTAGGTAGTTAATCACGAACGATCGTGCTCTCTCTCTCTCTCTTAAGTTGGGACACAGCCCAGATTCCTTTGATTTGAGAATTAAGCACCCTTGAACGAAGCTTCAGTTTTGAATAAATATTTACAAAATTGCACTAGGAATAGACTTCCTGAATGGGGTTGAGGACTGGCTGGCAGAGAATTCCCATCACTCAGTACTTATAGCACAATCGAATCATTCAATATCTTATGAGCCACTCGATTGGTTCATTCAATATCTTAGGAGCCACTCGATTGGTTCATTCAATATCTTATGAGCCACTCGATTGGGGTACACTTCACAGCCTCTGTTCAGAAAAGAAGTAATTTCTCTCCATGTTTTTAGACCTTTATTATTGTAGTTGTAGCAGAGTGAAATCCAGCTGGATCTATCCGGATCGTACGAACCGGTAGCACCAGTGGCAGGAGGCTCCACCCATCTGCCAGGACGTTATTACATCCCATTTTTGACCCTCTGCTCCCGCGTGCTCCCGTTCCCAAACCGGTAGCAAAGGCAAGTGGATTTCACCGCTGTGTAGCAGTAACTTTTTTGTAGCCGTACTGCAACAAACGTCGTAGTAACTTTTACCTGCTTATCACATAGTCTGTTCGTTTTTTAGGTAGCAGAGAACATTCTCGTATCACTTTGGGTATGAAATGGAGAAACATTTTTCTCCATTGATTGAAATAAATTGATGACAATCTCACCACTCCTCCTGCTGCTGTTTTTCTCACATTCCGGCTGGAGAAAGCATGATACAAATCCAGCCTCAAATGGCATTAGGGTTTCTTAGCGTACACATACAAAGCTGGGCAGCCTCTAAATACCGACAGCATTTCCTGGAGCAAGTGACGTTTAACAGTTGGCTAGAAATTGCAATAGGCAGGGCGACACGGAGAAGGGGAAAATCAACAGCAGAGAAAAAGCAAGTCCTTATTATTAATGCTAGCAGCATTTGTGGCACAGTACAGCACACAGCAAATACTACACCGTTGGCCTCACAGCTAGACACTTGGAAAGTTCCAAAAGTTGTGCCAAGAATAATAATAATAATAATAATAATAATAATAATAATAATAATAATAATAATAAAAACCACCCAGAGTCCTGAAGTTTCCCCATCACCTCCATGGAAATGCTTCTTCAATTGAAGACCTGACTTTATTGGTTCTTATATACTTCAAATTTGGGAGGCTGGGATTCTGGGAATATGTCAGTAATTTAACACGGGGTTGAAGGGAGCCAGCCTCATCAAACAACCATCAAGCTCTGTTATGGAGCTTGTGGGTGGAATTCCTTCTGTGACAGGTTCAACCTTCTTCCATCAGACTCTCTTTCTGCATTTGATTTGCCCACAGAACCACAACTGCACATTTTGCTTTGGAATCACTTAAATTTCAGAAGCTTTGGAGCATCCAGTTTTGGTCACCATATAAAAAAAGATGTCGCGACTCTAGAAAAAGTGCAGAGAAGAGCAACCAGGATGATGAGGGGACTGGAGGCTAAAACATAAAATGAATGGTTGCAGGAACTGGGCATGGCTAGTCTAGTGAAGAGAAAAGAAGGACCAGGGGAGACATGATAGCAGTCTTCCAACGTTTGAGGGGCTGCCTCAGAGAGGAGGGGGTCAAACTATTTTCCAAAGCACTCGGAGGCCAATCAAGGAATAATGGATGGAAACTGATCAAGGAGAGATTCAACCTGGAAATAAGAAGGAATTTTCTGACAGTGAGAACAATCAACCCATGGAACAGAAGTTGCCTTCAGAAGTTGTGGGAACTTCACCACTGGAAGCTTTCAAGAAGAGATTGGACTGCCATCTGTCAGAAATGGTGTTGGACTAGATGACCTACAAGGCCCCTTCCAACTCTGTTAATCTGAATCTATCTAAGATGATCAAAGACCCGGAGACTAAAACATATGAAGAACGGTTGCAGGAACTGGGCATGGCTAGTCTAGTGAAGAGAAGGACCAGGGAGACATGATAGGAGTCTTCCAATGTTTGAGGAGCTGTCACAGAGAGGAGGAGGGTCAAGCTATTTTCCAAAGCACTCAGAGGCCAATCAAGGAATAATGGATGGAAACTGATCAAGGAGAGATTCAACCTGGAAATAAGGAGGAATTTTCTGACACAGAACTATCAACCCATGGAACAGAAGTTGCCTTCAGAAGTTGTGGGAACTTCCACTGGAAGCTTTCAAGAAGAGACTGGACTTCCATCTGTCAGAAATGGTGTAGGGTCTCCTGCTTGGGTGGGGGTCCCTTCCAACTCTGTTAATCTAATCTACAGTCCTCCTGCTCATCATCTCTGCTCCACAGGAATGCAACCAAGGTTCTCCTGGAGATAGCTGAACTGCAGGGAAATGCGATCATTAATTGCAGGCAAGCTATCGGTGAAAACCTTTCCACCACAATCAACTGGTTTACAGTCAACATTCTCCCAAAAGCTTACTGAGGGATACAACAGTCTGGAAACTAACCAGAATTGTAAAGAACACATTGCAGGCAGGTATCTAGGAATGTCGAACTCACAGAGTTGGATGTTCCCCACCAGTCACGTCTGTCAGCTCACACGAGGCTTGATAAATCACCCCCCGGCGTGCTGCTTGCTAGACTGCCAAAACAGAATAGGAATGGTTGAGGTGTTGCATTTTTGGAACACTGGTTTGCATGATCTTGGGCTTTTATTTGGCTGGATAGATTTGGAGGCTGGCTTTGTTGGAGGCTCCAAAGACCCACAAAAATAATAATATATATATTTTTTTTTAACTCCTCTGTCTCTTCTTTATTTCCCTTTGGGTTCTCAGTAGATGTCCTTCTCAAGGTAACAAGAGTATCTAATGAAAGTTGGCTCTGTGTGTGTGTGTGTTTGTTTGTTTTTTCCCCTTCAAGTCACCCCTGGAATGGGAAAGGCCTTTTAAATGTGGGGTGGTTTTCTTCTAGGCCTCGGGCTTCTAACTTGCTGCTACGAAATGAATTCTCTTTACGATCTCAAGCCCACATCTTAACTGGCCAGTGGAGAGTAAAGAAGGAAGGCCCAGAATTTCTTGACGTTCAAGTTAGACAGAACTTCTCAAAGTTCCCTGCGGAAAGAAAGGATGCTATCGGCAGCTTTGCCCTGATAAAGGAAACAATTGCTCACACAACCCAAGAAAACCCATAGAAACAAAAAAACTCCTTGTGATGGAGGCCAAGCCTTCAGCGTAAAGAGGGTGGCTGGCAGATGTGAGGAGCAGCTGTCAAGAGCAGGTCTAACCTGTCTCAGGAAGCCGGTTCCCGGTGATGGACTGAAGGCATGGGCACGTTGAGACTGCACAGAGATGTGGGGAGTGGCTGCAAATGAATCTTTCTCCTTACAGGCCAAGAGAAGTTCTCACTGTTCATTCTGGAGCAAGGGTCTTCAACCTTGGCAACTTTAAGCCTGGAGGATGTCAACTCCCATAATTCCTGGCTGGAGAATTCTGGAAGTTGAAGTCCTCCAGGCTTAAAGTTGCCAGGGTTGGAAACTCCTGTTCTGGACGATGCCCCAACCTGCTTGCCAGGGTTACGAGCTTGAAGCCGTAAGCTCGGCTCACTGAATGGCACATTAGGTCTCTAAACAAGGAGGTTTAAATTGTGCAGCTGTCATTGTCCTTGGGACGCCCAATGTTTACCGCACCTCCTGGCTGCTGAGATCAAAATCTGAAGTTAGTAGCAAAGAGGGGAGAAACTTTCAGTATGTGGGAAAAAGAACGAAACTGAAGGGAAGGAGACAAGGCTGTGTAAGGCAGAGAGATAGGTAGTTCTCGACTTATGACTACATGTGAGCCCAGAATTGTGGTCATTAAGTTGTTGATGTTTTTTTAAGCAAGGCACCCATGAAATCCTGGCTCATTGCAGTCATTATGCAGAGCAGGGGTGCCTCAGGGAGCAGGGGTTGCTGAACAGATAGTCGTAAGTCAAGGACCACCTGTATTACACTTGTGGCTTATTTCAGGTATGATGCTATAAGACGATTGTTCTTCCCTAAGCCATTATTGGGGGTGAGTCATTGTTCCTAGGTACATCAACTACGGGTTGCCATTCCAGTTTAATGGAAGCTGCGAATTTAAGGTATGAAAGCTGGAACTATCATCTTACGAGTCGTCCTGCATTGTGGGAAAGAAAAACGAATCACAATCAAAGCAGGAGCGGGGTGGAGAAAGCATTCAACCGTGATTGATTTGTCTTTCCGCCTTACTCTCCTGCCTGCGCTATGGAGGTGGCTCCAGCTTCCCCATCTTCTGAACCCCCAACCCAGAATGAGACATGGGTATGAGCTTTGCCAGCCCAGATCTGTAACCGGTTATCATGGGAAAACAGGGAAGCCAAGCTGGTTATGTTTGCATAGCAACATCGCCCATCAGCATTCCAGTTTCTAGCACACCTGTTTGAACCTGTTGTTCCTTCTCCCCTTCTTCTTCTTCAGTCAAAATAAATAAAGGACATAAATAATAAGGCGTCACACCCCGTGGAAATGAGCAAAAGAAAGAAAGAATCTCTAGGTAAGAATCCATTCTTCGCTTTCCTTCTCTCGCCTACATGCCCATCCCAACTTTAAGCTTATTTTACCCGCAGCTCGTTTCTTTAAGCTTATTCTACCCACAATAGTTGAGATGGTCTTTGTGCCAGCTGAGCTTTTAACCCAGGAGAAACCTTCCTGAAGGTGGTGGGGAGACGTCTTCTTCCAACCTTCAATGTACTTCTTTTTTTTCTTTTTTTTTTTAAAAAAAAGTAAATCGTGCTACGGATGAAGAGAACCCATGGGGGAAAAAAAATACGGTCCACGGTATGGAGAAATGGGCCAAAAGAAGCAAGTTGCAAGATGGAGTAGCACTTCTAGATAGTATATTTTGCTTAGGAAACTATGTATTCATCAAACTGGCCGAACTCCCTGCTATGTGCGCAAAGTGAAATGTCCGTTTGAGTTTGGGTTGGGAAACGGAAGAGAAACGGGATGGTTTTCCTGGAGAAGGGACCTCAAAAAATTGAGGGCTGTCCTTAGTCAACCTGGAAATGCAGGTCCTTCAATGTTGACCTGCTTGCATGCTCTCTCTCATTCTCATTCTTTCATCCCAAGTCCAAAATCTTATTTACAACGGCAAGGAAACATGCAAGAAGAGAAGGGGAAGGGGAGAGAAAGGAGGCAAGGACAGCAAAAAGGGGGACTTCTCCAGCATCCCCTTCACTCAAGGTGGACCCCCATTCTCAGATAGTCTCACACGTACGTTGAAGGGCCATGGGGCTCACCAAGATCTCTCATATTGGCGTTCATTCCATCTCCCTCCCTCCCCACCCTTCCCTCTCTCTCTAGCGCCCCACGCTGATGTTACAGGTCTTACAGCTCGGATCCTTTTTGGCATCGGCTGTCGAGAGGCTCATGAGCTGGTGGCCACTGATCTCCCCCAGAACTCCTAGACTGAGGTCAACTGGCTCCGTATAGATGATCTCCAGGATAACATCCTGGGCATGGCGGTAGATGAGCTCGCCGTCCTCCACGCTGCAGGTCAAGAACTTGTTGCAGGAAATGTCCAACTGGGGCAGTCGCTCCCGACAGAAATTATCTCCAGCAGAACCTTTTGGCGCCAGCACCAGAATGACGTAATGGTAGGCAGTGTACATACAGTAGAAATCCGCGAAGTAGAGGTTGGTGTTGGGACCGAAAAGGCGCTGTGCGGGTACCTGGAAACGATAGCGGCCGTAAGGGGAGTCTTGGGGAGGCTGGCCGTTGTTGAACTCGGTATTACAGCTGAAAAAGATGCCATGGAGCATGCCACTGGTGGGCGAACCATGGCTGCCACTGTTGTCCTTCAGGTATGGCTTCATGACGTCTCCACAGTGCATTCTGGCCAGAAGGGGAGACATGGATAGTTAGGAAAGGGATGAGGTTAGGAAGCAGGCCAACCTTACATGTGGGAGGAAACCAGGTAGGCATTATGATACGGTGATAGGCCTTCATAGCTACACGTCCACTGAGACCTTCCATTTTCAGGAAGTGAATACTAGTGACTGTTCATTAAACAGTAGCTAAGAGCAGGTTAGGTGGTTTGTGGCCTCAGATAGCCTCCATTTTCCTAGCTCGGGGAGGAGAAATCGGAGTTAGCATGATAATTAAAGAATTAAGGTTTCAATTTAGAAGACATACATCTAAATCCTATTTTGGCTGCGTAGTTTGCTAGGTGACTCTCAGCCAGGCGCAGTGTCATAGCTTACCTATGTTGCAAGGGTAAACAGGAAGCAAAAGCATTTTGAATCTATCTTAAGCCCTACTAAAACTCTCCTATCTGGGACCTTTTAACTGGGCAAACTGGTATACTGTAAGGCAAAACGTTTCGAAGCAAGGTACCTCAAATTGGACCAAATTTCAGAATGCATCCAAAATCCAGGTTCCCATGACTCCTCAGAATTGAGATTCGGCAAAATTTTATAAAACATTTTACGGCGTAAAAGCATAAAGATTTTACAACACAATACAAAATGTCATAAATCATTGTCTGTGATCAACTCAGGGGTGAAATCCAGCAGGTTCTAACAGGTTCTGGAGAACCGGTAGTGGAAATTTTGAGTAGTTCGGAGAACCGGCAAATACCACCTCTGGCTGGCCCCAGAGTGGGGTGGGAATGGAGATTTTGCAATATCCTTCCCCCAGGAGTGGGGAGGGAATGGGGATTTTGCAGTATCCTTCCCCTGGAGTGGGGTGGGAATCAGTGGTGGGTTGCTCCCGGTTCGCACCGGTTCACAAGAACCGGTAGTAAAAATTTGTAGTAGTTCCGAAAACCGGTAATAACATTGGCTGGGCACGCCCCCGAACCGGTCCCCGGTCCGGTCGCCGGTCGCTTACCCCGCCCATCTCATCAGAGGCTTTTTTTTTTTTTTTACTTTTAAAAGCATTTTTTCTACAACCTCTTCGGCCAAAAAAATGCTTTTAAAAGTTAAAAAAAAAGCCTCTGATGATCCCGTGGCTCAGCTGGGATTGTCAGAAGCTTTTCAAAGCATTTTTTTTCTGCAACCTCTTAAGGTTGTAGAAAAAATGGTTTTAAAAGTTAAAAAAAAAAAGTGGGCCACGCCCACCCAGTCACATTAACCCCCACCAAGCCACGCCCACAAAATAAGCCACGTTCACAGAACCGGTAGTAAAAAAAATTTAGAACCCACCCCTGGTGGGAATGGAAATTTTGCAATATCCTTCCCCTGCCACGCCCACCCAGCCACTCCCACAGAACCGGTAGGGAAAAAATTTGGATTTCACCCCTGGATCAACTGCTGATGTTTGACGGTGCTATACAGTTGAATGCGGACTACTTTCAAGGCAGATATGTCTCTGAATATCCCCCTGAAATTTAACGAACTTTTCAAGAAACTCTGCCACTGTTGAAAGCGTTGAGGGATTTGGTAAGGCCATATCCCTGAAACGATGACCAAAGGGCGTAAGAATTGTCTAGTCATGACTTCAGTCTTGGAGGAAGGATAAAGTCAGATCAGATTGGGTAGCAATTATGAGAGATCATGTTATGTGCTGGTTCTGAATTTTAGGCTAGGAGCAGGAAAGAATGAATACAATCTCTGAATTTCAAAAGAACATCTGCAGGAAGTTCTTGTGAAGCAACCGAAGCATGGGTAGGATTTACTTACTTTCCCTAACGATTTGCAAATATGTGTGTGGCACATTTGTTTTGCTGGCGCGTGCGCCTTCTACGCAGGCCTCAAAAACTTGCCTAAATAGGATGGCATAGAGCCGGGATGGGTGAGCGGTTGGGCAGGCTCACCCGTGATTTCTGCTACCAGTTCGGGCGAACCGGCCTGAACTGGCCCGAACCAGCTGAATATCACTTCTGAACAGAAGCATGGGAAGGGAGAAGATGAAATGAATTATCTCAATTCATTGGAAAGGCAGGCTAACATTTAATGTCAGTGAGTGAATCAGTATGGAAACAATGAGGAATGTCAGTGTGACTATATATTCATTTCTCAGGGAGAATTTGAAACAAGCTTTAAACTGTAAAAGATAAGATACTCTTAGCACATTTTTTAAAAAGGGGACAATGGGTGGATATAAAAATGTGGACACTAGGAATAGCATTTTCTTGATGAGGTTTTCTTCTTCCTGCTCCAAGCCATGACTATCAGATCATCTGGGCTGGTGTTCTCAACCTTGGCATCTTTCAGATGTGTGGACTTCAATTCCCAGAGTTCCCCAGTCATTTCCCCATGGCTGGGGAATTCTGGGAGTTGAAGTCCACACATTTGAAAGCTGCCAAATAGTAGATTTTGGACTACAGAAATGGCAACCGAAAGCATCTAGGCCCGTGATGGCGAACCTATGGCAGACGGACCATAGGCGGCATGCGGAGCCATGTCGCCTGGCACGCCAGCTTAGTTCTAGGAGTCTCTGGAGGCGGGGGACATCAAAAAAACATCACTTCCTGTCCAACTGGAAGTTGGGAAATAGGCCATTTCAGGCCTCCGGAGGGCCTCCAAATGGGTGGGGAAGGCTGTTTTTGCCCTCCCCAGATGCATAGAGAGGATCTGGAGCCCAGTGAGAAAGAAAAATGGGCCATCACGTGCCAAGAGCGGGGAGAAGGGGGTTGGAGGTTTGCGCGTGCATGCGCGGGGTGAATAGAATTATGGGTGTGGGCACGCATGCGCACGAACCTCCCCTGCCCCCCGCTTCTTGGCATGTGATGGCAAAAATATTAGCCATCACTGATCTAGGCCAAACCCGGCTCTCATAATGAAGTCACTTCTGCTCATCTCCACCTCCAAACCATGTTTTTATCATAACTATCAGGAGCAGGGGTCTCCAACCTTGGCAACTTTAAGGCGTGTGGACTTCAACTCCCAGAGTTCCTCAGCCAGCTTTGCTTCAATTCTGGGAATTGAAGGCCACACGACTTAAAGTTGCCAAGGTTGGCAACTTTGCTGGCTTAGGAATTCTGGGAGTTGAAGCCCACAAGTCTTAAAGTTGCCAAGGTTGGCAACTTTGCTGGCTGAGGAATTCTGGGAGTTGAAGTCCACACGTCTTAAAGTTGCCAAGGTTGGCAACTTTGCTGGCTGAGGAATTCTGGGAGTTGAAGTCCACACGTCTTAAAGTTGCCAAGGTTGGCAACTTTGCTGGCTGAGGAATTCTGGGAGTTGAAGTCCACATGTCTTAAAGTTGCCAAGGTTGGAGACCCCTGCTCCTGATAGTTATGATAAAAACATGGCTTGGAGGTGGAGATGAGCAGAAGTGACTTCATTAGAATTTGGATGAAGAAGACAAGCAATTACCAAACATGGGGTGGTGGATGTCATCGACGTTGACCCCCCCCCTACTTCTCACCCACAGCTGGGCTCTCCCATACCTTCACGGATTTGGGGGCTTTGCCGACACTTACCTGACATACTGGAAATACTCTTTAGTGTGATTCCGATAGAAAACAGTGAACCGCAGCATCCTCCCCGAGATGAGCTCGGCTTTCTCTTGCAGCTGGGCCAGATGTTCTTTAGCATAGTCTGCAAGGAACAAACATTCAGAGGTTCAGATATTTTAAAGCAGGTTTTTCATGCGACACCTCTCCGTGGCAAATTCCCCTTCCACATGTCGCCTTTTCATTGCTTCTTTTTGCCTCGAGCGGGTTTCTCCTGCCTCCCTATCACTTCTCCCTCCCGGGTGGCACACCCTTTCCCTCCTACACAGCCAGGTTTGCTGCATGGCAAAATCTGGATATACCACTTTTCAGCACCCTTCAGCCTGTTCCAATTCCCATCGGTTTGGGCCTTTGTCTCCCAGCCAGCTCAAAGAAGTGGTTTTTCTCTCCTCGACTCTTTGACTTTGAAGACTTCCAAGAGTTGCGTACGTGGCTTGCTTTTGCATGCAGTAAGTAAGGGCATTCCAAACTCGATTGCACAAGTCCTTAAAAGGCAGAGCTCCGGTTGGCAGATGAATGGAGAGGAATCGCTTTCTATCCCAGGGAATGATTGAAGAGACTGGACAACCATTTGTCAACAACGGGGGTCAGCAACCAGTGGCTCTGGAGCCGCATGTGGCTCTTTTACCCCTCTGCTGCGGCTCCCGCTCACTCAAAATATACATCACAACTGCCAATGTGCGACACCCACCAACATGTGATTTATTGAGCTTTTCAACTCCCCGGTAGGCCAACCATGGATAAATCCAAGAAAAGAAAAGTTTCAGAAAAAAACAAAACGTTTAATTCAACGACATATGCTAGTTTTGTGGCCGCTCAAGAAATAGTCAGGCACGGGAAGGGTTTTGTGGCTCCCGGTGTTTTCTTTTCTGTGGGAAATGGGTCCAAATGGCTCTTTGAGTGTTTAAGGTTGCAGACCCCTGGTCTAGAACAGGGGTGTCAAACTTGATTTCATTGAGGGCCGCATCAGGGTTGTGTTTGACCTCGGCGGGGTGGGCGTGGCCAGGGTGGGCAGGGCCAGCATGACATCACTTGTGTCAGGGGTGCCTGTGATGGCCCCAGTGCTCTGCTAGCAAAAATGGGCTCCTGGGCTCCGTTTTGGGCCACGACAGCCTCCTGCAGCCCTCTACCAGTACAAATAGAGTTTTGTTTTCACTGGTAGAGGGCTGCAGGAGGCCATCGCAGCTGAAAACAAGCTTGGGACGGCTGCGTGCAGCCATCCCGAGCTCTGTTTTCGCTGGCAGAGGCACCACGGGCTGGTCCTTCACTGTTTCTAGGGTAGCCCTGTGGGCCAGATCTAAGCATCCGGCCTAGGCGCCTTGAGTTTGACATCTCTGGTCTAGAATGTTGTAGGGGCTTCTGCTTAAGCAGAGGGTTAGACTAGAAGACCTCCAAGGTCCTTTCCCACTCTGTTATTCTATATTCTGTAAAACTCTGAGAGAAGAATGACAGGTAGAGGTACTTCCAATTTATGTTGGAAAAGTGCCATCGGCCAAACAATGTCGACTGGGGGCACCTACGATCTGGAACGAGCTCCCCCCGGAGATACGGAGGATCCCGGATCTGCGCACCTTCCGTCGCGTGCTTAAGACTTTCTTATTTCATCAAGCTGGCCTGGCCTAAATCTTCTCCCCTTTTTAAATGTAAATTTTAATTTGTTTTTAAATTATGGGGTATTTTAAATTTGTTCAGCCAAATTATTTAATTCGTTTTTATTCTATTTTAAATTTTTGTATTTATTGTGTTTTATCCTGTGGCTGTTCACCGCCCTGAGTCCTTCGGGAGTAGGGCGGTATAGAAATTTAAATAAATAAATAAATAAATAAATAAATAAATAAATAAATAAATAAAACAAACAAAGGGACATTTTATCATTTTGGGGGATGTGTAAGGAAGTTAGAAAAGTCTGGATTCAAATACGCACACCAAATTGGAGGATTTAAAAAATAAAATATTTTTTTTCTTTGTGGGACTGGGGGACAAACAGTGGGGGGTGTGGGAAGTCATGGAACTCTGTTTTTTGTATAAATGCAGCAGGATTATCATATGTCCCAAAGATGGAAAGATTCAGCACTAACTCGAATGGAGGAATAGTTAGTGAAGATGATGGAATTTGCTGGGATGGCTCAATTTTTTTTTTAAAATTTGATTTATATGCCGCCCTTCTCCGGAGAGTCAGGGTGGCTTACAATGCGCTAAGCAATAGCCTTCATTCTTTTGTATATACAAAGTCAGCTTATTGCCCCCACAAACTGGGTCCTCAATTTACCTACCTTAGAAAGGATGGAAGGCTGAGTCAACCTTGAGCCTTGGCGAGATTCGAACCTGCAGTAATTGCAGGCAGCTGTTCTTAATAACAGGGTGCTTTAGACCACTGTACTGCCAAGGCTCTTTGACGACTTTGATCAGATAAAAGATAAGATCTGACTTTATTGCTAGTTGGGAAAGTTCTTGTGGACATTTTGCACAAAATAGAAAAAAAAAGAATGAATGGAAGGAAGGAATGAAAAAAATGAACGGTTTTGATGATTAGACAGAATAGATTACAGAAAAAGGAGAATCATGTTGTAACCCTAGAGTAAGAGGTAAATGTATGATAGGAGCACTGGTGGCACAGTGGTTAGAATGCAGTATTGCAGGCAAACTCTACTCATGATGCAGAAAATCTACCAGGTAGGCATGGAAATCTCTACTGGTCCTTTATCTTGCCCACTCACCTCCTGTGCAGAATTCGACAGTCTCACTCCATCCAGAGACGAGGTACTCTCCATCACTTTGCTTCACTGCAGTCTGCACTGCCACACTGTACTCTGTCCGGGGACTCAGAAACCAGTGGCCCCTCACTGTCATTGGCAGGGCCACTGCCTTAGCTACCAGCTTGGTAGGGACATCCTGCAGAAAGAAAAGAGCCGTGTCAGGAAGCCAACTATATTTGGGCCATGGACTTTGCTGGGCCAAGACCAGGGGTGAAATTCTCCCGGTTCGGACTGGATCGCCTGATCCGGTAGCGATGGCGGCGGGTGGATCGGAGAACTGATAGCAAACATCCCTGTCACCATCACCCCATGTCCAGCTGAGCCACGCAATCATCAGAGGCTTTTTTTAAAAAAAATTTTAAAAGCATTTTTTCTACAACCCCTTCAGCCGAAAAAATGCTTTTAAAAGTAAAAAAACGAAAGCCTCTGATGATCCCGCGGCTCAGCTGGGATCATCAGAGGCTTTTAAAAGCACCTCTTTAGCCGAAAAAAAAATGCTTTTAAAAGTTTAAAAAAAGCCTCTGCCGATCAGGCAACTCAGCTGGGATCGTCAGAGGCTTTTAAAAGCATTTTTTTAAACAACCTCTTTGGCAGAAGAGATTGCAGGAAAAATGGTTTTAAAAGGCTCTGACGATCCCAGCTGAGTTGCCTGATGGTCAGAGGCTTTTTAAAGCATTTTTTCTACAACCTCTTTAGCCGAAAAAAAAATGCTTTTAAAAGTTAAAAAAAAAGCCTCTGCCGATCAGGCAACTCAGCTGGGATCGTCAGAGGCTTTTAAAAGCATTTTTTTAAACAACCTCTTTGGCAGAAGAGATTGCAGGAAAAATGGTTTTAAAAGGCTCTGACGATCCCAGCTGAGTTGCCTGATCGTCAGAGGCTTTTTAAAGCATTTTTTTTTTTACAACCTCTTTGGCCGAAGAGATTGTAGGAAAAATGGTTTTAAAAGTTTAAAAAAAAAAAGTTGGCCACGCCCACCCAGTCACATTACCGCTCCCATCAAGCCATGCCCACAGAACCGGTAGTAACAAATTTTACATTTCACCACGGGCCAAGACTGTTAGAACATCATCAGATCATTGACAGAGAAAGGGAAGAGGTTCTAGAACAGAGGTGTTAAAGTCTATTTCATTGAAGGCTGCCTCAGGGTTGTGTTTGACCTTGGGGGGGGACGGGTGGGTGTGGTCAGGGTGGTTGTGGTGAGCTTGACGTCACTCGTGTTGTGGACGCCTGTGGTGGCCTGCGAGCTCTGCCAGTGAAAATGGGTTCCCGAGTTCTGTTTTTGGCTGTGATGGCCTCCTCCAACCCTCTGCCAGCAAAAACGGAGCTCAGGAGAACCGATTGGTCCTTTGCTGTTTCCAGGGCGGCTGCACCGGCCAGATCTAAGCACCCCGCGGGCCAGATCCAGCCCCTGAACCTTGAATTTAACACGCCTGTTCTACAGAAACCAGACATGGCTATCTGTGAAAGATCAGGTCCACACATGAAGGTCCAATTAAATGGATTTATTGCTACTCTTTTTTTTTTAATTGAAAAAGTTTTTCAAATACAAATTTTTTCCCCCTTTTTTCCCCCCTCCTCCCTAACCCCCCTCCCCCTCCCCTCCCCCTGTGGCTTCTTCAAAATAAAACCCAAATTCATAACAGATTATATAATACTTTACCATCCCCTTACTCCATCCCCCATATACTGACCCTTTCTTTCTAAGAATGTTATTATATCCCCCTTATACTATACATTTCAAAATAACATTCTACTATAACATTATATAATAACTCCTAATTTAGCATAATAATATTATTATATCTCCCAGTTTGGCAATTTCTGCTCATAATCTACCCTTTTTCTGCCCCCCCCCATACATGTATCTCTTAAATCAAATCTTTTATGTATATTAATATAACATTTCAAAGCAACCTTCCACTATAAGACTATATAATAAGTCCTAATTTAACATTTATTCAATTCATAGTCTACCCATTTCCTCCACCCCCATCGATATATCTCTTAACTCAAATCTTTTACATATATTCATATCTAAACATAATATCCCTTTTCTTAAACTAAAAGTCAATAAGCTAACCTGTCTCCACCCACTTTCCTACAAGACTACCATACTTAATAATTCTTAATATCTTTATTCTTCTGCCCACACCATTAAAAAATATTCCCTTATGTAAATAAAATCCTCTTAAAAAAGACTTTAAGCTTGTAATCCATATGATATCTTTTGTAATGTCTTTCAACTGGATTGTTAACTCCAACACCCATGTTAGGGTAACATCACATCCTAATTCCAACAGTATATTCAGTATCTTCAATTACCATCTGCCCCCATCAATAACAAATATCTTCTGAAAAAAACAAAACAAAAAGAAACCACCCGAGTGACTTTATATTTGTATTCCATATAGTATCTGTAGTGGTATTTATTGCTACTCTTGCCTATGCATGGGAATATTCTCCATTCACGGTTAGCACCTACTTGTGGTTAGTTAAGGATCAACATAATTTAATGGAGATTGGACTTAGTCCAGTTGTGACTACATAGGGATTCTAGGCTGATCCCTCTTTTAACTCCACCCTCAGGTTCTGCCATTCCTTCTCTTCGCTCTTTACTCCAAGCTGATGTCCTTGGAACTAGATGTTGTGGTCCGCCAAGCAGCCTGCCAGAAGGCACGAACAGTTAAAACAAAAGGGATGACTCAGGAGTAAGGCCTGGAGATGATTGGCCCCTCCCATAAGGCTTAAAAGAGGAGCAAAGGCATGTTGGCCCTTTGTAGGAAAGCAACATTGTTAATTCTGTTCCCAGTCGGCATCTCTGTTTGATTATGGAATCCGTGGGGCTTTGCCATGTAGGTCTTTGGCAGCGTGTCAAGGGAGATAAAGGTTGGTGATTATCCCGAAGGACTTCTCCCGAAGGACTTTTTGCAACTAATTGGGACTCAGCTGTGAATGAACGTAATTCACAGCTGTTGCAATAAAAGAGGTTTTTAGGACTACTCGTGTGTTTTAATGACTCAGGAAGCCTAGGTCACAACACTAGAGCACATTAGAAGGATATTGGAATGGATGAAATTGGAAGTAGAGTGAAATTGGGCGTAGAGCATTCTATTGTCCCAAACATTAAAAAAAGGCTGTGCTGAACCTTTAGGACCGTGAAACCAAAGGAAGCTTGCACTATTTACTTTCAATTCTAGATTTTCCATCATGGAATCATTCCATTTCCTAAGATTTGATCCTTTCCCCATCTGCTTCTCTCTCATGGAAACTCTCGACAATTCAGTTGACCATTTTTAGAGCATTCCAAAACATGTTATTTGGAGCAGACTTAGTTAAATACACTACATACACTTATATAGTGCTTTACAGTCCTCTCTAAGCAGTTTACAGAGTCAGCCTATTGCCTCCCCAGATGCATAGAGAAATCCAACAAATCTGGGTCCTCATTTTTACCGACCTTGGAAGGATGGAAGGCTGAGACAACCTGGAGCCCATCAGGATCGAACTGCTGGCAGTGGGCCGAGGGAGGGAGGGAGGGAGGGAGGGCGGGAAGGAAGGAAGGAAGGAAGGAAGGAAGGAAGGAAGGAAGGAAGGAAGGACAATAGCACTTAGACTTATATACCGCTTCACAGAGCTTTACGGCCCTCTCTAAGCGGTTTACAGAATCAGCATATTGCCCCCAACCATCTGGATCCTTATTTTACCGACCTTGGAAGGATGGAAGGCTGAATCAACCTTGAGCCTGGTGAGATTCGAACTGCCAAATTGCAGGCAGCCGGCAGTCAGCAGAAATAGCCTGCAGTACCGCACTTTAACCACTGCACCACCATGGCTCACTAGTTAATACAGAACTTTGGCTAGACCTGATGGGTCTCCTCAGCATCCTATAGGACACTGTCTCAAAGGTGCTTTTTTCTTCAAAAGGCAACTGGACTGTTGTTGTTTTTCTTGAGGAAGAAGAAGAAAACGCTTCGTTTCTCATCCAAGAAGCTTCATCCGTTCTGATGGCAGGGGGATGGAAGGATAGGACTGACAGTTGAGAATTGGATGGGGGGATGGGTTCTGATAGGATGGCGGTAGTGGTTAATGAAAAGATTGTATTTCTTTGCAGTCATCTGGTCATTAGCACTCTCTGTGAGAGCTCTTGAGGCCACTTGGGGGTTTATCGGTGCCCATGGAGTCACCTGAATCAGGGTGCAATTGGTTGTGGAACTCTTCTTGGAACTGCTGAATAGCAACAGAACTTAAACTTATATACCGCTTCACAGCCCCTGTCTAAGCGGTTTACAGAATCAGCATATTGTCCCTCAACAATCTGGGTCCTCATTTTACCCACCTCGGAAGGAGGGAAGGCTGAGTCAACCTTGAGCCTGGTGAGATTTGAACTGCCAAATTGCAGGCAGCCGGCAGTCAACAGGAGTAGTCTGCAGTACTGCATTTTAACCGCTGCACCACCAGGGCTCTGAAAGGACTGCGTGATAGACTGGAGATAGGTGGTGTCTTATTCTTCCCGCTCTGTTGAGGGAGGGGTATTCAATTCGAACATCAATGGATTTTTGAATCCATCGTTTTTGAAAACACACGCACCATCTTTTGAAGAAAAAAGCACCTATGAGACAACTATGACCCAGATCACTGATAAATCTCCACGGACACCAGGACAGTGTTTATCAACCTTGGCAACTTTATGATGTGTGGACTTCAACTCCTAGAATTACCCAGCCACACATTTTCAAAGTTGCAAAGATTGAGAAAACTTGCCTTCAGAATTGACGGTATCACCTAAAATAGCAATTTTCAACCTCTTGTGGTTTACATCCCCTCTATCACTTGGTTGAGTGAGCTGGATCCAGGGGTGGGTTCTAAATTTTTTTACTACCGGTTCTGTGGGCGTGGCTTATTTTGTGGGCATGGCTTGATGGTCATGTGACAATTATTTAGGATTTAGCAGAGGTACCGGTCTACCAGGCTTTTAACTGCTTGCAGAGCTGTACCAATCTACCCATTTATTTTTTGCAGGCACTGGTTTACTCATGTATTTTTTGCAGGCACTGATCTACGCATGTATATTTGCAGGCACTGGTCTACCCATTTATTTTTTCAGGCACTGATCTACTCATATATTTTTGCAGGCACTGATCTACTCATGTATTTTTGCAGGCACTGGTCTACTCATGTATTTTTTGCAGGCACTGATCTACGCATGTATTTTTGCAGGCACTGGTCTACCCATTTATTTTTGCAGGCACTGATCTACTCATATATTTTTGCAGGCACTGATCTACTCATGTATTTTTGCAGGCACTGGTCTACTCATTTGTTTTCTTTTAACACTGATCAGCTGTAGGGCGGCCCTTTGAAGCCCCGTGGCAAGAGTTTAAACAGTTTTTTTCCCTCTAGCCATCAGCTGGGACTCAGGAGGCAGCAATATATTGGGGGGTGGGGCCAAATAAAAGGTAAGACTAACGTGGGGTGGGGGGGCAGGGGGGGGCAGAACCGATTCGGTGACATCATATTGTCACCGCTACCGGCTCAGGAGAACTGGGCCGAACCGGGAGGAACCCACCACTGCCACCAGCTACCTGTGGGAATGTCCTTGGTTCTCAGGGAAAACTATTTTGTTTTGGCTACAAAACTCCAGCTATCTCTATACCCCCACTCCCTATCCCTCAGCACCATTGTGGCAACACTGAAGCATCCAAGATGCCTCAGTCAGGCCAGCTTCAGAGTTGACTGGCTTGACAGATTGAGCAAAACTATGCTCACACATTCCATTCCTTGTCCTTAGGGGTTGTGCATTAGAATGAATGATGCGTTATCTTACAAAGAAACTCATCCTCCGTTATAAATCTCGGGCTCTTGCATATATTCATGCAATCGCAATCGATTGAAAACCGGTTGAAGAGAATGTCCAGAAAAGCATCTCTTCTTATTAATTCAGACGTAATTTTGAGGAACGCTCAGCTAAATGGCAATGAACTTGGTGGCTCCAAGAGCAATGGATACAATTAAACGCAAAAGTCTGACTGTGGAATCAGTTGGCATTGCATTCTATGGGTCAGGTTGACTTCTATGCATGGGTGCAAATCAACATCTGAATTACTGCAGATCATGGCTTCAAAGAGTCTAGTTTAGAAAGAATCTAATTAGGAATTCTTGGTTACTACTAAACAAAAATTCCTACCAAAATAGAACCAGTGAGTTGCTGCAAACTGTCCAAACATATTTTATACCATAAAATTTGAGTTCCTGATGTATAAAGGGAAAGGTTCCCCTTGCACATATGTGCTACTCGTTCCTGACTCTAGGGGGCACTGCTCATCCCTGTTTCAAAGCCGAAGAGCCAGCGCTGTCTGAAGACGTCTCCGTGGTCATGTGGCCAGCATGACTCAACGCCAAAGGCGCACGGAACGCTGTTCCCTTCCCATCAAAGGTGGTCCCTATTTTTCTACTTGCATTTTTTACGTGCTTTCGAACTGCTAGGTTGGCAGAAGCTGGGACAAGTAACGGGACTTCATCCCGTTACAGGAGGCTCCTGATGTATACCCAGTGCATAAATATAGTTTTAAGGACCCAACCAGATTTCCTATCTTATTTTTCCCATTCTTACATTTCAATGAAATGTCCTCTCCCTGCCAAAAGAAAAATAACTTCCAGATACTGGAGAAAGTAATTTCTCCCACTCTGTTTTGTGACTAACACCTATATTATGTATGCCTTTGTAAATATTTAAGCAGCTTTTACCAACATGCCTTACCTTTCCATTACTTTTTTGCTCCCAGACAAATTGTTCCATCAACAAAAAACAACAACAACAACACAACAACACTCTTCCATTTGAAGTATCCATCAGTCGGGGGTGTTGCAAAAGATTAGTCATTTGAAGGATAACTAAAAATTAGTTGGTTGAAAGTATATTCCATTTAGGAGGAAGCTGACTCATAAGCCAAGTTTCATTACCTTTAGTTCAATCTAAGCATCTCTTAAATTTCTCTAAAAGCAAAGTTTGCTTTTAAGGTTATACGGATGTGGGACTTCACAAACATTGTCCTGACATCTTTCTCTTTTTGGATGACACAGAAAAAAACAACATCCTATTTAGATCGGTCCTTCTGAAAACACTGTATTAGTATTGCATCCTTTTATCCCCCAGAAATTCGTAAAATCTCTGATCTCCGTGTATCAATATAAAGATTTTAATTGGTTTTAAATGGGATTTTAAATTTGGGGTTTTATAAATTGGGCCTATTATTTAATAATTTTAATTATTTTTAAATTTTGTCTGTTTTTGTGTTTTTAATTAGGCTGTATGCTGCCCTGAGTCCTTTGGGAGAAGGGCGGTATAGAAATAAAATTAATTAATAAAATAAATAAATAAATAATAGATGATTTTGACTGGTTAAGTGTCTTCACTCATCTGCTCTAATCTGGCATCAACTGCTACTACAATTCTCAGTAAGATACACATCTAAGGGAACCAGATAAATTAGATATTGCTGTCCTACATTAACAAAAATGTGTATAATTATTTGGGGGTGCAAATATTTACCGTATTTTTCGGAGTATAAGACGCACCATTTCCCCCAAAAAAAGAGGGTGAAAATCTGGGTGCATTTTATACTCCGAATGTAGCCCCACCCAGATTCTCAAACAGAGGTTTCAGAGGCTGAAAAAAGCATCAGAAACGACACGTCAGAAAAAGAAGGCTTCAAACAGAGCTTCAGAGGTTTTTTTCGGAAGCTTTGTTTCGGAGGCTTTCAGAGGCAGAAAAAAAGGTTTTTCTGAAACAGAGTTTAAAAAGTTTTAGAGGCAGAAAAAAAAGCAAAAAAAAAAAAAAAAAGCAAGGCACAAAGCTCAGAACCAAGGAACCTGTTGCTAAAATTCACCTCTGGGAACAGCTGATTGGCGGTATTCCGGGAGGCCGATCCACCTGCCAATCAGCTTTTTTCTTATTTTCCTCCCCAAAAACTAAGGTGCGTCTTATACTCTGAAAAATACGGTAACTTAAAAAAAAGTTTTCAAAATTTTTTTGGAGCTGCTGCATGATCCTCTGCACGGGTCCCTTCTTCACTGGAACTGATGACACTGCCTCTCTCACATGATGTAAATACAGGTAAGTCCTCCACTTACGACCACAACTGAGCCCAAAATTTATGTTGCTAAGTGAGACATTTGTTAAGTGAGTCTTGCCCCATTTTACGACTTTTCTTGCCACATTCATTAAGTGAATCGCTGCAAGTTGTTAAATAAATAACACGGTTGTTAAGTGCCTTTGCTCCTCTTTTAAGCGGTATGGGAAGGGCCTATCATCTCCAGGCCTTACTCCTGAGTTGTCCCTTATGTTTTAACTGTTTGTGCCTTCTGGCAGCTCTGCGCATGCGCGCATCTTCTGGCTTTACTCCCAAGTTGTCATTTTTTCTTCAGCTGCTTTTGCCTTCTGGAAGCTCTTTGCATGCGTGCACTAGGAACAGGCTCCTCCTTTTCCTCTGCCTCTCTGCTGTCCGACTCTGGAGGCTCCGGAGTCCGTGCATCGCTCCCAGATGGCCCTGGCCCTATCTCTACCTCATCCAGGCCTTCCCCAGACTCCAGGACTGGCCCATGTTCCTTCCCAGCCTCCTCACTGTCCGATTCCGCTGCCAGCTCTGCAAGCTGCTGGCGGACCACAACACTCTACTACAGGGGTGTCAAACTGGATTTCTTCGAGGGCCAGATCAGCATTGTAGTTCTCCTCCACAGGCCGGCCAGGGGAGAGGAAACGGGACGGGACGGACACCTCCTGCAGCACCCTACTGGCAAAATGGAGTAGGTGGGCCATGAGGCGCCCTGGTTTGGCAAGCAAAGTGCTGCAAGAGCTCGTCCAGGCCTAAAACGGTGCTCCGGGTTGGCTGCCAGAGGCACTGCAGGCCGGCCCTTTGCTATTTCCAGGCCGACACCGCGGACCAGATTTAAGCACCGGATTTGGCCCGCGAGCCTTGAGTTTGGCACCCGTGCTCTACTATGATTTGTTTTTTTAAAAAACGAACTTTTCTCAAGTGTGTGGGCTGATCAAACACGAGAAGGAACACTTGAGGGAACACTGCTTTTAAGAGCGAACAAGGCCTCCCCAACGGGTTTTAATATTCCTCTGCAGCGTTGTTTCCGTGGCAACAGCATACACAGAGAAGGAGCCCAGAAAAAAAAAAAGCAGAGGAAACCATCTAATCGCAGGAAGGGGGGGAAAAAATAGTTAAATGTGAAACAGAATTTCCATAGCAACTAACCCCGCTAAGGAGCATCACAATTTGTGACTCCATTTCGAAGGGAGAAAATGTGAGCAACGTAACTTTTCTACAATGGTTCAGAATGGGGCTATTTGACTGATCCTTGGGCTACATTTTGAAATTGCTTTTACAGGACGTCCTCGACTTTAACCACCATTATTGGGGGAGAGAATTTCTGTTATTAAACAAGGTGGCGGTAAAACAATCGAAGTTATGACTGCAGAAATTGCTGCAGTTGTTAAGAGAAACACGGAGTCGTTAAGCAAAGCTGGCTCCCCCCCCCACTTTTACTTTGCTCAAGTCGCAAATGGTCATCCCATCATCCCTGAATGTTTCAACTATCATCAATACATCCCAGTTGCCAAGTGCCCAAATTCTGATCACTTTTTTGAGTGTCTTTATAAGTTCAAAAGGGACGTGGCGGCTCAGTGGCTAAGATGCTGAGCTTGTCGATCGAAAGGTCGGCAGTTCAGTGGTTCGAATCCCTAGTGCCGCGTAACGGGAGGAGCTCCCGTTCTTTGTCCCAGCTTCTGCCGACCTAGCAGTTCGAAAGCATGTAAAAAATGCAAGTAGAAAAATAGGCACCACCTTTGGTGGGAAGGGAACAGCGTTCCGTGCGCCTTCAGCATTTAATCATGCCGGCCACATGACCATGGAGACGTCTTCGGACAGCGCTGGCTCTTCGGCTTTGAAACGGAGATGAGCACCGCCCCCTAGAGTCGGGAACGACTAGCACATATGTGCGTGGGGAACCTTTACCTATAAGTTTGAAGAGTTACTCAATGAATGGGGTTAAGTCAAGGACTACCTGTATTATTCTACATCCTTAATTCAGGATCGGAGAAAGTTGAGATTTCCTTTTCCAGCAGGTACTGTTGTAATCAAAGTTAGCCTCCCGGATCAGTCAACTTCAGTCGGGGAAAGGAATTTTCTTTTCTTTTATGCATGAGACCAATCGTGGTAAGAGGTCTAAGAATTCCTAAATGATGTACAACTGTAATTCCTAACACCCTACACCAGGGGTAGGTTCTATTTACCTTTACTACCAGTTCGCAGTGGGGCCACGCTTGCACTCTTCTGCACATGCGCAGAGGTGTTTTGATGACGTCAGGGTAGGTGTGCGGAGCCTCCCGCCAGTTTTACTACCGGTTCTGTAGAACCGGTGCGAACCAGGAGCAACCCACCACTGCCCTACACTCTGGGAAATGTAGTGTAGGAAGTTAGCACCCACCCTTCTCCTAGGAAAATGAGATATTTTAGAAAATATTAAAAGGGCAGAATATTTTCCCTAAAAGGGAAACTCAGCCCCTTACCACTTTGGTCAATGGGCCATTAAGGCCTGGGCCAGCCTATTCTAGATAGCAAAAATCTGCCTCCTACAGGCAGAGCCATAATAGGTATCTCAAAACCCTTTCATTACATCATCACCCAGCAAGAGTCAACCAAGCTTGGGACTCAAAAGCACAACCTACAAAGTTATCCCCTGCATGGCCCCATGGGAGTCTGACAACCAATCAGAATACAAGCTCAAATTCAAAAGCCCAGAGAGGGTATAAAACTCAGGCACTCTCAACCATTTCTTCCCCTTTTTCTTTTCACTCAAGATCTTCAAGGCGTCCACCATTAAAAACCATCTTTCGAAAGAGCCACCATGTTTCCAGTGTCTTTCTCCCCAGAAGGACATTTCTTCCAACAGTAGTTCAGGCTAAGGATTGGATCTTATCATTCGTGAACTGAATGAACCGTTCTGAATGAACCAGTCTGCTGGGCCTGGTGGCTCAGCAGACTGATAACATTGTGATTAACACCAGCTCTCTGCAATTACTGTAAGTTCGAATCTCGCCAGGCTCAAGGTTGACTCAGCCTTCCATCCTTTCTAAGGTAGGTAAATTGAGGACCCAGATTGGGGGGGCAATAAGCTGACTTTGTATAAATATACGTAAGTATGAAGGCTATTGCTTAACGCATTGTAAGCCGCCCTGAGTCTCCGGAGAAGGGCGGCATATAAATCAAATTAAAAAAAAAAAAATCAGATACAGCCTTGACCACGAGAAGCAGATTTCAGGCACAAGTTTCCAGTAAGTCAAAGTTTAACAGATCTTGTTTTCTCTCTCCCCCTCTATTTTAAGAGTTGCTGGTAAATTTCCAGAGAACATTATGAACTATAAATGATTTATATTTTTTTACCAGATCCGTTTTCAAGCAACCTGCGCAATACAAATGTGGCATTCCAATTGCCATCAGCCCTAAATGATGAGAGAATTCCATCTCATAAAACTCTAGTTTGGTTTAGAAACTACAATTCCCATCGTTGCCTGGGCTGGAAGAATTGCTAATTAATCACCTTAAGGACATAGTATAGACATGCTCATGGGGGCTTCCAAAGAGGAATTAGGTCAGTGGTGAAATCCAAATTTTTTTACTACCGGTTCGTGGCTTGGTGGGCATGGTGTGGCTTGGTGGGCGTGGCAGGGGAAGGACACTGCAATATCCTTCCCCCATTCCCTCCCCACTCCTGGGGGAAGGATATTGCCAAATCTCCATTCCCACCCCACTCCTGGGGGAAAGATACTGCAAAATCTTCATTCCCACCCCATTTCAGGGGAAGGATATTGCCAAATCTCCATTCCCACCCCACTCTGGGGCCAGCCAGAGGTGGTATTTGCCAGTTCTCTGAACTACTCAAGATTTCCGCTACTGGTTCTCTGAACTGCTCAAAATTTCTGCTACCGGTTCTCTGAACTACTCAAAATTTCTGCTACTGGTTCTCCGAACTCAAAATTTCCGCTGCCAGTTCTCCAGAACCTGTCAGAATCTGCTGGATTTCACCCCTGAATTAGGTTATATTGTTTACTCTTCATCCAAATATTATTCAGATGTTTAAATTAAAATTTAAACATTTAAATTTTAAAGCCTTTGAAAATTTAAATTTAAAGCCTTCTCAGAACAGTAAGCACCTAAATCACAATAATAAATCAATTCTTAGCATCCCCAGAGTGGCCATGTTGGTTAGATATGAAGGCAGCTATCATTTGTATGGGGCTGTGGAGTAGAAGGTTGCATGCATGTGGGGCTGAAAACGCAACAATGACAATTTTTGGAAAATGAAGACAGCTTTGTCCACCAGAGTTGCAGTCCAACATAGACCAAGTTGGAAGGCTCCTAACTGGAGAGTACTGCTTCTAAGAAGGACTTCCACCAGCATGATCCAACAGGAGTAAAAAAAACAAAAAAAAATTATGAAGCAAAGGAATGATCAAGGAGAGACAAGATGCCGTAATGATTTCTGCCCTACTCCGCACACCAACATTTTACACTGCTCTCACCCGGTGTTTGAACTTGTTGGAGCTTTTATTTTCCTTCTTGTTCAAATCGATGAAGTAGTGGGTAACCCTATCCAGGTCTCCAACGTCCATGGACCAAGAAATTCGGAAGGAGTCACAGGTGATATTGTTGATCTCGATGCTGTGCGGGGTGGACAACAGCTCCATGATCCGACCGATTTGGCTCCTACAATTGAGACAGTGAAGAGAGGGTTAACCAGAAGGTTAGGTTTGCAGCAACCTCTCAAGTCTAGCCCCAAGAATGACCTAAAACAATCCAGCCAAAATTCAGTTCTTTCTTTGCTCACACCATATAGACAGAATCTTGCCAGATTAAACCTATACTTCTGTATCCCTAATGGATATACCTTGGGAGATTTTAGGGACTGACTAACTTAACAGATACACTGGTGAAGATGCTGACCTAGAAACCAGGAGATTGTATTTAACAGTTTAACAGAGTCAGAAGGGACCTTGGAGGTCATCTAGTCCAACCCCACCCTGGCCCAAGCAGGAGACCCTACACCATTTCTGACAGATGGCAGTCCAGTCTCTTCTTGAAAGCTCCCAGAGATGAAGCTCCCACATGGGTTGATGGTTCTCACTGTCAGAAAATTCCTCCTTATTTCCAGGTTGAATCTCTCCTTGGTCAGTTTCCATCCATTGTTCCTTGTCTGGCCTTCGGGTGCTTTGGAAAATAGCTTGACCCCCTCCTCTCTGTGGCAGCCCCTCAAATATTGGAAGACTACTATCCTGTCTCCCCTGGTCCTTCTCTTCACTAGACTAGCCATGCCCAGCTCCTGCAACCATTCATCGTATGTTTTAGCTTCCAGTCCTCTAATCGTCTTGGTTGCTCTTCCTCTGTCTCTCATCCAGCTCTAGGTTGTGCTACCTCTTGTCTCATCCCACTCCGTGCAGTAGGAAACAGTCACTTCACTGTAGTCCATCACACTACCTCCCCCTTCATTGGCATAATCCATCACATCCTCTCTGGGATGTCTACCCCCCTTCCTAGAAAAATGCCCGCCTCAATGTAGTGCATCCTATCACCTCTCCTTCGTAGGTGCAGTCTATCACACAACCAGGACTTAAGGCAGGGAAGGGATCAGAAAAACTACCAATGCTGGATCAAGTGGCTTCTGAAGGATTAATACATGCAATGCCTAAACCATCCGGTCAGCGGTACGAGTAACACATCCAAAGAAATCAGAACTCCAAGGCAGGAACGTTCCTCAAAGAACATATTTTATTGGACGCATCGTATCAGCACAGCTAGTGAAAACCAACTCTAAAATTTTCCTGCGGTTACCGTGTAATTAAAAGAGCAAAAGTTTCCCTCCCCAGGCGTCACAGGTCACATTGTCCAATCAAAGAAGGTGGCGGGCTCCCTCGATCACTTCGGCTTCTCCTCCAACTGTCACCTTTTGGGATGACCTTGGTTCCCAAGGGAGAGCTCATTTTGCCTACATGACATTCTAGCTATTTCCCCCTCATCCTCTCCCCGTAGTGCATGGCAACTGTGAAGTTGGCTTCAGCCAGGTTCGATTCAGAGTTGACACATCCTTTTTGACAAGTGGATGCTGAAGGTTCACACATATTTTTGTGTGAAGAAAACAGTATTCCTGGCACCAATGATTTTTTTTTCTCTTTCTCATTCTTGGGGAGACTCTGAAATCGAAAGGATGGGGAGGGGGAAGTCTGCATGCGATGGTCTTGACTCATAAAGAAAGCAATTTCCTTCTCATACTTCTCTCCTTTCTCCTTCCCAATCTGTTTTTTTTTTTTCTTTTGGGATTACATGCTTTCCGTTGGAAGTTATTGCACAGAAGAGTTAACGGCTAGAGAAAAATGACAAACTTTTTTAAAAATTCCCAATGCATATTTGCATTGCAGCTTGGGAATTGTGCACAGGTGAATCATCATATAGGGCACCCTTTCTCCAACGTGAGTGTTTTTCCTCGCTGGAAAATTCATAGGGGCCGGTGAACCTGGAGAGTTTCTTTGATTGAATTTGAAAGATAATTCTAATTCAGTTAAGAAGTTAAATTCGAAAAGACAGCAACTCAGCGCATTAAGTTCTTGTAGGCTGGAGTGATGGGGAGGCAGGAGAGGTACGAAAACAGAACTGCCTGTAATTCTGCATCCCTGGGGTTCAACCACTCCTTCTGTCTGGTTTGGTTCTGCAACCCAACAAGACAGACACAGACTTCAGAGGATAATTAGAACTGCAGAAAAAACAATGGCTACCAACCTGCTTTCCATGGAGGACCTATATACCCCACGAGTCAAAAAGCGGGCTGTGAAAATATCTACAGACCCCTCACATCCTGGACATAAATTGCTTCAACTCCTACTCTCAAAACGACGCTATAGAGCACTGCACACCAGAACAACTAGACACAAGAACAGTTTTTTCCAAAACGCCATCACTCTGCTAAAGAAATAATTCCTTCAACACTGTCAAACTATTCACTAAGTCTGCATTACTATTGCTATTAGTCTTCTCATCGTTCCTATCACCCATCTCCTCCCACTTACGGACTGTATGACTAACTTGTTGCTGAATCCTTACGATTTATATTGATTGTTTCCTAGTATCATTTGATTGCTTATTTGTACCCTATGACTATCATTAAGTGTTGTACCTTATGATTCTTGATGAATGTATCTTGTCTTTTTATGTACACTGAGAGCATACACCAAAGACAAATTCCTTGTATGTCCAATCACTTGGCCAATAAAATTCTATTCTATTCTATTCTATTCTATTCTATTCTATTCTATTCTATTCTATTCTATTCCTATTCCTATTCCTATTCTACATTCTCTCCACCCCTCCCCTCTACTCTCCTCCCCTTTCCCCTTCTCTCCCTCTCCTCTCCTCTCTTTCCAGTCTCTCATTCTCTTCTCTTCTCTCCTCTCCTCCCCTCTCCTCCCATCATCTCTCCTCCCCTCTCCTCCCCTCTCCTCCCATCATCTCTCCTCTCCTCTCCTCTCCTCTCCTCTCCTCTCCTCTCCTCTCCTCTCCTATTCTATTCCATTCCATTCCATTCCATTCTAATTTCATTATTCTATTCTGTTCTATTCCTGATTCTATTCTATTCTATTTGTTATTGTATTGCATTGTGTTGCATTGCATTGCATTGCGTTGCGTTGTTTCAGATTTAATCCACCAAGCCAGCTTTGCAATGATACCGGTCCATAGCTGCTATCTGTTTGTTCCTGGGCTGAATCAATGCATTTTGAGACTCAGTCACCTAAAAAAACAGGTGCTACCACCACCCCCATACCATGACAGAACAGGTGTTTTGAGAACAACAGACAGCAAACAGAGGCTTGACAGAAGGAGGAATATTTTCAGTTTGAAGCCTAGGCAGAATAATCAAGAGATGGTTTGCAGCGAAGGATGTAAAACATGTGAACTAAGAATCCTACAGAATCCTGTCTAGTTTTCTGTGAAGGCTGAATTAACCAGTTCTTATAACATTCTTAGGAAAGCAAAATGGGAACTCTGTTTCTATCACGTAGATAGCAATTGGATGGCTATCATTGTGGAAAAACACCAACAATAATATCATTTTGCCAGATGCCACAGCTGTGGTTAAAAATATTTTTATACGGGTATATTGCACATACGAAAGCTGCAGTTGGCATGCAGATAACATTTATCCAGAACCTGTCAGAACCTGCTGGATTTCACCCCTGTGGGGAAGGGAAATGTTTCTAGATCCAACACAGATACAAGGGGCCTGTGGAGCCAAGAACGGTTTTCAACTTTGTCTAGAAAACTGCTCTAGCCGAGGTTGGACAGGGATCACTTGACGTTCTTGTGAATACCAGAAACATTCAAGCCAACATGGAAGTTGCCATCAGAGCAAAATGTATTCATTTCGTTAGTAATGATTTAGTCATATGATTAAATATGCCTGCCAAGAACATATTATAAGACCCACATAAGCTGCCAGAATGCCATGCTTACATCAATATGTTTGTCTTGATATTTGAAGCCCAATAGGGCTTGAGGGTGAAATATCTAAGTTTGTGTTGACTTAGACCAGTGTTTCTCAACCTTGGTAGCTTGAAGATGGGTGGACTTCAACTCCCAGAATCCCCCAGCCAGCGCTGCTGGCTGGGGGATTCTGGGAGTTGAAGTCCACCCATCTTCAAGCTACCAAGGTTGAGAAACACTGACTTAGGCAGTGTTTTCAGTCAAAAAGCAAAACAAATCCAAAAAAGGATTATCCGAATGATTATTTCATGCATAGAAGTCTTTTTTTGTTGCCGTTGTTCGTTCTGCTTTTCACCTCGTTGCACGCTTGGTTATTGCAATGATTTATACTCGTTAGTCAGATTAAATATTTAGTAACAATTAGTGCAAGACAAGCTATTATATGTTAATCCTCCTGAATTGTTTTTGGCAAGAACTTGGTTAAGAAGGTCTTTTGGGCAAGAATGGATTTGAGAAAGCAGCAATTTAAAGGAGGGTATTCTTCATAGAGAGGCGCGTATGGCTGAGCGGTTAGAGTCACAAACCTGGTCAGTTGGAGAGCTGACAACCCCTGTTTGAGTCCCGAGCTCCGGGCAACAGGGTGAGCTCCTGTTACTTGCCCCAGCTCCTGCCCACCTTGGAGTTTGAAAGCATGCAAACGCAAGTAGGTAAATAGGTACCACTTTGGTGGGAAGATAATAGCGTTCCGTGTGCTTCGGCATATAGTCATGTTGGCCACATGATCACAGAAATATCTTTGGACAATGCTGGCACCCTTGGCTAAGAAACGGAGAAGTGCCCGGTGTCCTAGAGTCAGAGACAACTGGACAGTGGAAATCTTTAACTTCTATTCTTCATAAGGTATAGGTAAAGGTTGCCCTCGTACATATGTGCTAGTCGTTCCTGACTTTAGGGGGTGGTGCTCATCTCCGTTTCAAAGCCGAAGAGCCAGTGCTGTCCGAAGATGTCTCCATGGTCATGTGGCCGGCATGGCTAAACCAGGGGTGGGTTCTACTTACCTTTACTACTGGTTTGCATCGTACTCTTGCGCACGCTCTTCTGCACATACGCAGAAGCTTCTGTGCATGCGCAGACTGTCAGCACTCCAAACTGCATTCACTCCAGTGCTGACATAAGAAGGAGAAGGTGGGGGCATCTGGCAAGAGGACGCTTGACTTTTCACCTACTTAATTTCCCTGGAGATACTATCCCCTAGGAGATGGGTTGGGAGGGGGGAAATTCCTTTGAGCTGAAGTAGTAGATAACAGCAGAGTGACTTGGAAGATGGCCAATAAGAAGCAGAGCAGTGGAGAAAGGAAAGGGAGGGTTTGGACCAGGAAGTCAGTGTTGGCTACAACTGAGTCTGAGTTTTGATTGTTGTGCATAATAAATGAAAGATTTTGATCAAGGACTATTTGTTCGAAATGCAGTTTATTTGAGACGACACCGAATCCTGACACAGATCACTTTTGATGATGTCCGGGTCAGTGGGCGGATCCTCCCACCGGTTTTACTACCGGTTCTATAGAACCAGTCCGAACCGGGGGAAACCCACCACTGGACTAAACACCAAAGGCGCACGGAACGCTGTTACCTTCCCACCAAAGGTAGTCCCTATTTTTCTACTTGCCTTTTTTACCTGCTTTTGAACTGCTAGGTTGGCAGAAGCTGGGACAAGTCACGGGAGCTCACCCCGTTAACGCGGCACTAGGGGTTCGAACCACTGAACTGTCGAACTTTCGATTGACAAGCTCAGCGTCTTAGCCATTGAGCCACCACATCCCTTATTCTTATTCTTCATATGGGCATTTCAATTCTGGAATTATTTCCCCCCCAAAACTAGTTTGACCTCTAATTTTTTGTTCTCAGCATGAAGTCTATTTCCAGGTCTTTGGTAGAATCTGTGTTTTTGCGTAGTGTCTCAAGATTTGTTGTTACCTTGCTTTTTCTACACAAGTCTTATGCTTCTAAACACCTGTAATTCCCCATAGCCTTATTGCTTATATTCTATTTTTAATCTCTGCCTTTTGATGATTTTATAACAAAAAGAGAGAGGCAACTCCTGCAGTTTAATTACCAACCAAACCAGCTGCCTTCCCAAAGAAGGAAATCGAGTCCAGCGTGATTTGCCTGAAGTAATCTCTGTTGGCTGCTTGTAATTATCCAATTGTCTTCTATGTGCTTACAAATGGATTGCTTTATGATTTATTTTAATAACTTGCCAAGGGTGGAACTTGATTAGCAACATGTATGGATGTAGCTGTGTGTGCATGTCCACCCACATTCGCAGCCTTGCCAAATGAAATGGAGTCTTAGTAAGGCTGTTTTCGGGGTGGGGAAAGGAGCAGAAAAGGGCTAGGTTTTAACCTTGGAGAGTGGATGCTGTCACATTGACTGCTACAGCTGCCAAGCAAGCAGGAAAATGCAGACAGCATTGCTTCTTAAATAACTCTTTCCCACAGACATACAGCAGTGGCCAAAATGGTGGAAACCTTTTGGGGAAAGTGTATTTTTCTAAAACTAGCTCATAACAGCACTTTTTTTTTTTTTTTGGAGTAGTCCCATAAAATGATATATCAATGGAAAGATAATTTAATCAAGAATGTCATGCAATAACTTTTTATGAAGGATTTGCTATTAGAATAGCAGTTACAGTATAAAGAAGAAAAGTGAAACATGTAGAAAAAAATGAGATATACAAATACGATCCCCATGTCAGTTAATACTCCGTTGGGTAACCTATAGCATGAATGATGGCCTTACAACGTCTTCCCATGGAGTGAACCTAGTTTTTTAGTTCTGCAGCTGTTATCATGTGAAACCAAGATTGAATGATGGCTTCTATTAACTGGGTTTTATTGCTGAGTCACTCTTGACTAACAAGTTTCTGTAGTCGGCTCCAGGGGTGAAATCCAGCAGGTTCTGACAGGTTCTGGAGAACTGGCGGCGGAAATTTTGAGCAGTTCAGAGAACCGGCAAATACCACCTCTGGCTGGCCCCAGAGTGGGATGGGAATGGATATTTTGCAGTATCTTCCCCTGGAGTGGGGTGGGAATGGATATTTTGCAGTATCCTTCCCCTGCCATGCCCACCAAGCCACACCATGCCCATCAAGCCACGCTCACAGAACCGGTAGTAAAAAAAAATATGTTCTAGCAAAGGGATGTGGTGGCTCAGTGGCTAAGACACTGAGCTTGTCAATCGAAAGGTCGGCAGTTCAGCAGTTCGAATCCCTAGAGCCGCATAATGGGGTGAGCTCCCGTGACTTGTCCCAGCTTCTGCCAACCTAGCAGTTCGAAAGCACATAAAAAAATGCAAGTAGAAAAATAGGGACCCCCTTTGATGGGAAGGTCACAGCCTTCCGTGTACCTTTGGTGTTGAGTCATGCCAGCCACATGACCACGGAGACGTCTTCAGACAGTGCTGGCTCTTCGGCTTTGAAACAGAGATAAGCACCGCTCCCTGGAGTCGGGAACGACTAGCGCATATGTGCGAGGGGAACTTTTACCTTTATGTTCTAGCAAATTTAGGAGTTTGGAACTTAACAGTCCCTTAACGGACATAAAGCAATAAAGTGGCAGCATTTCCTCACCCAGTGAATTTTCATGGCAGGATTAGTTGGCTTCACTAGCCTAATTTCTGCCTGTCGCAGTGCTGCTAATGGCCCAGGAATCCCGTTGGGCTTGCTAGGCACCCATCGTGCCAACAGCTGTTAATCCTCCTCGCAGAATACTCTATAGATGATAAACGAAGTAATCTCATTAGTCCGGAGGCAAGGCTTAAAAGGTGAAAAGCTACCAAAGAGAAGTAAACAACAGAAGCCTCCTATGTTTGCTCTCTAGAAATGAGCGCTCAGGAGCCTGAAGGCAATGAGGCTCTTTCCCCTTATGAAGTAGAATGAAGCAGTGTTTTAAAGCAGGGGTCTCCAAACTAGGCAACGTTAAACCTGGCGGACTTCAACTCCCAGAATTCCCCAGTCAGCTTTGCTCGTTTTTCGCCTTCCCCGAGCCTCCGTGCGCGCCCTGCACTTTCCTGCATATAAAATAGGCCACGTGGGGACTCCTGGGAGGGGCGGCACAGGCGAGGCCAGCCAGGAGTGGGATTTGGGGGTTCTCCGAACTGCACAGAATCTTAGCTAGAGGTTCTCCTGAATCCCTGTGAATCCCCAGCAGCCCACCCTTGGTGGTGATGCTTCGAGAGCTGTATACAGCGAAATTTCATTGCATATTCCTTGTGTGTCCAATCACACTTGGCCAATAAAGAATTCTATTCTATTCTATTCTATTCCCTTTCTTATTCTATTCTATTCTATTCTATTCTATTCTATTCTATTCTATTCTATTCTATTCTATTCTATTCAATTCTAATTCTATTCTAATTCTATTCTATTCTATTCTATTCTATTCTATTCTATTCTATTCTATTCTATTCTATTCTATTCTATTCCATTCCATTCCATTCCATTTGATTTTATTCCATTCCATTCCATTCCATTCCGAGTCCGAGTCCGAGTCCTTTCCTTTCCTTTCCTTTCCTTTCCTTTCCTTTCCATTCCATTCCATTCCATTCCATTCCAGTCCAGTCCAGTCCAGTCCAGTCCAGTCCAGTCCTAGTCCTAGTCCTAGTCCTAGTCCATTCCTTTCCATTCCATTCCATTCCATTCCATTCCATTCCATTCCATTCCTATTCCTATTCCTATTCCTATTCCTATTCCTATTCCTATTCCTTTCCATTCCATTCCATTCCGTTCTATTGTATGCCGATTAGCATACATTCAAAGTGACAATAAAGTTATTCTAAATCTAAGTCAGTGAAGATCCAGAACATAGAACATAGAATCATGGGGCTGGAAGGGAACTCTGAGGTCTTCTAGTCCAACCCCCTGCTCAAGGCAGGAAATCTGTGCTCGAGGACTACCTGTATTAATTTTTTGAACATCCTCTTGAACTCGCAGCCCTGCTTGTGTTGTTTTGACAGGACTGTGTCATGGGGTGGGGAATGTAATAAAGGCAAGTAGCGAGATCTTAGAAGCTGAAGAAACTGAATAATAGTTGAAGAAGGCAAGATCTGACCTGATCTCTACCACGAACGTGCTCTGAGAAAGGACAGTGCACAGGTAGTCGCCGATTTACAATAGTTCATTTAGTGACCATTCAAAGTTTTGACTGCACAGAAAAAAGTGACTTAGGATCGTTTTCACAGATACAACCTATCAGGCATCCCCATGGTCCCGTGATCAAGATTCAAACACCTGGCAACTGACTCATATTTATGACCGTTGCTGTGTCCTAAGGTCATGTAATCCTCTTTTGCAAACTTCTGGCCAACAAAGTCAATGGCAGATTCATTTAACAACCAGGTTACTAACTTATCAACTGCAGTGATTCACTTAACAAGGAATGTGGGAAGGAATGTCATAAAAATGGGGCAAAACTCACTTAACAACCATCTTGCTTAACAACATAATGTTGGACTCAATTGTGGTCATAAGTCAAGGCTCTATAGCTTCTGTAGTCTCTTGCTTCCCCAGCTGGATTCTCCACCACAACATTCAACACCTGATTGTCAGGGGCATTGATTAATCCCATTCTGCTTTTGGGATAATTGCACCTTATTACGAGGGGAGGATTGAGACCTTTCCTTGCAAGTATACTTTAAGAAAACAAAACCCGAAGATATATTCTAAGAAAACTCATTTATTTGTTATAAAGAAAATAAAACACCTCACTAACTAAGAAAATTAATTGTTA
The DNA here is from genome assembly GCA_022577455.1 of Arizona elegans. Lineage (NCBI taxonomy): Eukaryota > Metazoa > Chordata > Lepidosauria > Squamata > Colubridae > Arizona > Arizona elegans. The sequence goes on from JAKOOJ010000048.1 coordinate 92,210, forward strand.
CATTTTGAATAAAAGTTCGTGCCAGCTGCTTTCTCAGCAGCCAGACCTTCCTGGCAAGAGAACAAAGGAAAGAGTGAGTGAAGCAAGTGAAAGAATGCGGACATGCGTAGTATCAGTTACTGATAAGAAATTTTGGCAAGCTACGGAAAGTCTGACAGTCCAGAAATAAATGAGCTCAGCTGGTAAATACAAAAACGCAGTGACTCTGATAGCCAAGTTTAGCAACCTGTTCCACAAAAAACCAAAAAATGAAGCCGCGTTTCTTGTGAAGACGACATTCGGTGCACCGAATGAAGGGCTCTTTCACGAAGCACCTTAAACATGCCAGTCGGTCTCCTGTGTTGAAATTGACTGGAAGGAAACGGTCTTAAGAAATCCCTCTCTGGATTTCAACCCATTCTTCAGCGTTGGCAACGATGTCGGTCAGGTGTTCGTTCCAGACTGTGATCACCAGAAGTGGGCTTCACATACTGTAGCTATCGGTTCGCCCAGCACTGGAAATGTGAGTGCGCACACACGCACACTCATGCGCCATTCGTGCATGTGTGCGGCATCACCAAACACAGCAATTCACTCGTGCGCGCCGTCCACACATGTGCGACGTCAAACAACATAGCAATTCGCTCGCGCATACCGTCCGTGCATGTGTGTTGTGTCAAAAAAACAGCGATATAGGACGGGATTGTTCCCGGGTGGCACTACCGGTTCGCCTGAACTTGCTGAATCCCACCTCTGGTGACCTGGTAAATGCCTTGCTTCCTTATCCCCTCCCATGAGCCTTTCTCGCTCTTTTTGGTGGGAGGGTCTTCGTACGAGCACCCTCCGTTGATCCCGTTTGACACCTTGTGTGTTCTTGTCCGCCGCATCTTGCCAATGAACCAATGGGATGGGTAGAAACCACCGTTTTCCTACTCTTCCTCTTCGTGCTGTAATTATATGTGGGAAAGACCTTGGGAGATGGGGTGAAGAGATGCTCCCTAGGGAACTGTCAGATAAGAGACAGCATAGCCTCCAGCAGGATAGTGGGTGGGGCAAGAACTCAGAAGGGACCCTCCCTAGTTCCTTGGGTTGTAGAGGAGAGAGATGGCGGGAAAAGTGTAGTAGTTTCAGACTTGCAAGACTGATTTCAGCCTTCAGGGGAGACCAGACAGGAAACATAACCAGATACGCTAATTATATTTATTGTAAAGTTACATTAACAGACTCTGGCAAGCCTAAGAGTACAATTCTGATCTGCTATAATAATTAGAATCTTTACATTCATGCATAGTTTACCCCAACTACAATCCCTGCTAACGAAGCTGTTCCACTGGTTAATTGTCCTCATTGTTAGGAAGTTTCTCCTTAATTCCAGGTTGCTTATCTCTTTGGTTAGTTTCAAAGGTTATTATTCAAAGAGAGAAGCAACCTGGAATTAAGGAGAAACTTCCTAACAGTGAGGACAATTAACCAGTGGGACAGCTTGCCTCCAGAAATAGTGGGCGCTCCATCACGGGATGTTTTTAAGAAGAGTCTAAACCCGTGATGGCGAACCTATGGCACGCGTGCCACCTGGGGCACGCGTAGCCATATCAGTGGGCACGCCAGCTCAGCTCCATGATTTTCGGGCCTTCTGGGCCCACCAGGAGTAGGGAAACAGTCTGTTTCCTGCTTCTGGAGGGCCTGGGGGTGGGGTGGGGAAGGCCGGTTTTTCTTTCTCACCTGGCTCCAGATCCTCTCTATGCATCTGGGGAGGGCGAAAACAGCCTTCCCCACCCCCTCGGAGACCCTCCAGAGGCCCAAAACAGCCCGTTTCCCAACTTCCGGTTGGACAGGAAGTGACTTTTTTGCTGTCCCCAGCCTCTGCATGTCAGGAGCGGGGGGAAGGGGGTCACGCACACATGCACAGGGCGGGGCGCATAGAATTATGGGTGTGGGCACACACGCGCACGAACCGCCCCCGTCCGCTCCCACTCATGGCACGCGATGGCAAAAAGGTTAGCCATCACCGATCTAGACAATCACTTATCTGAAATGGTTCTCCTGCTTGAGCAGGGGGCTGGACTAGAAGACCTCCAAGGTCCCTTCAAGCTCATTCTAGTCTATTCTAAGAAGACCTCTTATCCTGGATGGACTTCCTTAAACCATCTAGTTGCCCAATGTATGACACTGGAACCTGATCAGTCAATCAAAGATCAGTCTGATCTTGTAGGACAGTGATGGCTAACCTTTTTGCCATCGCGTGCCAGGAAGAGGGGGGCAGGGGAGGTTCACACGTGTGCCCACACCCATAATTCTATGCACCTCGCCCCGCACATGCGACCCCCCACTTCCCCCTGCTCCTAGCACACGATGGCCCAGTAGGCCCGTTTTTCTTTCTGATCTGGCTACAGATCCTCTCTATGCATCTGGGGAGGGCGAAAACAGCCTTCCCCACCCCGTCAGCCCATTTCCCAACTTCTGGTTGGACAGGAAGTGACTTTTTCGCTGTCCCCAGCCTCCAGAGACTCCGACGCTTGCGCACTGGAGCTGAGCTGGCGTGCCAGGCGACATGGTTCCACGTGCCGCCTGTGGCACGCGTGCCATAGGTTCGTCATCACGGTTGTAGGACATTCATTTGAAGTTCAAGTGTTGGGACAAATATTGCATAATAAGGAAAACCCTGCTAGATCAGGTCAACGAGGCTGGCTTCCATGGCTGTCCAAGAACCTGGAGAACGCCTGCTGGTCAGAACTGACAATGCTGGAATAAATAATGGTCTTATTGGACCCAGAGCATCTTCTTGGGTTGATCAGAGACCTTAAGGAAATGGAAAGTTCAACTCAATATTGCGCCCCTGTTTCTCAAAACAACAATGAAGGCAGAAGCAGGCCCTTTCCATGCCAGCTGAATGTGACTAAAGCCATGGATAGCTGGAGATCCAGGAGCCTGGATAGCTCAGCAGACTAACACATTGTAATTGAACTCCAGCTGTCTGCAATTAGTAAGTTCGAATCTTGCCAGGCTCAAGGTTGACTCAGACTTCCATCCTTTCTAAGGTAGGTAAATTGAGGACCCAGATTGTGGGGGGCAATAAGCTGTATTGCCCCCCACAATGTATAAATATACAAAAGTATGAAGGCTATTGCTTAACGCATTGTAAGCCGCCCTGAGTCTCTGGGGAAGGGCGGCATATAAATCAAAATAAAATAAATAAATAAAAATAAATAAATAAAACGGGCCCAGGGTGTGGGTTGGAGGAAAGGAAGAGACACATCGAGTTCAGGGAAGACTTCAAAATTAAAATCACAGCAATGAAGGGAGCATTCAGGCACCATCCATCCCAACAGGAAGATGGCTGTTTGATTACTCTGGCTCTAAAGACAACATTATTTCAGGCAGAGGGACTGATCTGATGGGGTGAGGCTCCTATTTGAAGAAGTCAAGCCTGTCTACCCCTTGCCTTTAAGGGGAGAGGCTTTCGGTGAGTAATTTCCCAGGGCGAAGTTCCTGGTCCTTTTCTTTCCTTTCCTTGCTAACTGTGTGGTTGTAGATGTGGTGCAGCTTGGACCACATTCCTGGCATCCAGTCCCAAATAATTTACTTGATGAGAGCAGGAAAAGAAAATTGCAATGAGAACATCCGGAAGCCCGATAACTGGATTGTTTTTTCCCTATTCCCACGAAGATTGCAGGGAGGTAATTGGTCTGTTTATCGCTAAAGGAATCCTGGAAATTATAATTGGATTATGATCAGGTGGGTTTCAGCAGGTTCTGACCAGTTCTGGAGAACCGGTAGTGGAAATTTTGAGTAGTTCGGAGAACCGGTAGTAAAAATTCTGACTGGCGCCGCCCCCATCTATTCTCTGCCTCCTGAGTCCCAGCTGATCGGGAGGAAATGGGGATTTTGCAGTAACCTTTCCCTGGATTGAGGAGGGAATGGAGATTTTGCAATATCCTTCCTCCAGGAGTGGGGAGGGAATGAGGATTTTACAGAATCCTTCCCCTGGAGTGGGGTGGGAATGGAGATTTTATAGAATCCTTCCCCTGGAGTGGAGTGGGAATGGAGATTTTACAGTATCCTTCCCCTGCCACACCCATCAAGCCACACCCACCAAGCCATGCTATGCCATGCCACGCCCACCAAACCACACCCACAGAACCGGTAGTAAAAAATTTTGAAACCCACCACTGATTATGATGTTGGTTATTATTGCTGAAACAGCCATAGCCTGCTCGCTCAATTACAGGTAGTCCTGGACTTACAACAGTCCGTTTAGTGACCATTCAAAGTTACGATGTCATTGGAAAAAGTACTTATGACCATTTTTCACACTTACGACCACTGCAGCATTCCCCTGAATGCGAGATTGAAATTCAGATGCTTGGCAACTGACTCATATTTATGAAAGTTGCAATGTCCTGGAGTCATGTGATCACTTTTTGTAACCATCTGACAACCGAAGCTAACGGGGAAGCCAGATTCACTTCACACCTGGAGTGATTCACTTAACAACTGTGGCAAGAAAGGTCGTAAAATAGGGCAAAACTCATTTAAGTCTCCCTTAAGATTATAAGTCACTTTTTTTCAGTCCTGTTATAGCTTCGAACAGTCACTAAACGAATGTATTGGCTTGGTTCACACAATGTCGTTCGCTCAAGTATGAAATAGAAATAGAATAAAAGAGTTGGAAGGGACCTTGGAGGTCTTCTAGTCCAACCCCCTGCCCAGGCAGGAAACTCTACACCACTTCAGACAAATGGTTATCCAACATCTTCTTAAAAACTTCCAGTGTTGGAGCATTCACAACTTCTGGAGGCAAGTTGTTCCACTGATTAATTGTTCTCAGTGTCAGGAAATTCCTCCTTAGTTCTAAGTTGCTTCTCTCCTTGATTAGTTTGCACCCATTGCTTCTTGTTGTACCCTCAGGTGCTTTGGAGAATAGTTTGACTCCCTCTTCTTTGTGGCAGCCCCTGAGATATTGGAACACTGAAAAATGATTTTTCAATTAATTGAGTTACCTGGATTTGTGCAAAACACTGAGCCATAAAATAATCATATGAGCCAAGCTTCTACAACATGCTAGAAAAACTTTGGCTAATTTGTGATCCAGTGCTTTGTGAGAACACAGCTATTCTGAAATTCTGAAACCAATAGACAACAACTTTATTCTATTCCCCACACTGAACTTTCACAAGGAATTTAGGATGGCCTCCTGCAGTCATTGGCAATGCCAACACCATTACTTCTGTTCCTGGAAAATACTTCGAAAATACTTCGAAATAACCCAAGTCAGTAAAAAGACTCCACAAGCACTACTGGATCTCTTCTTTATTCATGCATAGTCTACTCTCCTATAGCAAAGAGAATCGAGGTAGGGCAGTCTTGAGTTTCTTTCTAACTCTCCCTTTCAGGGCCAAGTTGGTATTTGTAAAGGTAAAGGTTCCCCTCGCACATATGTGCTAGTCGTTCCCGACTCTAGGGGGCGGTGCTCATCTCTGTTTCAAAGCCGAAGAGCCAGCTGTGTCCGAAGACGTCTCCGTGGTCATGTGGCTGGCATGAGTAAATGCCAAAGGCGCACAGAACGCTGTTACCTTCCCACCAAAGGTGGTCCCTATTTTTCTACTTGCATTTTTTACGTGCTTTCGAACTGTTAGGTTGGCAGAAGCTGGGACAAGTCACGGGAGCTCACCCCGTTACGCGGCACTAGGGATTCGAACTGCTGAACTGCCAACCTTTCGATCGACAAGTTCAGCGTTTTAGCCACTGAGCCACCGCATCCCTCTAGTTGGTATTCACCTAAGGGTAAAGTTGGTATATACCTAAGGGCTATCAGAGTCCTCTTTCCAGACCATCTCCACATTCCTCTAGAGCTCCTGATCATTATCACCCAAGTCCACCAAAGAACCTCCACCAATTCAGAGTACATCTTGCTTGAACCCTAAATCTCACCCCATCACACCTTAATGAAAACAATCGTTGAAAAGACTGATCCAAAAAACTGATGTGGCCCACCATCACCTCAGCTATTGTTCCACTGCTATCTTGGCTCTAGTTGCATCCATGATTCTGTAACTTCATTGTGTTCACCTCCCATCTTCCTGAGTCAAAACATCCCTCATTGTTTCCTGAAGGATTCCACTTTCCTCTTTCAACGTTCTCCCTCTTTTTCCTCTCCTTTCTTCTCCTCTCATGAATAGTGGCTTCTGCAGGAGGATTACAGCTCATTCCTGTCAAATACCTTCTCCTTTCGAGGGCTCCTTTTGTATTTAATAGTTATCTTGCTGGCAGCCCCGTGCTTATTTTTTTTCTGAGAGAATTCAGCTGATTGGAACTTAACCCTCCGCTGGCCTAATAAATCCATCAGAGGATGTGTCCCTTTGTAATAGCAGCTAAGATGCAAAAAGGAAAACCACCAGCCTTGAGCAAGAGAGCTAAACAAAGTTTTATCTGGGCTCTTCCAGGCCCATCTTTAAACAAAACCATTCCAAGCTCCGTGTGTCTAATGAAAAGGATGGAACGACTGGATGGATCAGATAATCATCCAGAAACAGATTGCTTGAGGAGCAAAAGAGCAATAATAATTTGTCAGCAACTTTCCATAATCACAGCCTTCCAGCTGCAGCAAACCCTACAGCTGTTGAAACACGGAGAGGTTAAAAATCCATATAATCAAAAACGAGGGGTATAAAAGGAAATGGAAAGCGACTATTGTTTATCTGAAAATACAGTTGTTTTAGGACCTTGCTGAAGCCAAGCAATTCTGGATTGGAAGACTTACCCATGACCATCCTCTAGAACAGAGGTCTCCAACTTTGGCAACTTTACGACTTGTAGACTTGTAGACTTCAACTCCCAGAATTCCTCAGCCAGCTTCGCTAACCCTAACTATTTAGGACAGGGGTCTCCAGCCTTGGCAACTTTAAGACTTGTGGCTGAGGAATTCTGGGAGTTGAAGTCCACAAGTCGTAAAGTTGCCAAGGTTGAAGACCCCTGCTCTAGAATGGGAGTATCCAATCTTGGCAACTTTATGACTTGTGGACTTCAACTCCCAGAATTCCCGGGGAATTCTGGGAATCTTAAAGTTGCCTCTAGCTAAGATTCTGTGCAGTTCGGAGAACTCCCAAATCCCACTCCTGGCTGGCCCCGCCCATCCCACCCCACCCCTTCCAGGAGTCCCCCTGCAGCCCGTTTTGGATGCAGGTAAGTGCAGGACGCATGTGGAGGCTCCGGGAGGGTGAAAAACAGGCCTAGCAGAAGTTCGAGAAGGCTGAAAACAGGTGTGTTTCCGGCCTCCAGAGGGCCTCTGGTGCCTGGGGAGGCCATTTTCATCCTCCCGGAGTCTCGAGGAAAGCCTCCAGAGCCCGGGGAGGGCAAAAATGTCCCCCCTGCCATGGTGCAGGCGGCTGACTAGGACACGCCCACCCAGCACCGGGCAGATAACTCCTTGCTAACATTTTTGAAGGATTATATAGCAACCTCTGGGAAGGATTATATAGCAACATCTCCTCGTGGGCTTCTTCATCAATGGGCAGTTTGAACCCTACATTCATCCAGTTCATATCCAGTCCACGCTAATTCCCTGCTTCGGTCTCAAAGGAAGCAGAAGTGAAACCCAACGATCAAATAAACCTCTAGAAGAAGCCCGCATAATTCACAACCTACAGAAAACTCAGCAGGACCACTCGTGTTTGTGAACTGCTCTCTTCACCGCATACATTTTGCTTACTGATGATGTTGGAAAGCTAGATATATTTGGCCCGGTTGACACCTACTCAAGTTAAGTATGACGTCACGTAACCACTGGCTGCTACTTCTTTCGGTTACAGTTCATGCTGGTATTTGTAGTGGTGGCCTTTTACAAATAAACTGCTCTCACATCTGGCCACAACTTGGCAGAATCGGAAACAAACATTTCTTGCTCAGTTTTTCATTCCTCATTTCCTTGAATTGTAAAGAAAGATTTTATATCAATCTGTAGCAAACATACAGAATAACAGAGTTGGAAAAGGACTTTGTAGGTCATCTAATCCATTCCTCATCCAAGCAGGAGACCCTACACCATTTCTGACAGATGGCAGTCCAATCTCTTCTTGAAAGCCTCCAGTGATGAAGCTCCCACAACTTTTGAAGGCAACTCCTGTTCCATGGATTGATTGCTCTCATTGTCAGAAAATTCCTCCTTATTTCTAGGTTGAATCTCTCCTTGATCAGTTTCCATCCATTATTCCTTGTCCAGCCTTTGGGTATTTTGGAAAATACCTTGACCCCCTCCTCTCTATGACAGTCCTTCAAATATTGGAAGACTATTATCATATCTACCCTGGTCCTTCTCTTCACTAGACTAGCCATACCCAGTTCCTGCAACCATTCTTCATATGTTTAATCTAGATTCTACATTAAACATCTAGATTCTCTATTAGTTTCCCAAGCAGTATCTTGTCTTTACACCCCACAAGGTCTTCTTAGAAACCAATTTCTCTGTCCTTTTTGTATTCTACCTTCTTAATGGTTTTGTCCTATCCCACATGTCTTCTCCAAATTGTGCAGACTGTGATCAATAGCCAGCAGCTAGCAACTACCAATGCTCATTCAAATAAACTCAGGGTTGCCTTGCTAGCGAATTAAATGTAATAATTCTTACTGCATTTGTGGTATACCCGGGGATGGGCTGCTGGGAGTTCACAGGGATTCGGGAGAACCTCTAGCTAAGTTTCTGTGCAGTTTGGAGAACCCCTCAAAGAGCACTCCTGGCTGGCCCTGCCCACCCCGCCCCTCCCAGGAGTCCCCATGTGGCCCGTTTTGGATGCAGGTAAGTGAAGTGCATGCGCAGAGGTGAAAAACAGGTCAACCAGAAGTTTGGGAACGCCGGAAATGGGCGCGTTTCTGGCCTCCAGAAGGCCTTGGGAGCCTGGGGAGGCCATTTTCACCCTATTGGAGGCTCGAGGAAAGCCTCTGGAGCCTGGGTATCAGGTTTCGAGGTCGTCTCAAATAAACTGCATTTCAAACAAAGTCTTTGATGAAAAACTCTCATTTTATTAAGCACGACATTCAAAGTCCGACTCATCGTAGCCAACACTGACTTCCAGACCCAAAACCCTCCCTTTCCGTTCCCCACTCCCCTGCACTCATTGGCCATCTTCCAAGTCATTCTACCCCTATCTACTGCTCCAACTCAAAGGAATTTCCCCCCTCCCATCCCATCTCCTAGGGGATATTATCTTCAGGGAAAATAAGTAGGTGAAAAGTCAAACGTCCCTTTCCAGGTGCCTCCGCTCCTCCGTCTTATGTCAGCACTAGAGTAAAGGCAGCTTGAAGTGCTGACATTGGGGAGGGAAAAAACGCCACCCCCCCACTGTGGTGCAGGAGGCCAATTAAGCCACACCCACCATGGCCACGCCCACCCAGCAACTGGGCAGAGAACCCCTTGCTGAAATTTTTGAAGCCCACCCCTGAGTGCATCCTTTACTCTTGATGTACCAAAAGGCAGACATGATTTAACCTCATCCTCTGGTTCTACCAATATGAGTCTTTAGTCCATAAGAGTTAACTCTGGAGCTAATCTCCCCACTGTTACCATAGGCAGAGTGCATGTGGTTTCCATCCCTTATTGTCAATCATGCTGCTGGGGCTGATGGAATCTGTAATCCAACAGCTTCTGAAGGGCCAACCTTGCCGAACAATCCTCTTTGGTGAACAACTTCAAAATCCGGGTTATTTCTATACGCAGGAAAGCAACAGCCAGTTGTGGCAGAACTGACCCAAAATTGGCTGATTTCGAAAAAATCTGAATCAAGTCCGCTTAGTATTTCAGTGGGAGACCATAACAAAAAACCAGGCTGTAAACTAGAACTGGGAAATTGAGAACATATCCTGGACGAAAGATAATGGCAATTTGTATCCCTACAGTACCACAACTCCTACCCTCAAAACGACGCTATAGAGCACTGCACACCAGAACAACTCGACACAAGGACAGTTTTTTCCTGAGCATCATCACTCTGCTAAACAAATAATTCCCTCAACACTGTCAAACTACTCACTAAGTCTGCATTACTATTACTATTAGTCTTCTCATCGTTCCTCTCACCCATCTCCTCCCACTTATGACTGCATGACTGTAACTTTGTTGCTGGTATCCTTACGATTTATATTGATTGTTTCCTAGTATGATTTGATTGCTGATTTGTACCCTATGACTATCATTAAGTGTTGTACCTTACGATTCTTGACGAGTGTATCTTGTCTTTTTAGGTACACTGAGAGCGTATGTGCCAAAGATTAATTCCTTGTGTGTCCAATCACACTTGGCCAATAAAGAATTCTATTCTATTCTATTCTATTCTATTCTATTCTATTCTATTCTATTCTATTCTATTCTATTCTATTCTATTTTCTTACTCTATTCTATTCTATTCTATTCTATTCTATTCCCTTTCTTATTCTATTCTATTCTATTCTATTCTATTCTATTCTATTCCCTTTCTTATTCTATTCTATTCTATTCTATTCTATTCTATTCTATTCTCTTTCTTATTCTATTCTATTCTATTCTATTCTATTCTATTCTATTCTATTCTATTCTATTCCCTTTCTTATTCTATTCTATTCTATTCTATTCTATTCCCTTTCTTATTCTATTCTATTCTATTCTATTCTATTCTATTCCCTTTCTTATTCTATTCTATTCTATTCTATTCTATTCTATTCTATTCTATTCCCTTTCTTATTCTATTCTATTCTATTCTATTCTATTCTATTCCCTTTCTTATTCTATTCTATTCTATTCTATTCTATTCTATTCTATTCTATTCTATTCTATATCATTGGAAAGATTTTTTTTAAAAAGTAAGAATAAGCTTGCATTCCCTAAGCTTTGTTCAGTACATGCTTCAGTGCCCAGCTATGCATTTTTCACTGAAAATGCGTTATATAATATTTGTTGACAAGTTGTCCAAGGCAATAGCCTAAGAAAGCAGGTTCAGCAAAAGCTTAGAGCCGGCGTCTCTTGTGTCTTAGCTGGCTGATAGCGCGGTATGAAGAGGGTGGCTTAGCCGTAGAATCTCCTCCCATTTCACCGTTTAAGCCAAATAGAAGGAGAGAAGGAAATAGCAGCTGGAGAAACCAAACGTCCATGCAGGTAGCCTTCGACTTACGATCACAAGTGGCCTAGGATTTCAGTTGCTAAGCAACGGGGTTGTTAAATGAGTTGCACCCAATTTTGCAACCTCTTTTTTTGGGGGGGGGGCCACGGTTGTTAAACAAAGCACTGCAGATGTTAAGTGATTCACACCGGCTTCATTCAGCTGGCTTCCCCCGTTGATATACTAGTCCGAAACCAACTGGGAATGTCACAAATGGCAATTGTGTGATCCTAGGATGCTCCAACCTGGTGCAAATACAGGCCGCGGTTCCATTAAAAGAGAAAATCTGTAGCTCAGGGTTGAAAACGAAGGGTCCTTAGTGTTCCCTGAGCTTGGTTATTTTCTTGCAGATGTTTCATTGCCCAAACTAGGGAGCATCATCCTTGCTACTAGCACTGATGATGTCACCTAATTAGAGTCATGAAACATCTGGAAGAAAAGAACCACGCTCAGGGAGCACCAAGGGCCCCCACAGTCCTCCTCCTCCTCCTCCTCCTCCATAAACCCCACTGCTTTTAGCACTGATGATCAGTGGTGGGATTCATCCGGTTCAGACCAGTTCGGGCGAACCGGTAGTAGCGACCTGCCTGTGGAACTGCCCTCACCTCCAGCCCCGGCACTAAGCCTTCCTATTTAGCTACATTTTCTAAGCCACGTGCATGCGTGCAATCCGTGCAAAGCACATGCACGGAAGGCCGTGCGCATGGGCGGAAGGCACACGCGCTCACATTTTCGGTGCTGGGCAAACCGGTTGTTAAATTATGTGAAGCCCGCCTCTGCTGCTGATGTTACCTACCGTATTTTTCGGAGTATAAGACGCACCTTAGTTTTTGGGTTGATTGGCAGGTGGATTGGCTTCCCGGAATACCCCCAATCAGCTGTTCCCAGAGGTGAATTTTAGCAACAGGTTCCTTGGTTGTGAGCTCTGTGCCTTGCTTTTTTTTTTTTTTTTTTTTGCATTTTTTTCTGCCTCTGAAACTTCTGAAACTCTGTTTCAGAAAAAAACTTTTTTTCCTGCCTCTGAAAGCCTCCGAAACAGCTTCAGAAAAAAAGCCTCTGAAGCTCTATTTCTGAGGCTTTTTTTCTGAAGCTCTGTTTGGGGCTTTTTTTTTCTGAAGGTCTGTTTCTGAGGCTTTTTTTCTGAAGCTCTGTTTGGGGGCTTCTTTCCTGAAGCTTCATTTCTGATGCTTTTTTCAGCCTCTGAAACCTCCATTTGAGAAGCTGGGTGGGGCTACATTTGGAGTATAAAACGCACCCAGATTTTCATCCTCTTTTTTGGGGGGGGAAAGGTGTATCTTATACTCCGAAAAATATGGTAGTTGAGTCATGAAACATCTGGAAGAAAAGAACCAGGCTCAGGGAGCACTAAGGACCCCACAGTCGTCGTCCTCCTCCTTCCCTCCCTCCTCCTCCTCTCCACAAATCCCATGATGCAGTGAGCCCACCCATTTTTCTCTTTCCTTCCTTTTGGCGCTCCCTCTCCCTCTCTGTAACCCAGAGCATTTTTAGCGAAGGTTTGAATTTTAAATTTTTAAAATTTTTAAATATTTTAAATTTTCAGGGTTTTAAATCGGGCCAAATCTATTTAATTATTTTAATTTTTAATCACTGTTTTGTCTTGTGTTTTTAAATTGGCTGTACACTACCCTGAGTCCTTCGAGAGAAGGGCGGTATAGAAATAAAATTATTATTATTATTATTATTATTATTATTATTATTATTATTATTATTATTATTATTATTGAATTAGGTTAATTCCAAAAAGCTTTGGAAAGTTTGCAGGTTATCTCAAGTGTGCAAAAGTATCTGCCCCAAAACAAAACAAACAAATCTCATACCTTTTGAAAAAAAAGAATAATTGTAAGAGAGAGAGAGAGAAATTCTGTTCAATGAGAACAGAGTGTTCCCGGACACTAAATCCTGAGTATCTGTTGAGGGGGAAGCAGAAAAACAAGAGAAGCTGAATAACTTGAAAAGGGACGTGGCTGCCTAGCAGAATGCCAACATAAGCATGCTTCTTCCAATGTCTTGTCGAAAAATGCTTGCCACCTCATGTTTCTTAGACTTTCTGAGGAGCAACAGGTATTGTTGCTTGTCCATAAGCAAAGTTGCCATTCATCCATTACTCCTAAACGTTGTTGGACAATGCATAATTATTTTTCCCTCCCAAATTTTTAATTTTTTTAATTTTTTATAAAAATATCAAATCAGTGCGTGAATAATGTGGCACCTGGGTTCTAATTCTAATACAAATAAAACTAATCAGGTTAATCATAATCACTACATTTTAATTTACGGCCAAATATTTAATTATTTTAATACTGTTTTTAAATTTTGTATGCTCTGTTTTTACCTTGGCTGTGCACCGCCCTGAGTCCTATTTGGAGAAGGGCGGTATAGAAATTTAATAAATAATAATAATAATAATAATAATAATAATAATAATAATAATAATAATACATTCAATCCGCTTATGTATTTCTAATAATAACACACGCTTGTATTAAGTTATAGTCCAGTGATGGCTAACCTTTTTGCCATCGCGTGCCAAAAGCAGGGGTCGTGCGGGGGGGTGGCGTGTGTGCGTGTCCACACCTATAATTCAATGCCCCTTGCGCATACGCACACGCAGGTGACCCCCCCCATTGCTCCCCCTGCTTTTGGCACATGATGGCAAAAAAGGTTACTGGTGGGCCCGGTAGGCCCGTTTTTTACCCTCCCCAGGCTCCAGAGGCTTTCTAGGAGTCTGGGGAGGGCAAAAACAACCTTCCCCACTCCCCTGGAGACCGGAAACGGCTTGTTTCCTGACTTCCGGTGGGCCCGGAAGGCCCGAAAATCAGATGGCCAGTGTGCGCATGGTCGCTGGAGGTGAGCTAGGGCAACGCTTGCATGCCCACAGATATGACTCCGCGTACCACCTGTGGCATGCATGCCATAGGTTCGCCATCATGGTTATAGTCTATCATTGTTCAATTATTCTACGTTTTCTCTTGTTATTGCTTTCATTTTATGAAATAAAAATGTACACACCAATATTCCCCCTTCTCTTATTTCTATCACTTATTCTAGCTTTTATCATATCACCCTTTATTAAAAGACTTTTTCTTTCTTTCCTACCTCTTCTAATCATATCACCTACCTAAAAAGGGGGAGGGGAGAGGAAAAGAGAAAGAGAAAAAAGGAAAAGCAACTCAGAACAACAAAAAGAGAAATCATCCATCCGTCATCTCTTGCCCGCTTCAATACTTTAATTGCTATGCTTTAAAAGAAAGATAGGACAATGCATAGTTAATGACTGTGTGGAGAATTTTTTAAAAAATCCCTCCAACTCAAATAAAATGCTACATAATAAAGCAACCGATTTAAAGAGAATCTAAAAAATATCGCATAGGTTAAATGAAAGATTCACAAGGCTGCAGCAGCAGCAACGTACATTGGATTAAAAGAAAGACAGAGTGAAAAGAGCTTTGATAATTCCAGATAGGTATTCTAGAATTGAATGGCTACTATTAAAAAGATTCGCAGCTCTCAGCATTACATCTAAGAGTAGGAACAAAAAGCATGTTTGTTCACCTTGTTTTTGCGTATTTCCCTGTATTGAGCGTAATTGCATTTTGGGTGCTTGGCAACCAGATCACATTTACGATCCGTTGCAGATTCCTGAGGTTGAGTGATCACAATCTACAATCTTTTCTCCCAACTTCTAGCAAGAAAGGCTTGATCGGGAAACTGGATTTGTTTAACAACCACCTTATTCACCAAACAACCACCAAAAATATTGATGTAAAATTAGGTCTGACTCCACTGTTGACCACAATGACTTATGACAAAAATTCTGGTTCCAAATGTGGTCATAAATCAAGGACTGCCTCAGGGGTGAAATCTACTTCTTTACCGGTTTGGAATTGCATAGACCTGTGTATTCACAAAACCTGTGAATGCACAGAAGATAAAGAACATGTTACTTGCTGGTTAAAACCAGGAAGCAATGACACTCAGGCAGGTATCGCTACCGGATTGCCGAACCACCCAGCACAATCGCTACCGGATCGCCCAATCTGGTGCGAACCGGGAGGATTTCACCCCTGGACTGTCTGGATAGCAGCTTGGTTTTAAATCTATAACCTCTAAGTTACCTAGCAATCTCTTTTTGAACTAAAATGTGTAGCGGTACTACCTCTGTGGATAATAAAAAAAAATATATATGATGCTACAAAATATATTTCAAAAAATGTGTTAACTCAGCACATCTAGGTAAAATATCGCAGGCTGCATAAATCTTTCATGTTTATAAATGAATACCACCGAGCTGCTAGGAACTGCAATCACAATCTCAATGAGATAAGAAAGGAAGTGTTTTCTGATGCAATGGCTAGTTGACTAGGTGAAGAATTTTGGTGGCCTCCCTTCCCAAACTCCACCCTGACCGAGTTCCTTCCCTAAAACACTACCCATTTCAAGAATGACGGTTGCAGGTGGATGGGCTGATACACATGTGCAAGAGATGTTTCAGATTCCAGCCTGACTCACAGGAGCACAGTAAGTGCATGGTTGGGTGAACAGGTAGGTGTCAAATGTGCCCTTGGTAACCAAGGTGGGATTCTTGACATAGAAGAAAACTGATCAGCAATGTGTGAATACTGGCAAGAACAATGAGCTGGCTCCTTTCCTGCCCGCCCCCCCAAGATACATTGTGGGGAAAGTGTAGGAAAACAGCAGGTAGAGGTGGGGGCAGAGTTAAGTGTGTCATCAGCTTAGAGTCATTAAGTTGCCACAAATGGTCCAACTCCTCCTGAATTCTGTTGACCCTTATCTGGTGCCAATTTAGTGTCGAATCTTATTTGTCCTGATTCTTGAGGATAGGTTTGAATAACTCTTCTATGCTGCAAGCTAACAGATGGTTCTGATTCTTTGAGCCTGACAGAAAGTTCTATAATGTAAAGTCTACAATACAGGCACCGTTATAGTAACCAAAGTGCCTTCCCAGGTAAAAGATTGCACCTTACGCTGAGCTTGTCGATCGAAAGGTCGGCAGTTCAGCGGTTCGAATCCCTAGCACTGCGTAACGGGGTGAGCTCCCGTTCCTTGTCCCAGCTTCTGCCAACCTCGTAGTTCGAAAGCAGGTAAAAAATGCAAGTAGAAAAATAGGGACCACCTTTGGTGGGAAGGAAACAGCGTTCCGTGCGCCTTTGGCGTTGAGTCATGCCAGCCACATGACCATGGAGACTTCTTTGGACAGCGCTGGCGCTTCGGCTTTGAAACAGAGATGAGCACCGCCCCCTAGAGTTGGGAACGACTAGCACATATGTACGAGGGGAACCTTTACCTGTACCTTTTTACAAAATCAGACTTTGGTAAAGTTTATGACCAGCTGGTCCATGTCAAATACTTGAACTAGTTCAGTTTGCAGAGCAAACAGAACAAAAATGGATATAAGCAGGAACAATGACATTCGTGCCTCTTTTAACAATGTCAGAGCTTCCGTTCTTGGCTTTCAAGCCTCCTCAACGACTCGTCTTTGAAAGACAAGTTCCTCAGAAGCAATTAATTAGGCTAAATGAGAACTTAAAAACCTAGCAAAGCCAATCTTCAGGCACCAGGAACATATCCTGAGATGATAGATAGATAGATAGATAGATAGATAGATAGATAGATAGACAGACAGATAGATAGATAGAATTCTTTATTGGCCAAGTGTGATTGGACACACAAGGAATTTGTCTTTGGTGCATATGCTCTCAAGTGTACATAAAAAGAAAAGATACATTCGTTAAGAATCATAAGGTACCACACTTAATGATAGTCATAGGGTACAAATAAGCAATCAAATCATACTAGAAAACAATATAAATCATAAGGATACGGCAACAAATTACAGTCATACAATCATAAGTGGGAGGAGATGGATGACAGGAACGGTGAGAAGACTAATAGTAATAGCAATGCAGCCTTAGTGAATAGTTTGACAGTGTTGAGGGAATTGTTTCTTTAGCAGAGTGATGGCGTTCAGGAAAAAGCTGTCCTTGTGTCTAGTTGTTCTGGTGTGCAGTGCTCTATAGCATCGTTTTGAGGGCAGAAGTTGAAACAATTTATGTCCAGGATGCGATGGGTCTGTAGATATTTTCCCAGCCCTCTTTTTGACTCGTGCAGTAGACAGGTCCTCAAAGGAAGGCAGGTTGGTAGTAATTGTTTTTCTTGGCAGAGTTGTCTTCTCCTGACCAAGCACCTTTGGAATTGGATCTGTGACTGCCATGGGCCATAAAAGTACAGCCTTCTCCGAACTGAGCGTCGGAAAGTGGAGAGATAGAGACTCCCATGTTGCTTGGTGAAGTACCTTCAAAAGAGTGATCTGCAGAATAGACTCTTGCTTCCCAATAGGCAGCAGTGTAACCCTGCCTGAGGAACATCAGCTGAACTTGAGTAGGACATCCAGAGTTCCTGGGATAAAAGCCTCAGTTGATCTCATTCCACAGCTGCGATATTTCTTGGGTTCCTATGCTGTGAATGTTTTGACTTCTACCACATCTTTATCAGCCCACCATAATCAAATAGTTGATGTGTACCCTTGAAAAATTCTCCCTAATGGTTAGTCAGAATTGATTTAAATTGCAATTTGTAGCTTTTTCCTTCGGATGCCACGCAAAACCCGTAGCAACGAATGCTATCAAATATTTGTGTGATCCTTTCGGCGTCCCACATCATCAAAGCTGACATCGGCCAGAGCATAGAACAACTCAAAGAAAAGAAATGCAAGATGGGAAGACATGGAGAGACCTGCCCATAGAACTGCCAAGAGTTATCATCCGGTGTCCCAAAGCTCCTAATTTCAAAACTCATTTTTATCCGTGAGGAAAGCTCATACTTTTGATCCTTTCTGCTGTGTATATTTTCTTGAAAACCTCTATCATGTGTCCCTCTTCATCATCTCTTTTTCACCCAGAAAACTTTTCCAGTTGGTATCTGCCAGATGTTTTGAAACCTCTTATCATCTGTCCCTCTTCATCAACTCTTTTCCACCCAGAAAACCATCCCAGTTGGATATCTTCCAGATGTTCTGAAACTGGTATCATGTGTCTATCTTCTCTTTCCCACCCAGAAAACCATCCCAGTTGGATATCTTCCAGATGTTCTGAAACTGGTATCATGTGTCTATCTTCTCTTTCCCACCCAGAAAACCTTTCCAGTTGGATATCTTCCAGATGTTTTGAAACCTCTTACCATCTGTCCCTCTTCCATATCTCTTTTCCACCCAGAAAACCTTCCCAGTTGGATATTTTCCAGATGTTCTAAAACCTCTACCATCTGTCCCTCTTCCTTATCTCTTTTCCACCCAGAAAACCGTCTCAGTTGGATATCTTCCAGATGTTCTGAAACCTCTACCATGTGTCCATCATCTCTTTTCCACCCAGAAAACCTTTCCAGTTGGATATCTTCCAGATGTTTTTAAACCTCTTATCATCTGTCCCTCCTCCTTATCTTTTTCACCTAGAAAACGGTCCCAGTTGGATATCTTCCAGATGTTCTGAAACCTCTACCATGTGTCCATCATCACTTTTCCACCCAGAAAACGTTTCCAGTTGTTATCTTCCAGATACTTTGAAACCTCTATCACATTTCCCTCTTCATCACCTCTTTTCCACCCAAAAAACCATTCCAGTTGGATATCTTCCAGATGTTTCGAATTCCATCTCTCCTGGCCCCCAAAACTATGCTACCTAGGAATGTTGAGGCTTTCTGTTTCTACATATCTGAAGGAAGGAAAACCTTGGGTGAGAATTAACGTTCTGCAAAGCAACTCAGTCTCTGGGGCTTCCCTGCGCCTCTTTGCTAGCTTGACAAACAAACAAGCTCAGAGACATCCCTCCGTTCTCGCCAGAGCATCAATCGGATTTCAAACGGATGCCCCAAATTAGCACGCCAAACATGAGGATCAGCAGAATACACAGGGAAGGCAATTTGAAGACTTTGAATTTTTTAAAAAAAGACTCCGAGAGGTATTGCAAAGGGAACTCAAGGTGAGAAAATTAGAAATTGGGACTCAAAGGCAGCTCTGGTTGATGGCTTGACTTTTTCCTCCTTTTTGGGAGGGGGGTATTGTTCGTGTCACTTGGAGTCCTGCCCAGGGCCCCTCCCAAATGACATACCTGCCCTTCCCCTCCAACATGTTTGCACAGCAGTTAAGCCGCTCCCTTGCCAGGGTGCTGCGCCAAACCAGAAAGGTACAAACGGGGAGGGGGGGAGAGAAAGGGAGAGAAGCAAAAGAAGCAAGCTTCTGCCACAGCAAGCTGTTGCATTCAATACCACCTCCCTGGATGGTCAGGAAAAGCAGGTTGACATGTCCCTGCCAAGAGACGCTGCCAAAAAAACAGACTGATTCAGATCCTCGGCAGCAGGCAGCCCATTGGCAAGCCCACGCAGCTGCCTGCTTGCCACTCGCTCACGTGGGCCCCAAAGGCCTGGCATTCCTGACTGTCACGTGGAGAGGCACAGCGCCCCCCCCCCCCCAACCTCCGAAAGGCAGGCAGGCCTCCCTTTAGATATCAAAACCAGGCAGGCGTGCAGAGACACACATACACAAACACACCGTGAGTGTGTGTTTGGGTGTGCGTGGGCACGCTCGTCCGGATGTCCTCAAGGGTTTTCTCCCAAGTCGCAGGCAGAAACATCTGGATCTCCGACTGCTCCTCCTGGGGATTTGCACGCCCCCCCCCCACACACACACTTGGTTGCTTTCAAGAGAAAGTCTCGTTTGCAAATATTCTGTTTGTCAAACCAGAGTGTAACACCAGGATATTGGCACACCTGTCCTCTCCGCCAGAAGATCTCAAATTCTTCCCAGAGCCTGCCAGATGAGGATTGATCTGTCTGTCTGTCTGTCTATCCCCCCTCTCTCCCCTACCTTCCTTCTTTCCTTCCTCTCTTTTTCTTTCTTGCTTTCTCTTTCTTCTTTCTTTCTTTATCTATAATCATCTATCTATCTATCTAGCCATACATACATACATACATCTATCTATCCACCCATCTCTCTACCTACTTACCTCTCTCTCTCTCTCTAGCCATACATGCATACATATATATAGTACATCTATCCACCATCCTCTCTCCCTACCTCCTTACCTCTCTCTCTCTCTATCCATACATATATACATAATCTGTTAATCCATATGTATATACATCTATCCACCCTGCTCTCTCCCTCCCTCCCTCCCTTTCTACCTCCCTCCCTCTCTCTCTCATCTATCTATCTATCTATCTATCTATCTATCTATCTATCCATACATAGTACATACATACATATATACATCTATCCACTCTCCTCTTTACCTACCTTTCTACCTTTCTACCTCCCTCCCTCTCTCTCTCATCTCTCTCTCTCTATTTTTCTATCTACACCTATATATACCTATCTCTATCTACCTATTTATCTATCTACTGTATCTATCTATCTATCTATCTATCTATCTATCTATCTATCTATCTATCTATCTCATATCTATCTATCTATCTCTATCTATCTATCTCTATCTATATATACATACATACATACATAATCTATCCACCCTCCTTTTTACCTACCTTTCTACCTCCCTCCCTCTCTCTCTCGCTTATCTATCTATCTATCTATCTATCTATCTATCTATCTATCTATCTCATATATATCTATCTCTATCTATTTATCTCTATTTATCTCATATCTATCTATCTCTATCTATCTCATATCTATCTATCTCTATCTCTATTTATCTCATATCTATCTATCTATCTATCTATCTCTATCTATCTATCTATCTATCTATCTCTATTTATCTCATATCTATCTATATCTATCCATCTCTATTTATCTCATATCTATCTATCTCTATCTTATACATACATACATAATCTATCCACCCTCCTCTTTACCTACCTTTCTACCTACCTACCTCTCTCTCATCTATCTATCTATCTATCTATCTATCTATCTATCTATCTATCTATCTACACCTCTATCTATCTATCTATCTATCTATCTACCTACCTACCTTTCTATCTACACCTCTATCCATCTATTTATCTATCTATCTATCTATCTATCTATCTATCTATCTATCTCATATCTATCACTATCTATTTATCTATCTCTATTTATCTCATATCTATCTATCTATCTCTATCTATCTATCTATACATACATACATAATCTATCCACCCTCCTCTTTACCTACCTTTCTACCTTTCTACCTCCCTCCCTCCCCCTCTCTCTCATCTATCTATCTATCTATCTATCTATCTATCTATCTATCTATCTATCTATCTATCTACTTTCTCTATTTATCTCATATCTATCTAACTATCTCTCTATCATATGGCACATTCACATCACATTTTGGTAAACACCCCAAGCGATTAAAAATATAAAATACGACATATAAAAGAGATTTCTTTGTTCCTTTTGGAGAGAACATGGTTCACGTAATGACTGCTTTTTCAGGTCCACCTACATAGTGCAATTTGAATGTTCTGATCTCATTCTCAGAAGCGCCGGTTAAAAAAGAAAAACAAACCCAAAAAAATTTGGAAAGAAGCAGATCACCTGTTCAATAGGAATTGAACAGGTGGACTCCCCCAGTGTCACTTTCTAGGACTCCCACACAGCAGGAATGTGTGTGGGTTAAGTCCAACACGTCTCCAAGTTGGCAAGTTGGAAAAGGCTGGTATAAAGATTTACAGAACAACAGAATTGGGAGGGACGCTGGAGATCTTTTAGTCCAGGGGTCTTCAACCTTGGCAACTTTAAGACTTGTGGACTTCAACTCCCAGAATTCCTCAGCTGGCTGAGGAATTTTGGGAGTTGAAGTCCACAAGTCTTAAAGTTGCCAAGGTTGGAGACCCCTGTTCTAGTCCAACCCTCTATATTCAAGCAAGAGAAATTACATGCTTCTGGACTAATGGCTCTCCAATCCCTTCTTAAAAACCTCCAATGATGGAGCACCCACAATTTCTGAAGGCAAACCATTCCACTGATTAAATTGTTCTCACTGACGGGAAATTTCTCCTTAGTTCTACATTGGATCTCTCTTGATAAGCTTTAGATCTAGGCTGCTAATGATCCCTATTTTGGAGGCATTTCAAGAATTCTATGCAGCTCGGAGGACTTGCAGTGAGATTCCTCTCTGCCCGGACATGCGTCAATTTTGGCCAGACCGTCAAATGTTTTGATTATGAGCCATAATATCCGCTTGTGTACTGCGGTGAGTGGATGGAGTGTGTATTTATTTGTTTAGTGGAGTATGTGTGAGAGGACAAAAGAGATGGAAGGGCAATGATATATTGTAGTAGAGCAAGAAAGAAAAAATACAAAAAGGTAATAATCAAGGCCACACTTGCATTCAGTTTTGGTCGCCACGATGTAAAAAAGATGTGGAGACTCTAGAAAGAGTGCAGAGAAGAGCAACCAAGAGGATTAGGGGACCGGAGGTTAAAACATATGAAGAACGGTTGCAGGAACTGGGTATGTCTATTTGAATGAAAAGAAGAACCAGGGGAGACAGGATAGCAGTGTTCCAGTATCTCAGGGGTTGCCCCAAAGAAGAGGGAGTCAAGCTATTCTCCAAAGCACCTGAAGGCAGGACAAGAAGCAATGGGTGGAAACGAATCAAGGAGAGAAGCAACCTAGAACTAAGGAGAAACTTCCTGACAGTGAGAACAATGAATCAGCGGAACAACTTGCCTCCAGAAGTTGTAAATACTGCAACACTGGAAGTTTTTAAGAAGGGGTTGGATAACCATTTGTCTGAAGTGGTGTAGGGTTTCCTGCCTAAGCAGGGGGTTGGACTAGAAGACCTCCAAGATCCCTTCCAACTCAACTCAACTCTTCTCTTCTCTTCTCTTCTTTTGTCTTGTCTTGTCTTGTCGTCTTCTCTTCTCTTCCCTTCCCTTCCCTTCCCTTCCCTTCCCTTCCATTCCATTCTATGATGGTTTAAAGCAGGGGTCCCGAGCCCTCGTGCCGCAACCCACTACTGGGTCACGGTCTGTTTGAAACTGGGCCATGAGCAAAGAGCAAGAGTGCATGAGCCAAGCTCTACTTGCGCGAACGGTGGGCCCTTGCGCTCGGGTGCGAAGCTCCACTCGCGTAAACAGAGGACACTCGCCCGCAAAACTCCATTCACGCAATTGGAGCTTCATGCAGGAACACTCTCTTGCTCGTGTGAGTGGAGCTTTGCGTGCGAGCACAAGCGCTCTCTGCTCACGCATGAAGCTCCTCTCGTGCGAGCGGAGGCCGTGCACACCTGCCACTCACACCAATGGAGCTGCCTGCACCACCAGTGGTGGAATTCAATTTTTTTTTACTACCGGTTCTGTGGGCATGGTGTGATGTGGTGTGGTGGGTGTGGCTTGGTAGGCATGGCAGAGGAAGGACACTGCAAAATCTCCATTCCCTCCCCACTCCAGGGGAAGGATACTGTAAAATCTCCATTCCCTCCCCACTCCAGGGGAAGGACACTGCAAAATCTCCATTCCCTCCCCACTCCAGGGGAAGGATACTGTAAAATCTCCATTCCCTCCCCACTCCAGGGGAAGGATACTGTAAAATCTCCATTTCCTCCCGATCAGCTGGGACTCGGGAGGCAGAGAATAGGTGGGGGCGGGGCCAGCCAGAGATGGCATTTGCCGGTTCTCCGAACTACACAAAATTTCTGCTACCGGTTCTCCAGAACCTGTCAGAATCTGCTGAATAGCACCCCTGGCACACACCCAGGATGATGGAAAGGTTGGGGACCACTGGTTTAAAGTGAAAGCAAGAATAGCTGTGGGGGGTGGGGGAAAGAAGCTGGATGCATTTCCTGTTCCAGATGCAAAGGCCGGTAGAATAGGTTGGTCCTGTCCTTTTCTTTCTCCTTAAACAAATTGTGGATTATAAACCCTGGAGCAAAACTCTACACAATTGGCTGCTCTAAATTATCTCCGTCATGATCTCTTCTGGCAGAGTCTTCTCAATGCTATAAAATATACATTTGAAAAGTACAAAAGCCTGCCCGTCAGATGCTCTTGAAATACACCAAAAGAAATCTGGAATGTATTCAAAAGTGAACATTTAACCACACACTCATCACACACAGTTGTTATTCAGTTACTAACTCATGCCTGACTCCTCATGATCCCATGGACACCAGCACAGTCCACCTCGCCTCCATTGTTTCCGGGAGTTTGTCCAAATCCATGTTTGTTACGTTGACGACCACTATCTAACTATCTCATCCTCTCCAACCCCCTTCTATTTTTTTTGCCACATGCACCTATACTCCTTTGTATGTTCTTTGTCTGAGATCAAACATCGGAGCTGATCTGGGTATTCCACTTAATGTATTCTTGCACGTCCGACTGTTAGTACAGCGTGCAACTCGATTCAATGGTTAAAACGTGACTACTCTGAATGGCTGATTGGCAGGTGCTGTAAGAAAAGGAAGCTGGCCTTTGCCCATCATCCCAAATAGCAAAGAGGAATAGAGAGGAGAGAGGAGAAGAGAGGAGAGGAGAGGAGAGGAGAGGAGAGGAGAGGAGAGGAGAGGAGAGGAGAGGAGAGGAGGGTAGGGTAGGGTAGGGTAGGGTAGGGTAGGGTAGGGTAGGGTAAGGTAGGGTAGGGTAGGGTAGGGTAGGGTAGGGTAGGGTAGGGTAGGGTAAGGTAGGGTAGGGTAGGGTAGAGTAGAACAGAACACAACAGAACACAACACAACACAACACAACACAACAACAGAACCTTGGAGGTCTTCTAGTCCAGCCCACTGCTCAAGCAGAAGAACCTATACTATTTCAGATAAGTGACTGTCTCGTCCAGGGGTCGGCAACCTTAAACACTCAAAGAGTCACAAAGGTCCTAACCGGAAGCCCCCCGTCCAATTCTGGAGCTGACCCGAAGTCTGGTTCCCCCATCATAGAGTCTCCTCCTAGCATGGCGTCCTTTTTCCTCTGCTGACAGGAAGTCCGGTTCCCCCACCATAGAGTCTCCTCCTAGCGCGGCGTCCTTTTTCCTCTATCTGTCCTAACCGAAACCGAAAGAGAGCCGCAGCAGAGGGATGAAAGAGCCACATGCGGCTCAAGAGCCGCGGGTTGCTGACTCCTGGTCTAGTCTCTTCTTAAAAACCTCCAGTGATGGAGCGCTCACGATTTCTGAAGTCCTCACTGTTAGGAAGTTTCTCCTTAATTCCAGGTGGCTTCTCTCTTTGATCAAGTTTCCAGCCATTGTTTCTTGTCTTGCCCTCTGGCGCTTTGTAGAATAATTTGACCCCCCCCCCCCCCGCTCTTCTTTGTAACAGCCCCTCAAATACTGGAATCCTGCTATCATGTCACCCCTAATTCTTCTTTTCTTTAGACTAGCCAGATCCAAATCCTGCAGCCATTCTTCATATGGTTTAGTCTCCAGGCCTTAGATAATTTTAGCTGCTCTTCTCTGACCTTTCTCCAAAGTCTCAACATCTTTTTTGCAGTACGGTGTCCAAAATTGGTTGCAGTATTCCAGGTGTGGTCTTACTAGGGTTTTATAAAGCGGTATTAATACGTCACGTAATCTTGATTCTATGCCTCTTGTTTATACAAACCAGGATTGTATTAGCTTTTTTGGGTTGCTGCTACACACTGCTGACTCATATTATATAGTTTTTCACTAATTGACGTTATTTGGATGTCTTCTTGCTGCCTCCATCTTATTTCATTTTTTTCATTTTTCATTTTATTAGATTTCTATACCGCCCTACTCCCGAAGGACTCAGGGCAGTGAACAGCCAACAATAAAATCCATACATACAAAATTTAAAAGCAGAATTAAAATCAAATTAAATAGTTTTGGCACAGATCTTATAAAATTTATGTTGACAAATATATCGATGGTGTTGATTTGCAACCTGGGCCAGGGACGCAGTGGCTCAGTGGCTAAGACGCTGAGCTTGTTGATTGAAAGGTCGGCAGTTCAGCGGTTCGAATCCCTAGTGCCGCGTAACGGGGTGAGCTCCCGTGACTTGTCCCAGCTTCTGCCAACCTAGCAGTTCGAAAGCATGTAAAAAGGCAAGTAGAAAAATAGGGACCACCTTTGGTGGGAAGGGAACAGCGTTCCGTGCGCCTTTGGCATTGAGTCATGCTGGCCACATGACCACGGAGACGTCTTCGGACAGCGCTGGCTCTTCAGCTTTGAAGCGGAGATGAGCACCACCCCCTAGAGTTGGGAATGACTAGCATATACGTTTGAGGGGAACCTTTACCTTTACTCTTAGTTGAACTTGTATACCTCAATAGTCCATGCCTCCTGAATTCTTCTCTTGTCCATTTATTTCTGATGGTTTCTGCCTAACCAGAAATATCTGGGCGGAGTCGGTCCAAAGCATATCCCACCGGACAAAAAATACCGACTATCAGGAACCTTCTAGGTCTCAGCATCTGCCTTCTGGAATTATATCCCCCAGAGATTTGTGTCGCCCTCATCCTGATGGTATTCTGGAAGACTTATCTTAAAGACTCATCAGTTCTGCAGATCATGGGGTGGGGTGTTAGTAGAGCCCTATAGGTGATGTGTTTGTTATTAAAGAAAGTGAGTTTGTCCAGCCATACAGGATTTTCTTGCTGTTTTCCATTGTTTTCTTTACTCTTGATGTCAGACACCCAGGGACATTAGGAAGTTGGACAACTTCGAAGTCTCAGAAACAGCATAATAAGTAAATGAATACTTTGCATTCTCGAAAAAAAGTTTTGTTTGCCCTTTTGGTTTGTCGAGCTGTTTCTTCTGATGCTCTTAGGTTCATTTATATTTTAATTATCTCCATTTGTCTTTTAAGCATTTTCTTTTGTGGATCTCTTTGAAGCTCTAACTCCAATTTCTTATACTCTTCTTTTAAGATCATAGTCTGTTGCTTTTTCTCTTTATGACTTTACTAAAAAGTAAATGAATACTGTAGGATGACTAGAAACTCAGGACATACATTAGAAATATCCCAATATCCCAATAACAAGCAAGCAATCTTCTCAAGAGCATCATTTATCAGTACGCAATAACATAGAACTGAGAAATCCCTTTCACCTGTAATTCAGTTATACCAGCCTGAGGTTTTTGACTGAATGAATCATTCAGGTTCCTATTATTTTCCATCATTTCAGAATACTGATTGAACTACCCCCTCCGTGTGTTCATACTAGGGGTAGGTTCTAAATTTTTTTTACTACCGGTTCTGTGGGTGTGGCTTATTTTGTGGGCGTGGCTTGATGGGGGTAATGTGATTGGGTGGGCGTGGCCAACTTTTTTATTATTATTATTTTTACTTTTAAAAGCATTTTTTCTACAACCTTAAGAGGTTGCAGACAACAATGCTTGGAAAA
Organism: Arizona elegans; assembly: GCA_022577455.1. Taxonomy (NCBI): domain Eukaryota; kingdom Metazoa; phylum Chordata; class Lepidosauria; order Squamata; family Colubridae; genus Arizona; species Arizona elegans. The sequence goes on from JAKOOJ010000048.1 coordinate 119,653, forward strand.
GACTCTGCCGATCAGGCAACTCAGCTGGGATCGTCAGAGAAGCTTTTCAAAGCATTTTTTTTTACTACCTCTTCAGCCGAAGAGGTTGCAGAAAAAAATGCTTTGAAAAGCCTCTGACGATCCAAGCTGAGCCGTGGGATCATCAGAGGCTTTTTTTTTTTTTTTAACTTTTAAAAGCATTTTTTTCGGCCGAAGAGGTTGTAGAAAAAAATGCTTTTAAAAATAAAATTTAAAAAAAAAGCCTCTGATGAGATGGGGTAAGCGAGTGGCGACCGGGCTGGGGACCGGTTTGGGGGTGTGGCCAGTCAATGTTATTACCGGTTCTCCGAACTACTATAAATTTTTACTACCGGTTCTTGCGAACCGGTTCGAACCAGGAGCAACGCACCACTGGTTCATACTCTACCTTCCTTTAACAAATTAACAGAGTTGGAAAGGACCTTGTAGGTCATCTAATCCAACCCCCTGCCCAAATAAGAGACCCTACCTACACCATTTCTGACAAATGGCACTTCCTGTTCCATTATAGATTAATGCTTGAATTCCGACCATATATTTAACAACCATTCAAAAGCTGCAACAGCACTTTGAGCACGGGTCCTCACACTTATGACCATTGCAGCAGCTCTGATGTGACGTGATCAAAATTCAGGTGGTTAACAACCAGCATGCATTTAACGTGGTGGACGCATTCCAGAGACACGTGTTTGCCATTTGCGACCTTTCCCACAAATAGAGTCAATGGGGGAGGCAAGGTTTGCTCAACAACCATGGGATTCACTTAACAACAGTGGGCAAAAAGATTGCAAAATTGGCCAGGACTCATTGAATGAATTGCTTAGCGACGGATGTTCTAGCCTCAACTATGGTTGTAACAGAGGGATATAATCAAGATCAAGGGAGGTGAGATACACACGTGGTTGGAAAAATGACAAAAGAAACATATTGACTTTAAACCAGAGATATTTTTATTGGGGATTTTACCGGAAACATATAACAGAGGATTGCAATATTTAATTGTGAATGTTTTAACAGCGACTAGAATCGTATTTGCTAAAAATTGGAAAGGAGAGAAGTTACCGACTGATGATGAGATTATTAAGAAAATGATGGAATGTGCTGAAATGAGTAAATTGACATTTGAAATCAGAGAACATGGAAGATAAACCATATTATTTGATATGGGATTTGTTTTATCAATGGATAGATAATAAATCATGGAACTGAAGTATGAAATACGGGGTTGATGTAAAGAGAAAATATCTGATGTTTTATTTTTTCTATAAAAGATGTAAGTTTCTGTTATAAATTGGTATTTTAGAAATGGATTTATGCACAAGAGAATATGAGCTATTCGACTCACTGTAATTGTTTGGAATGACGATGGTTTTATGTTTTGTTTTTGTTTTAAAATAAAAAAAGATTTCTCAAAAAAAAGAAAGAAAGATCAAGTGAGGTGTTAATACCACTCTATAGAGCCTTAGTAAGACCACACCTAGAATACTGCATCCAGTTTTGGTCACTACACTATAAAAATATATGAAAAAAATATATGAAATCTCTTCAGTGTGAATGCCAGCTTCTGTTTCTCATGATGTGTAGCGTTCTCCATTCTTATGAGATTTGACAGCCAGACTTGGGAATTTGCAGCCTACTGAATTTGGGATGAAGTGAAACTCAGAACCCTGCAGTAACTGCTGACCAAGACAATCTTATTAGTAACTATTAGTAGATCTTGATTAGGCAAAGTGTTTCCTCTGCTCCTCATAGTCCCAGACCTTTGGACTGTTGAATGTCACTGACCAATGATCAGTGGAGCTGGATAAATATCAGGGAGGTGCGCTGATAACATCTTCAATAGGCCTAATTTATTTATTTATTTATTTATTTATTTATTTATTTATTTATTTATTATTCGTATTTCTATGCCGCCCACTCTCCGAGGACTCTGGGCAACTTACACCAAAGACAATATACTAAATAGCATATTGCCCCCAACAATCTGGGTCCTCATTTCACCCACCTCGGAAGAATGGAAGGCTGAGTCAACCTTGAGCCGGTGAGATTTGATCCGCTGATCTGCTGAACTAGCGGTCAGCTGAAGTAGCTGCAGTACTGCACTCTTAACCACATTCAGAAACACAAAGGAATTCAGAAGGGATGGGAGAATCTACAAAGTGAATCATTAAAGGCAAAAACTGCCAACTCGTTCGATAAGAATAAAAAAACAAAAGGAATACAGAATTCAGAATAAGAGAGTTGGAAGGTGAGGTATTACTACCACTCTATAAAGCCTTAGTAAGACACCTAGAATTACACCTAGAATACTGCATCCAGTTTTGGTCCCCACACTATAAGAAAGGTGTTGAGACTCTAGAAAAAGTGCAGAGAAGAGCAACCAGGATGATTAGGCAGCTGGAGCCCAAAACATACGATGAACGGTTGCAAGAACTGGGCAGGGCTAGTCTAGTGAAGAGAAGGACCAGGGGAGACAGGATAGCAGTCTTCCAATATTTGAGGGGCTGCCACAGAGAGGAGGGGGTCAAGCTATTTTCCAAGGCACCTGAAGGCCAGACAAGGAATAACTGAACAAGGAGAGATTCAACCTGGAAATAAGGAGACATTTTCAGACAGTGAGACCAATCAACCCATGGAACAAAAGTTGCCTTCGGAAGTTGTGGGAGCTTCATCACTGGAGGCTTTCAAGAAAGAGACTGGATTGCCATTTGTTGGGGATGGTGTAGGGTCACCTGATCGGGCCAGGGGGGGTTGGACTAGATGACCTATAAAGTCCCTTTCAACTTTGTTAATCTAACATCTAACAATCAAGGACTGCCTGCATCGCATTATCCTTTTTTTTTTTTTACCTTTCTCAAGTTGCTAAGAGTAGCAAAACGAGTTTGTTCTTCCCTCACTCCCTTGCTCAACATCCCAGCGGGCTTAGCTCAGCTGAAAAGAGGTGCACGTGTTTTATACCAAGGTTTGCTGGATAAACTACGATAGAAGCATTTCGCATAACAGGCTAAGCCCCAATCATCAAAGCAACCCTTCCTATAACATACTGCGATATAAGCATTGAGAAAACCACAGAATCACTCGGAAGGCTTCTTGGTCAACCCACCCAGGATATGACACGAGGTCCTCTGAATGCTAACCGCAACGTCTCGACTTGTAAAACCACCGCACAAATAAACACGCAGTTATAAAACAGCTACATCGCCATGTCACGCAGCGGTAATCTGACCGCGCAGCGAAGAATTTTGTTTCCCCTGCTTGCGATGACACATGATGACATTTGGTACAAAGACTCTGCACACAGCTCCTTGCCAAGCTCTCATCCTATGCCACAGACATGTGCTCACGTGCCCATCATTTGCACCTGCCGAAATCCATGCACACATATGCACTTCCATGTTTACAAAAAAAAAAAAAAAAAAAGGACACACATGTATAACTGTTTAGGATTCGATTTCAGGACTCCTGCCTGTCCAAATTTGGCAAAGATCCGGTGCAGTTCTTGATGTTTGTCTTCCTTGTAGGAAGGCAGGAGGAGGATGACTCTTTCCCGGGAGCCATGAGGAATTCAACCTGACAGGTTTTAATAGCCGTCATTAAGCAGCTGGCAAAAGGGCACAGGGGAATCTGCCAGTTGCAGTGTGTGCGTGCGTGTGCGTTTGTTTGTTTGTTTGTTTGTTTGTTTGTTTTTCAAACCTAGCAACTTGGAAGATGTGCAGACTTCAATTCCCAGAATTCTGGGAGTTGGAAGTCCGCATGTCTTCGAGTTGTCAAGATGGAAAGGGCACCAGGCCAAATAGGTTCCCGGAGTTGGGTTTAAATCAGACGGAGACCCAAAGGCTTAAGAGCCTTGTTGGCACAGCAGACTAAAGCACTGTTAAGTAGCACTTAGCTGCCTGCAATTACTGCAAGTTCGAATCTCACCAGGCTCAAGGTTGACTCAGCCTTCCATCCTTCCGAAGTAGGTAAAACGAGGACCCGGTTTGTGGGGGCAATAAACTGACTTTGTATAAAAAAGAACACCGCTTGCGGGGTGGGGTGGGGGTCCGAAAGCCCGACTAAGTAAGTATGAAGGCTATTGCTTAACGCATTGTAAGCCGCCCTGAGTCTCCGGAAAAGGGCGGCATGTAAATCGAACCAATAAAATCCCTCCTGTCTGGTGGACAGAGAAGAGGCCCTTCTACGCTGCAGCAGCAGCAAATTGCTTCCCTCCTTCGGCCCTTCTCCTCTTGTCCTCCACCGATGGCACCATTAGGCTGGGTGAGAAAACCTGACTCCACCTTCCGATAAGGAAAAAAAAAACAAAAAAAAACCACGCCACTGCAAAATTGCTTTTAAACCGGATCCCATGTCCTAAAGTTTGGGGAAGGTTGTGCGGAAGGCCTGGGAGAGATAGGGAGAAGATGTCCATTCTTGTCCTTGGTTGTCCCATTTCTCCTTGTTTGTTTATGGCACATTTTGCCTGGGGGGGGAGGGGGTGTCTTATTTCTATTTATTCTATCCATATCCGAGCTTGTTTCACACACACACACACACACACACACACCCACAGACCATTCAAAGAACCAATCAGCTTCTTTCCTCCACTCCTTTGCCCAAACAGCCAAAGAGCCTTGGTAGTACAGTGGTCTAAGTCACCCTGCTATTAAGCTGGTTATTAAGACTGCAATTACTGCTGGTTTGAATCTCCCCAGGCTCAAGGTTGACTCAGCCTTCCATCCTTTCTAAGGTAGGTAAATTGAGGACCCAGTTTGTGGGGGCAATAAGCTGACTTTGTATAAATATACAAAAGGATGAAGGCTATTGCTTAATGCATTGTAAGCCGCCCTGAGTCTCCGGAGAAGGCCCTTTAAAAAAAAACAACACACAAAAAAACAACAACCTTGCGAGGTGGGCTGATCCACGCACCAAAAGCCAGAGGCTCTTCTTCCTCCAATCACTGACACCCACCCATCCCCAACACCATCATCCACCATCCAGGGGATGAAGCCTGAGGCTTGCAGGTTCTCCCCCCACCCCACCCACACCCACCTCAGTTTCGGGCTTGAAGGCGACTCTCCAAGGTCACCCTTGTAAGATTTGGGCGATCCAATGCCCTCTTCTAAAGCGGGATATCTCCCGGGCAGTTCGAGACCCGGCTGAGGATGATGGAGTTTGGGGGTATCGGGAAAAGGCACCCAAGGGTGGATGGATGGATGGATGGATGGATGGATGGATGGATGGATGGATGGAAGCTCGCTTTAAAAAATGCCCCGCGCACCGCTGCGCTCCAGCTACCTGTCCCCACCCGCGAACCACCACCTCTGGCGCAGGAGTCTCGGCTCGCTCGGGGTTTTTGCAAAGCCGCCTTACCTGGCTCCGCAGGAGGCGCCGGATCGCTGCGAGGTTAACGTGGCTGCGGCGGCGGCGCAGGGAAAGCCAGAAACCGGGCAAGCAGATCCCGGGGAGACAGAAGAGCAGCGCTCGCCTCCCAAACGCGCGCAAGCCTTTTTGTGGGTGGTTTTTTTTTTTTTTCCCCCACCCGGTCCAAGTCACGAAGCCAGCGAGCCCTTGCGACGGTCCCGGCGGCTGCTGCTGATGCTGCTGCTTCTTCCCATGCCAGAAGCCCGCAGAGGGGAGGAGAAGAAACCCCTGCTCAGCCCGAGCGCGCAGACCCCGCGCTGCCGCTCAGGATCCCGATCCGGAAAGCCGCGCAACCTGCCAAGCCAAGCCAGTCGAGCGAGGACCAAGCGAGCGAGCAACCAACCAACCTCCGGCGCGGCATGCGGAGAAGGAGGAGAGGAGGGAGGGGCAGGGCAAGCGGAGGATCCCGACTCCCTCTCGACCAATCGCCAGCCGACCTGCCGAGCATCGGGGAGGAGCCAAGGTTTGGTACCCCACCCCCCACCCCTCTCTCTCTCTCCACCCCCCCACCCCCACTTTTGGTGCGCGCCAGGCTGCAGTCGCTGCGCTTTTGCTGCTCCCGGGCTGGCCGGGATCGCGCAAGCCTCGGAGGAGAGAGAGAGAGAGATGCCCCCGCGGGGTGGGGGAAGCGCGCAAGGCAGGCAGGCTGCTGCTGGTGCTGGAGAGGGACCAGCGACCACCGGTGTCCCCCCACCCACCCCCACGAGAAGCGCCGCGGATCTGCAGATCGCCGCCTCCGCAGAGCGACCTGCAGATCTCTGCAGAGCGGCTTCGGAGCGAGGGAGCTCCGGCGGCGATCGTCCCAAGAGGCTACGGTAGCGCGTATCCTAAATAGAGAGAGGGAGGGAGAGAGGGAGGGAGGGAGGGAGGGAGGGAAAGAGAGAGAAGAGGGCGAGTAATTTGGGAAGGTCGCCTTCTCATAAGCCCCGTTGTGCTAGTTGGCTATGGTAGCGCGTATCCTAAAGGGAAAAAGAGGGCGATGAATGTGCGAAGGTCGCCTTCAGTAGCGCATATCCTAGAGGGAGGGAGGGAGGGAGGGAGGGAGGGAGAGAGAGAGAGAGAGAGAGAGAGAGAGAGAGAGAGAGAGAGAAGAAGAAGAAGAAGAAGAAGAAGAAGAAGAAGAAGAAGAAGAAGAAGAAGAAGAAGAAGAAGAAGAAGAAGAAGAAGAAGAAGAAGAAGAAGAAGAAGAAGAAGAAGGCGAGTAATTTGGGAAGGTTGGCTTCTCATAAGGCCCGTCGTGCTATTGGCTCCAGTAGCGCGTATCCTAAAGGGAAAAAGAGGGCAATAAATGTGCAAAGGTTGTCTTCAGTAGTGCGTATCCTAAAGAGAGAAAAAAAGAGGATGCGTAATTTGGGAAGGTCACCTTCCCATATGCCCCAACATGCTGCTTGGCTACGGTAGCACATATCCTAAAGAAAAGGGGGTGGGGGGAAGAGATGGTGACTAATGGGAAGATTGCCTTTCTGGATCGCCAGAATTCTTCATCGAGGTGGATGTTAAGCAGTCAGGCGCCAGACAGAAAAAGGCATTGTTGCTGCACCAAACGGGGTTTTGGGGACTCATCCAGAGGCCAGATTTGCGCTGATCTAAATAAGACGAACGTGGTTGGTTTGGCTTTAGCTTACAGCGTTTGTCAGTCCGCCCTGGCAGTTTGGGATCTGTGGCTGGTAGCCAAAGATGTTGGGGATGTAGATTGCAATGGCAATAACTTTTGTAGATGGTCCATAATACTTTACAACGCTCTCTGGTCGGTTTGCAATAATATCAGCATTATTTACATATTGCTCCCCACTTTACAGACAGGGAAGGCTGAGTCAACTTTGAGCCCTGTTGGGATCGAACCTCCAGGCTGTGGGCAGAGTTTGCCTGCAATACTGCACTTTAACCCGCTGCACCACCAGGGCTCCTGTGGCAGTTTCCTGTTGTGCAGTGCTAGCTAGTTGCAGGTTACTCAAACAAATCACAATGAATCCCAAGCTTAGTGCATTGCATGCAGTGGTGGGATTCAGCCGGTTCACACCACTTCAGGAGAACCGGTTGTTAACTTTCTAAGCAATTTGGAAAACTGGTTGTTGAAAGAAATCATTAGGTTGTTAAATTACTTGAGTCCCACCACTGATTGCGTGGGATCCAGATGGACAAGAGAGGGACCCACTGGTGAACAAAGCCAGCATGCCACCAACGTGCCGGCAAGCCAGCTGCTGAATTGAGGCCAAGAATTGAGTTCCACCAAGTAAAGACATTTAGACTCGACTATTAGTATGTCTGGGAGTGGTGCGGTGGCCTAAAGGTGGAGCTCTTGCCTCACAATCAGGAGGCTGTGAGTTCGATCCTAGGTAGAGGCAAATATTTCTCTCAAATATATCTGCTGGAAAAAAATACTCCGCATTGGCGACAGGAAGGGCATCCGGCCAGTAAACACTCAGCTCCATTCCGTTGCCCAGACTCCCACCCCGCAAAGGAATTATGGGGTCATTAAAAGAGGATGATTAGTATGTCCTGTGCGTGGACTAGAGTGGAGAAGCCATCTTGTGATTTGAATCGGACAAAAGCCATTTGAAACTCTTCTTTGGACCTTCCTTGTTGAAGCTGATGCTCACCAGATAGGGTTGCAGGGGTGAAATCCAGCAGGTTCTGAAGAACCGGTAGCGGAAATTTTGAGTAGTTTGGAGAACCGACAAATACCACCTCTGGCTGGTCCCAAAGTGGGGTGGGAATGGGGATTTGGCAATATCCTTCCCCTGGAGTGGGGTGGGAATGGGGATTTGGCAGTATCCTTCCCCTGGAGTGGGGTGGAAATGGGGATTTTGTAGTATCCTGGAGTGGGGTGGGAATGGGGATTTGGCAGTATCCTTCCCCTAGAGTGGGGTGGGAATGGGGATTTGGCAGTATCCTTCCCCTGGTGTGGGGTGAGAATGGAGATTTTGCAGTATCCTCCCCCTGCCACGCCCACCAAGCCACGCCCACAGAACCGGTAGTAAAAAAATTTGAATTTGACGACTGTAGAGTTGGGGAATAGACCATATATGGAGCGCTTCAAATTAAGAAGGGCTGGCTTTAAAATTCCTTATGCAGTCCAGGGCAGAGTTAAGCATGGGGAGTGCTCCCCAGAGGTTCATCAAGCCAATCAATCAAAAAATTTTTTTCTTTTAATGACCCCGTAGTCCAGGGGTGAAATCTAATTACCTTCCTTAAAACCAGGAAGTAATGACGCCCAGGTGAGTGGGGGGAGCCTCGTGCGGCCGCTGCTACCGGTCCGAACCGGTAGCATTTCACCCCTGCCGTAATCCCTTGTGGATGGAGTCGGGGCAACTGAACAAAGCTGAGTCTTTACTGGCCGGATGCCTTTCTTGTTGCCAATGCGGAGTGTTTTTTTTTCCCCCTGGAAGATATATTCTCACTGTGCCCAGAGAGAGAAATATCTGCCTCTACCTAGGATCGAACTCACGACCTCCTGATCAAAACTTCAATTAAAATCAATTGATGCATGCAATTCACTTGGTTTTCAGCTTCAGTACATGGAGATGTAATGTAATTCAGCAGATGGAACTCAATCTTTTACCCACAATTCAGCAATTGGCTTGCAGGCATGTTGGTAGCACCCAGGATTTTAATCACCAGTGACTCCTGCTCCTCTCCATCTGGGCCCAGTCAATGCACCAAGCTTGTGATTAATTGTGATTTTTGTCAAAGCTGTAACTAGCTAGCGTTGGACAACAGGAAACCGCCACAGGAGCCCCGGTGGCGCAGTAGTTAAACTGCAGTTTTGCAGGCAAACTCTGCCCACAACCTCGAGTTCAATCCTAACAAGGGCTCAAAATTGACTCAAGCCTTCCATTCCCAGTTTGGAATAAAATGTACCAAGGTTGAGTAGAGAAGTCCAGCTCATCATTCCAACTAGATAAACCTGGCTTTTCTGTCCCTTAATAGCAGACGCACACTGGTTCCAGTTCTCCCCCATTGAAACGTTACCCAACATTTCATATCCACCGAATGTAACGTCCAGGGGTGGGCTTCAAAAATTTTAGCAAGGGGTTCTCTGCCCAGTTGCTGGGTGGGCGTGGCCATGGTGGGTGTGGCCTAGTCGGCCTCCTGCACCATGGTGGGGTGTCCGTGTTTTTGCCCTCCCCGGGCTCCAGAGTCTTTCCTTGAGCTTCCGGGAGGGTGAAAATGGCTTCCCCAGGCTCTGGAGGCTGAAAACGGGCCTGTTTCCAGCCTTCCTGAACTTCCGGTAGACCCGTTTTTCGCCCTTCCTGAGCCTCCGCGCGCACCCTGCACTTACCTGCATCCAAAACAGGCCGTGTGGGGACTCCTGGGAGGGATGGGGTGGGCGGGGCCAGCCAGGAGAGGGATTTGGGGGTTCTCCGAACTACACAGAATCTTAGCTAGAGGTTCTCACGAACCCCTACGAACCCCCAGCAGCCTATCCCTGGTAATGTCCCTTAGGCTAGACACATTTCGTGCAGAGGTGGGTTTCAGCGAGTTCTGATCAGTTCTGGCGAACCGGTAGCGGAAATTTTGAGTAGTTCGGAGAACCGGTAGTAAAAATTCTGACTGGCCCCGCCCCCATCTATTCTCTGCATCCCAAGTCCCAACTGATTGGGAGGAAATGGGGATTTTGGAGTGACCTTCCCTTGGATTGAGGAAGGAATGGAGATTTTACAGTATCCTTTCCCTGGAGTGGGGTGGGAATGGAGATTTTACAGTATCCTTCCCCTGCCGTGCCCACCAAGCCACGCCCACCAAGCCACAGCCACAGAACCGGTAGTAAAAAAACTTTGAAACGCATCACTGGTTTCGTGTAATATTTGCTCTCTCCTCTATTTCCACACTTCGTCATTCATGTTTCACAAATGACACGTGCTAACATATAAGGTGCATTTACATGTGTGAAGTGGCCCATTATGTTTTCCCATTCATCCGGGATCAGTGGAGGAAAGGAAGGAAGGAAGGCAATCCAGTTTGGGTGCCTCGTTAAAACGATGCTTCAATTAAGGATCTCAGCAGAGCCACTCAGCACAATTAATGGAGAAGCACAGCCGTATTCACTTCAAGAGGATAAATGGACAACATTCTTGAGACTGAAAAACTGGAAGGGAAACTGGTTTAGTCTTCCAAAATGCTACCTTGCTGCTCCCAAATTTGGTTGTTCTTCCAACAAAAGACGAGTGTGGAACTCCTGGGTTTGAATTTTTGCAGCAATATTCAAATCGTCTTCCTCAAATATGTGAGTTTTTCCTGCTTGATCCTCAATTAGAAGAGAATGCAGAATAAGAGAGTTGGGAGGGGACCTTGGAGATCTTCTAGTCCAGCGGTCACCAACTGGGGGTCTGTGGACCACTGAGGGTCCGCGAGAAAATTTTGGTGGTCCGCAGAAAAATTATTTGCCTTTTTTATATTGCACTAAATCAGGAGGTCCTCAAACTACGGCCCCTGGGACGGATACGTGCAATGAACGTTTGTGTTGCTGCAGAGAGTCTCCCCCTTCGGGGTCTTTTTGTGTGAGTTAGAGGGGGGCAGAAATTCCGACTTGGGGTCTGCTTCAGCCTCCTGGTGTGGGGCTTTGGGCGAAGGCTGGAGGGAAGTGCCGCTGGTGGCGAAGAGCCGAAGGGCCTCGTTCCAGTGGGACTGCATCACTGCCTGGAACTGGCTGACCATCTCATCCCGCTGAGCCTCCAGGCGCCAGTATCTGGCCTTGCACTCCTGCAGGTCTTCCCTCTGCTTGGAAAGCCTATGCTCCTAGTCCTCTGTGAGGTGCTTCTGCTGGGCCTCCTTCTTGGCCAGATCCAATTTGAACTGAGCTGTTTTGCCAACTCTTTCTCGTGGTGGCTGCTTAGCTCCAACAACTGCTTCCTGTTGGGGCCCTAAGGAGTCCGGGTAGCCAGGCGAGGAGTGGCTGGGAAGGGAAGGGCGAGTAGAGGCCGTCAAGGCACCCCTTGACGTGAGTGACATCAAGTTGACCACGCCCACCCAGTCACATGACCACCTAGCCACACTCACCCAGCCGATCATTAAGCAGATCTTATTAGTAGCCCACAGGATTTAAAATTATGACTTTAGTGGTCCCTGAGGTCCGAAAGGTTGGTGATCCCTGTTCTAGTCCAACCCCCTGCTCAGGCAGGAAACCCTAAACCAGAGTTCTCCAACCTTTCTGGCTTTACGGACCGCTGGGGGGTGGGAAGGAGTTGGTTTTGCGTGAGTGGTGGGCACGCACACAGGCCATTCATGCTAATGACGAAGAGTGTGGACAGGCTTGTGCAAGTGAAGATACTTCCGCAGCCTGGTTCTGAACAGCTTAAGGCCTGGTAGTGGGCTACGGCCCAGGGGTTGGGGACCCCTGCCCTATACCAGTTCAGATGAGGATTCTCCACCTTGAAACCCCTCTAAATGTTTTGCAACTGCATGGTAGCCTATACTTTACCTAGACACATTTGGAAGATACCACAATGGAAAAGGTTGGGTTAGAAAACAGTATGTGATGATCCGGGGCACGGCACAGATGCAACACAGGTAATTGGCAGTTCAAACCGCCTCTTTATTGCTCCAAATTTCCTCAAACACTCCCACATTTCTGGCAAGTCCCAGAGCAAAGTGATAACACACAGAGATGCACACATACCTCAAGCAGCCTCTGACTGCAAATAGTCCAGCCCAACACTGGGAGCACCCCAGCTGCAAAGCAAGAAATCCAGCAGGGCAAGTCAAGGAGTTCAGGAAGCAAAGGAGAAAGGCAAGTATCCAGAAATTCAGAAAGAATGCAAGGAATCCAGGAAAATTCACACATCAGCACTCAACACCCCAGAAATTCAGCGTTTGTTCCTGACAAATGCCCCTCCCCACTGTGGCTCCTTAAGTCTCAGTCCCCAGGTGTGCCTTGTGAAGAAGGGTGGAGCGCTTTCCTCCCAAGTAGCGGAATCAGTCTGCGCTGTTCTCGCCTTCTCTCCAGGCTCCACGTTCGAGGATCAGGAGGGGGCTGTCCCTGCTCATCTCCTGAGCTCTGTCTCTCTCACGACTGCAGCGATTCACTTAACAACAGTGGCAAGAAAAGTTGTTAAAAAGGGGGAAACTCACTTCCCATTCTTATTTAGCAACAGAAACTTTGAGCTCAGCTATGGTTCTAAGTTGAGGGCTTACCACTTATTTTCAGCTTATTCTCCAAAGCACCGGAGGGCAGCACAAGAAACAATGGATGGAAGCTAATCAAAGAGAGAAGCAACCTGGAATTAAGGAGAAACTTCCTCCCAGTGAGAACAATTAACCACTGGAACAGCTTTGCCTTTAGAAGTTGTGGGTGCTCCCATCACTGGAGGTTTTTAAGAAGAGACTGGACAGACACTTGTCTGAAATGGGATAGCCGTGAAGGTGAACCTATGGCACTTGTGCCACAGCTGGCATGCAGTCAGTGGTGAAATGTAAAATTGGTTCCTACCGATTCTGTGGGCGTGGCTTGGGGGGGTGTAATATGACTGAGTGGGCATGGCCAACTTTTCTTTTTTTTTTTTTTGCTTTTAAAACCGTTTTTTCTACAACCTCTTCTACCAAAGAGGTTGTAGAAAAAATGCTTTTAAAAGCCTCTGACGATCCCAGCTGAGTTGCCTGATCGGCAGAAGCTTTTTTTTCCTTTTAAAAACATTTTTTTCTATAACCTCTTCCGCCAAAGAGGTTGTAGAAAAAATGCTTTTAAAAGCCTCGGACGATCCCAGCTGAGCCGCGCGATCATCAGAAGCGGGTTTTTTTTTACTTTTAAAAGCATTTTTTCGGCCAAAGAGGTTGTAGAAAAAATGCTTTTAAAAATTTTTTAAAAAATGCCTCTCATGATTGTGCGGCTCAGCTAGACAATGCGGGCGGGGGGCAGGGATTTTTGCTACCGGTTCTCCAAACCACCCACCTCCATCGCCGGATCGAGTGATCTGGTCTGGTAGTTCTCCGAACTACTCAAAATTTCCGCTACCGGTTCTCCAAAACCTGCTGGATTTCACCCCTGCCTTAGCTCCAGTTGTGGCAGCCCTGAAGCCTCAAAATGGCCTCAGTCAGGTCAGCTTCAGGGTCGATAGTTGGACTAGGAGACCTCCAAAGTCCCTTCCAGCTTTATTATGGATTGATTGACTACCTGTACAGGCTGAACATAAAACATGAAGTTGGAAGCCCAGCAGTCGGATCTCACTTAGAAAAATCAGCACTTTTCTAATCCTGCCTCAGTTCTAAATTCTAAGCTCTCTCTTTCTTATCGGCAGTTGGATTGGGTGATGATTCACCTCTGTTCCGTAGCTCCTCACCTGTATTGCTCCTTACCCCTCAGTCTACCAGAACATTCCTTAAAGGGGTGTGGCCCTCCCAGGCCCAGATCTAGAGGGTGGCAAGTTAAACTTGGATAACCAGTTTGGCCCATTCCAGCAATCTCTTTTTCACAACCCCAGACATGTAGGATTGGAGACGTACGAGAGAGATCATGCAGACTGACCTCCCTCTTCATTATGCAATCCTCTGCACATGGGACGTACATATACTGCACACCCCTCAGATTCGGTGCGACAGCAAAGGAACCACTGAAAAAGCATCTCGCAACTTGACAACAAAATTTCAACATTTCTCAAAGGACACCTTAAAATTAGCCAATAACATTAACTAATGCAATGAAGATTCCAAAAGGCAGAAGAAACAACACTCCCCAAAAAATAAATACTGTTCATTAATCAGTAAAAAGAAAGAAAGAAAGAAAGAAACCTCTGCAAAATGCAATTCTTACTCTCAAATAGAGCCTTGATAGTACAGTGGTCTACGCACCCTGTTATTAACACCAGCTGCCTGCAATTTCTGCTGGTTCGAATCTCTCCAAGGCTCAAGGTTGACTCAGCCTTCCATCCTTTCTAAGGTAGGAGAAATGAGGACCCAGTTTGTGGGGGCAATAAGCTGACTTTGTATAAAATATACAAAAGTATTAAGGCTATTGCTTAACGCATTGTAAGCCGCCCTGAGTCTCTGGAGAAGGGCGGCATATAAATCAAATTAAAAAAAATTAATAATAATGCAATTTCCCATGGTCAGATACAGATTAACGGAGTTGGAAGGGACCTTGTAGGTCATCTAGTCCAACCGCCCACCCAAGCAGGTTACCCTACACCATTTCTGACAGATGGCAGTCCAGTCTCTTCTTGAAAGTCTCAAGTGATGAAGCTCCCACAACTTCTGAAGGCAACTTCTGTTCCATGGGTTGATTGTTCTCACTGTCAGGAAATTCCTCCTTATTTCCAGGTTGAATCTCTCCTTGATCAGTTTCCATCCATTATTCCCTGTCTGGCCTTCGGGAGCCTTGGAAAATAGCTTGACCCCCTCCTTTCTGTGGCAGCCCCTCAAATATTGGAAGACTGCTCTCCTGTCTCCCCTGGTCCTTCTCGCTAGGCCCAGTTCCTGCAAGTGTTTGGATCCTTTTCCTTGAAATAAGCATTTTTATTTATTTTATTTTATTTAAATTTGTATACCGCCCTTCTTCTAGTGGACTCAGGGCGGTGCACAGCCAAATAAAAAACATCCAATACAAAATTTAAAAATTTAAAAAGAATTATATCCTTAGGCCGAAAATTAAGAACCTTACGACTAAAACCCATTAAACAATTAAAAATCTAATATCTCAAAAACGTCTTGACAGTGGTCCTAATGTGAATGATGTAGGAATAGTACAGCATCAGCTATATGAACACGGAAGGACCCTCTTTATTCACATTATTATAAGAAAGAAATGTGCTTGTTTAGAGATGACACTAGGTCAGCTAAATTCCATTCTTGGTAATATATATATCTTCTGAGGGGCCTAGCTGTCAGGGATGCAAGGACATCCATATGTAATATATATCTTCCGAGGGGGCCTATCTGTCAAGGATGCAGAGACATCCATCTGAAACAAAAAGTTAATTATTATCCAAAAGCAGTCATGAATTTGGTGCTGTCAGCCAGGCAATGTCGGCTGGTGATCCCCAGGGGGAGGGCCTTCTCTGTGGCAGCTCCTGCCCTCTGGAACAATTTGCACCGGAGATACGAAGGATATCGGATCTCCCGGTCTTTCGCCGTGCCCTGAAAACTTTTCCATCAAGCAGGGCTGGCGTGACTGCCCCCCCCCTTTTTTAGTCTTTTTTAGTTTTTTAGTTTTTAATTTGTCAATGGGTTTTAATTCGAATTGTTTTAAATTTGGGCCAAAGTATGTAATTCTTTTAATAATTTTAAATTTTGTATTGGTATGTGTTTTAGTTCTGGCTGTGCACCGCCCTGAGTCCACTAGGAGAAGGGCGGTATACAAATTGAATAAAATAAATAAATAAATGAATGAATGAATGAATGAATGAATGAATGAATGAATGAATCTACGCATCAGCAAACACAGAATTGAGGAAGGTTGTTTAGCTAAGATAATCTCATGAACTAGAAAATAATGAAAGAATTTAGTAATTAGAAAGTGTCAATTATAATGCAACAAATGTATGTTAACCATATATGGAAAACTGCGGTGCTTGAAAAATCCTTTGTCTTGGAGATGTATAAAAGCAGTTGTATCAGAGCTCTTCTGGGTTCAGAATTGCAGATACAAATCTGATTCTGAAACTGCGCAAATAAACTGTCTCTGGCTGACCCAGGAATGTTGTTTGGTCCCATCATTCCATAACAGTCCTCCCTTTGGGACCTTCCCTTCTGAGGGAAGGGACCACGTTTTCTGAAGCTTGACCGTCATACAGATACAGATTTACAACAGTTCATTTTATGATGGTTCAAAGTTACCATTGCACAGAAAAAAATGACTTATGACCATTTTTCACATTTACGATTATTGCAGCATCCCCATAGTCACGTGATCAAAATTCAGATGTTTGGCAACTGACTCTTTTTTTTTTTAATTTGATTTATTTGCCGCCCTTCTCCGGAGACTCAGGGCGGCTTACAATGTGCTCAGCAATAGCCTTCATCCTTTTGTATATTTATACAAAGTCAGCTTATTGCCCCCACAACTGGGTCCTCAATTTACCTACCTTAGAAAGGATGGAAGGCTGAGTCAACCTTGAGCCTGGTGAGATTTGAACCTGCAGTAATTGCAGGCAGCTGGTCTTAATAACAGGGTGCTTTAGACCCCTGTACTACCAAGGCATTTATGATGGTTGCAGTGTCTGGGGTCATGTGATCAGTTTTTGCAACCTTCTGACCAAGCCACGTTAATGGGGAAACCAGGTTCACTTAACAATCATGTGACTAACTTAACTTAAGGGGCCTGGTGGCTCAGCAGACTGATAGCATTGTGATTAACACCAGCTGTCTGCAATTACTGTAAGTTCGAATCTCACCAGGCTCAAGGTTGACTCAGCCTTCCATCCTTTCTAAAGTAGGTAAATTGAGAACCCAGTTTGTGGGGGCAATAAACTGACTTTGTATAAATATACAAAAGGATGAAGGCTATTGCTTAATGCATTGTAAGCCGCCCGGAGTCTCCGGAGAAAGGGGGCATATAAATCAAATTTAAAAAAAAAACCTGCAATGATTCACTTAACAGCTATTGCAAGAAAAGTCGTAAAACGGAGCCAAACTCACTTAACAAATCCATGACCTCAATGCCTTCCGTCGTTCCCTGAAAACCCACCTTTTCCAGCAAGCCGGGTTGGCTTAAGAAGAAATTTTTAAATTCTTTTAATCAGTCTGTGATTTTTTAACTTTCGGGCCAAAATTTATATATATTTTAAAATGTTTTTTAATATTTGTATTCTATGTTTTTTATCTTGGCTGTACACCACCCTGAGTCCTCAGGGAGAAGGGCGGTATATAAATTGGAAATTAAATTAAATTAAATTAAATTAAATGCTTCACTTAGCAACATAAATGTTGGGCTCAATTGTGGTCGTAACTCGAGGAATGCCTCTCCTGCCTTCAGTTGCTGTTGAACACATGCATTCAACTGTTGCTTTTTAAGGAAGCCTAGGTCAGAACAAGCATTCTCAGGAGTCTTCTCCAACTCCAAAGTTCAAAAGTAGTCCTACTTCTTCAAAGTCCAACTTTTGCTTCCATGGGGTCACCAGGAATAGCGGTTTTTTTTTTTCAATTCCATTTATCCCTGTGTAGCAAGATGGTATTTTTATTTTATTTATTTATTATTGAATTTCTATACCGCCCTTCTCCCTGAGGACTCAGGGCGGTGTACAGCCAGAATTAAAAAGACATGCAAGACAAATATTAAAAAACAATTAAAAGATATATAAATTTGGCCCAATTAAAACTCATTACCAATTAAAATGTTTAAAACATTTAAAAACAATTAAAAATTTCATCTTAAGCCAGCCCGGCTTGTTTAAATAAATGGGTTTTAAGGGCACGACGGAAGGCACTGAGGTCCTGGATTCTCCTTATCTCTGGGGGGAGCTGATTCCAGAGGGTAGGTGCCCCCACAGAGAAGGCCCTCCCCCTGGGGGCACCAGCCTACACTGTCTGGCTGATGGCACCCTGAGGAGGCCCTCTCTGTGGGAGCACACGGGTCGATGGGAGGTCGTCGGTAGCAGCAGGCGGTCTCGAAGATAGCTAGGCCCGATGCCATGGAGCGCTTTGAAGGTGATAACCAGCACCTTGAAGCACACCCGGAAGACCACCGGGAGCCAGTGCAGCTCGCACAGGAGCGGTGTTACATGGAACGCCATGCTGCTCCCGTCACTACCCGCGCTGCTGCGTTCTGGACCAGCTGGAGCCTCCGGGTGCTCTTCAAGGGGAGCCCCATGTAGAGAGCGTTGCAGTAGTCAAGGCGAGAGGTGACGAGGGCGTGAGTGACTGTGCACAGGGAATCCCGATCAAGAAAGGGCCACAACTGGCGAATCAGGCGAACCTGATAAAAGGTCCCCCTGGTTATAGCCGTCAGATGTTCCTGAAATGTTCTGCTTTGTATTCCGGTAAAAAAATATGGGCTTATGTACATCCACTTAGGATATTCACTGCCTGCCTCAGATCTGATGGTTTCCATAGTCACATTATTTTTAGGGAGCTGATTCATAATTTGAACATTGCAAGTTTGTCATTTTATACTTCTAGGTCATCTCATCTGATCTTCCCCACCAACATAGTTCTCCAAAAACTGATAATTAGGAGAAAACAGAATTTGGCAGCTTCACAGTACATGATGAGTTTCTAGGATGGTCTTGACAGCTGAAGAAGTATCTTCTTCCCACCAGAAAGGAATTTATTCATTATTTATTTATTTATTTAGTTTGCCAAACATGTATGAGAAAACAGGTATAAGGATAAACATGGACATGAGCACATGAAATTACAGATAAATGGGGGACAGTAAAACAGGGACGGTAGGCACGCTGGTGCGCTTATGCACACCCCCTTACAGACCTCTTAGGAATGGGGTGAGGTCCACGGCAGACAGTTTAAGGTTGAAGCTGTGAGGATTTGAGGATGTAACAACAGAGTCGGGTAGAACATTCCAGGCATTGACCGCTCTATTGCTAAAGTTGTATTTTCTACAATCGAGTTTAGAGCGGTTTACCTTGAGTTTGTATCTATTGTTTGCCCTTGTATTATTGTGGTTGAAGCTGAAGAAGTCGTCGACAGGTAAGATGTTGTAGCAGATAATTTTGTGTACTATACTTACCGTATTTTTCGGAGTATAAGATGCACCTTTTTCCCCCCTAAAAGGGGGTGGAAATTTGGGTGTGTCTTCTACACCGAATGTAGCCCCACCCACTGGCCCCCACTCTTTGGCCTCTGCCTCCCAGCAATTTACCTACTTGCAGCAAGCAGCAAGAAGAAACAGCCCATTTCAGCTTCAGCACAGCCTAATTAGCACAAGTTGATTGTTGGATCTGCCTCTGACTCTCAGCTGTTTCAGGCTGCAGGGATTGCCATTGTCTATTGCTGGCGGGCCTCTGCCGCTTGCTGCAAGGAGGTAAATTGCTGGGAGCAGTTTTTTTTTTTTTTTCTCGTGCTAATCAAGCTATGCTGAAAACAAAAATGAAAGTAAAGCAGGCTGTTTGCTGTTTGCAAAATTGCTGGGAGGCAGAGGCAGATTTCTCTTTCTTGTTTTCCTCACAAAAAAAGACAGGTGTGTCTTATAGTCCGGAGTGCCTTATACTCCGGAGCGCCTTATACTCCGAAAAATATGGTAGGTCAGAGCATAGGTGGCGTAGTTCCAGGTTGTCCAAGCCCAAAATTTCAAGCCTAAATTTTAAATTAATTTAAATTAACCTAACACTACACCAGGAGAGAGAGGGAAAAAAAACAATGGAAACTATTCACCCTCTTCTGTCAAAGAACGAGTGCCTTGGTAGTACAGGGGTTTAAGGCACCCTGTTATTAAGCTGGTTATTAAGACCAGCTGCCTGCAATTACTGCAGGGTTCGAATCTCGCCAAGGCTCAAGGTTGACTCAGCCTTCCATCCTTTCTAAGGTAGGTGAAATGAGGACCCAGTTGTGGGGGCAATAAGCTGACTTTGTATAAATATACAAAAGGATGAAGGCTATTGCTGAGCACATTGTAAGCCGCCCTGAGTCTTCGGAGAAGGGCGGCATATAAATCAAATTAAAAAAAAAAAAAAAGAGTGGCTATCTAAGGCCAGTAGGTTATTTGGACGCCTGAAGCAGAAAATTCCATACTTGTCTTCCTTCTCCCCAGTAGTAATAATATAATGATATGACATAAAAGAGATAATAAGTTTTTTAGCCTTCCAGGATGCTGAAAATCAGCCTAACACCTTTGCCAAGACAGCCCAGAGTCATGCACAGTGCAAGGGATTAAGGCAATCTTCTACTAGCTGGGAAGTTCTTCAGATTTGTGGATTTGACCCAGGATTTCCTGGCCAGCCATTGCAGAACTGGGAATTGAAAGGCAGAAGGCCAGATGAAGAATTTGCAAAGCCTTATCTGATCCTGTTGGACCTGATTGTCTGTCCCTCTCTTAGGAATTGAAGAACAAAAAAAAACACACACACACAATGGTAAATGTTTTTCTGAGGGACAGGATTAGCATGAGCTGACACCGATATATAATTTTTTTTTTTAATCCTTCCTGGATCAAGTTAGATTCACATCTCCTGTGAAACTGTGCTTTGTTTTAACGAAGGTGAGTTTTAATAAAGGTATTACAAATCCCTTGAATTTAATTTTCTTAAAATATTAAGAATAGAAATAGCCAGTTTGGTCTAGCAGTTAAGGCATCAGAGACAGAGACAGATTAACAGAGTTGGAAGGGATGACGTATTTATTTATTTATTATTTATTTATTGGTCATATTTCTATGCCGCCCACTCTCCAAGGACTCTGGGCGGCTTGCACCAAAGACAGTATACTAAATAGCATATTGCCCCCCAACAATCTGGGTCCTCATTTTACCCACCTCGGAAGGATGGAAGGCTGAGTCAACCTTGAGCCGGTGAGATTTGATCCGCTGATCTGCTGAACTAGCAGTCAGCTGAAGTAGCTGCAGTACTGCACTCTAACCACTGCGCCACCTCAACTCATGTAGGTCTTTTAGTCTAACCCCCTGCCCAAGCAGAAGTCCCAACACCATTTCTGATAGATGGCCGTCCAGTCTCTTCTTGAAAGCTTCCAGGGATGAAGCTCCCACAACTTCTGATGGCAACTTCTGTTCCATGGGTTGACTGTCAGAAAATTCCTCCTTATTTCTAGGTTGAATCTCTCCTTGATCAGTTTCCATCCATTATTCCTTGTCTGGCCTTTGGTGGCTTTGGAAAATAGCTTGACCCCCTCCTCTCTGAGGCAGCCCCTCAAATATTGGAAGACTGCTATCATCATCAGGCTAGAAACCAGCAGACTGTGAGTTCTAGTCCTGCCTTAGATATGAAAGCTGACGGGGTGACTTTGGGCCAGTCTCTCCCTCCCTCCGTCCATCCGTCCGTCCATCCCTCCCCCCCCCTCTTCCCAACCCACCTCACAGTTACTTATAAAATAATATTGGTGGGATAAAAATCTAAGTAAATAATGTAATAATAACTTTATTGTCATTGTACATGTATACACAGTATATCCATACAATGAAATTCACTTAACACCCAAAGATCAGGTCCAACACACATAACAATCCCCAAACACACTCCCACCCACCACAATTCCCCACCCCTAAACCACTCAAACATCCACACAACAGACCAACGTTGTCCAAAGCTCACTGATGGTGGCCTTTTATAAAATAAAAATTGATTCAATGAGCCTAGTATTCATATTACAATCTTAGTAATAATCCTTAACCAAACAAACCCCTTTATACAGTACTTTACCACAGTTAATCCCAAGAGTTCAGCTGATTCTGTAACTCTTATCCCCAATTAAAATCCTTGAGAAAGCCCAATAAGTAAGAGGGACTCTTCCAGGAATAATTTTTTCACACGTATTTTTCTGAATATGGATGGTGCATGCAGCCACCTTTCGCTGAAGCACGCAGCAGCTGGCTGGAACTTCTTGGATGGAAACATTTCACCCAAATTCTTCTCGATTCCTCGGTTCATGCATGATTCATATCCTGAGTCCCAAGGTTAAAAATCAGGATCCAGAGCAACCCATCCCCAAGTCAATCCCCTGGAATTCCTCCAAAGAGCAACCTGGAGAGAATCCCTTTGCAGCAGGAAAATACTAATCGTCAGGACGTGGCTGAAAATAGCGATGACTCGAAAAGGTAGAACGTGTTTTCCAAAAATGAGGAGCCTAAAAAAGTTCTATTTGTTTCTTCTTGGCAATTGTGGGAGAGCCCTAAACGAATCTTGGCTCTCCCTTGATAAGACTTAATTTGCATGCCTGGAGACACTCTGGCGGTTCCAAGTTTCCACATTTACTGGCTTTATCTTCTCAACATCTTGCCTGACTGAAAGTTTTGGAAACTTGTTTGCCCCTGATTTTTGGACAACTTTTGTTGGCTGAAAAGAGTCATTTTCCTTCTCTCTCTCTCTCTCTCTCTCTATCTCTCTCTCTGCCAGGGGTCTCCAACCTTAGCAACTTTAAGAATTGTGGACTTCAACTCCCAGAATTCCTCAGCCAGCCATGCTCTGGTCTAGGCCAAACACTGCTAGTAAAAATTTGGACTTATTTAGCATCACCTAGTGGTAGCACACATTTTTTTTTAATGCTTGAGCAATTTGTCAATTACCTAGAACAGGAGTGAGCAATTGTGGCTCTTTTACAACCTATGGACTTCAACTCCCAGAATTTCTGACAGCTTGGCTGTCTCAGGAATTCTGGAGTTGAAGTCCACAGTTTGTAAAAGCCACAATTGCCCACTCCTGACCTAGAAGAACTAAGAATAAATGAAAAACCAACCAACCAAATAACCATTGTTTGCATTCATTAAATATTCTATGAATAATTCATGTTAATGTTGCTTTAACCCAATCGTCACTATTTGGATAATGTTATGAACTATGAGATAACTACTGTTTATTGGCTAGCCAATTGCAACTCACAAAAGTTTATGTCTTTTAATACTTAAAACGGATTAATAAGAAAGGTGCACCAAACTCCCGATTTAGAACTGTTAATAGACTAACATGACCTTTCAAGATTGCCCATATTGGCTAGGTATACACAAGATGTTTAGCCATGAAAAAAACTAGCCAAAGTGAACATTAGCCTTCATTTAGAGGTGTGTGAATTTCGAATCCCTAGCGCCACGTAACGGGGTGAGCTCCTGTTACTTGTCCCAGCTTCTGCCAATCTAGCAGTTTGAAAGCATGTAAAAAATGCAAGTAGAAAAATAGGGACCATCTTAGTTTTAAAGTAGTTTTAAAGTAGTTTTAAAGTTTTTTTTAAAAAAGGATACTGTGGCTCAGTAGCTAAGACGCTGAGCTTGTCGATCAAAAGGTTGGCAGTTCAGCGGTTCGAATCCCTAGCCGGCATGACTCCAAAGGCACACGGAACGCTGTTAACTTCCCACCAAAGGTGGTCCCTATTTTTCTACTTGTATTTTTTACGTGCTTTCGAACTGCTAGGTTGGCAGAAGCTGGGACAAGTAATGGGAGCTCACCCCGTTATGCGCACTAAGGATTCGAACCGCTGAACTGCCGACCTTTCGATCGACAAGCTCAGCATCTTAGCCACTGAGCCACCGGATCCCTTTTTTTAAAACTTTAAAACTACTTTAAAACTATAAAACAACTTTAAAATTTTAAAAGAACTTTAACACTTTAACATAACTTTAAAACTTTAAAACAACTTTAAAACTTTAAAACAACTTTAAAACAATTTTAAAACTTTAATTCACTTTTTATTCAATTTTAATTCAATTTTCAGCTATAAAAGCTGCACGGTAAAATGGTGTTGCCTCCAAATACAGCATCGAGGTTGGCGGCTGAGGGCAATCCTGGTGATGGGATAAATCCTTCACAGGACTTATGGGACAGGGCATGTGGCCCACGGAAGGTTTTATGTCATAAGCAGCTTTATCTTCCACCATTTTTCCTAGTCTCACAGAATAGCTGCCTCATGGTGTATTGTCCTCAAGCATTAATCTAGCTGTCAGACAGCCCAGGACAAATGCCAAGGAACCCCAAGACTTCCGTATTTCCTAACAGCTGGAAAACCACGTTTTGACAGGAAAGAGATGATTTTTCCCTGAGGCTTAGCCTTCCTTCAACCTCTGATTGTGAGGTGGAGAATAAGGTTTGGAATTGGCAGCTTCATTGCAACCATTCATTAATAAAATGTTGTATAATATTGCAGGTGACTATATGAGCACATGCATTGTGAGTGAGCTTGTATGGCATTCTTCGCATTCTTCAATTATGCGATTAAATTCTTTTCAAAGCAAACATCCTCAAGTCACCTACTGAGAATTAAAGACTTGACTTCCAAGTAAAAAACGCCCAAATATTTTTATAGTAAATCACATGTCAAACAGCCACATCCTGATTTCAAGCTTCCCACATGCACTGGGTCTGTTTATCCGAGAATGCCTGGATTAGATATATTATTATTATTATTATTATTATTATTATTATTATTATTATTATTATTCAAATGGATAAACTGTATCTAAACAATTTCAAAGATTCAGTCTATCATCCAGTGAAAATCTTGCAAATTTTATGTTTGCAAAAGCCTTGGAAAGATGGCCTCTATACTCTATGCACTTCTGTGACTTTGTCCCTGTTGAGAGAAGCTGTAGAAATGCCATATTTGGTTTGGCTCTGCAACCCAACAAGACTTCAGAGGATAATTAGAACTGCAGGAAAAACAATGGCTACCAACCTGCCTTCCATTGAGGACCTGCAGGAGTCAAAAAGAGGTCTGTGAAAATATCTACAGACCCTTCGCATCCTGGACATAAACTGTTTCAACTCCTACCCTCAAAACGACGCTATAGAGCACTGCACATCAGAACAACTAGACACAAGGAGTTTTTTCCCAAACGCCATCACTCTGCTAAACAAATAATTCCCTCAACACTGTCAAACTATTCATTAAGTCTGTACTACTATTAATCTTCTCATTGTTCCCATCACTCATCTCCTTCCATTTATGATTGTATGACTGTAATTTTGTTACTTGTATCTTTCTTTCTTTCTTTCTTTCTTTCTTTCTTTCTTTCTTTCTTTATTTATTTATTTATCTATTTATTTATTTATTTATTTATTTATTTACTTTGTATCCCGCCCTTCTCCAGCAGGACTCAGGGCGGTGAACAGCCATGGTAAAACATAACATATAAAATTTAAAAGCAGTTTAAAAACATTAAATAACTTTGGCTATCCATTTAAAACAACCCGGATTAAAACCAATTACAAATTAAAACCGAGGGGATGGGATCAAGCCAGCCCGGCTAGGTGAAAAAGATGTGTTTTCAGAGCCCGACGAAAAGTCCGGAGGTCTGGTATCGTGCGTATCTCTGGGGGTAGATCGTTCCAGAGGGCAGGAGCTGCCACAGAGAAGGCTCTCCCCCTGGGGGTCGCCAGCCGACATTGTCTGGCCGACGGCACCCTGAGGAGTCCCCCTCTGTGGGAGCGTACTGGCCGGTGGGAGGCTATTGGCGGCAGAAGGCGGTCTCGTAAATACCCCAGCCCTAAGCCATGGAGCGCTTTAAAGGTGGTCACCAACATCTTGAAGTGCACCCGGAAGACCACAGGAAGCCAGTGCAGCTCGCGCAGGAGAGGTGTCACATGGGAGCGCCCCGTCGCTCCCATAATCCCCCGCGTGGCCGCATTCTGGACCAACTGGAGCCTCCGGGTGCACCCCAAGGGGAGCCCCATGTAGAGAGCATTGCAGTAGTCCAGACGGGAAGTGACGGGTGCTTGAGTGACCGTGCGTAGGGAGTCCTGATCTAGAAAGGGATGCAACTGGCGTATCAGGGGAACCTGATAAAAAGCCCCCCTGGCCATGGGCGTCAGATTTATATTTATATTGATTGTTTCCTAGTATGATTTGACTGCTTATTTGTACTCTATGACTGTCATTAAGTGTTGTACCTTATGATTCTTGACGAATGTATCTTTTCTTTTATGTACACTGAGAACATATGCACCAAAGACAAATTCCTTGTGTGTCCAATTAAGGCAGAACGTAAAATGAAATTGAATATAAGAGTGAAATAATACGGGGTCAGCCTAGATGACCTCTGAAGGACCCCTTTAACTAGTAAATATAAGAGACAAATGCTGGGTTCGAAAAGTTAAACCGCAAGGTTACGCACTATTCTATAGTTGGAGAGTTCAAGAAGTCAAACCCCAAGAATTAACTAACCTTCCTGTTCAGGCAATAATGGGAAGAGGGAGAGAGCCTAGCAGGTAGGAGGTTTATTTCACATTTCCTGTTTTTTGTTACTATAAAGATATGTGTCTTAAAGTAAGCCTTTTATTCAGAATGTAAAACAGAAAGCATGTCTGAACCTTTTGGCCAAAATAAATAAAAGTTTTTTTCAGATCTCGAAATTAAATTCATTCATTTATTTTTCTGCAACACAATCACATTTGGCTAATAAAATTCTATTCTATTCTATTCTATTCTATTCTATTCTATTCTATTCTATTCTATTCTATTAATTTTTTCCCAAACAGTTTTTTTCTAATATATATTCCATAATACTAGTCTTTTTTTAGCGCATATAGTTTGATATTGAATGTGGGTAATTGTGACAGTTCTCATTCTAAGCCAGTGTTTCTTAAAATATGGTTCTTCCTGAGACCCTCAGGAGCTGGCAAAAAATCGAAAAGATTTGTCTTATGTTGAATATATTTGCATTTTAGAAACATGTTCACTTTTTTCATTTTTTTGTTAAAAATATATATAATTTTTTCATGAAAAATATGCTAATATCTGATCTGTTTAATATTGTTATTTTTATATCAGGAGCCAGATTGTTTGGGGGCAAAATGCCAACTTCTTAAACCACTTAGAGCGGGCTATGAAGTCTAAATGCTATTGGTATGAGGCAATAAATAGTCTATTTATTTATTATTCAAACTTCTATACCGCCCTTCTCCTTTCGGACTCAGGGTGGTAAACAGCCAAAATAAAAAAAAACATATATACATAAAGTTACAATTAAAAATAGATTTAAAATAATTAGATAAATTTGGCCCGTAGTTTAAAATTTGTCAATTTAAAATCCGTATCAAATTTTAAAACCAACCATAAAATCAAGACAGACCGGCTAACTGAAAAAGATAAGTTTTTAGGGCCCGACGAAAAGTCCGGAGGTCGGAGATCACTCGTATCTCTGGGGGTAGATTGTTCCAAAGGGTAGGTGCCACCACAGAGAAGGTTCTACTCCTGGGGGTTGCCAGCCGGCATTGTCTGTCCGACGGCACCCTGAGGAGGCCCTCTCTGTGGGAGCGAACTGGCCGGTGGGAGGCTATTGGTGGCAGAAGGCGGTCCCGTAAGTACCCTGGCCCTGAGCCATGGAGCGCACCCGGAAGTCCACCGGAAGCCAATGCAGCTCGCGCAGGAGAGGAGTCACATGGGAGCACCCCGTCGCTCCCATAATCCCCCGCGTGGCCGCATTCTGCACCAGTTGGAGCCTCCGGGTGTACCCCAAGGGGAGCCCCATGTAGAGAGCGTTACAATAGTAGTCCAGACGAGAGGTGATGAGTGCTTGAGTGACTGTGCGTAGGGAGTCCCGATCCAGAAAGGGGCGCAACTGGCGTATCAGGCGAAACTGATAAAAAAAAAAAAAGCATCAGTTTTAATTTTGAATATTGATTCCAAAAAATAATCCATACAAACAAAATCTCTTTTGGGGTCCTCTGTTATTTCTAAAAGTGGGAATATTGTCTTGACTTGAGAGCAAAAAATTTAAGACTGCTCTTACTTAAATTCTTTGCTGAACGATTGCTGGTGCTTGAATGAAGTCCACAAAATGAATGCATTAATCTCCGTTTGTTAACCCCATTTATCTGACTTTATTCAAACCCCTAATGAAGCAGAACACATTGCTCTTTTGGAGGTATATCCTATTAAATTTAATAGGGCATAAAATGCCAAAAAAAAAAAAAACCTATTAGGAGGGTGGGCTTTTATTGTGTTTACTCTTTGAATATTGGTGGTTTTTTTAATTTTTGTAAGCCGCCGTATAAATTCTCTATAAATAAGTAAATAAACACAAATATAAGATCCGTGTAGGTTAGGTGTAGGGGATTCTGCCAGTGGTGAAATCCAAATTTTTTTACTACCGGTTCTGTGGGCGTGGTGTGGCGTGGTGGGCGTGGTATGGAATGGTGGGCGTGGCCTGGTGCGCAGGGCAGGGGAAGTATATTGCAAAATCCCCATTCCCACCCCACTCCTGGGGGAAGGATATTGCAAAATCTCCATTTCCACCCCACCCTTGGGCCAGCCAGAGGTTGTATTTGCCGGTTCTCTGAACTACTCAAAATTTCCACTACCGGTTCTCCAGAACCTGTCAGAACCTGCTGGATTTCACCCCTGGATTCTACTAAAGACGTGCTTTGAATTGTAAAGTCCAGGGGTCTCCAAACTCGGCCACTTTAAGACTTGTGGACTTCAACTCCCAGAATTCCTCAGCCAGCAAAGCTCAGGAGGAATTCCTCAGGAACTCCAAAGGAATTCTGGGAGTTGAAGTCCACAAGTCTTAAAGTGGCCAAGTTTGGAGACCCCTGGCTAAAGTCAATCGCTTTTTTAATGATGTCACTTAGATCGCACTTCCGCGTCCCTCCTCCGAACGGGAGAACACACATTCAATTGCAACGTAGCGCAACATCCGCCCGCGACAAAGATGGCCGCTTTCCCCTGGCTGGCTTTCCCCTGTCGGAGGGGAAGGGGCGGAGAAGAAACCATGCCCGCGACAAACATGGCGGACGAACCCCCCCCAACACGCGTAAAACGTGGGAGCGTAGGCTTAAAATGGCGGCTGAACGGCCCGCGCATGCGCTCTGAGAAGGAGCTGAGTTTGCCAGGGCCGCTGGAGAAACAAACTTGAACGAGGTCGGAGGAGGCTGAAACCGTCTTGGGTCGGTCAGGAGAGGAGACGAAGCGAGGGTGTGCTTTCCGTAAGGGCGGCGTGAATGGGAAGAGGGTGGGTGGCTGGGACAGTGTCGAAGCTCTTGCGGATAGGCCGCAATGATGGGGGGTGGGGGTGGGGTTGGCATCCCTGGTGCTTCTCCTGGTGGCCTCCAGTCCTTTATTTTAGCTCAGGAAAGGACCCTGGACTTTCTCTTCTCGGGGCTAGCCAGCTATGTGGGACCATTCTCCGCAGCGCCCTTCCCTTGAGGGGTGGGACCATTGGGGCCCCCGTTGATACCCTAATGAGGGGTGGGGACGATGGGATCTGTAGTCCCTGGGTTAAAGAGCACAGGGCAAGGCGTCTGAAGGAAATGTGTAGGGCGTTGGCTCCACACTTGGAAATGGTGCCAGCCCAGCTCTGGGGTGGGTGGGGGAAGTGTTCTGTTCCACGACTACAAACCCCATCCTCCCCAGCCCACACGAGGTACCAGTGGGAGCCGCAGTGGTCCCACGCCTGGGAAAGAAGCTGCGGAGAATGGGACCCCCGTCATCCTACACATCCATGGGGGGAGTGTTCTGTTCCATGACTACACACCCCATCCTCCCCAGCCCACACGGGGTACCAGTGGGAGCCACAATAGCCCCACACCTGGGAAAGACGCTGCGGAGAATGGGACCCCCATCGTCCTACATATCCGTGGAAGGGGGGGTCAACGGAGAAGTTTCATCTTGTTTAAAGGTGTTTTTTTTCCCTCACCTAACTCTTCTTCTCTTCGGCAGGTCCTGCAAGATGTCCGAAGGAACTTCAAGTGGCGATCCCGAGAGTGGCCGGCCCTCGCTTCCTCCTGCTCGAGGATTAATAGGGAGAAGGACTCCCGCGCCCATCTCGGCAGGCCGCCTGCCCTCCATCCGCTCCCGAGATCTTACCCTTGGTGGGGTGAAAAAGGCAAGGAAGGATCTCTTGCTAAGAAAGTATCTTGCAAGAAGCATTTTTTTATTCCTAGGATGCATGTTAGTCTGTTTGGTGTGGTGGTGAACGCACCAAAGCTAAAAAAACAGAGACCGTGAGTTCTAGTCTTGCTAGGGCACAAAGCCAGCTGGATAATCTTGGGCCAGACCCTCTTGCTCAGTCTTAGAAAAAAGCCACTGGCAGATCCCTTCCGAAAAACCTTGCCAAGAAAATTACATGGACCAGCAGCAATTGCCAGGAGTTAACACTCCAAAAACACACATTCACACAATAGGATAAGTTAAGGCTGCCTCATTCATGGACTGGAGTTACTGTGCCTCCTTAGAAATTGTAGAGGTTACAATCATTTCTTTAGTGACCATTCAGAGTTACAACAGCATGGAAAAAAAGTGACCCATGACCATTTTCTTTTTTCACACGACTGTTTGCAGCATCCCTATGGTCACATGATGAAAATTTGGGTGCTGGCTTGCATTTATGGTTACGAGGTTCTGGGGACATGTGATCACTTTTTGCAACTTTTTGACAAGCAAAATCCACTGGGAAATTGGGTTCACTTAACAAGTGTGTTATTAACACCTGCGGCGGTTAACTTAACAACTGTGGCAAGAAAAGTCATAAAATGAGAGAAAACTCACCAGCAATAGAAATCGGTGCAGAGATGGTTCGTGGGCTTGGAACAGAGTCAGAAGATCATTGAGAGGTGGACGGCTCAGCGGTTCAAAACCCGAGAGCTAAGCCATGTGATGGAATGAGCTCCCATCAATTTGTCCCCGCTTGGGCCCACCTAGCAGTTCGAAAGTATGCGAATGCAAGTAGATAAATAGGTACCACTTTGGTGGGGAAATACTGGGGGACATGAAAGAAGCTTCCTCGAGCATCCCCTGCAGTGGGTGGAACAGTGTTGTAAAATAAGTAGGGCTACATTACATAGGCCAGTGATGGCTAACCTTTTTGCCATTGTGTGCCAAAAGCGGGGGGAAGCATGGGGGGTCACGTGTGCCCACAGTGATAATTCAATGCCCCCCCCCCCCACTTTTGGCCCGGTGCGCCCGGTAGGCCCATTTTTTGCCCTCCCCACGCTCCAGAGGCTTTTTTGGAGCCTGGGGAGGGCGAAAACAGCCTTCCCCACCCCTCTGGAGGCCCTCTGGAGGCTGGAAACAGCCTGTTTGCCAACTTCCGGTGGGCCCGGAAGGCCTTAAAATCAGCTGGCCGGTGCACGCATGCATGCTGGAGCTGAGCTAGGGCAATGCTCGCGTGCCCACAGATGGCTCTGAACGTGCCATAGGTTCGCCATTACAGACATAGGCAAACAAAGTTTTCTCCCCTCTCTTCCCTCCCAGATTGGAGGTAGAATTTTAGGACTCTTATCTAACCATTGCAAATTTGAGGCTGCACTATCATGTTCGCGTTTTTCTTTCAAAGTGGTAAACAATGTGTTGATTTGCAGGGTTTTTTCCCCCCAGAAGTGTAAGAGAAAGTGCACGGATTATATGTGCCCCATAGGAGCCTCTTATGTTTTTCTATAGTTTCCAAACTTATTTCTGTGGAAAACAGTTTTGCTCTTTTTACTGCACGTTTTGTCCCCAGTAGGGATGAAATATTGATTACGTGGAACTCTTCTAATGTTTTGGTTCTCCTGTGAAAGCATCAGTTTCTGCGCCATTCCTTGTTCCAGGCCTCATGTGACATGAGAGTTGATGAGTTATTTAGCTCAGAGAGACAGTTCATCACCAAATCTCCATTTAGTTTAAAAAAAACAAAAAACCTAGAATATTAAAGCTAAGCACGCTGACTTTTAATTACAAGATAAGGACACTTCTTTTCAAGAAAAGCAGGATCTCTTTATTTCTAAATATTTGACACAGATGTTATCTGCATGAACATAGATAGCTCTAGTTGGCAAAACCTGTCCCATTTTTGGTCATTATTAAGTTAGCCATGAAGAATGCTAACAAACATGAGAGATGGGAAATTGCTGATTTGGGAGTTTTATTTCATTAAACGTTTTATCTCAGTTTAATAGCCGCGATTCCTGTTAACTTTTAAAAAACAGAAACAGGCTATTCTCTGGATTCTAAATGTTCCTTTTGTTTCTTTGAATTGGCTATGCAATAACCAAGCTATCTGGAGGATTGTGAATTGGCTGTTTATGTCAAGGATATTTGATTCTATACGTAAACACCACATTTTTATGATATAGAGTGGTCAATTTTACTTGAAGTCTTCTGACTGCTGGTATTCAAATATTTTGAGATGTTGGCATTTGTTTTGGAAAGTGAACAAAGAGAACATGTCAATTTTGATTAAGATGAAAGCATACCTTGCAGCCAAGAGCTTCATACTGTACTGTTAAGGAATTCAAAATATTTGCGGCCCCTAAATACTGAAACATTTTAAAAGAAGCATCTTCTCCAAGCAATGCAACTGTGAAGAATGCTAAAAAAAATATTTTCTTCCCTCAGGAACGTGAGAATCTCAAGCATAGTTATATATTTTATTGTAAGCTACCTAATGTCACCTCAAAATGGGATGAGTAGCTATATAAATCAAATCAAATAAATATTGGAGTTTCAATTTTAGCACACACTGTACTCTCAGGAATGTCATAAAGAAAACATTGTGCTTAATCTATGCTTGTTCTCTTGTCTTCTTCTTCTTTTTTTTTTAGAAAACCTTTGCCCCTAACATCATTAGCAGGAAAATTAAAGAAGAGTAAGTTGCCTTTCAATGCTATTTTCATGGAATGTACTAATATAAATGAACTGCTTAATGATCAATAAAGCACTTAGAAGACTTGTCTTAATATGTGGTTTCAGCCAGGGTGGATTTCATTTGATTTAAATCAAGTCGATTTAAATCACGATTTAAATGAAACGATTAAATCACAATTTAAATTTAAATTGAATTAAATCAAGTTGATCTAAATCACTAGTAAAAAGGCTTGATTTAAATCAACGCGATTTAAATCATAATTTTTAAAGAGCAACTGCCATCTCTGTCTCGCAGCAGCTCCTCCTCTGACCCACTGTTGACTTACCGACCGTCCCAATATTGCAGAATCTACAGCCTCATATGCTACATAACTAAGCTCCATTTCATGCTGAATAAACTAAATTATTTATTTATTTGTTTGTTTGTTTCAATTTCTATACCGCCCTTCTCCAATTAGGACTCAGGGCGGTGAACAGCCAAAGTAAAAAACAGGACATACAAAATTTAAAAACAGTTTAAAATAATTAAATATTTTGGCCGTAAAATTAAAACAACCCAATTTAAAATCAATTTAAAATTTATTTTTATTTAAATTTATTAATGCATTTATTTC
The DNA here is from genome assembly GCA_022577455.1 of Arizona elegans. Taxonomy (NCBI): domain Eukaryota; kingdom Metazoa; phylum Chordata; class Lepidosauria; order Squamata; family Colubridae; genus Arizona; species Arizona elegans. The sequence goes on from JAKOOJ010000048.1 coordinate 152,787, forward strand.
AATTTATTAATGCATCTTAAATAGAAAGCTATCTTTAAATAGATTTTTTTTACTCCAAAAGCATTTTATTAAAATTAATTTGATAAAAATAAAAAAAATCGATTTAAATTTAAAAAAACCATTTTTTTTTTAAATCGATTTTTATCTACCCTGGTTTCAGCCTTAACTTAAACTTATGTTCAGGTTTATAACGCTTGTTAGATCTCAGTTACTCTAAAGCCTTCCCTTGTGTACTATCTCCTGAGATGCTATATTTTAACATTATTTGGACTGTTAATCAAACCTATAATTTTGTTCTAAGGGCTTATTTGGTCAATTTCTTGAGTTATTATTTGGGGGGAAATGAGCATACAGTAGTTTAAAATCTTACTGCCCTTACCGAAGAATAGTTCCTGCACTGTACTTATCGGCTGTCTTATTTGCTCTCTTTGGATAATACAGTTGTAGCTTTTTATGCATGGATGGGAGGGGTAGGTAATTAAACTGTAGTGTGTTTCTCATTTGCCCAGGCAACCAGTTGTTAATAAACAATTAAAACTTATGGAAAGATAAAGACCTTTAGAATGCTTGAGTCTTTTTTCACAAGTTGTTTTTGTTGATCTTTTCATTTATATACCATATTTTTCGGAGTATAAGATGCACTTTTTTCCCCTCTTAAAAGAGGCTGAAAATTTGGGTGTGTCTTATACTCTGAATGTAACCCTGCGTGGTGCCCAAAATGGCTACCCGGACCAGTGCTGGCTTCTCTTACCCCTCCTGCGCTTTGCCTGCTTTAGTCACTGGAGCTCCCTCCGAGGATCAGCTGTGCTTTTGAAGCTGTTTATCAGCCCCAACACTAGCAAAGGGATCTTCCGTGCTTTGCCTGCTTTTCTAATTGCTGTTCCCTCCAACAATCAGCTGTGCTTTAGAAACACACCCCCAACCTCAAAACCAGCAAGCGAACTAATGTGCTGGGACTAGCCAGATGAATACCTGGTAGGCAAAATTCCCCCTCCCCCCTATTTTCCTCCCCCAAAACTAAGGTGCATCTTATACTCCGAAAAATGTGGCAGTTTCTTTCTTTTTCCTTTCCTTATCTTCTCTCCCCCCCCCTCAACTGCAACTTTCAGCTATCTATTCCCATCAATTCTCCCTGCTCTCTGACCCCTCCTAATTAACATATGAACCTTTTGGTCACAGCCTCCATCTTCAGTATGAAATTCTGTCATAGGAAGTCCTATTCTTCGCTCTTCCTGCATGTCTGAAAGAGGTTCAGTCATGAAATCCTTATCAAGCTACTGATGCAAAGGGCCCTTTGGATATTTTGGAACCTTTAAGTCCTAAAGATAAAGGGTTGCGGTAGTACAGTGGCTAAGTCGCTGAGCTTGTCGATCGAAAGGTCGTCAGTTCAGCAGTTCGAATCCCTAGTGCCGCGTAACGGGGTGAGCTCCCGTTCCTTGTCTCAGCTTCTGCCAACCTAGCAGTTCGAAAGCACATTAAAAAAATGCAAGTAGAAAAATAGGGACCACCTCTGGTGGGAAGGTAACAGCGTTCTGTGCGCCTTTGGTGTTGAGTCATGCTGGCCATGTGACCACGGAGACGTCTTTGGACAGCGCTGGCTCTTCGGCTTTGAAACAGAGATGAGCACCGCCCCTAGAGTCAGAAACGACTAGCACATATATGCGAGGGGAACCTCTACCTAAGTCCTAAAGACAGAGATCTGGCAGCTCTCATTGAGCAATTGAATACATTTGTTCTGATTTTTTGTTTTGTTTTTTCTCGTTAGGCCCAAGGAGGACCTTTCTGCCATGAAAGAGAAGAAGGACCGCGATCGAGATCGGCAACGGGAAAGTCATGGACGAGGCAGAGGGAGGCCAGAAGTTATTCAGTCGCACTCCATCTTTGAGCAAGGCCCAGCAGAAATGATGAGGAAGAAAGGTTTGGGAATGATTAAGTTGGGTCAGTCCAAGGGCGACCTTTTGGGCTTTTAAATTTTCACTCATCAAGCTTTCCTTGAGACTGTTAACCCGCTGGTTCCCTGTTCTGTCCCCGTCCCACACACACACACACACACAGACGGCCTGGAGTTAATAAGCCACACGACAAAGTCTTTGAAGATAAAGCTGGCAGCAACCCAGTGACTAGCTGCCAATTCAGACTTTACTCACACAAAACAAAGATTAGACTGCAAGCATTCCGATAAAGCAGGCAAAGTTTCAGCAATACAAGGATTAGTCCAAATGCAGTCCAACAAGGCAGGCAGAAGTCCAGTAATGCAGAGATCATGGATTATTTCTACTTTTTGCTTGTCACAAACTGAACCGGCCACCACACCCACATTTATACCCTGTGGGGTGTGGTCCAGTGACTCAGCTAATCTCTGGCAGGCCTTCGCCTCTGCTGCGCACGCTTCTCCCTGCGCCTCTGCCGAGGGTCCAGCCAGCACTTATCTCCTTCGTCGCTGTCCACCTGTGGCTGCAGGGACGTGCTTGGCTCTGGGCCTATCTCTTGGCCTTCGATATCCTCCGGAGGCATTGCCAGAGAGGAGGGTCCTGGAGAGGGAGGCCTTGCCAACTCCTCTCCCTCACTCTCAGAGTCTGCATCTGTCGATAGCCCAGGCTCAGGCAACGGAGCCACAACATTCCCATCCTACCAGCTTCAGGCATCCCAGTAGACTTGTGGAATAGGATGGGATAAATTAGTAAAATCAGAATGTGTTGTATCTTGATAGAAAGCTTTTAAGTAAGCGGAGATAAAGTACTTAGTGTATCTTGAGGGTTGGCGTAAAAATCCTCACCATCAGAGCTGGCTGGGCAAGTCCATCAGAGATGGCAGTGTTCCATGGGGGATATTTGGAATGGACAAGATTCTCTCTGACATCAACTCTTGACACCTATAGATTGGATTCCTATTTTTCTGGTTGGTAAAAACGGCCAGAATGTAACAGGAAGCTGGGTTAGGCTTGGTATTTAATTCGTCCTTGGGTGAACGGGTGATGCTTCCCTACGCTAAAACTCTTGGCCAAACCAGATATCATGGAAAACGATTAATCTGTCTCCAGCATGTTGCATGAACAGACCTAGTCCATACCAGTAGTGGTCAAAATTGTGGAAACCTTTTGGGAAAAGTGTATTTTTGAGGTTTGATGGCTAATAACACCACTTTTTTTTGGAGTTTCAAGATAACTCTATTCCACTGCTGGAATGGCCTGGGAATAGTCCAGACCTTAACCCAATGGAAAATCTATGGAGTCCACTAAAGAAACTTGTTAGTCAGAAGCGACCCAACAATAAAACCCAGTTAATAGAAGCAATCCTTCAACCTTGGTTTCACATTATAACAGCTGCAGAACTAAAAGACTTGGTTCGCTCCATGAGAAGATGTTGTAAGGCCATCACTCATGCTAAAAGTTACCCAACTAAATACGTGATCATTTTTGTACATCTCATTTTTTCTATGGTGATCATTTTTGCATATCTTGTTTTTCTACTTGTTTCACTTTGTTTATACTGTAACTACTATTCTAATAGCAAATCCTTCATAAAAGTTATTGCACTACATTTTTGATTAAATTATCTTTCCATTGATATATAACTTTATGGTACTATTTTGAAAAAAAGTGGAGTTATTAGCTAGTTTTAGAAAATACACTTTTCCCAAAAGGTTTCCACACTTTTGGACACTACTGTAAATTAACCACAATGTCCTCCAGAATCTCCTTTTTCCTTATTCTTTCTTGAGTCTTTTTCTCTCTCCTTGTTTGCATAAACACAGATGTATCCACTTATGATTCTAATAAAGCCTTTTTTTAACTCATTTTTTTAATGAAACGTCTGGCGCAGGTGACTTGGCCATCCAGGATCTCCTCGGCTGTGCACCATAAAGCTGCTGTCAAGTTTCCGAAAGATGCCCTAATTAATTCATGAGCCATGATCCAAACTTCAAAGGAAATATAGTCATATATTAGGAGCAACATGCCAGCAATACTCGAATGCAGTTAGGACTGATCCCACGTAGATTTACGTTCCCCTATGACCCTGTCTCTACCTCCTCTCTGGCCATGTCATAAATCACATTCTCCAATTAACCACTTTGGCCGGCTGTGAAACCTAACACCCTCCTTCTGATTGCTGTCAGAAAGAATGTATGGAATTCACTTCAGTTCTCCTTCCCTCCTGCTCATGGCAACTTGAAAGCTTTGCAAGTTGACATCTGCATTATGAGAGGTGCCACTTGCAGTGATGCTACTCTTGCTTTCTGTGCAGGTACCTGGGATAAGTCTGTGGATATGTCGGACTTTGGCCCATCCCACATCATCAACATAAAGAAAGAGAAGAGGGAGACGGATGAAGAGACTAAGAAGATCTTGCGCATGTTGGAGAAAGATGACGTGAGTTTGAGAAGGGCCATACTTGGAAGAACCATCCATAAACTCCTGAAATAATATTTATTTATTTTATTTATTTAATTGGATTTATATGCCGCCCTAGCTCCACAGGACTCAGGGCGGCTCGCAACAATAAACAAAACGAACAGACCGTTAAAAACAAAGTCCCTGATAAAATTGACAAAAAATCCAATAAAACCCCATTAAGTTAAAAACCCCATCAGTCTAGGACGGCTAGATGAAATAGCCACGTTTTCAGCCCACGGCGGAAGGAGCGAAGGTCGGGGGCCCCCCGGAGCTCCAGAGGGTGGGTGCACCTACAGAGAAAGCTCTCTCCCTGGGGGTCGCCAGCTGACATTGTCTGGCCGACGGCACCCTGAGTAGGCCCTCCCTGTGAGAGCGCACCGGGCGATGGGAAGCTGTTGCTGGCTGCAGATGGTCCGCCAAATATAGACTTTATCCTCATAGGACTCAGCCTCTAAGGCAGTGTTGGTGAACCTTTTTGGCACCAGGTGCCAAAATGGGAGCGCGCATACACGGCCAAAAACTGGGAGAGCAACCACCTAGTGTGCATGCGTGTGCCGGGAAGATGATCTTCCGGTTTCCTGTACACACATGCACACCAGCCACTTGGTCTTCCGGTTTCTGACGTGCATGTGCGTGCAAAGAGCATGGGCCAGAAACTGGAAGAGTAGCCCCCCCAGTGCTCATGCGCGTGCCGGGAAAATGATCATCTAGTTTCTGGTGCAAGCATGCGCACCGGCCACTGGCTCCCGCACCACTTTTTTTTTTTTTTTTTTTTGGAGTAGTAAAATGATATATCAATGGAAAGAGAATTTAACCAAGAATGTCATGCAATAACTTTTATGAAGGATTTGCTATTAGAATAGCAGTTACGGCATAAAGAAGAAAAGTGAAACACGTAGAAAAAAGGAGATATACAAAACATATCACGTCAGTTAATAGTTGGGTAACCTTTAGCATGAATTACAGCCTTACAACGTCTTCCCATGGAGCGAACCAAGTCTTTTGAGTTCTGCAGCTGTTCTAATGTGAAACCAAGATGGAATGATGGCTTCTATTAACTGGGTTTTATTGCTGAGTCGCTTCTGATTAACAAGTTTCTTTAGTCGGCTCCATAGATTTTTCAATTGGGTGAAGGTCTGGGCTATTCCCAGGCCATTCCAGCAGTGGAATAGGATTATCTTTTTTTTTTTTATTATTTGATTTATATGCCGCCCTTCTCCGGAGACTCAGGGCGGCTTACAATGTGCTCAGCAATAGCCTTCATACTTTTGTATATTTATACAAAGTCAGCTTATTGCCCCCACAAACTGGGTCCTCAATTTACCTACCTTAGAAAGGATGGAAAGCTGAGTCAATCTTGAGCCTGGCGAGATTTGAACCTGCAGTAATTGCAGGCAGCTGGTCTTAATAACAGGGTGCTTTAGACCACTGTACTACCAAGGCTCTCTGAAACTCTCCCCCCAAAAAGTGGTGTTATTAGCCATCAAACCTCACAAATACACTTTTCCCAAAAGGTTCCACAATTTTGGCCAGTACTGTACATTAAAAAAGTAGGAACGATTTTAAAAAAAAACCCACATATCATTGTCCGGAGAACAAACTCTTGGGATAGCATGCAAAATAGTCTCCAGGTTTGGTTCTCTCTTTTTTTTTAACCTGCCGTTTTCTCTCTCCTTTCTTTGCTTCCAGTTCCTGGATGACCCGGGCTTGAAAAATGACATTCGAAACAAGCCGGTTCAGTTGCCTCTGGCACATTCTGGTTGGCTTTTCAAGGAAGAAGGGGACGATCAGGAAGACGGCAAGCTATTGAACGCCAGCCATAAAGAGGAGGAGCTGGAAACAGGTGGATCTTCTTCAGTGAAAGGTAGGTGGGCTCAGGTTGATCTGGAACAGATGAGTGAGCAGTTTCGGCCTTGGAGGCCATCTTTTTCTTTGGATCTTCAGGGCCGCCACACTTAGTGCTGTGGGAAAGTGGGAGGGAGGTTGCAGGCAGTGGTGGAATTCAAATTTTTTTACTACCGGTCCTGTGGGCGTGGCTTGGTCGGCATGGCAGGGGAAGGATACTGCAAAATCCCCATTCCCACCCCACTCCAGGGGAAGGATACTGTAAAATCTCCATTCCCTCCCCACTCCAGGGGAAGGATACTGTAAAATCTCCATTCCCTCCCCACTCCAGGGGAAGGATACTATAAAATCCCCATTCCCTCTCCACTCCAGGGGAAGGATACTGTAAAATCTCCATTCCCTCCCCACTCCAGGGGAAGGGAACTGCAAAATCCCCCTTCCCTCCCCACTCCAGGGGAAGGATACTGCAAAATCCCCATTCCCTCCCCACTCCAGGGGAAGGATACTATAAAATCCCCATTCCCTCTCCACTCCAGGGGAAGGATACTGTAAAATCTCCATTCCCTCCCCACTCCAGGGGAAGGGAACTGCAAAATCCCCCTTCCCTCCCCACTCCAGGGGAAGGATACTGCAAAATCCCCATTCCCTCCCCACTCCAGGGGAAGGATACTGCAAAATCCCCATTCCCTCCCTACTCCAGGGGAAGGATACTGCAAAATCCCCATTCCCTCCCCACTCCAGAGGAAGGGAACTGCAAAATCTCCATTCCCTCCCCACTCCAGGGGAAGGATACTGCAAAATCCCCATTCCCTCCCCACTCCAGGGGAAGGATACTATAAAATCCCCATTCCCTCTCCACTCCAGGGGAAGGATACTGTAAAATCTCCATTCCCTCCCCACTCCAGGGGAAGGATACTGTAAAATCCCCATTCTTTCCCCACTCCAGGGGAAGGATATTGCAAAATCCCCATTCCCTCCCCACTCCAGGGGAAGGATACTATAAAATCCCCATTCCCTCTCCACTCCAGGGGAAGGATACTGTAAAATCTCCATTCCCTCCCCACTCCAGGGGAAGGATACTGCAAAATCCCCATTCCCTCCCCACTCCAGGGGAAGGATACTGCAAAATCCCCATTCCCTCCCTACTCCAGGGGAAGGATACTGCAAAATCCCCATTCCCTCCCCACTCCAGAGGAAGGGAACTGCAAAATCTCCATTCCCTCCCCACTCCAGGGGAAGGATACTGCAAAATCCCCATTCCCTCCCCACTCCAGGGGAAGGATACTATAAAATCCCCATTCCCTCTCCACTCCAGGGGAAGGATACTGTAAAATCTCCATTCCCTCCCCACTCCAGGGGAAGGATACTGTAAAATCCCCATTCTTTCCCCACTCCTGGGGGAAGGATATTGCAAAATCTCCATTCCCACCCCACTCGGGGGCAAGCCAGAGGTGGTATTTGCCGGTTCTCCGAACTACTCAAAATTTCCACTACCGGTTCTCCAGAACCTTTCAAAACCTGCTGAATTTCACCCCTGGTTGTATGGAGTTGGTGGAGTTATATAGCCATAACAACATTCTTTTCTCTGGGAGTCAAGGATGTTCAGCCTGCACCTGGAGTGGTGTGGCTGGGAGGCATCTCCAGTTGGGATGGTGGATTGATTGAACCATGTGATGAGCATGTGGGTGCAGGAGAAGGGACTTTGACTTTCCTTTGGGTGAGGAAAACCCAGGAGCTTTCAGATTCGGGTTCCCCCAGCTGTGCCCATATGACCTCTCTAATAAAATGGAACTTTGAGGAACTTCTTGCCTCGGAGTCTTACTTGGCTGGCGGTGTTACTTGGAATCCTGACAAGCAGATAAAGTGGGCATTTTGCAGCTCTGAAATTATATGAGGACCCTGTTCCCTCTTAATTTACTGCAAGAAGAGAAGAGTTGGGGTGTGTATGATGGCAAGGGGCTACTAAGGGGACAAACGATGAGATATGGCTATAGTCATTTGGTATCCTATCTCACTCACTCACTCATTCTCTCTGTCAGTGAAAGAAGAACCCCACGATGAAGAGGAGACGCCATGCGCCCAGGCTCCAGCGCCCACAAAAAACCCTCCTCCCTTCCCTCATGATGTCTCCCTCGCGGAACTGCTGCCAAAGTTGAGTCTTTCCAAGGAGGACGAGCTACTCTTCCTGCAGCTGCCAGACACTCTCCCGGGACAGCCGCCCACACAGGACACGAAGCCGCTGAAAACCGAAGTGCAGAACGAGGATGGGCAGATGATGTTGATAAAACAGGAGAAAACGCAGGTACGGCTCCTGCTGAAACGAGCAGCAGGAATCTGCAGATGCTACTGCAGCGCGTGGGGCGTTTGCAGCTGGAAACGGAGACTTGGAAGTCCGCTGGATGGAAGCCAGAATGCTGGCATTTTGGTAGAAAAAACAACGGTGGTCTAACTATTGGCTACAAATGTACTGTACTTTTTGGAGTACAAGACACACTTTTTCCCTAAAAGAGGGTGGAAATGTTGGTGTAGGATTGTAATTATGTTTTCAGGGAGAGCTCAGAGGGAGTTTTCAAATCCTCTACTCTTGATTTCTCCCCAGCTCCTCCCTCAACTTGTCCACTTCTGTTTTTCCAGGAGACCAAGGAAGCGGAGAATACCTGCACCCTGGGGGACCTCTCAGAAGGGCAAGTGGGGAAGTTGCTGATCCGCAAATCGGGAAAAGTGCAACTTGTTCTCGGCCAGGTGACTCTGGACATAACTACGGGAACACCCTGCTCCTTTCTTCAGGTATGCCTTGCTCTTGTGGGACGTGGCCTCCCTTCAAAGGCCACTTCAAATCCGAAGCGTTCAGAGGCTGTGTACCCAGGAACAGCAATTGCAGGAAACAAGGCAGTTAGAAAAGGGCCGTCAAACTGCTGTTGAGATGATTTGGAAATATTTGTGTTCTTATAGGGCAGTAATGGCTAACCTTTTTGTCATTGCATGCCGAAAGTGCACATGCAATAACTCCTGTGCACGTGCCTGCACCCATAATGCGACCCCCTGCGCCCCGACCCCCATGCTTTCCCCCACCCCTGTGCATGCGCACGCAACTCCCTTCGCACCCCCAGTGCATGCCTCCCTGCAGCCTTCTGGAACCAAAAACGAGTTGCGTGACCGCCCCACTCCCCGCACCCTCCGTGCACGCATCTCCCGCATGGCCCCCCCGCACATGCGCAGCAGAAACCTGAAAATCAGCTGGCTGGCGGGAGCTGCGCGCAGTGGTGGGATTCAAATAATTTGAACAACCGGTTCTCTGCCCTAATGATTTCTTCCAACAACCAGTTCATCAAACTGCTCAGAAAGTTAACAACCGGTTTGTCAGGATTCGGTGTCGTCTCAAATAAACTGCATTTCAAACAAATAGTCCTTGATCAAAAACTTTCATTTATTAGGCACAACAATCAAAATTCAGACTCAGTTGCAGCCAACACTGACTTCCTGGTCCAAACCCTCAGTTTCCTTTCCCCACTGCTCTTCTTCTCATTGGCCATCTCCCAAGTCACTCTGCTGTTATCTACTACTTCAGCTCAAAGGAATTTCCCCCCTCCCAAACCATCTCCTAGGGGATAGTATCTCCAGGGAAATTAAGTAGGTGAAAAGTCAAGCGTCCTCTTGCCAGATGCCCCCACCTTCTCCTTCTTATGTCAGCACTGGAGTGAATGCAGCTTGGAGCGCTGACACGGTTCTCCCGAAGGTGTGGTCTAGGCTTAGGGACTTCATAGCCATTAAGTACTGATGGGAGACCCAAAGGTGCTTTTTCAGGAGTCAACTGGACTTTCTTGTTTTGTCTTTTGAAGACGTTTCGCTTCTCATCCAAGAAGCTTCTTCAGCTCTGACTGGATGGTGGGGAATGGAAGGATTTATATTCCTTGCAGACAGCTGGTCCTTTGCATCCTTTTAGAGAGTCATTAAGGCTACTTGGAGGTTTATCTGTGTCCTCAGGGTCACCTGAGTGGTACTCCTGGTTCCTGTAGTCTGCCATTTTTTTCCTCTGGAAATCTGTTCCTATTCCCACACCCTTCAAAGGGTGTTCATCCCAAATTGTATAGCTAAAAGTCTGTAGAGATTCTCAGTCATCCAGATCATGGTGGTCCCAAAGGATATGCTAGTATCTTTGGGACAACCATGACCTGGATGACTGGGAATCTCTATAGACTTTTAGCTGTTGGGAGAATCTTAATGGATTTGGTCCCATGCTCTTCCAACTGGCACCAGATATTTATTTATCTCTCTCTCTCTCTCTATCTATCTATCTATCTATCTATCTATCTCTATCCAATTTATATGCCGCCCTTCTCCGTAGACTCAGGATGGCTTACAATGCACTATAACAATAGCCTGCATACTTTTTTTTTTGTATATACCTGCTTATTAGAGCTTTTGCCCCCCGCCTAAGCAGTGTTGTTCTATACAAAGTTGGCTTATTGCCCCTACAATCCGGGTCCTCAATTTACCTACCTCGAAAGGATGGAAGGCTGAGTCAACCTTGAGCCTGGTGAGATTCGAACTTGCACTAATTGCAGGCAGCTGGCAGCTAAGTGCTAGCACTTAACAACACTTTGGTCCGCTGCACCACCGAGGCTCATTAGCCCTGACTTTGCAGGTTTTCCACAAAGTATCTCTTTAACTCAAGGGTGTCCAACCTTGGCAACTTTTAAGAACTGTGCACAGAGCATGGCTGGCTGGGGGGGGGTCTGGGAATTGAAATCCGCAGGTCTTCAAGGTACCAGGGTTGGACATCCCTGGTTTAAGTGGACAGCTAGAAATTATAGAGAAACCATATACATGCAAATACCCTTTGCAAAAAGAAAAAAAAAAGAGCTAGGCACTAGAGCAGCGGTCAGCAACTGGTGGTCCACGAGAAAATTTTGGTGGTCCACAGAAAAATTATTTGCATTTTTAATATTGCACTAAATCCTCAAACTACGGGCCCCGGGACAGATACGTTCAATTAACATTTGTGTTGCTGCAGAGAGTCTCCCCCTTCAGGGTCTTTTTGTGTGGGTCGGAGGGGGACAGAAATTCTGACTTGAGGTCTGCTTTGGCCTCCTCGTGCAGAGTTTTGGGCGAAGGCTGGAGGGAAGCGGCGCTGGTGGTGAAGAGCCGGAGGGCCTCGTTCCAGTGGGACTGCCTCATGGCCTGGAACTGGCTGACCCTCTCAGCCCGCTGAGCCTCCAGGTGCCAGTACCTGGCCTTGCACTTCCACAGGTCTTCCCTCTACTTGGAAAGCCTATACTCGTAGTCCTCTGTGAGGTGCTTCTACTGAGCCTCCTTCTCGATCAGATCCAATTTGAACTGAACTGTTTTGCCAACTCTTTCTCGTGGTGGCTGCTTAGCTCCAACAACTCCTTCCTGTTGGGGCCATAAGGAGCCCGGGCGGGGAGATGAGGAGTTGGCCATGCCCACCCAGTCACATGACCACCTAGCCACACCCACCCGCCAGTCATTAGGCAGATCATATTAGTGGTCCGCAGGATTTAAAATTATGAATTTAATGGTCCCTGAGCTCCGAACGGTTGATGAAACCCTGCACTAGAGGATGAAAACTGATGACAGCTCCTTGCTCAAAGTCAGCATGGTGTCAAAACTAGGTTTGGATCAGCAGGAAACATTCCTGGAACATCCAGGAATCAAAATAGAATAGAATCAATATAGAGAAATGCTCTAGGTTGAGAAATAATTCTGGTAACGTCTTACTGGTACGGAAAAGTAATGAGTTAAACAAGAATTCTTGTTTATTAATTTTTTTTAAAAAAAAATACTCCGATATTATCAGTCCCAAGCTTTCAGGATAGAGCAGGTTTTTGTTTTTTCATTTTGCTCCGGCCTAATTTAAATGACCAGGAATTGTTTATATTTCTAAAGGGCTTTTGCACGGGGGAATTCAGCAGATAGAGCACCTGGCTGAGACTTCCTACTGTTTCACAAAATCTGTTGCTTCCTCAGACCAGCAAAGGTTCCTGGATTAGGTCTTGACACTTATCGTATTTTTCGGAGTATAAGACGCATCCTTTTCCCCAAAAAAAGAGGGTGGAAATCTGGGTGCGTCTTATACTCCAAATGTAACCCCGCCCAGCTTCTCAAACGGAGGTTTCAGAGTCTGAAAAAAGCTTCAGAAACGAAGCTTCAGAAAAGAAGCCTCCAAACAGAGCTTCAGAGGCTTTTTTTTTTCTGAAGTTCTGTTTCGGAGGCTTTTAGAGGCAGGGGAAAAAAGCAAAAAAAAAAAAAGCAAGGCACAGAGCTCACAACCAAGGAACCTGTTGCTAAAATTCACCTCTGGGAACAGCTGATTGGGGGTATTCCGGGAGGCTGATCCACCTGCCAAACAGCTTTTTTCTTATTTTCCTCCCCAAAAACTAAGGTGCGTCTTATACTCCGGTGTGTCTTATACTCTGAAAAATACGGTACTTACTTTTTTTACTTTGGAGAAGCTTTTTTTTTTTTTTTTTTAAATTTGATTTATATGCCGCCCTTCTCCGGAGACTCAGGGCGGCTTACAATGTGTTAAGCAATAGCCTTCATCCTTTTGTATATTTATACAAAGTCAGCTTATTGCCCCCACAACTGGGTCCTCATTTCACCTACCTTAGAAAGGATGGAAGGCTGAGTCAACCTTGAGCCTTGGCGAGATTCGAACCCTGCAGTAATTGCAGGCAGCTGGTCTTAATAACCAGCTTAATAACAGGGTGCCTTAAACCCCTATACTACCAAGGCTTGGAGTAATTGTTCTTCGTCAGTATATTCATGAACTAGAATAGGCATAGCAACAGGTCAGCCATTGGGGGATGGACTGTTTGGTAACTGAAACATAGTATTTGTTGTATGGGGCCATAAGAGACAGTTTGGAGCCTGGGCGTGGCTTAACTGTTCTGTATATAAGCACTAGCTTCTCTCTCCTCCATTTTTGCCTTCTCCATTTTGTGCTTCCATTTTGTGCTGTGTTTGTACTGGCTATTTCTCTTCTCTACAACGTGGAAAACCCTACCGTGGTATTGTATATAAAGATATTTTCTTACGTAGTTGAATCCTGCAGAATTATTTAATTGTGCATCTGATTGCGTGCGTTGCAACAAACTCTGACGGTCTTTTCTCTCGGTCTCGCAAAGGAGCTGGTGTCAGTCAGCATTGGGGACAATCGGAGCGGCGAGATGATCGTCTTGGGCCATGTGAAGCACAAGCTGGTTTGTGCTCCAGATTTTGAATCCTTGCTGGCGTACAAGCATCGATAGGACTCCTGCAAAAAAAACCCCTCTTTTGTCAAGGTAGCTGATGGTTCTGCCTAAACAGCTATGATTTGGGCTCTTCCCAAAGTGCCTGTTCCTAAGTTGAGGAAGACAGAAGCGTTTCTAGGAAGACTCTGGTAGAAGAGAGTGGCAACGTTCATGGGAACGAGACTGACAAACATCTTGCTGTTGGAGATTTATCTGGAGCTCTAGAATCTCGGGGGGTAGGGGAAAGAGTCCGAAGGACTTGCTGCGTCCTTCCTCCCAGTTCCATACAGGATGTGTCTTGCACCCTTGTAATGACTTTTAATAACTTAAATAAGTGCACGCTACCCGGTGAGATTGGAAAAACCGCGAGCCTTGGAGCCAAGATTACCTGTTTAAGCAGCTGTTACCTGCAGATGCTTAGAGAAGATGTCACCGTTCCAAACATCTGCAGGAGATCGTACAATGATGCCTTTTCTCTTTCGCCTTCTGGAGCTTAACTACCACCCAGTGCAGTTAGGAGAAAAGGGTACAAGCGTGGAGAGGTGTGGGAAGACACATCAGACCAGGGGTCTGTAAATTTAAATACTCAGAGCCATTTGGACCCATTTCCCACAGAAGAGAAAACACGGGGAGCCACAAAACCTGAATGGGCGTGGCCAACTCGATGTCACTCACTTCTCCCAGTCACATGACCCCTCCCTAACCACGCCTACCCAGCCGGTCATTAGGGCAGAGAACCAGTTATTAAAAAACACCAGGAACCACAAAATCCTTTTGACATATGTCTCTCTCCCCTTCCTCCCTCTCTCCCTCCCTCTCTCTCTGTATCTCTCTAAGTCTCTCTCTCCACCCCCCTCTGTATCTCTCTATGTCTCGCTCTCTCTCTCTTCACGTCTGTATTTTTTTTATGTCTCTCCCTCTCTGTATCTCTGTTTCTCTCTCTCCCTCTCTCTCTGTATCTCTCTGTCTCTCTCCCCCCCTCTCTGTATCTCTCTTAAGTCTCTCTTCCCCCCTCTCTGTATCTCTCTGTGTGTCTCTCTCTCTCTTCCTGTCTCTGTATCTCTCTATGTCTCTCCCTCTCTGTATCTCTCTATGTTTCTCTCTCTTCCCCTCTCTCTGATCTCTCTATGTCCCTCTCTGTATCTCTCTGTCTCTGCCCTGGCCGCTTCTCCCATCCCCTGTCGTCACCCTTACCTTCTCAGCCCAGGCGAGGAGTGACTGGGAGGGGAGGATGAGGGGCAGGGCCAGCCAGTGGTGGGATCACCTGACAGGGAGCCACACAGAGGGCCCAAAGAGCCGCATGCAGCTCCGGAGCTGCAGGTTGCTGATCCCTGCATTAGACTCTGTCTTCTGCAGTCACATCTCTTGTTGTCCAGACCAGCTCACCACACCTGGTGAGGTTTTTTTCTTAAGGCTACTTTCGTCCTATATCTATAAAGGGGGGGGGGGGGTTATCTAGTTGACAAGCTTTGCCATTTCTCATGTTTATAATGCTGAGCGTGACAAAAAGCTGCAACTTTTATAAATTTTATAAATGGCGAAGGCAAAGTGGGAACGTCTTGTGCTTTTAATCTGGCTTTCCTTTCCTTCTACTTGAAGCGGTCAAGCATCTCCGGGCCTGTGGTCCTCAGTGAAAGATTCCTGCAGTGGCAGAGGGGACAGGAAGTCCTGGATGGCGGTTCCTCTGTCTATGAAAAAAAGGAAGTTATTTTGTCATCCGAAAAGCACATTCTTGACCATTATAGCCAAAATGTCTCTTCCCACACTTCTGTCCGGTCTCTGTCTGTGTGTGTTTCTCTCTCTCCCTCTCTCTCTCCCTCCCTCTGTCTGTCTCTGTCTCTCTCTCTCTGTCTCTCTCTCTCCCTCCCTCCCTCCGTCTCTCTCTCTCTCTCTCTCTGTTTCTCTCTCTCCCTCCATCCCTCCCTCTCCCTCCCTCCGTCTCTGTTTCTCCCTCCCTCCCTCTGTCACTCTCCCCCTCCCTCTCTTGCGCTCTCTCTCTCTCTCACACACACACACACACAAACAAACCTATTGAGGAATTCAATGCTCTGGTTTAAAATGATTCTCCTTTCACACTCTGCCTTGGACTTCAGACACGATGACAAGAAAGTTGTGGTTGCTTACCTTTATTACCTACCATGCTTTGCTAAAGAGGACAATTAAGCTTTTAAAGATTTTTAGAGAGCAGCAGCTGAAGTATTTATGCTGCTTGGGGTTATGTTCTTCACCGCATTTGGGAAATCATAAATCCGAGAAAGCGTCCGGTAGCATTGACTACAAAGATTACTTCTCTGTTGAGGCATCTTTTTTTTTTTTTCAACTGGGTACCTTCATTTGATCTTCTTGGTTAGCCAAATGGGAGAGAGCCACAACTTTGCGGTCAAGTTGTCGGCATGTATTTATCATCTGTATTACCTGTAAATAAAAGTGGACTTGAATGATTCTGTGTGTACAGTCCAAGGAATTTGAATAGGTTTGCACTTCGAAGCTCCGAGGTAAGATAACAGGAAAGACATTTTCATCTTACCTGTCAGTGGACACCCAGGCAGGACGGTAAGATTTGATATAAGCACCTGGGAAATCAGGAGATTCAAGCAGTTCAAAGGAGTATAAAGGTTTATTGCAAGCCTTAGCGCTCTACAAGATACTGGCTAACTAATGGTCAATGGAAATGAGTGGGAGATGAGAATAAAAAGAATTCAAGCTGGTCTGGACTTCGATCTGTTGTGGGCACTCAGAGACTCAAGACTTATGATACATTTGATGCCTCCCTCAGGCTCAGCCAGGTTATCTCCCACAATATTCCTTATAAAGAGAACGACATAAAACAATACCAAAGAGCCTTAGTAGTACAGTGGTCTAAGGCACCCTGTTATTAAGCTGGTTATTAAGACCAGCTGCCTGCAATTACTGCAGGTTCGAACCCATGGTTCCTGAAACAGAAAAGGCCTTGGAGTCTAACAAAGCTGGAGCAAACCAGACTGAGGAAGGCTGCTTTAATGGAAATCACACTTTGCGATTACTGTATTTTTCAGACTATAAGACGCACCGGAGTATAAGACGCACCCAAGATTTCAAAGAGGTAAACAAGAAAAAAAAAAGTTTTTGCCCTCCCCAGACCCCAGGAGCACTCTGCAGGCCCGTTTTTCACAAAAATGGGGCCTGCAGAGCAGGACTGGGTTCTACTTACCTTTACTACCAGTTTGCAACGGGGCTGCGTGTGCTTGCTTCGTTTGCGTGCGCGCTCTTCTGCACATGCTCAGAAGCATTTTGGTGACATCGGAGTTGGTGGGCGGAGCTTCCCGCCGGTTTTACTACCGGTTCTATTGGAACCCGGGGGCAACTCACCACTGCTGCAGAGGGCGTGAGGGGCCTGCAGAGTGCTCCTGGGGGCTGGGGAGGGCAAAAACGCCCCTGTTTTTGCGAAAAATGGGCCCATTTCTGACCTCCCAAACCCCCCCCCCCCACGCATCGTGTTTTTGTCCTCCCCAGATCCCAGGAGCACTCTGCAGGCCTCTCAAACCCTCTGCAGGCCCTGTTTATGCGGAAAACGGGACGCACGGGACGGGGTTTCGGGAGGCCAAAAATGGCTGTATTCGGTGTATAAGATACACCAACATTTCCACCCTCTTAGAGGGATGGTGGTGAAAGTGCGTCTTACACTCCGAAAAGTACGGTAATTCAGCAGTTATGGCTAAGAGAGAAACCAATGTCCTTTTACAGGGTTCCTCTACGCCTCTGCTGATATTTTCATTGATATTTGGCAACGAGAACTTTGTCCAAGTTTCCTTGAGCGAAGAGCCCTTAAAGTTCAGTGTCCAGGGATACTGGTTTTATTACAAGCTAAGGAGAAACGGTCCAATAAAGAGCCTTCTTTGCCAGCATAGTTGTAGAATTAAGCCATTTCCCCTTAACGAAGTCCCATTTATTTATTGCATTTTAAATTGCCCATCAGCAATTTCAGCCTTCGTGGAGAAGTAGAAGTAAACAAACGACAAAGCAAGATAGAAGTAAACAAATGGCAAAGCGAGATTATAGGCTGCAAAATAACTGTATTTTTGAGGAAAATCTCTTTATAAATGTTTTCAGGAAGCCTACTAATCAAACAGCTGGCAGCATCAGAAATAGAAATTGAAGCCATCAGGAATGGATTTGAAAAACGTTCGTGTACTGTATATGGGTAGGACTAGTAAATCCAGGATGGCCTCTAGGAAACAGGATTGCTGAGGGTAACAGGCGAGCAGATTCAAGACATTCTTGGAAAGACTCATAAATGTGAACCAGTCATGAGTAGGACCTTCCAGAGAGCTGCTACCGCCTGCCTCCAGGAGCTGTAGATGGAAGTTTATTCTGAAGTGCTCATTCAAAGGTGAAGTTTAAGATCATCGGGTCTGAAACATCAGCCACTTTCTTAGACTTCCTTAGAAGTTACCAGGATCCACCTCTCTTTTGCATGGTCTTCAACAGGATGGAAAGAAAAATGTCATCCTTTGCAAACTGGACTGGTAAAAGCAGCCGGTAACCGACGTGATATTAGAAGCTTGTTGCATATTTATTGCCGTAAATGCTCTTCGATGTACTTTGCTGTCTGGAAAGCTTTCAGATTCAGGGTCCCTCCTTGAATTCCCTGCATACCAATGAGGATTAGGCAAATCGGATTAACCAGGACCACAGCGATGGCATGGGTGCAGTTGTCCTTCTTATCCTCGTGGTAGACCTTGGTTCGGAGGTCCATTGTATGCTGTTGGGCGTCGGTATACAAATTGTCTCGTATGACCAGACATTTGTGGCCACCCAGAGTCAAACCCTGAGTGAGGAGTATGTTTCTGTTCCTACCGAGGAGAGCTTGGATTTCTGGTTTGGTTATTCTGGCCAAGATGCCACCTTGGTGGGCACGTAAGACCTGCTGCTGTGCTACAGAGATAACCGCGGCATCACAGCACAGCCCATCTCTCATGAAATTGTTGATACACCCTTGCCAAGAAGTCATTTGGTGATTTGGGGAGGGTTGCATTTAAAGGCACCTTGTAGCTGCTTTGAAAAAAAAAACCCAGTTCTCCTTTTTAGAGTAGGCCAATTTGGCTCTTCTGAAACCTGAAGGTAGGTAGGTTGGTTGGTTGGTTGGTTGGTTGGTTGGGTTGGTTGGTTGGTTGGTTGGTTGGTTGGTTGGGTTGGTGGGTTGGTTGGTTGGTTTGGTTTGGTTGGTTGGTTGGTTGGTTGAAAATCTTCTTTGTCACTCAATATACCTGTCTCTAAGAAGATGAAACATTTGAGGCTAAAACAAGATAATGGCTGCTTACTGCGTCTACTTCCATGCACTGTTGATGGACATATCTCAAAAATAACTTGCCGTCAAGTTTTAGGACACAAACCCATCAAGCAGTTACTTGATCTTTCCCAGTGTTGTCTTGGATACAACTATTTAGCGTTCTTTCATAGGCTCCAAGCTGTTCATTCTAGAATTCTGATATCTCTGTAGAATTCTGACAATTCTGAATTCTCACTACCTACGTTTCGTGTGATATCATAATGCATCTTTTTCCTGGAGGAATCGAAACAGCTCAGTTTGTTTTATGCAGATGGGTGCACAGTCATCATACTTTTAATTAACAATCATAGCCTTTGTGTCTGTATCTGACGGTATACAAGTTAACAAAATTCTCCTTTTGAATCAGAAGACTTGGGATCAGGACTGAGTCCCTCAAAATACAATACAAGGATATTGGAATCGTGATTATTGTAATTCCCACATCAAGGCTACGAAGCATGCTTGGGTTCCTAATTGCCTATTAATTGCTATTGTTGAGATTTTAACTGAAGTTGATTTAATTGTTTCTTCATGTTTTTTTATTTAATATCAGCCACCCAGAGTTGCATTGTTCAAATTGGGTGACCATGCAGTGGTGAAATCCAAATATTTTTACTACTGGTTCTGTGGATGTGGCTTGGGGGGGCGTGGTGTGGCTTGGGAGGCATGGCAGGGGAAGGATACTGCAGAATCTCCATTCCCACCCTACTCCAAGGGAAGGATACTGCAAAATCCCCATTCCCTCCCCACTCGAGGGAAGGATATTGCAAAATCTCCATTCCCACCCCACTTGGGGGCCAGCCAGAGGTGGTATTTGCCAGTTCTCCGAACTACTCAAAATTTCCACTACAGGTTCTCCAGAACCTGTCAGAACCTGCTGGATTTCACCCCCGTGACCATGTAAGTTTCATAAATAAACAAGTAAATATTCAGGTATTTTGAAAAGCTCCTTTTTCTGAACCAAGTTCTACCTTGCAGCATGTTACAACCACAGTTCCCCAGCTGGTTTCTTAAGTGGAATCTAGAATTTAGGCAGTGGTGGGATTAAAATAATTTAACAACCAGTTCTTTGCCCTAATGACCAGCTGGGTGGGGGTGGCCATGGTGGGGGTGGCCATGGTGGGCGTGGCCAAGGGGTTTGACAGGCAGCACTCGGTCTCCTGCACCCCCCTGGGAGCAAAAATGGTCCGCAGGGGGGATGTGCCCCCCCCATGCACCGTTTTGGGCCTAGTAGGCCTCCCTGCAACCTCCTGGGAGCGAAAACGGGCCGCTGGGGAGGGCACCTGGCCCCCCCACCCCATTTTGGGCCTAGGAGGCCTCCCTGCACTTACCTAGAAGCCAAAATGGGGCGCATGGGGACTCCTGGAAGGGGAGGGGAGGGGTCAGCCAGCAATTTACCGATTCGCCTGAACCGGCTGAATCCCACCACTGAATTTAGGGTTGCTTTTATGATGGTGCATTTAGTTCCTGCTTCCTGTTTCAGTGGCTCAATGGGAGGCTTTTGTAGGTTAAATAGGGTTTGGGCTTAAGCCCCCAAAGGAACTGAGTCTTCTTATCTTGAAGCCCTAATGTTTAAGAATTGCAAGCACATTAGCACGCTACATCCTGCAGAAAACCTGGTATTTGGCAGACCAAATCTCAGGCAAAAAAGGCAACAGGTGCTGTAAGGAATTCCTTCCCCAAATGTTCAGGCCAGACTCCACTTAACAACATCAGAAGCCCTCTGACCATGAGATGGCAGCAAACAACCACCAACGAAGCTGAAACCCAGTACTTAGGAAAGGAAGAAAACAGGCTTATGAGGAAGTCAAGTATCATTATCCTTGTATCCACAACTTCTCATTTTCTCCTACTTGAGAACAAGTAAGTTACCAGCAGCCTCCTCTTAACCTCTTTTCTGGGCTCTCCAGAGCCATCTCTGATGGCCACTCTTTAAGAAAGTCCTTCATGTGATTTTCTGCATTTTGAAGTGGAAAAAATCTTCAAATGCTGTATTGTAAGATGCACTCTCCAGATTTAAGAGGAAAAAAACCTTTGGTATGTTAAATTCTGGTTGGAAAAAAGGCAGAAACAGGGATTGGAACTTTTAACTGAGGCTTAGTGGACTCTCCAAAACTTAAGAGGTATTCTATAAGAAATAAAAAACTACGACTAATTGAAATTATTAACCTTGTAAAAGGTAAAGGTAAAGGTTCCCCTCGCACATATGTGCTAGTCATTCACGACTCTAGGGGGTGGTGCTCATCTCCGTTTCAAAGCCGAAGCGCCAGCGCTGTCCGAAGACGTCTCCGTGATCATATGGCCGGCATGAGTAAATGCCAAAGGTGCACAGAACGCTGTTCCCTTCCCACCAAAGGTGGTCCCTATTTTTCTACTTGCATTTTTTTACATGCTTTCAAACTTCTAGGTTGACAGAAGTTGGGACAAGTCACGGGAGCTCACCCCGTTATGCGGCACTAGGGATTCGAACCGCTGAACTGCCGACCTTTCGATCGACAAGCTCAGCGTTTTAGCCACTGAGCCACCGCATCACTAATTAACCTTGTAGACATTAACCTCAAACACATACACAAGTGCGTGCAAAGTCACAGGACAAACGAAACTTTAATAAGTAATCAGCGTAAGAGTAAAACCTCTAATTATTTTGATGTGAGTTGTAGCAGTCCTTTTTCAATGTTACACCCAACTACAGATTTAAATTTAAAAAAATACGTTAATAACATTTCTATCCTAAATTGTATATATTGAATATATTTCTTTCTCTCTCTCTTTTTGCCCTCAACATTCTAAGCTATTTAATAGACTTTAATAATTTTACACATGTTATACAAACATCAGTGTATGCAAACAATACAATGTGCTAAGATTTATACCAGCGTAAAAGAGAAGAAAAAATTATGAACTTTTCAAGTGCTTATATATGAAGAATGCTAAATCGGAGAACCTCTCAGTGAAGTAGGATTTATCTGCCTTGATGTTTTTATTATATCGTCGTCTTTCAGTCTCGCTGTTTGCCAGTCCATTGCCCAGTTAATTCAGAGTCACCTTGTAGAGGACGGACGATAGTAATTTAATAAATAAAATCTATTTTATGTCTGAAAACGATAAATAAATGTGCTTCGAATGTGTGGCCCAAAAACAGTCTGAGTTTTGAGCCAACCTCTTGAAGCATATTTATTTATTTTTAAAGAGCAGCTTCAGGAAATATAGAACTGAGTATAGAAGCTGCCAAATAAATAAAATTTATATAAGTAGTACCTTATTACCCATCGTTAATTGGTTCTGGGAGGCATGCTAAAAATAATGAATACCAAACAAAATTTTCCCTTAAGGAATAATGCAGCAAATCACAAGGCAGCCAACACCAACAAGTTCTAGCTTGTGCATCTAGTACCAAGCAAACAATGAGTACCAGGACACAATTTTCACGTCCAAATGCGTCAAGTACCAAATTCGACGAGTTTCAAAGCAATTGAGTACCAAGGTACTACTGTATATGTATATGGATTCTCAGCTGTGGGGATCTAGGACAAGAATATTTTTTTCCAGGAATGATTTAAAAGCTCTCTCAAACAACAGATTGAGAAAACAGATAAAATAACAACAAATAAAAACAAAACTAGGATATATTTTCAATTCTTAAATGTTTTGCTTCTACGTTGATGCAAAACCTTGAATGGATGGCTGAGGCAGCTATGAAACATAATTTGCTATAGCTTTGTTGCATGGTCTTTTGTTGGAGGAAAGGCAGAGAAAATGGGGAAGGGATTAGATTAAAAAACACAGTTTATTCCCACTTTAACACTACCTTTAATTAGTAGCTGCACTGCTTCATAAAGAATGTTTTGCTACTCAGACAATATCTCAACATAATGGGTTGATATTTTGTATGAGTGATACTCTTGGCTCCCTTGATTTGTATGACTTCTTTCTTTATAGGGATGTTTCTCAATTTTGCATCACCCCAATAATTCCCATAATTCTCAGGCAGCATCACCAGATGTTGGAAGTTTCTCTCCTCAGCATTTTTGGAGTGTCCTTCAGATGGTGAAAATCTACCCTGCATTGCGTAATGTTCATTTTTTTCCTTGTTGAACCATCCCGCCACTTGTCTTCATTCCTACCCGTTCTTTTTAGCTTTCCCTTTAACATTACAGTAGAGCAGGGATCTCCAACCTTGGCAAGTCTAAGACCTATGGACATCAACTCCCAGAATTCCCCAGCCAACTATGGCTGGCTGAGGAATTCTGGGAGTTGAAGTCCACAGGTCTTTTTTTTCTTTTTGTAAATTTTTTTTATTTTTTTCCAAAATAAACATAAAAAAGAAAAAAATTTCAAGAACGAAGTCTTGGTCCGGTCACAAATGGGTATACTAATTTAACAAATGAGAACAAACAATTTTAACGTAAATTCCAACATCTCAATAAATCTGTTATCTCATCATACATCCTAATCTCCTACTAAGGCAGAGCTCATGTTTATATTCAATTATAAATTCAATTATAAATCAAAATTCAATGCCGCTTTATCTAAATTTTTTATCCCTTGCTCCTTTTAACAAGAACATTAAACACAAAGACAACCTATTCTATTAATCTATATATTTACCTTACAATTTTATCACCACAAATCTTAAATTCCAAATGTATACAACTCAATTTTTATTTCAATTTATTAATCAAAATTTCTTTCTATTTTTCTCGTTTTCTAAACCCAATTCATCCTATCATGTTCTTAAACTTTTACATGGAGATCTCAAAATTTACCATTTCAAAGTTCACAGGTCTAAAGTTGCCAAGTTTGGACACTCCCTGCAGTAAAGCAATTGCAATGAGGTTAATCTTTGTTCTCCAACTCAGTCCAAAGTGGCTCCTCGGGACTCTTTCATCTTTTCCAGGGCAAGCAGCAAGTCAAGCTGAGTAAGTGGCCTCAAAGGATTTTCTTCCAAGTCCCTGGGCAGGAAGGAAAGAAAAGGCTTTCTGTTAGTTCTTTCCCTCTAGAACTCCTTGCTCTTCATTTCCATTGCAACGTTAACTCATAACTGGTGAACTGTTCTTACTCCTTACCAAGTTTGTTCCGAGTTGGGATGATAAAAAACACCAGGCAGTTGCATGAAATTAAGTTTGTTTATTCTTCCCCCAAGAATTACGAGAGCAAGCTGTTAGATGGATAGACGCAAAGACTCCCTCCATCCAACAATACCGCCCCAGTCGCCCAATAGCAATAGCAATAGCCCTTAAACTTATATACCGCTTCACAGTGTTTTACAGCCTTGTCTAAGCGGTTTACAGAATCAGCCTATTGCCCCTAAAAATCTGGCTCCTCGTTTTACCCACTTTGGAAGGATGGAAGGCTGAGTCAACCTCGAGCCGGTGAGAATCGAACCCCTGGCTGTGGGCAGAGTTAGCCTGCATTGCTGCATTCTGATCTGGGAAAGAAGGAAGGAAGGAACGGAAGGAAGGAAGGAAGGAAGGAAAGGAAAGGAAAGGAAAGGAAAGGAAAGGAAAGGAAAGGAAAGGAAAGGGAGGGCAATAGCACTTAGACTTATATACTGCTTCACAATGCTTTACAGCCCTCTCTAAGCGGTTTACAGAATCAGCCTCTTGCCCCCAATAATCTGGATCCTCATTTTACCCATCTCAGAACAATGGAAGGCTGAGTCAACCTTGAGCCGGTGAGAATCGAACTGCCAAATTGCAGACAGCAGAAGTGCCCTCTAACCACTGCACCACCATGGCTCCAATACCCTTCTCAAAATCATCCCATATAAGAATTTCCTTCCGGTCTTTTAATTTTTATTATTATTATTTTTTTAATTTTAATTTGATTTATATGCCGCCCTTCTCCGGAGACTCAGGGCGGCTTACAATGCGTTAAGCAATAGCCTTCATACTTTTGTATATTGTATATAAAGTCAGCTTATTGCCCCCGCAAACTGGGTCCTCAATTTACCTACCTTAGAAAGGATGGAAGGCTGAGTCAACCTTGAGCCTGGCGAGATTCGAACCAGCAGTAATTGCAGGCAGCTGAATGTTAATAACAGGCTATTAGTCTGCTGCGCCACCAGGCTCTTTGCCAGAGCCTTCTGAGAATGCATTTAACTATCCTTGGAATATACACCTTATCTCATTTCCCTGGACAAGCTATCTCCAAGCTTTTTCAACACTGAAGAGTAAGAAGCCAACGGTTCTTAAAGAAAGCAAAATAAAACCAAGTTTCTGAGTCCCAAGAAGAGCCTAAATGCTCAAATAAAATATTCTACTACAGGTAGTCCTCGATTTACGACCACAATTGAACCCCAAAGTTTCTCTTGCCAGATTTCTGTTGTTAAATGAGGTTTGCCCCGTTTTATGGCCTGCCTTGCCACATTTGTTAGGTGAATCTCGGTTAAGTTAAGGAAACACGGTTGCTAAGTGAATCCGGCTTGACTTTGCTTGTCAGAAGAAGGTCGCAAGAGGGGATCCCGCGACCCCGGGGACACTGCAATCGTCATAAATATGAGTCAGTTACCAAGCATCCAAATTTTGATGATGGAACCATGGGGATGGTGTAACGCAATGATGGGTAACCTTTTTGCCATCGTGTGCCAAAAGCGGAGGGGGCGCGGGGGGGGGGTCGTGTGTGCATGCCCACACCCATAATTCTATGCACCTCGCGCATGTGCGCATGACCCCCCCCCCATGCTGCCCACGCAGTGGCACGATGAGCCCAGTAGGCCCGTTTTTTGCTCTACACAGGCTCCAGAGCCATTCTAGGAGCTGGGAGAGGGTGAAAACGGCCTTCCCCACCACCCCAGAGGCCCTCTGGAGGCCGGAAACGGACCATTTGCTGACTTCCGGTCCCACCATTTTCGCCCTCCCCAGGCTCCTAGAAAGGCTCTGGAGCCTGGGGAGAGCGAAAAACGGGCCTTCCCCCCCCGCCCCCCACAGGCCCTCCGGAGGCAGGAAACAGCCGGAGCTGAGCTCGCGTGCCCACCGATAGGTTCACCATCACACGTGTAACAGTCCTAAGCATGAAAAACATTCATGTCATGTTTTCCAGCGCCGTCGTAACTTTGAACTGTCAATAAATGAGCTGTCATAACTCAAGGACTACCTGTACTGTAGTCTATAAAATGTTCAAACGTTGCTGAAATGCAAATGACTTACGTCTCCTCCGCGCTTCCTCTGAGGTGCAGCAAGTAGGCGATTTGTCTCATTTGTTGTTTTCGGACATAATCACGCACGCGATACGTGGCCGCGTCCCGGCACAGTTCCCACAGGTCACTGCCGGAGTAACCACGTGTTTTCTCTGCCAGCTCCTTCAGGCTCACGGCGTTGCTCATCTGAGAAACATCCCCAGTAAATAAAATGGGTTTTGTTGTGACCTTGGCTTCACCAAATCACGAAACAGACTCTTTGTCCCGAAAAAAAACCACACCCCTTTTTATTTGGCTAATGTGAATTCCTAGCATTCACATCCAGCAAACAGTCTTTCCTTCCCCCCCCCCCCCCCCCGGAAAAAAAGAAAGCTGTGGTTGGGTCCAGAGCAGGGGTGAAATGTAAAATTTGTTACTACCGGTTCTGTGGGTGTGGCTTGGTGGGTGTAATGTGTTCTGTCCCCGTCTCCACACACACACACACAGCCAGCCGAGGGTTAAAGGAAGCACTTGGCACACACACAGTTTGTTATCAGAAACATGGCAGCAAGACGAGCACCGACTGCCAAGTGCTTTTACTTCAATAAACCGGAGTATCCCTTCACCATATAAACAGAAATACACACAGTTTGCAAATAGTCCAGTTCAAAACAAGAAACCTTCGGCACAGTTTGCAAACAGTCCAGTTCAAAACAAGAAACCTTCGGCAGATTTAAGCGTTGTTCAAAGTGACTAGCCAGAGTTAGTTTTTGTCCGTCACAGAGTCTTAAATGGCCACCACACTCTCTTATATAGTCTCTGGGGTGTGGTCCAGTGACTCAGCCTAATCCCTGGCACACCTCCTCAACTGCTGCAACCGTTTATCACGCCTTCATTGGCATGGATCCAGGAACAACAGATCGCCTCCATCGCTATCATTGGAGACACCTGGCTCCTGGCTAATCTCCTTTTTCTCGGCCGGCACCTGAGGCAGTGCCAGAGAGGAGGGGCCTGGAGAGGGAGGCCTGGCCGACTCCTCTCCTTCATGTTCGGAGCCTTCTCCCTCCGATAAGATAGGCTCAGAGGATGGAGCCACAACACAATGTGACTGGGTGGGCGTGGCCAACTTTTTTTTTTTTTAACTTTTCAAAGCATTTTTTCTAATGCTTTGAAAAGCCTCTCTGCCGATCAGGCAACTCAGCTGGGAGTTGGTCTTCAGCCTTGGTCTTCATCTGAACCCCCTCTCCCTTGTTCTACCTCTCCCCTGCTCTGCCCAGCCTGACTTTGCCCTTCCCCAGTTTCCTCCAGAGCCAACGGAGACACTCTCTCACTCTCCGTCAGCTGTTTGTCTTCCCCCTCGGATTCAGACCCCCAACGGGGACATGACAGGACCTTAGAAGGGGAAAAGAATACATTTTCTGGCATATAGCTCAGAGCTTTGTTAGGCAGGGTGCTATCTCATATTAGGTTGCTGAGAATACACATTTTGCATTGCACAAGTTATTTGCTAGGCTACTTGGCAGCCTGGAGGCTTTATCTATGCAGATAGAGCAGGGGTCCTCAAACTTGGCAGCTTTAAAACTTCAACAGTCCACAAATCTTCGTGTGGAAGTCCACAAGAAGACTTGTCCACAAGCCTTGTGGACAAGAAGATTTGTCTACAAGTCCACAAGCCCAGAATTCTCCAGCCAGCATAGAATTCTGGGAGTTGAAGTCCACAAGTCTTAAAGCTGCCAAGTTTGAAGACCTCTGAGATAGAGCATTAGGTCACAAGTGGAGCTTCTCTCAGCAGCAAGGAATATCAAACTTCTCTCTGTATACCTATGACTGCATCTCTAACGATCCATCTGTTAAACTACTGAAGTTCTCAGATGACATAGCAGTGATAGGTCTCATTCGAGACAACGATGACTCCGCATACAGACTGGAGGTTGAACAACTAGCCTCGTGGTGCGACCGGAACAATCTGGAACTGAAAACACGCAAAACCGTAGAAAGAGACTTTAGGAGAAACCCTTCCATACTTCCACCTCTCACAATACTAGACAACACAGTATCAACAGGAGAGACCTTCAAATTTCTAAGTTCTACCATATTGCAAGATCTAAAATGGACAGCTAACATCAAAAACGTCATCAAAAAAGCACAACAAAGCATGTTCTTTCTGTGCCAACTCAGAAAGCTCAAACTGCCCAAGGAGCTGCTGATCCAGTTCTACAGAGGAATTATTGAGTCTGTCATCTGCACCTCTATAACTGTCTGGTTTGGTTCTGCAACCCAACAAGACAGACACAGACTTCAGAGGATAATTAGGACTGCAGAAAAAACAATGGCTACCAACCTGCCTTCCATTGAGGACCTGTATACTCCACCAGTCAAAAAGAGGGCTGTGAAAATATCTACAGACCCCTCGCATCCTGGACATAAACTGTTTCAACTCCTACCCTCAAAACGACACTATAGAGCACTGCACACCGGAACAACTAGACACAAGAACAGTTTTTTCCCGAACGCCATCACTCTGCTAAACAAATAATTTCCTTAACACTGTAAAACTAGTTACTAAGTCTGCACTACTATTAATCTTCTCATCATTCCCATCACCCATCTTATCTCCCACTTATGACTGTATGACTGTAATTTTGTTGCTTGTATCCTTACAATTTATATTGATATTGTTTCCTGATTGCTTATTTGTACCCTATGACTATCATTAAGTGTTGTACCTTATGATTCTTGATGAACGTATCTTTTCTTTTATGTACACTGAGAGCGTATGCACCAAGACAAATTCCTTGTGTGTCCAATCACACTTGGCCAATAAAAAATTCTATTCTATTCTATTCTATTCTATTCTATTCTATTCTATTCTATTCTATTCTAAAAGTTGACTTAGGTACACTCTGAACATGCTCTAATCCTTTCAGCAGGACATAGGAAAGAACATCTAATGGGTCTCGTCATAGATCAGAATCGAGAGCTTTTGAATGCGTTTTTAGAATTAAGCCCAGGGCAGCCACATACAGTGTGAATACTATCTGCGAGCATCCATTTGTGCTTCAAATGTTTTGGGGTTTTATTGCCGAAAAGGGTCATATGAATAAACTTTAACTTGCTGCTCTACAGTGAAACCTGTCATTGACTACAGGGACTTGTTAACATTCCAGAAAGGGTTTTTCCACAGATCCCATTGAAAACATGGGAAGAAAGCAGGAAACTTACATTTTCTCCAGCAAGAATTAGCTTCAGGATATCTTGTCTTTGCCTTTGGGTCTGTCAGAGCAGAGAATGGGATTGAAAACACGATACCAAAAAACGAGGAGAGAGAGAGAGAGAAATTTGGTGGCTTTGAATCAGTCTTGACTCTTGGTAACCACCTGGATAGATCCGTGCAGTTGTTCTGACTTAGGCTTCCCAAGAGCATGAAGCAGAGTCCTTGTCCCGACAAAAAACCCCTTTTTATTAAGTTACTGTGAATTCTTCTCATTCACATCCAGCAAAGTCTTTCAAGGGAGAATTTACAGTCACAGACCTTATCTGGCTTGGAGAGCTGCCAGGCCGATATCTTCAAAATTTGGCAAGGAGTCACGAACCAATTAAGCGAACTAATTGTCTCCTGCAAACTCCACTCCCCCTTTTGCTCCTCTTTTATTCCCTCTGGGAGGGGCCATTCATTGTCCACCTGTGGCCTTACTCCCTAGTCAACCCTTGTTCTTTAGCTGTTCCCTTCGATTGGCAACTCTGCGCATGCACACACTGGGAACAGGCCCCAGCTGTTCATCTGCCTCACTGACTCCGAAGGCAGCTGATAACTGGCATCCGGCCCTGGCCCCCTCTCTGCCTCCGATGCAGAGCCATCATCAGAGCCTTCCCCAGACTCCAGGATTGGCCCATGTTCCTCCCCAGCCTCCTCACTGTCCGAATCTGCTGGCAGCTCCACTGGCCGCTTGGGGGGGGCACAACAGCAGTTTTCTTAGCAATGTTTCAGAAGTGGTTTGCCATTGCCTCCTTCCTAGGGCTGAGACAGAGTGACTGGCTCAAGATCAGCCAGCTGCCTTTGTTGCCTAACCACCACTGCACTAACCTGGCTGCCTGGTTCCCTCTTTTTCCCATCTTCCTATCTGTGTTGGAGGCATTTAAATATGAAATGTTCTATATGTTGCTTTCTGTGTTTCTGCAATTATTTTTTGAGGCCATCTAGGCCTCCCTGCCACAAACTCTCTGATTTCAGGTACGTTCTCCCCGAAGAACCTAATGGTTTGACTGACTGGATCTTGCAAAATCCATATCGGATGTGAGGTCTTACTATCCAGCAATGTGGGTGGTTGGGGAAAAGGCTTTGTGGGAAGAGAAGTCATGTCTACTCACAGGTAGTGCAATATGAAAAGTTGTTGGCATTCTCCTCAGGATGGCTGGGTCCACATCTTGAGGCCTGTTGGTGGCTCCCAGCACCATTACCTGAAAGAGGTAGATTAAGAGATTATCAGAGTTGGAAGGGACCTTGTAGGTCATCTAGTCCAACCCCCCTCCCAAGCAGGAGACCCTGCACCATTTCTGACAGATGGCAGCCCAATCTCTTCTTGAAAGCCTCCAGTGATGAAGCTCCCACAACTTCCGAAGGCAACTTCTGTTCCATGGGTTGATTGTTTTCATTGTCAGAAAATTCCTCCTTATTTCCAGATTGAATCTCTCCTTGCTCTGTTTCCATCCATGATTCCTTGTCTGGCCTTCGGGAGCTTTGGAAAATAGCTCGTCCCCCTCCTCTCTATGGCAGCCGCTCAAATATTGGAAAACTGCTCTCATGTCTCCCCTGGTTTTTCTCTTCACTAGACTAGTGTTTTTATTATTGTGAGCCTCCCTCGGTCCATTGGGGGATAGGGCGGCATTTATTTATTTATTTATTTATTTATTTATTTATTTATTTATTTATTTATTTATAAATAAATGAATAAATGAATAAATGAATAAATGAATAAATGAATAAATAACTAAATGAATGAATGAATAAATAAATAAATAACTAAATGAATGAATGAATAAATAAATAAATAACTAAATGAATGAATAAATAAATGAATGAATGAATAAACAAATAAATAACTAAATAAATAAATAACTAAATAAATGAATGAATGAATAAATAAATAACTGAACGAATTAATGAATAAATAAATAACTAAATGAATGAATGAATGAATAAACAAATAAATAAATAAATAAATAACTAAATGAATGAATGAATGAATAAATAAATAAATAAATAACTAAATGAATGAATAAATAAATAAATGAATGAATAAACAAATAAATAAATAAATGAATGAATGAATGAATGAATAAATAAATAAATAACTGAATGAATGAATGAATGAATAAATAAATAACTGAATGAATAAATAAATTATTTATTTATTTATTTGATTTGATTTGATTTATATGCCGCCCTTCTCCGGAGACTCAGGGCGGCTTACAATGCGTTAAGCAATAGCCTTCATTCTTTTGTATATTTTATACAAAGTCAGCTTATTGCCCCCACAAACTGGGTCCTCATTTCACCTACCTTAGAAAGGATGGAAGGCTGAGTCAACCTTGAGCCTTGGAGAGATTCGAACCAGCAGAAATTGCAGGCAGCTGTGTTAATAACAGGGTGCATTAAACCACTGTACCATCAAGGCTCGTTCAAATGAATGAATGACTGAATAAATAAATAAATAAATAAATAAGCCCAGTTCCTACAACCATTCTTCCTAGGTTTTAGCCTTTAGTCGTCTGGTTGCTCTTCTCCGCACTCTTTCTAGAGTCTCAACATCTTTTCTTATAGTGTGGTGACCAAAACTGATCACCACATCACCATGTGCTAACCTTCAAGTGACCACGTAGTTTTAATTTAATTTGTGATGTTTTAACATTTTCTTTTTTCAGTATGTTGGTTGAGCATAATGTGCAAACCAGGGAAATGCACAGAACTACGGCTCTGGTGGAAGAACGAACGGTCCATATTTTTAAGGCTGGCTTGGACTCAATTTGCATTCATGGATCCAAGCGCCAAGCCTTACCTGGCAGTCAGATGCCGTCTGGAGCCCATCCCAAAGACTCATGAATTCTGCTTTCATCATAGCTGTGGCTTCATGGTCAGTTCTGGAGCGGTTCCTCAGGAAGGCATCTGCCAGACATGGGTAGAACATTAAAACAATAGTTTGACAAAGTTGAGCTACTGCTTTTCTCCAGATAGTGGTCCGTTTCGTTTAGCAACATGCATTCTCTTTCATCTCATTCTAAATCAATAGCAACATGCAGGGGATATTAGTCCCAAAGGTGCTTTTTCAGGAGGCAACTGGACTTTCTTGGGTTTTTTTAAATTTTTTTTTTATTTGATTTATATGCTGCCCTTCTCCGGAGACTCAGGGCGGCTTACAGTGCGTTAAGCAATAGCCTTCATCCTTTTGTATATTTATACAAAGTCAGCTTATTGCCCCCACAATCTGGGTCCTCATTTTACCCACCTTAGAAAGGATGGAAGGCTGAGTCAACCTTGAGCCTGGTGAGAATTGAACTCGCAGTAATTGCAGGCAGCTGGATGTTAAATGCTGCCTTAATAGGAGGCATTAGCCTCCTACGCCACTCAGGCTGTTTGAAGACGTTTCACTTCTCATCCAAGAAAGAGCCTTGGTGGCACAGCAGACTAAAGTGCTGTTAAGTAGCACCAGCTGCCTGCAATTACTGCAAGTTCAGATCTCACCAGGCTCAAGGTTGACTCATCCTTCCATCCTTCCGAGGGAGGTAAAATGAGGACCCGGATTGTGGGGGCAATAAGCTGACTTTGTATAAAAAAAGAACACCGCTTGGGGTGGGGGGCGCGAAAGCCCTACTAAGCAGGTATATACAAAAGTATGAAGGCTATTGCTTAACACAGTGTAAGGCACCCTGAGTCTCCGGAGAAGGGCGGCATATAAATCGAACCAATAAATAAATAGAGCCTTGTGGCGCAGCAGACTAATAGCCTGTTATTATCATTCAGCTGCCTGCAATTACTGCTAGTTCAAATCTCGCCAGGCTCAAGGTTGACTCAGCCTTCCATCCTTTCTAAGGTAGGTAAATTGAGGACCCAGTTTGTGGGGGCAATAAGCTGACTTCGTATAAAAAATATACAAAAGGATGAAGGCTATTGCTTAACGCATTGTAAGGCACCCTGAATCTCCAAAGAAGGCCGGCATATAAATCAAATTAAAAATAATAATAATAATAAATAAATAAGAAGCTTCTTCAGCTCTGACTGGATGGAGGGGAATGGAAGGATTGATACTCCTTGCAGACAGCTGGTCATTTGCATCCTTTTAGAGGGTCCTTGAAGTACTTGGGAGGTTTATCTGTGTCCTCGGGGTCACCCAAGTCGTGCAAATGGCTGTGGAGCCTTCTTGGCTGCAGGATGTTTTTCTGCCTTGTGTCTCTTCACAGTTGAAGACAGGCAGAGGCTTTTGGGATTCTGTGTTGTCTACATCTCAAACTGAAGTGCACATGGTTCCTGTAGTCTGCAATTGTTCTAAGTAGGCTCCACAGCCATTTGTACTACTTGAGTGACCCTGAGGCAGGTGTAACCTTTACTACCAGTTTGCAACGGGTTCGTGCACGCGCTTGCTTTGCTTGCATGCACACCTTGCTTCTGGGCATGCACAGATTGCTGATGATGATATCTGGGGTGATGGGCGGGGCCTCCTGACAGTTACGAACCGGTCCGAACCAGGAGCAACCCACCACTGCCCTGAGGACACAGATAATAATAATAATAATAATAATAATAATAATAATAATAATAATAATAATAATAATAATAATAATAATTTTATTTCTATACCGCCCTTCTCCCGAAGGACTCAGGGCGGTGTACAGCCTATTTAAAAACACAGACAAAACAACAGTATAAAATTTAAAATAATTAAATAGGTGGCTCAAATTTAAAACCCCAATAAATTTAAATACCCAATTTAAAACTATTGTGTTGATAGCCCGGCCTGGCGGAACAACAGGGTCTTCATTGCGCAACGAAACACCTGGAGGTCGGAGATCTTACGTATTTCCGGGGGCAGTTCATTCCACAGGGCTGGGGCTCCCACAGAGAAGGCCCTCCCCCTGGGTGTCGCCAGCCGACATAACTTGGCTGATGGCACCCTGAGGAGACCCTCTCTGTGGGAGCAGACTTGTCGGTGGGAGGCTACTGGTGGCAGAAGTCGGTCTCGAAAGTACCCAGGTCCTATGCCATGGAGCGCTTTAAAGGTGGTGACCAACACCTTGAATCGCACCCGGAAGACCACTGGAAGCCAGTGCAGCTCGCGCAGGAGGGGTGTCACATGGGCACAACAGGTTGCGCCCATAACCACCCGCGCGGCCGCATTCTGGACCAGTTGGAGCCTCCGAGTGCTCTTCAAGGGGAGCCCCATGTAGAGAGCATTACAATAGTCCAACCGGGAAGTAACAAGGGCATGAGTGACCGTGCGCAGGGCGTCCCGATCCAGAAAGGGCTGCAACTGGCGAATCAGGTGAACCTGATAAAAGGCCCCCCTGGCCACGGCCGTCATATGCTCCCCTTGCTTCAACGATTCTCTAAAACAGGGGTGTCAAACTCACGTCGTCACAGCGGTGTCACACAACGTATCAGGACTTTTCCCCCTTTGCTAAACCGGGCGTGGGCGTGGCCAGCATGTGACGCATCTGGCCCATGGGCCGGGAGTTTGACAGCCCTGCTCTAAAAGGATGCAAACTACCAGCTGTCTGCAAGGAGTATAAATCCTTCCATTCTCCACCATCCAGTCAGAGCTGAAGAAGCTTCTTGGATGAGAAGTGAAACATCTTCAAAGAAAACCAAGAAAGTCCAATTGCCTCCTGAAAAAGCACCTTTGGGACAACCATGACCTGGATGACTGAGAAGCTACAGATTTTTAGCTAACCAATTTGGGATGAAGCCCCTTGTAATGGTGTGGAAGTAGGAATGGATTTCCAGAGGAGAAAAATTGCAGACTACAGGAATCAGGAGCACCACTCAGGTGACCCTGAGGACACAGATAAGCCTCCAAGTGGTGTTGTGACTCCGACCTCCGAGGCCGACTTATCAGAGGGAGAAGGCTCCAAACATGAAGGAGAGGAGTTGGCCAGGCCTCCCTCTCCAGGATCCTCCTCTCTGGCAATGCATCAGGTGTCTCCCGAAGGAGAAGAGAGTGGCCAGGAGCCAGGTATTTCCTCGCAGTCAGACAGTGAAGGAGATAAGTCTTGGCTGGATCCACGCCAGTGTCGGAGAGACAAGCGCACGCAGCAGAAAAGGAGGCGTGCCAGAGATTAAGCTGAGTCACTGGACCACACCCCGCAGGGGATATAAGGGGGTGTGGTGGCCATTCAGGCTCTGTGACAGACAAAACTAAACTACTAGTGAGTCGCATTGTATCTCTGAAACTACGTTATCTGCCTGCTTGGATTTAATATGGACTGGACTTGACATTCCTTTCACTTTGTGTTTTTGTGTGGGTTTATCTACCTCCCTCTGTGAGTAAAGTTCTTGGCAAGCAGCTACTGGGTTGCTGCCAATCCTCTTATCGAAAGATTTTGTTGTCTGCAAGTTTTATTTAACCCCTGGCTGACTGTTTGTGTGCGTGGGTGAGACGGGGACAGAACAAGTGGCCTCAACAACTCTCTAAAAGGATGCAAACGACCAGCTGTCTGCAAGGAATATAAATCCTTCCATTCCCCACCATCCAGTCAGAGCGAAAAAAGCTTCCTGGATGAGAAGCGAAATGTCTTCAAAGAAGGAAGAAAATACAAAGTCCAGCAGCTGGACTTCCTTGAAGTTTTTTTTCCCCCTTTGGAAATATTTCCCTTCTGATCCAAGAAGCTTCTTCAGTTCTTCTTGGATGAGAAGCGAAGCGTTTTCAAAGGAAAAAAAAATCAGGAAAGTCCAGTTGTTTTTTGGAAAAGTACCTTTGGGACAACCATGACCTGGATGATGGAGAAAGTCCCCATAGGCTTTCAGTGGAAATTTAGGTTTTTCCAAAGACTGAACCATTGTTTCTTACATTATGATATTATTCTACCTTCTCTTAAAGGGTACCGACACTAAGGATGGCAGAAGACAAAAGAATCCACAGGTTTTTTTAAAAAATCTAGGATTTAAAAGTTCACCCTATCCCCTTTGGCATCTTTCAGGAAGAATAGAAGAATAGAATATTAATAGAATGATATGATATATTAGAAATATATGTATAAGAGATATATTAAGATAAGAGAGAGAAAATGTATAAGTATGGATTACCAACGCAAAACTGTTGAAAAGAAGAAAGTGTTAATATCTCCCTTTTGTTTTGTTTTTTTAAAAAAACAGTTTAATATAAATATGTTTTTTAAAAAAGAATATTGATAGAATATAATGGATTAACCTGACTAGGTGGCTCAGTGGGTAAGACACTGAGCTTGTCGATCAGAAAGGTCGGCAGTTCGGCGGCTCAGATCCCTAGTACAGGTCTCCTGCATGAGTAGGGGGTTGGACTAGATGACCTCCAAGGTCCCTTCCAAGGTCCCTTCTGTTACTGTTACCTGTTACCTTTCTCCACCATGGATATATTACAAAATGGCACGAGCAACAGGAGGGCCATTCATAAACATCTCAGTTTTCTTTTAAAATAAAAGGCAAAGAAGCGTTGCTAAAATATGAGTGGTTTGTCCAAGCACTTATTAAAAGTTTGATTCCCTACCCACCAATGCTCCATATCACTTCTTTCCAACTAAATGTTCTGTTCTAATAAAATCCTATTAAATGGAAAGACGTCCAAAAGGACCTAAGCAGAAAACTATTGATTCAATGCAGTACCCCAAGGGCAGTGGTGAAATCCAATTTTTTTTACTATTGGTTCTGTGGGCGTGGCTTGGTGGGCGTGGTATGGCTTGGTGGGCGTGGCAGGGGAAGGATACTGCAAAATCCCCATTCCCTCCCCACTCCTGGGGGAAGGATACTGCAAAATCCCCATTCCCTCCCTACTCTGGGGCCAGCCAGAGGTGGTATTTGCCAGTTCTTCGAACTACTCAAAATTTCCGCTACCGGTTCTCCAGAACCTGTCAGAACCTGCTGGATTTCACCCCGCCCAAAGGGTACGTTTTTAAAATCAAAGCCGATAACAAGGAAAGAACATTTAAATTACAGTATGTGATACATAAGAAGCACACAGACTGAGAACTTACCTATTTCATCAATGAAAATGATGCAGGGTTGGATTTTGATTGCCAGAGAAAAAACGGCCGCCGTGAGTTTCTGTGACTCTCCGTACCATTTGTCCATCAAGGTGGGCGCTTGAAGGTTGATGAACCTGCAGTTGGATGCCTGGGCCATTGCTTTGGCAAGAAGGGTCTTGCCACATCCTGGAGGTCCATACAGTAGGACCCCTAAATAAAAGGGAAAGTCATAAGCCTATATTCAGGTGGTTTTCCTACCACCCACCACCTAGAATAGAATAGAATAGAATAGAACAGAACAGAACAGAACAGAACAGAACAGAACAGAACAGAACAGAACAGAACAGAACAGAACAGAACAGAATAGAATAGAATAGAATTCTTTATTGACCAAGTGATTGGACACACAAGGAATTTGTCTTAGGTGTATATGCCCTCAGTGTATGGAAGTATTTTACTAGTGCTAGTTGTCAACTCACAGCCATTAATTGAATCAAAGTTCAAAGTTACAACAGCACTGCAAACAGTGACTTATGACCCGTTCTCCTACTTATGACTACTGCAGCATCCCCATAGTCACATGATCGAACGTCAAGTGCTGTCAATCAGCATGTATTCATGATGGTTACAGCATCCTGGGGTTGGATTGGATTGTCATTTGCAACCTTTCTAGGGAGCTTCTGATGAACAAAACCAATGGGGGAAGCCAGATTCGCTCAACGACCACATGATAACACTCAACAACGATGGCAACAGGTCATAAAATGGGGCATGGCTAAATTAAGAATGGCCTTGCTTAACAACTGAAATTCTGGGCTCAATTTGGCACAAGGACTACCTTTTAGGGGCCTTCCTAAAAGCTGTTGATTTGCCTATTGACATCCATAGACAACAAAATAAAAATTACGTTGACATGGGATGAACTGAGGCAGAAGCTGGAGAGCGGGGGGCCTAAAATGACCTATTTGCCTCTGGACCTCTCAGGACTCTAAAATGAACGTGTCAACTTGCAAAGCTTTCAAGTTGCCATGAGCAGGAGGGAGGGAGAACTGATAGAGCTGATTGAATTCCATAACTGAAGCTGCATTCCATACATTCTTCCTGACCGCCATCAGAAGGAGGGTGTTGGGTTTCACAGCCAGCCAAAGTGGTTAATTGGAGAATGTGATTTATGACATGGCCAGAGAGGAGGGGAGAGACAGGTCATAGGGGAACGTAAATCTACGTGGGATTAGTTCTAACTGCATCCGAATATTGCCGAAATGGTGCTCCTAATAAATGACTGTATTTCTTTTGAAGTTCGGCTCATGGCTCATGAATTAATTAGGGCATCTTTCGGAAACTTCACAGAAGGCATGCCAAGAATACCTTTGGGGGGCTGGCAGAGCTTGGAGTGCTCGAACAAGCGTGTCTTTTGCAAAGGTAAGATCACGGCGTCTCGAAGTTCGCTGACCAGCTCATCTAAGCCTGCAACATCGTTCCAAGTGACCTGAAAATGAGAGAAGGTTATGAAGGGCCGAAATGAGAAAGTGGTTCTGAACCATTTAGTAAGAGCAGCTGAGTTCCCAAGTGGGCCAAATCCAGGGGTGGGCTGCTGGGGGTTCGCAAGGGTTCAG
This sequence comes from Arizona elegans, assembly GCA_022577455.1. Lineage (NCBI taxonomy): Eukaryota > Metazoa > Chordata > Lepidosauria > Squamata > Colubridae > Arizona > Arizona elegans. The sequence goes on from JAKOOJ010000048.1 coordinate 191,527, forward strand.
GAGAACCTCTAGCTCAGATTCTGTGAGTTCGGAGAACCCCCCCCAAATCCCACTCCTGGCTGACAGTGAGAACAATCAACCCACGGAACAGAAGTTGCCTTCAGAAGTTGTGGGAGCTTCATCACTGGAGGCTTTCAAGAAGAGACTTGGTGGTGACTTGAAATGGTGTAGGGTCTGCTGCTTGGGTGGGTGGGGGGAGGTTGGACTAGATCAGGGGTGGGCTTCAAAAATTTTAGCAAGGGGTTGTCTTCCTGGTTGCTGGGTGGACGTGGCCATGGTGGGCGTGGCATAGTCGGCCTCTTGTACCAAGGCAGGGGGGGCATCTTTGCCTTCCCCAGGCTCCGGAAGCTTTTCTCGAGCCTCTGGGAGGACAAAAACGGCCTCCCCAGGCTCCACAGGCCCTCTGGAGGCCAGAAACGGGACCCTTTCTGGCCTTCCCGAACTTCTGGTAGGCCCATTTTTCACCCTCCCTGAGCTTCTGCGCGTACCCTGCACTTACCTGCATCCAAAACAGGCTGCGTGGGGACTCCTGGGAGGGGCGGGGTGGGGTAGGCGGGGCCAGCCAGGAGTGGGATTTGAGGGTTCTCTGAACTGCACAGAATCTTAGCTAGAGGTTCTCCCGAACCCATGCGAACCTCCAGCAGCGAACTCCTGGACTAGATGACCTACAAAGTCCCTTCCAACTCTGTTAATGTTAATCTGCTTTAAGGAAACTTTTCATGCTGTTGCCACCATCGTCTTTGAGTTTGCTCAGCAGCCAATCAAGGGCCAAATTGCTCTTTCCAGTTGTCCAGCTACCTGCAGATAGAATCGCAAGTCATTGTTGATGCTGGGCAGGGGTGAGTTCTACTTACCTTTACCACCTGTTCGCAATGGGATCGCGTTGCACAGATTGCTGCGCAGATCGCTGATGACGACATCCAGGGCGGTGGGCGGGGCCTCCTGCCGGTTTTACTACCGGTTCTTGCGAACTGGTCCGAACCAGGGGCAACCCACCACTGATGCTGGGACAAGGGAAGCAGCCGTTCTCCCTCTTACCTTTATGTCCCTGGGAACCACCAAATGAGCGACAATGTTCATCTCGTGCTCCGTCAGCTTCAGCTTCTCTATTCCAATCTGCTTCATCAGGTCTTCTGCCTGTCCGAGGAGATCAAAAAGGGTGGGTGGGATTAAATTCAGGTATAATTTCAAGGTTGAAACCTGCTGTTTAGCTTGACGGGGCACTTTCGTTTTAATGAGCTGTAATTGCTGACTAAGAAGCAAGCACAATTATTTTGAGGAAATTATGCCAAATAGAATAGAAGAGAAATAGGAATAGGAATAGGAATAGGAATAGGAATAGAAATAGAAATAGGAATAGGAATAGGAATAGGAATAGGAATAGGAATAGGAATAGAATAGAATTCTTTATTGGCCAAGTGTGATTGGACACACAAGGAATTTGTCTTCAGTGCATATGCTCTCAGTGTACATAAAAGAAAAGATACGTTCATCAAGAATCATCGCACCGCCATTGCTACCGGTTCTCTGAACCACCAGCCATAATAGCTACCGGATCGCCCGATCCAGTCCGAACCGGGAGGATTTCACCGCTGGTTTTCCTCACCCTGACCCAACATTCTAGCCAAATTGCCTGGGAATTTGTGGAACTCTAAGCTCATCGCTTCTAAATAGATCAGTCTGGAGGAAGGCTATTATAGAACGCTTACATGCACAGACAGGAAGACTGTGATAATTATTTCCTGGAAGGAAATGTTCCGTTGTGTTTTATCACCACATCCAGCATAACACAAAGGAGGAATGCCCATGATCAGAGATGTTTTAGCCTGTTTTGCGCAGTAAGGGTTGAAAGAAATATTATCTCCTAGCGGGCTATCCATTCATTTCTCAACCTGATTCTTTTGCTAGATCTTGGGATTGTTGGTAATTTCCTTTGCAGTTTTGTTATGCAATATCTCACAGCATCTCTACAGTTCTGGCTCGGACAAAACTAAATATGTCCCACCCTTCTTTGTTCCTATACATACCAAACTCCCAACTTTTCAACTGAGCTTCATCTCAGCTGTCACTACCTATGACTCAATGTAGACCATAATAGTTGAGTTGGTTCAATTCACTGGTCTTCAGTAGCAAAAGCAATAGCACTTATATGCCGCTTCACAGTGCTTTTACAGCTGTCTCTAAGTGCTTTACAGAGTCATCCTATTGCCCCCAACAATTTGGGTCCTCATTTTACCCACCTTGGAAGGATGGAAGGCTGAGTCAACCTTGAGCCTGGTGAGATTCTAACTGGCAATTTGCAGGCAGACAGCAGACAGCAGATGTAGCCTGCAGTACTGCACTCTAACCACTACGCCACCAGAATGAAGAATGAGAAAGGGAATAAGAGAGGGAGGGAGGGAGGGAGGAAGGAAGGATAGCAATAGTACTTGGACTTACAGTATATACTGCTTTACAGTGCTTTACAGCCCTCTCTAAGCGGTTTACAGAGTCAGCCTCTTGCCCCCAACAATCTGGATCCTCATTTTACCGAACTCAGAAGGATGGAAGGCTGAGTCAACCTTGAGCCTGGTGAGATTTGAACTGCCAAATTGCAGGTAGCTAGCAGTCAGCAGAAGTAACCTGCAGTACTGCACTCTAACCACTTGCCATCATGGCTCATAAGTAGATTGTTTTATGCTTCTAGTACCCATCACAATGTTTTTGCTTCTGCTTTTTTAAAAAAAAAAAAATAGAAAGGCAACTAAGGACACAGCAAATGAAAAAGAGTTTAAGAAGGACCAGTGATTCTGTTAGAACTTGTCAAAAATATTAGACCAATCATGATTAAATAGTGGCTTTAATTTAACCATGGGAACCCAGCCGCAAAACATACTTCTAGTACGTACTCTTTTCTTCAACTGGATTCTTTGCTTCTGGGCTGGGTCTAGGGCATCCGAGACCCACTTTATACTGAAGTAGGTGGTGGCTCCGAAGACAGCCACACGGAGAAGAACGAGGCAAGCTTCATTCCGTGTTAGGGGGCGAGTCAGGAAGTCCTTGGACAGTTCCCCCAGCAATATCTCCAAAGTGTTTCTAGCTCCCAAACTGGAACCTAGATTAAAAATGTAAAATGGTACGGAGATAGGAGAGGTTAGACTATAAAGATAAACTCCTGAAGCCATTCATCAGCATTTAGTACTGCTGTTAAATTATGAAATTATAGAAGAAAAATCTGTCAACTATAAAATGAGTGCAGGTCTCTACAGTAGTGGCCAAAATTGTTTTGGGAAAAGTGTATTTTTCTTTCTTTTCTTTTCTTTTATTGAATTTGTATACCACCTTGCTCCCGAAGGATTCAGGGCGGTGAACAGCCATGGAATTAAACATATAAATACAAAATTTAAAATAAATTAAAACGAATTAAATAATTTGGCTGAACAAATTTAAAACCCCAATAATTTAAAACCAGATTTAAAATTTCCATTTAAAAAGGGGAAAGATTTAGGTCAGGCCGGCTTGGTGAAATAGGAAGGTCTTAAGCGTGCGACGGAAGGTATGCAGATCCGGGATCCTCCGTATCTCCGGGGGGAGCTCGTTCCAGATAGTATTTTTGAGGTTTGATGGCTAATAACAGCACTTTTTTTTTTTGGAGTGTCAAGATAATCCTATTCCACTTCTGGAATGGCCTGGGAATAGCCCAGACCTTAACCCAATTGAAAATCTATGGAGCCGACTACAGAAACTTGTTAGTCCGAAGCGACCCAGCAATACAACCCAGTTAATAGAAGCAATCCTTCAATCTTGGTTTCACATTATAACAGTTGCAGAACTAAAAGACTTGGTTCACTCCACGTTGTAAGGCCGTCATTCATGCTAAAGGTTACCCAACTAAGTATTAACTGACATGGGGATGTTTTTTGTATATCTCCTTTTTTCTACATGTTTCACTTTTCTTCTTTATGCTGTAACTGCTATTCTAATAGCAAATCCTTCATAAAAGTTATTGCATTACATTCTTGGTTAAATTATCTTTCCATTGATATATAATTTTATGCTACTACTCCAAAAAAAGTGGTGTTATTAGCTAGTTTTAGAAAATACACTTTTCCCAAAAGGTTTCCACAATTTTGGCCATTACTGTATCTAGAGCAGGGATGTCAAACTTGTGTCATCATGTCAGAGTCACGTGATGTATTGGGACTTTTTTCCCCTTCGTTAAACTGGGTGTGGGCGTGGCCAGCGCTTGACGCATCTGGCCCGTGGGTCACAAGTTTGACAGCCCTGATCTAAAGTAGTTTGGATCATGCAATATAAATTCTTCAATTGTATCTTTGCCAATAACATAGTCCCATGCTATAACAACAGGAAAATGAATAATCGCTCACAGGTAGAGTGTGTATGTTATATGGAAAAAATCCCAGATTACACTCTTAGAACTTCCAAATAAGATTTGGATTTCCTGTCTAAAATCTTTCAGGGTTGTAGTCAAGTCACTAAAATTGAGCTAGATATAGTTTGCTCCACGTAAGGCAGTGCTGACTGCTTGGGTTCTCACAATACTCCAAAATAACAATGTTGGTTTGATATGTAAGATACACTAAGCCACAAAATAGCCAACCATATTTCAGCCTAACATGTTGAATCAGTTTACATTTCTAATTGTGGCTATGTAAAAATTATGCCATATCATCATCATCATCATCATCATCATCATCATCATCATCATCATCTAGACCAGGGGTCTCCAACCTTGGCAACTTTAAGACTTGTGGACTTCAAGTCCCAGAATTCCCAATGCCTGCACCAGGAAACTGTGCTATTCCCTAAGTCATGTTGTGACTGACTGGTTGGCTTTAACGTCTTGCTGGAACCAAATAACCGAAGCTTGCAAATTTATACTCTTTTTGCAATAAATAAGAGAAGCTGCTTGTGGATTTATGTAAAAAAATAATAATAACAATAATCATTTTAAAAACACCCAGTGGTTTAGCATAGTCGGAGATTTGACGCAAGTGGTATGACAGGATGCTTCCCCCCCCCCATGTGACCTCCAAACAGGGACATCCTCGGAGGAGGGGAAGGAGGATTGGAAGGCGAGGCATCCTGTTTTAATGGAGATCTCGGGTCTCTGTCTCTCTGTGTGTGTGCAATCCTTGGCGAATCGGGAGGGACACTTTTTAAGGCCGATAATCCCGGGGACTTGTTGTTTTGCTCCCCAGATTATTTGGTCCCCAAATTATTGGCCTTAATTTGTCCCTCCCGGTTCGCAACAAGACTTGTAACATGTCGTACCGGCAGGAGAACGGGCGGCTTCTGTCGCTGACCATAGTGCTGAAAAGGACTGGGATGAGGCCGCAGCGCGCAGCGCCCTCCCCAAAAGAACGAGACTCACCCATCCGTCGCTCTCGCCGCCTCTCCAGTCGGCTAAACTCCTCGCGTAGAAAGAAACAAGAGCCGTGGGGGAGAAAAAAAATCCTTCCTACTTCACTGCTCCTGACTTCTGCGCATGATGATGGAGCTTGAAATCAAACGGTTGGCTGCCTATGAATGGAGCAACCTAGGTAAGGCTGAGCGCCAAAGACTTGAGGCTTTTGAACTCTGGTGATGGAGAAGACTCCTGCGAGTCCCTTGGACTGCAAGGCCATCCGACTAGTCAGTCCTAGAGGAGATCAACCCTGACTGCTCTTGAGAAGGCTAGATCCTGAAGAGGAAACTCAAATGTTAGGGCCTACTTACTTTGAAAGTAAGACCATAAGGAAGGCTGAGCAGCGAAGAATGGAGGCCTTGGAACTCTGGTGCTGGAGAAGACTCCTGTAACTCCCTTGGACTGCAAGGCGATCCAACCGGTCAGCCCTAGAGGAGATCAACCCTGACTGCTCTTTAGAAGGCCAGATCCTGAAGATGAAACTCAAATACTTTGGCCACCTAATGAGAAGGAAGGACTCCCTGGAGAAGAGCCTAATGTTGGGAAAGATTGAGGGCAAAAGAAGAAGGGGACGGCAGGGAACGAGGTGGCTGGATGGAGTCACGGAAGCAGTCGTCGTGAGCTTAAATGGACTCCAGAAGATGGTAGAGGACAGGAAGGCCTGGAGGAACGTTGCCCATGAGGTCGCGATGGGTCAGACATGACTTCGCAACTAACAGCAACAGGTAAGGCTAGAGCTGAGTTTTGCTTTGGGGTTTTAACACACGCCCCCGGTTTTAAGAAACAAAATGTCATTTGTTAAAATCGAAATTCAGCCCAGAGATTTATTATTTATTTAATCAATTTATATCCCTCCCTTCTCCAAGTGGACTCAGGGCGGTGCACAGCCAGAACTAAAACACATACCAATTCAAAATTTATTTATTTTTTTTAAAAAAAGAATTATATGGCTTTGGCTCAAAATTTAAAACATTCAAACTAAAACCCATTGACAATTTAAAAAGCTAAAAAAATCTCCCTCTCTGGACTGCTTATCTGACTGCCCTTGTGTAGAAAATATCTCCTACCATCGGGCAGGAGATATAGCAGCATAGCCAGCCGAACGAATAGGCCGAAAAATAGCTTTGATCTGTGGGCCATCAGAATTCTGAATGCAACATAACACCACAATTAGGTTTAATATGATAGACTTGCAGGGCCAGTGCAAGTGCAACATGTTCATCCCGGTGTAATATGATATAATATTATATATGTCTGTATATGGGGATGTGTGCTAGTTATTACTTATTTGGGTTTAGGGATTTCTTTTTCTTTTATTTATTGAGTTATTGAGATATATTCTGTGTTTCGGGGGTGGGCAGCTGTACCAAGGGAGGGTCATTCAACCTCATTATACACATGTTGTGCATTGAGAATAAGGGTTTGATTTGAAAATGCATATGCTGGTCTGTATGTAGGATGTATGGGAAGCCCCTAACAAGGGACATCTATTTATGTTAATTCAGAAGGAAGAATTCAGCAGGATTTACTCCCAAGTTCTTCACTAAAGGTATCTTCATTGAGGAACATTTCAATCTGAAGTAACTTTATCAAGTTCAGTGGGACTTTTATAGCCAGAGAGTCCTATCTGTATTGTACAGATAAGCTGTGAAGGTTGAAATCTTATTTACCTGAGAATATGTCTCACTGAACCAAACAGAATTCAAGTGCACTCATTATTTCAGTTGATGATATCTTGCAGATTAATTTGAGACCCTGTAGGGAAGAAACCTACATACAGGGAGAATGCTTTGAAATACAAAGCCTTCTTCAGACACAACAGTTCCTTACCTTCTTTTTTAGGGCTACCAGATCTGAGTTGCAAGAATCCAGATGACTAAATGGCAGACATGTCAGAGTATTTTTTTTTTTTTTTGAATGTCTTTGTTGCTATTTAATGATTGCCTGAGTTTTTGCAATCTGGCTTTGCACATTGGTTGCCAGTTTTTTTAATTTGAGTTTGCTGTCAGCATTTCTGCTTACACAGTCATATACTTGGCAGTTGAGTAATTCAGATTCATAATCACTCTGGCCTAAGAAATTAAATTACTCTAGGATAATTGATTCTTGAACTTGGGTGACTTTCAGTAAGATAAGTTATTTCTCTGCAATGGCATCCATAGCAAGGGAAAATGCCTTATTGGTGCCACATATGGAATGGCATCAAATATTTGTCCCTACATTTTTTTTCTTTGCATCATATATCTGTTGCATCAGCACCCTTCCACTCCTGGGATCAGTTTGTTTATTTATTTATTTATTTATTTATTTATTTATTTATTTATTCAATTTGTATCCCGCCCTTCTCCTAGTGGACCTACGGCGGTGCACAGCCAGAACTAAAACACATACCAATACAAAATTTAAAATTTTTAAAAGAATTACATGACTTTGGCCCAAAATTTAAAACATTCAAACTAAAACCCATTGACAATTTAAAAAGCAAAAAAAAAAAAAAGCTAAAGGGTGGCGGGGGGCTTTACACGTCAGCCCTGCTTGATGGAAAAGAAAAGTTTTTAGGGCACGGTGAAAAACCCGGAGATCCGATATCCTTCGTATCTCTGGGGGCAAATTGTTCTAGAGGGCAGGAGCTGCCACAGAGAAGGCCCTTCCCCTGGGGGTCGCCAGCCAACATTGCCTGGCTGACGGCACCCTGAGGAGTCCCTCTCTGTGGGAGCGTACTGGTCGGTGGGAGGCTATCAGCGGCAGAAGGGGGTTCCGCAAATACCCAGGTCCCATGCCATGGAGCGCTTTAAAGGTGGCTTGAAGTGTACCCGGAAGACCACTGGAAGCCAATGCAGCTCACGCAGGAGAGATGTCACACGGGAGCACCCCCTCGCTCCCATAATCCCCCGCGCGGCCGCATTCTGCACCAGGGGAGCCCCATGTAGAGAGTTTCTGGATGTGACTGCTTTATCACTGGTTTTAAAAAGAGTTGGGAGTGAAGTTGGAGTTGCTATCTGTAGATGCAGTCATGCAAACAAACTCCCCATATCACATATATTCAGATATTCATTCATATACATATTACAGCTGCTTGTGATAATTAAGCCACATTCTTCATCCCACCAAGGCTCTTTGAAAAAGCAAATGGAGCTAGTTGTCAAAGCCTTATATGGCTCACGACTGGATTAACGGAGGAACTGCATTTTTCCAAGAGTCTCTACCTATCCAACTCTTTTTATTATCATTATTTTTTTATTTTAAGTACAAATAATACAAACATAGTTACATATACATCTAAAGAGCCTCGGTGGTGCAGAGGACTAAAGTGCTGTTAAGTGCTAGCACTTAGCTGCCAGCTGCCTGCAATTAGTGCAAGTTCGAATCTCACCAGGCTCAAGGTTGACTCAGCCTTCCATCCTTTCGAGGTGGGTAAATTGAGGACCCGGATTGTGGGGGCAATAAGCCAGCTTTGTATAGAACAACACCACTTAGGGGGGACCGAAAGCCCTAATAAGCAGGTATATACAAAAAAGTATGCAGGCTATTGCTATAATGCATTGTAAGCCGCCCTGAGTCTACGGACTAATAAATAAATAAATAAATGCAAAACAAAAAAAAAAGGAAAAATACAAATATTACAGTGCACCCTACCCCCGGAGACCATTTCTCCACCCCCTTATATTTCTTCTTCTGTAACAACTAAAAGATATACAATATATTCCAATTGAAATATATTCCAATCTAAAACATCATATATTCTTGAGTAGGTTTATTCCCTTTGCCTTCCACCAACACTGATTTTATAAAAAGAAGAGCCTTGATGGTACAGTGGTTTAATGCACCCTGTTATTAACACAGCTGCCTGCAATTTCTGCTGGTTCGAATCTCTCCAAGGCTCAAGGTTGACTCAGCCTTCCATCCTTTCTAAGGTAGGTGAAATGAGGACCCAGTTTGTGGGGGCAATAAGCTGACTTTGTATAAAATATACAAAAGAATGAAGGCTATTGCTTAACGCATTGTAAGCCGCCCTGAGTCTCCGGAGAAGGGCGGCATATAAATCAAATTAAAAAAAAAAATCCCCCCATATTTCATTATAATTGTTTTGATCGTCTCTTTTTTAATTTTAATTTCTGTTGTTAATTTATCATTTGTTGCCATACTCCAAATTTGTTTTAAATTTACTAAAATAACTCAGTCTTTTCCAAACAAAGGCTGTTAATAAACTTTCTTAACAGCCTACAACAAACCAAAGATAAAGTAATCACAATCTTACTAAGGTTGGCAGAAAGCCCAGAAGCAATTTGCAGAGAATCCAGACGCGAAGGAGAATGAACTAAAGTTGTTCCCTACAACTTGCTTCAGTTGACAGTCCTCCTTAAATAGGCTAAGGGAGTGGCCAATTAGCCCCAAGCCTTACTCTCGAGGAAACCTCCTCCTGGGAGCCACTCCTGCCTTTTGGCAGCTCTGCGCGCCCGTGCATCGAGAAGAGGCTCCTCCTCTTCATCCTCTTCACTTAAAGGAGCTTCTGGAGGTTCTGAAGGCCCTGGCTGAATCTCCGCTTCTGGCACCACATCTTCTCCAGCCTCCTCACTGTCCGACTCGAGTGCCAGCTGCACAGGCTGCTGGTGCAGCACACCAGCCTCCTCGCTGTCAGAATCAGCTACAATCTGCACAGGTTGCTGACGGGCCACAACAATATTTCATTCTACCTATCCAATTCAATATAGCAGATTGGGCATGCCGCAGACGCCATCAGCAAAGAGAATTGGCTGGCAGAGATCAAAAAACCCAGCCCTTTTCTGCATCTGTTCTGTTTTTAGAAAATTGTCTCACTGAACAGACTGTGGTTCCAACCTGTATATGTAACTTATTTCAAACATTCTATTGGATTGTGAATAATTTTTTTTAAAAAAAATGAAATGTAGATGTCAGGAAAGATAATAAATAATTAACAATCATTAGGTGTAACCAGAGGTGGGTTTCAACAGGTTCTGACCAGTTCTGGAGAACCGGTAGTGGAAATTTTGAGTAGTTCAGAGAATCCGTAGTAAAAATTCTGACTGGCCCAGTCCACATCTATTCTCTGCCTCTCAAGTCCCAGCTGATCGGGAGGAAATGGGGATTTTGCAGTAACCTTCCCCTGGATTAGGATGGGAATGGACATTTTACAGTATCCTTCCCCTGGAGTGGGGTGGGAATGGAGATTTTACAGTATCCCTCCCCTGCTACACCCACCAAGCTATGCCACGCCCACCAAGTCATACCCACAGAACCGGTAACAAAAATTTTTTAAACCCACCACTGGGTGTAACACACATTCCTAGGTATGTGAAATGAAATTGAAGCACTGCCCCTTTAAGTATGCACAAAGACGGTAAAAAAAGGAATTGCACAGTCATGGCCACCATCTTAACTTTTTTGACAGAGAGAGAGGGGTCTGCCTTGGTTTCTTGTAGCATTGAGAAACCATTAAATATTTTAACAAATTCCAGACAACCTGGTTCATTTAGCCCATAATGCACTCACCCACCGAGATACATGAAAGATTCTCTAGAAATATTAAACCAGGGTTCATTGATTGCACTAAGTCATGGCTCATTTATCCACATTTTATTCTTTAATTGACAACTGCCTGAGATTTACACCCTGAGCCAAAAGCAAACAAGCCAGGATTGTGGCTTGTTTGTTGCAAAAGTTTTGTTGCAAAAGGTGAGGATCCCTGTTCAAACTGGCAATGAAAAGTATAGAGACAGCCTAGTACATTTACAAATCTGAATGTCCACCTGCCGTATTTATTGTTTTTTTTTATTATTATTTCAAATCAATAGATATTTGCATATAGTCAAAGATTAAATGTTGTACCATGTGGAGAGGTTGCTTCAGTTTCTGCTCACTGATTGAAACAGAATTTGAGTGATGCCTACCCTAAATGCTGAAAGTGGGTAATTAAAAAAAAAAGCAAAACAAATGTGAACAAATTTGTGGGGTCCTTGTGCTCTCTGAGCATGGTTGTTTCTTGCAGACGTTTCCTTACCCAACTAGGTAACATTATCAGTGCCCATGTTATGATGTTACAATTTAATTATTTGCAGAAGCCAAAGACATGCATAGCAAACCAGACCACAGGGACAGCGAAGAAGGCTGCAAATGATCATCTTATAAAACCTATCGTAGCTTGATGACTGCCCGGTATTATCTAGTCGGTAAAATGAACCGTCTGCAAGTAAATTAAATAATTAAATTAAATTAAATTAAATTAAATTAAATTAAATTAAATTTTAAATTAAATTAAATTAAATTAAATTAAATTAAATTAAATTAAATTAAATTAAATTACCAGGCATACAGAAGACCAAGTACCCCACAGTTCAACCTGGAGCTACAAATATTCTTTTGTATAGTCTTGAGCGTTTGCAGAATAAAAAGTGGTTTTAAGCTGTTGCTTCTGTAGAAGAATAACAGTGTCACCAGTCTTGGACACATCAAACAACCCAACTCCCCTCAACAAGACTAACTCAAGCAATAGACTTCATTTCCCACCACCCCCTCAAATCGAAACCCTGCGCATGCTCAGAACAGCCACCGCGAAAAAAAAAGCGCCTCTTTGGAACAACGGCCGCACTCCCCGGGCACGCTTCTGCAACTTTCCTTCCTCTCATGAATGGACCGTACCATTGAAGAGAGGTTCGGCAGAAGGCAGAGTAATGGGTTAAGGATTAGTCGAGCATCCTTACTACAATAAATCCAGGTAAATAATAATAAAAAAAATATTTATCCCATGGAGGCCAACGCAGCCGCTTCGAGTAAGGATTATTTCGCCTGCCCCCTCCCCCCCACGCTGTGATCAGACTTGGACGGCTCCAAAAGGGAGGCGGACGCCGAACGCGAGATCTTCTCCAATAGGAGGGCGGGAGGGTGGAGTGGCGGGGGCCGCACCTAATGAGCGGCCGGAGGAGAGGCGTGAAGGTGCGGCTCGCGCTCGAGGCGGCGTGGCGTGAGCTGTGGGGGAGGGGAGAGGAGAGGGGCTTCTTCCCTGGCTGAGGGGGGGAGTTGGGCCTCGCTCCAGGCCTAAAGCAGCGGCGGCCTCTGAGGCGTCCAGGCAGGTTGGCTTCGCCTGAGGGAGAGGAGGCGTCTACTCGGAAGGAAGCCCCTCTGAAGGGGGTAACGCCCAGGTAAGCGGTGGGCGGCTGGCTGGAGGCTTCGGGGTCTCCAGGACACTTTTCGGCCCTCTGGCCCTCTTGACCTCCTGAACGCCCAACTTCCCTCTTTCCGCTCAGTTCTTCAAAATGGACAGGGATTGGTTGCTTGCTTGGTTGAGTGTGTGTGTATGTGTATGTATTTGTATATATGTATATATGTATGTATGTGTATACGTATATGTGTGTATATGTGTACATATGTGTGTATGTATGTATGTGTGTATGTATGTATGTATATGTGTATGTATGTATGTGTATATGTGTATGTATGTGTATATATGTGTATGTATTTGTATATGTGTATATATATGTGTGTGTATATGTATGTATGTGTATACGTATATGTGTGTATATGTGTACATATGTGTGTATGTATGTATATGTGTATGTATGTATGTATATGTGTATGTATGTATGTGTATATATGTGTATGTATTTGTATATGTGTATATATATGTGTGTATATGTATGTATGTGTATACGTATATGTGTGTATATGTGTACATATGTGTGTATGTATGTATATGTGTATGTATGTATGTATATGTGTATGTATGTGTATATATGTGTATGTAAGTATGTGTATATATGTGTATGTATGTGTATATATGTGTATGTATTTGTATATGTGTATATATATGTGTGTGTATGTATGTGTGTATGTGTATATGTATATGTGTATATATGTATGTATGTGTATATGTATATGTGTGTATATGTGTATATATGTGTATGTAAGTATGTGTATATATGTGTATATATGTGTATGTATGTGTATATATGTGTATATGTGTGTATGTGTACATATGTGTATGTATGTGTATATGTATATGTGTATATATGTATGTATGTGTATATATCTATATGTGTATGTGTGTGTATGTGTATATGTGTATATGTGTATGTATAATTGTGTGTGGATGTATATGTGTATATGTGTCTATATGTATATATGTGTATATGTGTGTGTATATATGCATGTGTATGTATATGTGTATGTATGTGTATATGTATATGTATATATGTCTATATATATATGTATATATGTGTACATATGTGTATGTTTATGTGTATATATGTGTATGTGTGTATGTATAATTGTGTGTGTGTGTGTGTGTATATGTGTGTATGTATATGTGTGTGTGTGTGTGTGTATGTATTCTTCTTGTGCCATATCCGTCATCAGATGTTGGCGATCCTATTTTTGTCAACAGCCGCATGAAAAAGTGCTGCTGAATTTTGTGCAAACCGGTCCCTTAGATTTTGAAGCCATGATATTCTTCTTCTGCCTGGCCCTCGTTTGCCTTCAATCTTTCCTTGGAGGATTAAGTGAAGGATGCTATATTTTTCCAGGTGTTGCATCACATGTCCAAAATATTCTAACTTTTGCTTTTTAATGGCTTTGGTTATTTCCCTTGGCTTTCCCAGGCGGCTTATCACCTGGTAGATTAATGGGTTGTTTGCTGACGACCATGTTCTTGGTTTTTGAGGTGTTAAGCTTCAAGGCATATTTTTCAGATATTTCTGAGACTCTGTTGATGAGGAGCTGAAGGTCTTCATGCTTCCTGGCAAGCAGAACTGTATCATCTGCATATCTAAAATTGTTGATCTGAACACCGTTTACTTTGAGACCAGCAACAATGTTTTCCAGTGCTTCGTTGAAAATTGACTCAGATGTATATATGTCTGTGTATACACATACATACACCTATGTATATATGTGTGTGTGTGGATAGCATGGGTATATATGTGTTTGGGTAGATACATACTTTCTCTTGAGAGCAGGCAACAGAATTTCATTTTTAAATTCTGTAGGGCAGTGTGCTCACAGTTAAAAAAAAAAACCCTTGACAAAAGTTAAAAGTTAAAGAGATTGTACAGCCCTTTTACCAGAATCATATAGGGCAGATGTGTCCAACCTTGTCAACTTTTAACACTTGTGGACTTCAACTCCTGGCTGGGGAATTCTGGGAGTTGAAGTCCACAGGTCTTAAAAGTTGCCAAGGTTGGATACTCCCTGATATAAGGTTGAGCAGGTGGTTGGACTAGATGACCTTCAATATCCCTTCCAATCTTATTAGTCTATGTCAGGGATGTCAAACTCGCGGCCCACAGGCCAGATGCATCATGTGCTGGCCATGCTCATGCCTGGTTTAGTGAAGGGGGGAAAAAGTGATACGTCACATGATGACGCCGTGATGCTGTGAGTTTGATACCCCTGGTCTATGATTTATTGTAAACTAACCAAGGAATGAACCAACCTAGAATTAAGGAAAAATTTCCTGACAGCTAGAACAATTAATCAGTGTGACAGCTTGCCTCCAGAAATAGTTAATGCTCCAACACTGGAGGCTTTTTATGAAGAGAGTGGACAGCCATTTGTCTGAAATGGTAGAGGGTTTCCTGCCTGAGTTGGGGGTTGGACTGGAGCAGTGGTTCTCAACCTGTGGGTCGGGACCCCTTTGGGGGTCGAATGACCCTTTCACAGGGGTCGCCTAAGACCATAGGAAAACACATATTTTCAATGGTCTTAAGAATAATTTTATGGTTGGGGGTCACCACAACATGGGGAACTGTATTAAAGGGTCGCGGCATTAGGAAGGTTGAGAACCACTGGACTAGAGGATCTCCAAGGCCCCTTCCAACTCTTGTTATTTATGCTCTAGATTGGCTGGACAAGATAGTGTTGGCTAGGAGAGGTTTTCTGTAGGATGCTCATATGCGGACTTATTTATTTTATTTTATTTAATTTATATACTGCCCTTCTCCCGAAGGACTCAGGGCGGTGAACAGCCATAATAAAACAGTGTACAAAAGAGAATTTAAAAGCAGATTAAAATAATTAAGGCCGAATTTAAAACTCTCATTTAAAACCAATTTTAAAACCCCATTAAAACCAAATTAAAACCATTTATTCCATCAGAGCGGCTTGCTGGAATAACAGGGTCTTCACTGCATGACGGAAGGCGCAGAGGTTGGGGATCCTTCGTATGTCTGGGGGCAATTCATTCCAGAGGGCAGGGGCCCCCACAGAGAAGGTTCTCCCCCTGGGGGTCGCCAGTCTACATTGTTTGGCTGACGGCACCCTGAGGAGGCCCTCTCTGTGTGAGCGTACCGGTCGGTGGGAGGCAATCGGTGGCAGAATGCGGTCTTGTGGATACCCAGGTCTAGGGCTTGTTGCAACTTATGTGGTCTGGTCTTGCTACATGTGCCTTTTGCTTCTGCAAATGCTTGTACTCTATATCTTCCTGAAATGCATGTTTTCTCCCAAGCAGGACCATGTACCCCACAAGGCCAGTGTTTCGGGGTGGAGCCATGTTTCAGATGTCTCTGCCTGGGCAAAGGGCGGAATCTCAGCCACAGGGGGCTGAGATTAGAGAAACTGCAGACATTTGGGGCAAAACCTTTCTTTCAACAGTCAAGGCAGAAAGAGGATACTCATCACCAAGAGGTGCCCCAAAGGTGAATAGATGATTTTTACAGTAGAAGTTGATACCACATTTCTGCTAGAAAGGAAATAGATTGAGCCTGAAACTTATTGAATGTATGGTATTTTACTCATTTGGCTGGAATAGTATATAGGCAGTTGGTTTCATAAAATGCATGGTTTTGCTGAAACTGAAGAGACAGTTGAAATTAAATGATATTTCAGCCCAAGGACATAGTATGCAAGTCTCCCCACCCCCAAATCTCCACCAATAAATACCGTGTTTTTGGGAGTATAAGACGCACCTTTTTCCCCCAAAAAGGAGGGTGAAAATCTGGGTGCGTCTTATACTCTGAATGTAGCCCTGCCCAGCCTCGCAAACAGAGATTTCAGAGCCTTAAAGAAGCTTCAGAAAAAAAGCCTCAGAAAGGCTTTTATCTAAAATAATATGGCAAGCAACAAAAGAAGAATCAGTAAAGGTTCTAACCAAACTATGCCAACAAATCTGGAGAATGACACAATAACCAACTGATCGGAAGAGGTTAATCTATATACCAATACCATAGAAAGGAGATTGAACAGAGTAGTCCTTCAGAAAAAAAGCCTCTAAAAGAAGCTTTAAAAAAAGCCATTTTTTTCTGAAGCTCTTGTTTCGGAGGCTTCAGAGGCAGAAAAAAAAGCAAGGCACAGAGCTCACAACAAAAGAACCTGTTGCTAACATTCACCTCTGGAACAGCTGATTGGGGGTATTCTGGGAGGCGATCCACCCACCAATCAGCTTTCTTCTTATTTTCCTTCCCAAAAACTAAGATGCATCTTATACTCCGGTGCGTCTTATATTCCGAAAAATACGGTAATATTCCCTATTTGGGAAGTGGATGGTTTCTTTCCTCCAAAGATCAGGCTTCTGTAGGAGATAAAGGGGAGGACACTTTTAAAACCATAAATAATTTAAACCTGATGTGGACACGGTTGCTAAGAACTGTCTCTTGACTGCAAAAACAATTATTGCAATTTTTGGTCAGCTACTAGATGTCATTCAAAAAGTAGATGGACTTAAGGCTATAATGAAAAAACATGTAACTACACTTGTCATGTTACCAAGCTAGTTGCTCCAGCACATACTAGCACAAGACTTCACATGTATGGAATTTCCAAAGACAAGCTAGTCTTGCAGGAGACAGGATTTTGCTGCAGATTGCAATGTATCCTCTAAATAAAGGTAGGTGAAAAATAGATGAGGAGTACAAGTCCCTCTCACAACAGCTTCACCACAAGAGTATCTTCCACCAAACTTATTCAAATCTCTTGGCTTTCTAGATGGAAACATTTTGAGAGAATAATATTGGCTTTTAGCCATCTTTGGTTAGAGTGCAGTACTGCAGGCTACTTCTGACTGCCGGCTGCCTGCAATTTGGCAGTTCAAATCTCATCGGGCTCAAGGTTGACTCAGCCTTTTATCCTTCCAAGGTCGGTAAAATGAGGGCCCAGATTGTTGGGGGATGATATGCTGACTCTGTAAACCGCTTAGAGAGGGCTGTAAAAGCATTGTAAAGCGGTATATAAGTCAGTGCTATTGCTATCTTGCAATCCCTTCAATGAACCTTAAATGCAAACATTTCTAAGGGGATTTCAAAGTACACCTATAAATATTTTTCACAATAGCAATATATGGCCTCTGCTAAGTTCTGGGAGCAGAGTCAAAGTCACAAGAGAAGATAGCATACGCTCCAGAGATCATAGCATCAGTCAGCAATTACCTGTACAGCAGAATGCTCCACCACCTCCAAGGTCAGGTCCAGATAAGCCCAGGAGGTACAATGCCCTTGATCTAATTAAAGGGAAGATACAGGCATCAGCTGACCCCATGGAAGATGAAGAAGGCCTGGCTCAGTTGTTCCGCATCTTGTCCATAGAAGACCCACAAACAATCCTGTGCAAACTTGAGGAAGTCAAATCAGTATCCGTTGCAACTGATTCTCTCAACACTTTGCTATCCTCCAGGTGTGTCTTCCTGTTAAAAAGTTGAGAAGTTCATTTTCGGAGTGCCTACAACAAACAAACAAAAAAAGCACTCCAGCCCTCTAGATAGACTATTATGTATCCTGTCTTGAATACATTTTCAGATAGGGAGTGCAGTTGCTATTTAATGTAACTATTGTCAGACAAGGACTTGAAAATAATAAGTCTCAAGTTACCCAGTTCTTTGCTATCAGTACTTAAGGTTAGAATTTCTTGTAATAATACTTTATTTGGATTTGTTTTGGTACCTATATTCTTAATTATTTTTAGATTCCACTATACCTACTGTTCCTAGTACACACATATATACAGAATATATATATAAGGATGTGATACTTTTATATAATTGTTCAGTATTTTGTTTGTATCTAGCCTTAGTATCTTGTATCTAGCCTCCAATCAAATAAGTTTGATTTGATTTTTATTTTAGTCATTAAGAAAGAAAATCGATGATACAACCTACAAGTAATCCTTGACTTGCAACCTCACTTGAGCTCAAAATTTCTGTTGTTAAGCGAATTTTGTCCCATTTTACAACCTTTCTTGCTTCAGTTCTTAAATCATTGCAGTTGTTAAGTTAGTAACGCAGTTGTTAAGTGAAACTCGCTTTCTTCCTTGACTTGGTCAGAAACTGGCTGGGAAGGTTGCAAAAGGCGATCATATGACTCTAGAACACTGCAATCATCCTAAATATGAGCGACTTGCCAAGTGTCTGCATTTTGATCACATGACCATGGGGGCTGCTGCAATGGTCGTAAGTGTGAAAAACGGTCATAAGTCACTGTTTTCAGTGCTGCTGTAACTCCGAATGGTCACTAAGCGAGCTGTTGTAAGTTGAGGACTACTAGGATTTCTTGTAGAGATGATTTGAAAACAATAAAGGTTACAGGCACAGAAGAACTCGCTGCTTTAGAGAGCTGGAGACCTTTCCCTGCTCTGTTTTGTTTCTCTTAATTTTCAATCTTAAACTAAAGCTTTGTAGTGCCTAGTAAAAATCTGTGTGTTCTCTTCTAATTCAGGAGCCTTTCTCGACTGTTCCAACATTGTCATCCATGGTTCAGGGCCTCAGTCTTGAGACTGCTCCTAGGCCTCCTTTGGGTAAGCTCTCTCGCTATTTAGGATCTTCTTCTTATACCTCAGTGGTTCTCTTTGGAAGTGTAAGAAGAACTTGTGCTCTATCTCAGCGGTCACACAGGTGGTCCACGAGAAAATTTTGGGGATCTGCAGAAAAATTATTTGCATTTTTAACATTGCACTAAATCAGGGGTCCTCAAACTATGGCCCCTGGGACAGATACGTGCAATGAATGTTTGTGTTGCTGCAGAGAGTCTCCCCCTTCGGGGTCTTTTTGTGTGGGTTGGAGTGGGGCAGAAATTCCGACTTAGGGTCTGCTTCAGCCTCCTGGTGTGGAAGACTGGAGGGAATCTCAGCCCACTGATACTCCAGGTGCCTGTACCTGGCCTTGCACTCCCGCAGGTCTTCCCTCTACTTGTAAAACCTATGCTCATAGTCCTCAGTGAGGTGCTTCTACTGAGCCTCCTTCTTGGTCAGATCCAATTTGAATTGAGCTGTTTTGCCAAATCTTTCTTGTGGTGGCTGCTTAGCTCCAACAACTGCTTCCTGTTGGGCCTTAAGGAGGCTGGGTGGGGAGGCGAGGAGTGGCTGGGAAGGGAGGGATGAGTAGCGGCTGGCGAGGCGCCCCTCAACATGAGTGACATTGAGTTGGCTATGCTTACCCAGTCACATGACCATCTAGCCACACCCACCCACCCACCCAGTCATTAGGCAGATATTAGTGGTCCGTGGGATTTAAAATTATGAATTTAGTGGTCCCTGAGGTCCGAAAGGTTGGTGACCCCTGTTCTATCTTGACTTTGTTTTTCAAGGAGTCTGTTCAGGCCGAGGCATTGCAGGGAGAGGAGTGGGTGACATGAGTATGAAGCCCAACGTAGATCTCCTGGGACAGCAGATGTTTGCAGAGTTGAGAGCAGGACCAGCTGGAGACAGCAAGGTGGAACGGGTGCTTCCTGGCCGTGGCAAGTGAGTTAAGCCATCTTGGGGTCAAAGGGGGTTGGTAAAAATGGCAAGTTACATTAAACATCCTGTAATTCAGTTCTTTTGGTTGGTGTAGTTTTTGGACAACTAAGCATGAAGTCAACTTAGTTTTCTTTTAGAATAGAATAGAATTCTTTATTGGCCAAGTGTGATTGGCCAATAAAGGCCAAGGAATTTGTCTTTGGTGCATATGCTCTCAGTGTACATAAAATAAAAGATGCATTCATCAAGAATCATAAGGTACATCATAAGGTTTTTATCATTTTTTTTATTTAAGTTTCGATGAAAATGGCTGCCTTTATTTTACGCAGAAACACGTGTCATAGATAATTACATGCATAGATAATTACACAGAGAACGTCCAGTCCTGTGAAAGCTAATGTCTTATATTTTGTGTCTTACTGCGTACTTTCATCTTTCCGTTCTGAAAAATTGCTGCTTTTGGAAACAAAACAACAAACATCGTCTATTTTCTGATTTAAAAAAAAAAAAAGTCACAAAGACACAAGCCTGAAGCCCAGCGTAGATCTCCTGGGACAGCAGATGTTTGCAGGGTTGAGGGCAGGACCAGCTGGAGACAGCAAGGTGGAACGGGTGCTTCCTGGCCGTGGCAAGTGAGTTAAGTCCTGTGAAAGCTAATTTCTTATATTTTGTGTCTTACTGCATACCTTCAACTTTCCGTTCTTAAAAAATTGCTGCTTTTGGAAACAAAGCAACAAAATCATCTATTTTCTGATTTAATTTTTTTTTAAAAGTCACGAAGTTATATTAAGTAGTAAAAGTCATGAAGAGATATTAGTGAGATTTATCTCACATGAACATTGCACTTGTATCTGCAATTTTTGTAATATTTATATGTGATGCCCTCTGAAAGACTTGTCTCTTTTAGGCTAAGAAAATAAATGGGATAAATCAATTCTTATATGAACTGACTTTTGCTCACACCTTGGCAGTTTCCCTTCTCTCTGGGTCCACCCTCCAGATCTGCCTTGGGTGGTTTCCCCCTCCCTTAGGAGAGGTTTTAAGTGTTTAAGGAGTTGGACTGGAAACTGGAAGTCCTCGCTTAGACACAGAAGGCAGCTAAGTAACTTCCAGCCAGTCCCTCTCAGTCCAACCAACACACCACAGGGTGGTGACTGTGGGGAAAATAGGAGGAGGCAGGACTATTATGCATGCCACCTTGAAATGTATAAATAAAACGGGGATACAAATCAAAACGTTGCTTTAAAGCTGGCTCAGGAATTCTGGGAGTTGAAGTCCACGAGTCATAAAAGGGCCATCGTCCCTCACCTCTGCTTTAAAAGCATAAAAACGATGCAGAAATTTTAGCTTTGTGGGTTTTAAACATTTTTTTGTTCCCCTTTTAAATATTCTCCAGGTATGTGGAAAGTGAAAAGCCATTTTTGGGGCTTGACAAAACAAGCATCTTGGGGCGTGGCCGAGCCTACCCAAGCCCCTTCCCTTCTGCTGTGGAAGGTCTTCCAGCACCATCAATCAAGCTTAGTCCTCCTCCTGTAATTTCTGATGAGCCTGTGGATAAAAAGTAAGTGAGAAATGGTATAAAGAAGGCAACAAAGCCAAACTCCTATAAGTGTAGTAAATGCTGGATACCCCAGTGCTGAGATCAGCAAATGAGGTGGGACTGTTTTTTTTTTATAGAGAGAGAGTATTATTTATTGGCCAAGTGTGATTGGGTACATGAGGAATTTGTTTCCAGCGCATAAGCTCTCAGTGTACATACAAATAACAAAGTGATAGCCATAAATACCAATAGCAGAGGGTAATAGGAAAGAGGAGAAGGATAATAGTAATACAGCCCTATTACATGGTTAAATATCCTTAGGCCTAACACAGTGCTGTGGGAATTAGGTGTTTAGCAGAGAGATGGCACGAGGGAAAAACCTGTCCTTGTGTCTAGTTGTTTTGGCATGCAATGCCCTGTAGTGGTGTCCCGAGGGGAGAAGTTAAAACAGTTTATATCCAGGATGTGAGGGGTCTGTACATACATTCTCAACTCTCTTTCCCTTCCCAAAAGCCTCTCTCTCTTGTTGTTGTTAGTTGCGAGGTCATGTTCGACCCATCGCGACCCCATGGACAATGTTCCTCCAGGCCTTCCTGTCCTCTATCATCCTCCGGAGTCCATTTAAGCTCACGCCGACTGCTTCAGTGACTCCATCCAGGCACCTCCTTCTCTGCCGTCCCCTTCTTCTTTTGCCCTCCATCGTTCCCAGCATGAGGCTCTTCTCCAGGGAGTCCTTCCTTCTCGTTAGGAGGCCAAAGTATTTGAGTTTCATCTTCAGGATCTGACCTTCTAAAGAGCCGTCAGGGTTGATTTCTTCTAGGACTGACCGGTTGGGTCGCCTTGCAGCCCAAGGGACGCCCTCTCTTTATATAGCCCCAAACCTCACAGCTGAAATTCAGTGAATTTGACTAAACTAGAACAGGAATATGCAAGCTGCACATTGTCCATCCTTGCCATGGTCAGTTGCATTTGATTTAGTGCTTTTATTCCAAAACAGCTTTTCCAAAATAACATACATTACCAGGGCGTCAAAGAATTAAATTCCCAAGACTGTATCTAAACATTTACTGCCTTTCCAAGACTTTTGAGAGGAAAAGAGGTGGAATGTCCACTTATATTTATTTCATTCAATTTCTACAGCTGCCCAACTCAACCAAGTGACTCTGGGTGGCTTACAATTCTAAAATTATAAAACAATGAAAAACAGTAATAAAAACATCCACAAAATAAAGAAGTGAAAACAGCAGCTTTGATGAGTAATCAACTAATAATGCAGCCAAGTAACAGGGCCCTTCAAAGTTCCAAGGCCAAGGATCACAGCCAGGTTTTTAAAACTGTTGCAAATCTTAATGACTGCAAAGATATTTGTGGGTGTGCCCAAAGTAGATAGCATTGACCTGGGAGAAAGGGGAAGGAATAAACAAACCATTAAGTTGGGGTGGGGGATTTGCATTTCCAGAGAAAGAATGAAACAAGAGAAAGATTCAAACTCAAAATTCCCCTGCCTTGATTTTGTGTAGTTTTAAAATGGGACCTAAAGAAACTTAAAAAAGGTTTCCAAGACGTGTCAGGCTCTGGAGTAGAGTTGGTTGACAGACAGGCAGAGGCAGGATTCCAGTTAGTCTTCGACTTACGATCACAATTGAACCCAAAAGGTCTGCTGCTAAGCGAGACATCTGTTAAGTGAATTTTGATTCGTTTTACAATCTTTCTTGCCACAGTTGGTTGAGGTGAAGAATGCAGTTGTTAAGTTAATGACGTGGTGGTTAAGTGAACCTGGATTCCCCATTGACATCGCTTGTCAGAAGGTCACAAAAAGAAGGTCACAGAAATCTGAAATAAATAAAAGAGGATCACATGACCCCGGGACATTGGAACCGTCATAAATAGGAGTCAGTTGCCAAGCGCCTGAGTTTTGATGATGAGACCATGGGGATGCTGCAACAGACAATACGTGTGAAAAATGGTCATAAGTCACTTTTTTCAGTGCCGTTGTAACTCTATAAACGGTCACTAAATCAGTGTTTCTCAACCTGATGCTGGCTGGGGGATTCTGGGAGTTGAAGTCCACCCATCTTCAAGCTACCAAGGTTGAGAAACACTGCACTAAATGAACTGTTGTAAGTCAAGAACTACCTATACTCTTTCTTGTTATAGAATAAATAACAGCCGGATTTTGAAAGCTCATCAGAGTTTTGGAGCCCCTCCCCTCTTAATGCTACACGAATTTCTTTTGAATGCTTTTATCTTCTCTGGACTATGTAATTACATCTCCATGTTCCCCCCTCCTCCCACCCAC
Source organism: Arizona elegans (assembly GCA_022577455.1). Taxonomy (NCBI): domain Eukaryota; kingdom Metazoa; phylum Chordata; class Lepidosauria; order Squamata; family Colubridae; genus Arizona; species Arizona elegans. Next base: position 215,443 of record JAKOOJ010000048.1, read on the forward strand.
GGCTCTTCCTCCCTGCTGGCAGCTCTACATATGTTTATATTGTGTGCCTGTGTGTGGCATGTGAGAGAGAAATCCTGGAGTGCTATCAAACAGGGAGTGTTGAGGCCTCTGTGACCATAAACTCAGACCTGGCAAGCATTTCAAGGGCCAGGAGTAATCATATCATTTACAATTTTACTGTAGCTATATAACGTAGCTTTATTATTGGGGGTTGTTTCTATTACGTTGGCAGTGGCTCTTGCTTTTGTATGCCGCTTATAGGAGCCTTGATTGCATTAATTTACAACTTCATAAATAAAATCATGGGTGTTCGGTTCTATCAAATGCTGTTATATTCTCTGTGTGAATAATTTAACGAAGTAACCAAGGATCTTTCATTCCTGAACTTGATTCTGAATTCTGATATTAGGCTTCAGCAAATTTAAGTTTAAAATTTCTTCCAAAATCATTTTGAGGTTGGGAAGCCACCATAATTTTATTTGTAAACTGCCTAGAGTTCAATGCATATGTGATGGGTGGCAGAGGAATTTGATAAATAAGTTCTTGAACTGGTAAGAGACGATTAGAGACTGGGAAGTAGTTGTTCAGATTCAGAAGCCTAATATAGAATAGAATTCTTTATTGGCCAAGTGTGATTAGATACACAAGGAATTTGTCTTGGTGCATATGCTCTCAGAGTACATAAAAGAAAAGATACATTCGTCAAGAATCATAAAATACAACACCTAATGATAGTCATAGGGAAACAGTCACTATAAATTGTAAGGATACCAGCAACAAGGTTACAGTCATACAGTCATACTGTAAGTGGGAGGAGATGGGTGATAGGAACGAGGAGAAGATTAATAGTAATGCAGACTTAGTAACTAGTTTGACAGTGTTGAGGGAATTATTTGTTTAGCACTGATTCGGCGTTCGGGAAAAAACTGTTCTTGTGTCTAGTTTGTTCTGGTGTGCAGTGCTCTATAGCGTCGTTTTGAGCATAGGAGTTGAAACAATTTATGTCCTGGATGCGAGGGGTCTGTAAATATTTTCCCATCCCTCTTTTTGACTCGTGCAGTATACAAGTCCTCAATGGAAGGCAGATTGGTAGTAATTGTTTTTTCTGCAGTTCTAATGATCCTCCGAAGTCTGTGTCTCTCTTGTTGGGTTGCAGAACCAAACCAGACAGTTATGGAGGTGCAGATGAGAGACTCAATAATTCCTCTGTAGAACTGGATCAGCAGCTCCTTGGGCAGTTTGAGCTTTCTGAGTTGGCGCAGAAAGAACATTCTTTGTTGTGCATTTTTGATGTTGGGTGTCCATTTTAGGTTGTGAGATATGGTAGAACCTAGAAATTTGAAGGTCTCTACTGCTGATACTATTAATAATTAAAATTACTACAAAAAAAAACCCCACAATTTTCCTTGACTGTTTTTTTTCAAGGTACATTTAATATCTCCCTTTTAAGGATTTGTAATTTTTGAGCACATTCTTTGTGCTGAAATGAATTTATTTTTATGTACTGCTTTAAATTATTGTGCTGCACCAATTACAAGTATCTCAGATAGCCATAACCCAAAAGCTTTTGGCTATACATGTGCTTGGTTTTTAGTAGATACAAACAGAAAATCAATAGCTTAAGCGAAGGAATGTTTTTTTCTTTGAGTTTTCTGAATGTAGCAACCTCTGGTGAACTCCTGATTTGTGCAGGTCTATAGAGAAGATAAGCTATGAATTTTTTTTCAGCTTGCTCAGAAAAAAAGAAATTTGGCTTGGAGTAGGACTATGGGGTAGAAGTATATCCAAGGAGCCAATCATATACAAATTGCTTCTAGAACAGTACTCCTGTTTTGGACAAAGGGATGGAGGTGACAAAATATATCTAAGAATAGATGTTCTTGACAGATGCATCATTTTTATTGTATGCACTGAATTGTATTGGTTTATGTAAAGATATAAATTGCTAATGATTTTAGCAAAACCTTTCATCCAAAAATGGCTCCCAGTTATTGCTATTCTAATTCTTTGACCATTGGAGAATATTTTATTTATTAGCGTATGGCAAATACATGGACTTATAGTGGTTCAAATGTTAATGTTCAGTCCACCCAGCCATTCAAGGAGAGGCTGGTCTATGTTGAAAAGAATCAGACATTGGGCCAGGGTAAGTTCTTGATGGACAATTAGAGAATAAGCATTACGGAACCAAATGCAGTATTCATGAGGTTCAACTTCCTTACTGTCTTTCTCTTAAATGAAAGCAGAGAAATTATTATAAGTACACTTTCATCCTTCCAGAGAACCGCTTAAGAAGCAGGGATCAAAAGGAGTAGCGATCCCTTTGGCACTGAATCTGATTCAAATACACTGTAAAAATGAAGCTGTGTATCAGTACCACGTGACATTCAGGTAATAGTTCTTAAATCTTAACTCTTTCCTCAGCAGTTGCTTTGGGGTCTATCATGGCTTCAGTAACTGAATATGGGCAGAAGATCCAACATCTTTTATTCAAATTGTTCTCTTAACCTGCAGTCCAATTGATGTTCTTCCCACATTTTATACACTAAAATTTAAAGGAGTATAAATCTTGTTTTCTAGCCCTTGAAGCTATGTGGAAAATCTTTCTAAACCCTGATGCTGTCTTGATAAGATGCTTTCGAAAGTATCAGTTGCCAGCTTTATGAGCTAAGAAGGCACCTGTCCCGATGGTTAGTCTCAACCCAACCCAAATATTTCTTGCATCCAAGGGCAGCAGTTTTAGCTAACTAGTTTGATTATGGATGCTACCGTGTTAAAGTTTTTGGAGGGACCCCCAAATTGCCTGTCCATTGATGCATTTCACTTGATAATGTAAAGCTGTAGGGAATCTGAACGTTTTCTTGTAGGAATGCAGCCTAAAGGCCCTGCATCATCTTTGAAGCCAAGACTGAAAAAGAAAATAGTTAAAGATCTTCCTGGATGCTGTCTTTCAGTGAAATAATATAGCCAACCAGCATGTAGAAGTTGCCTTTCTAATGACAATGTTAAGGAATGAATTGCGACAGTTTTCCTGTGTGGGTATTTCTGTCCCTCTTAAGCAAAATGAACATTCTTTATTTTTTTCCTAATAAAAATGTACCATTTGGGGTTTTTTCTTGATTTTTCCTCTTGTCTTCCAGCCCAAACATAGAATATAAAGGCATGCGTCTTAGGATGCTGAAGGAACATCAGTCGGTGATAGGAGACATTTCCGCATTTGATGGCTTTCTTCTCTATTTGCCCATCAAGTTGCCTCAAGTAAGATCGAGGGAAGAAACGGAAGAGTTTGCTGCAATAATTTTATCTGACACGGGCGTTTAATTCCAACTCCTTATTTTGTTAGTTGACCAACCCCCAGTCTATTGGGATGGAGCACCACCTGAATTTTTTCTGCCTTCTAAGAATAACCAAGCTGATACTGAGCTTGAAATATTTTTAGTTCACGATGAACAATATGAATTGAAACAGTGATTGTGTGTGTGTCTTAATGTCCAAATGTTTTCCTAGTCTTCTGTGAGTTTGGAATTGAATTGTGCCCTTTAATTTAATTTATTCTTTTGAATTATACTGCAACTGAAGTGTACCTGATAATATTGAAACGCTCCTTGTAAAATGAGCCAAAGGAGTCAGTTCCTTTCTCATTTTTCCAGATTATTTTGTGATTTCTCCAAAAGCAATAGATGACAGCATATCTGAATTCCTTAAAGGATTTCACTCTACGTGTGGCTATGACCATTATATTAATGGACAACTTTGTGCTCCAGATATTTCTTAATACAATTATGATCTATCTGTCCTGGGTGATGTCCTCTCCTACACCATCCTTCATAAATTATCCCATGAGATAGTCTATGGAGATTCTCACTCATCCAGGTCATGGTTGTCCCAAAGGTGCTTTTTGAAGAGGCAACTGGACTTTTCTGGTTTTTCTTTGAAGACGTTTTGCTTCTCATCCAAGAAGCTTCTTCAGAGCTGAAGAATCTTCTTGGATGAGAAGCAAAACGTCTTCAAAGAAAAACCAGAAAAGTCCAGTTGCCTCTTCAAAAAGCACCTTTGGGACTCCCATAAGATAGGTTGAGCTGAGAGAGACTAGCTCAAAGTCATCCAGTTTTCTGTATTTTAAACAGAACTTGAACAAATGTTACCCTGGTCTCAACATCTTCATCAATGTAACCTTGAAAATATTGAATATTTAAAATTGATTGATTGGTTTTCTAACATTTTCTTAAAAGAGAACATGAAAAGAAGGATTAGGAGTGACATGATAGCAGTTGTCCAATATCTCAGGGGCTGCCACAAAAAAGAGGGCATCAACCTAATCCGCAAAGCACCTGAAGGCAGGACAAGAAGCAATTTTATGGAAACTAATCAAGGAGAGAAGCAACCTAAAACTAAGGAGAAATTTCCTGACAATAAGAACAATTCATCAGTGGGAAAATTTGTCTCCAGAAGTTATGGGTGCTCCATCACTGAAGATTTTTAAGAAGAGATTGGACAGCCATTTGTCTGAAATAGATTTAGTGTCTCCTGCTTGAGCAGACGGTTGGACTAGAAGACCTCCAAGGTCTCTTCCAGCCCTGTTAATATTATATTAAGCGTGAACTTGCTTTCAAGAGTATCTCTTCAAGGCATCTGTGCACAATAAGAAAAAAAGTTGTCCAATCTTCATGTTTCAAGGGGTTTTCTTAACAGAAAAGTTAAGAATTAGCAATATAGCAAAACAATAAGTATATTAATACAATATGCAATTTCAACAGCAACAAACTTAGGCATAGATACAAACAATGGTTTGTTTCACTTTTCATTTATGTTTCATTTTGTCTCTATTTTGTGTGGATAGACTAATTCGCAAACAAAGCACTTTGAAATGTTACTCTTGTTAGTTTGAGATGGCCAAGTTATACATAACATCTTTTTACTGCCATATTTACTTCTTGGCAAGAATTGGAACTGATTATTTTGTAGTTTATTTTGTAAACATTAATTGTTTTGGAATTCTTAGGCTGTCTTTTACTGACCTGTATTTGAGTTCTGATAGAATATATTTCTTCTACTTTAGAATGTTAACCTGAAGTGTGAAAGAAAGACAGATGGAGTGGAAGTCAATTTAAAGATTCAGATGACCAAAATTCTGGAACCGAGTTCCGAGTTGTGTATCCCGTTTTACAACGTTATTTTCAGAAAGTGCGTAATTTCTGCTGTCTCGCATCTGGACTTGAAGCATCCCATAAGTACAGCCATTCTTAAAATAAACGAATGTTATACAAAATACCAGTGTTAAAATGCTTAGACCTGCTTTCTTTTAATTGAATTTATAACAATTGACTGAATGTTGACCACTACGGATAATGTATTAGTATCTCTTAACATTTCTTAATCTGTGTGATTGAATGAGTGTGAGCATTTTTATTTGATATGTCTGAACAAAAGCTCAATAGGCCAATCCTAGAAAAGCTCTGCACAATTAATAGTTCAAATATAATACTCATGATTATTTTAAAGCCAGATCATTTTAATATATAGCATTACAACTTTAAATCATCAATTTGTATCTGTCTATTCATAAGGAAGTGTGCGCCTTACGTAATGAATGGGGCCAAGTGTCCAATTTAAGGTAGTGGGCAAATTTTACAACTGGAGTTTTATACAAAGAGACGTACAGTACAGAAAAAGGATGGGATTTAGATTTTTGCACTGTGCAACAAGTACATGATTATTACATGAAAAAGAAATGGTTGCAAAGCTCTGTTTATTTTTAAATAGATATATGTTGTAGTGACCAATTGGCATGCGTATCATTTCAGTACAGATAAAAGAAGTGATTATATATTATTTTGATCGGGTCTTTTTCTTGGCGCTTGAAATCTCAATCTACATACTTCATTCATGAAAGAGGGTACACCAATTTTTCTCTTATCAGCAATACAGGTAGTCCTTGACTTGCAACCACAATTGAGCCCAAAATTTCTGTTGCTAAGCGAGACATTTGTTAAGTGAACAACCTTTCTTGCCACAGTTGTTAAGTGAATCCCTGCAGTTGTTAAGTTACTGACACAGTTGTTAAGTGAATCGGGCTTCCCTATTGACTTTGCTCATCAGAAGGTTGCAAAAGGTGATTACATGACCCCGGGACACTGCAACCGTCATAAATATGAGTCCGTTGTCAAGGGTCTGAATTTTGATCACATGGAGATGCTGCAATGGTTGTAAGTGTGAAATATGGTCATAACCCATTTTTGTCATTGCTGTTGCTGTAACTTTAAATGGTCACTAAATTTATTTTATTTAATTTGATCTATATGCCACCCTTCTCCGGAGACTCAGGGCGGCTTACAATGCGCTAAGCAATAGCCTTCATCCTTTTGTATATTTATACAAAGTCAGCTTATTGCCCCCACAAACTGGGTCCTCATTTCACCTACCTTAGAAAGGATGGAAGGCTGAGTCAACCTTGAGCCTTGGCGAGATTCGAACCCTGCAGTAATTGCAGGCAGCTGGTCTTAATAACCAGCTTAATAACAGGGTGCCTTAGACCACTGTACTACCAAGGCTCTTTTAAATGAACTGTCCATAAGTTGAGGACTACCTGTACGCTTTACTGCAACTTGATCTAGTCAAGTTGCATTCAGGATCGGATTCAGTTTGGGATAACATCTCTGGCCGCATAGAGAAGTACAGTGTTAAGATTCCATACAGTAATGCAGCCTTAAGGGAGAAAAAAAACTCCTTGGCCTTTGGATCAAACCCTATTTTAAGGAATAGGGAACACTTTCGATTCCTGGCTCTTGTTCATCAGGCTAGAGGAAAAAAATGGGAGTCGCTATTATTTAAAACGGGTGTCAAACTCTATTTCATTGAGGGGCCGCATCAGGGTTGTATTTGACCTCGGGGTCAGGTGAGTGTCGCCAGGGTGGGCATGGCCAGCTCGACGTCACTCATGTCGGGGGCGCCTGTGGCGGCCTGAGTACTCTGCCAGCAAAAACGGAGCTCGAGAGGGCCGGGTCCGTTTTCACTGGCAGAGGGTTGCAGGTGGCCTTCGCAACTGAAAACGGAGTTGCGGGTGGGGGCACACATGGCTGTCTCAAGCTCCGTTTTCGCTGGCAGAGGCACCGCAGGCCAGTCCTTTGCTGTTTCCAGGGTGGCCCCCCGCGGGCCAGATCTAAGCCCCCCCCCCCAGGGCCGGATCTGGCCCACGGTCCTTGAGTTTGACACCTCTGATTTAAAAGAATGGAGCCTGCATTTAGATTCACTCTTGAGATGAAAAATAGAATGAGGCCCTTTCAAATCTGCTGCACTGTTGGATGCTGGAATGCCCATGGGCTTTGGGTTGTGCTTAGTTATTCATCTCGAAATCCTGAAATGAAGAAAGAGAAGCAGAGACACTTAACACCAGAGATAGCTATTTACCAGAAATATCATGTGGGTATCCTTCACGTTCACAAGCAGCAGGAAATCCATCATTTAAGAATTGGAGAAAGAGATGCAAGTCTTCACTCTAATCTGAAGATGTTTGAAATCTTGTGGGAGATGACCTAGGTTCTTCTGGCTTCCAAAATAGGGATTTTATATGTGCCCGGCACAAATCTCAGCAATCTTATTTCCCAGTGTCATATTTATCTTGGTGTTTTTTTTTTTAAATGTTATTCTAGAGTGATGAAGATTTTAGATATGAAACTTGTTGGGAGAAATTTCTATGATCCTACTAGTTCTACTGTACTTCAGCAGTACAGGTTGGTATGTTGCTTTGTGCACTACAGTGTTTTAGTATTTGATTATTTGAACTGTATGCTGTGCAATTAGAAGCAATATTCTTTTAAAATATATGTTTATGCTGATATATTTTCGCACATTCTATAGCAAAAACTCAGTAGGTGCAAATTGAGTTACTTTATCTAATTGCAATATATACCAAAATTAGCTGCCCTGTGGTCTCTGGATTTAAAATAATACAGTGACATATTTTTGGTGGATTATTTTATTCATTTATTTGTGCCTCAATCCTAGTGAGCTCTGGGTAGTCTATGGACATTATTAATAATAAATAATATATAGTAATAAATTAGACTGCAATTTCATCACATAATACATTTTATTATCTCATCAGAGTGTTCTGTGACAGTATATTTTAATATTCAGTCGCATATACTTAATGGGATTGTAAACAGTGAAAACAGACAGTAGCAATTATTAACTATGACTGTGTTCATAAAATCAATTTGCATCTTTTAATTGAGTTTCCCTTTGATACTAAAAATTGGCCTCTTTGTGTATTTTTTGTCAAAGTTTGCAAATATGGCCTGGCTACGCAACCAGTATCCGAAGGACAGATGGTGGGCTGTTTTTGTTGGTTGATGCTGTTCATAAGGTTATTCGGAATGATTCAGTCCTGAACTTGATGTGAGTAAAAATGCTGATATCTTAAATACTTATAGAAAACATTTCAAAGGCCATTAAGAATATTGTGACCCTTATTTTGTTGTGATATAACAAAACCAGTACCTAACCACGATTGCTCCTGAAGTTTATTTTGTTTGGTTTGTGAGTCTCGGAGTTTGGGTAGGAATTGATTTTGGAAGTGGTGTAAAATAGCTTTTAGAAAGAAGATAATTTCTCTGGAAATTTGTTAGAATGGAACTTCAGTGAACTCTGCCCTCACTTGCACTGGAGATGTTGGCTTTTGAAACAGCTAACCTAGTTGGCTAATGAAACATCTGTAAGCAAACAACCAAGAGCTACAAAGCATTGCAAAGTTAGGTCTAGATGAGTTTATTTGGCAGATGGGATGCTGCCAGTGGGGTAAACAGACTTCTTAAAGTCATCTGGTTAAACTCAAGGTGAGACCACAATTTGTGCCTTCCTGGTTTTTGACTTGAAGCATTTCTGTTTTCATAAAGGCATAGGATTTATCAACAAAGTCGGGAAAATTTCCAAGACGAATGTACAAAGCAACTTATCGGCAACATTATAATTACCCGTTACAACAATAAAAATTACCGAATTGATGACATTGATTGGAACAAGACACCACAGAACAGTTTCACCATGTCGGATGGGAAGGAAATCACTTTTCTAGAGTATTACAGGTTAAAGATTGTGACTCAATGTTTCTACGATGATGTCGAGATAAAATGGGAAAAAGAAAATAATTAAGGGGAGTAAGACATCCAGTATCTTGCTTAGGTTTTGTTAAAAGTGTCAGCCATTATCAAAGTCATTAAGTATTTTGGCTTAATTGGAATTGTTTTTATTAGTCTTTTAGCTACTGATATTTAAAATTATCAAGTGAGTTTTGTTTTCTTCCTAGAATTCATATAACATTCTTTTTCCAGTAAAAATTATGGGATTACCATTAGAGAACTTGACCAGCCACTGTTGATTTACAGAGTTGAAAAAAGAAAAAATCCTCCAGAAAAGGTAAGAATTTGAGCAGTTGCTATTAGAAGTAACCAATTGCTGGCATTTGTAATGCAGGCCTCACTAGAATGGCTTGATTTATATGACTTCTCTTGGGTGACGTTTCTGGGCTAGGAACCCTTTTGAGCTATCACAGGGGATTGTGGGAATTACTATGGAACAGATGTCATGGGTGTGGCTTTGATTTCTCCCACCATCAGCCCCCCCAACCCCCCCAGATGTTCCCAACCATCAGGTTGGGTTTTTTTTTTCTTTTCTAAATAGACTAAGCAGTTTAGAGGGAAGCTTTAGGCTGTGATGCCCCTCACTCTTACAGTTTAAGAATTTGTATGAATGAAAACATTCAACTGGCATAGTATTGGCCATTGGCCATTGTTGGTCAAACACGTCAGTCTTCCAGATTAACTCCAGCAACAAACAGGAAGAGAGGATAGGTCTTATCATGGGGGGTTTTCAAGAAAAGACTGGACAGCCATTTGTGTGAAATGGTATAGGGCCGTGATGGTGAACCTATGGCACACGTGCCACAGGTGGCACATGTAGCCATATCAATGGACATGCGAGCTCAGCTCCGGCGTGCTGGCCAGCTGATTTTCGGGCCTCCTGGGCCCACCAGAAGTAGGGAAACAGGCTGTTTCCTGCTTCCGGAAGGCCTCGGGTGGTGGAGGTGGGGAAGGCCTGTTTTTCTCTCTCTCACCTGGCTCCAGAACCTTTCTAGGAGTCTGGGGAGGGTGAAAATGGCCTTCCCCACCCTCCCGGAGGCCTTCCGGAGGCCAGAAACGGCCCGTTTGCCAACTTCCGGTGGGACTGGAAGGCCCGTTTTTTGCTGTCCCCAGCCTTCAGAGTCTCTCTACGAGTCTGGGGAGGATGAAAACTGCCTTCCCCACCCCCCTGGAGGCCCTCCGGATGCCGAAAACAGCCCGTTTGCCAACTTCTGGTCCCACCGGAAGTTGGCAAACAGGCCATTTCTGGCCTCTGGAGGGCCTCGGGCGGATGGGGAAGGCCGTCTTTGCCCTCCCCAGACTCTTAGAAAGGCTCTGGAGCCAGGTGAGAGAGAAAAACAGGTCTACAGGGCCATCGCGTGCCAGGAGCGGGTGGGGGTGGCAGAGGGGCTGCGTGCACGGGGACAGGGCGCATAGAATTATGGGTGTGCACGCGCGCACGTGACCCCTCCCCGCTCCCCCACCGGCACGCGATGGCAAAAAGGTTAGCCATCACTGATATAGGGTCTCCTGCTGAAACTTGGGGTTGAGATAGATGACTTAGAAGCACCCTTCCAACTATGTTATTCTATGTTCTATCTTATTAGTGCTAAGAAAAGAAATCTCTTGAGTATTAATCATAAGCCATTAGCTCTCGTATTAGCTATGCTAGCCTTGGACTATTCCAGCTGTCAATGTTTATTCACAGGGTTTGGAGAGAAAATCGTGACAATTAAAAAACCAAACCCACGCCACCTATCCGGTTTTCTTGTCACCATTCCCTTTCTTTCCTTCCCATCTAATGTGTATATGGCGTATATCAGGGGTGTCGAACTCAAGGCCTGGGGGCAGGATCCGGCTAGATTTGGTCCGTGGAGCTGCCCTGGAAAAGGACTGCCCTGGCGAAGGACCGGCCTGCGATGCCTCTGCCAGCGAAAACAGAGCTTGGGAGGGCCTCCGGAACTCCATTTTTGCTGGCAGAGTGTTGCAGGAGGCCGTCGCAGCCGAAAATGGAGCTCGGGAGCCCATTTTCACTGGCATAGCGCCAGAGACGCCCCCAATACTAGTGATGTCGAGCTGGCCACACCCACTCCGGCCCACCGAGGTTAAACACAATCCTGATACGGCCCTCAATGAAATTGAGTTTGACACCCCTGGCGTACATCAACCCAGCTGATTTTATTAATGATTTATTTCTGTACATGATACGTGCTAATAGGTTTTGTATTTGATTTTCCTGCAGCTTCAGGAAGGTGAAATCCTGCTAGTGCCAGAGCTTTCCTTCTTGACAGGCATTCCTGAGAAGATGAGAAAAGACTTTAGGATTATGAAGGTGCTTGACTATATATTTTATACAGAATTGGAATTGGTTTATAAAATTCACAACCTCTTACTCAGTGGTGAATTCCAAATTTTTTTACTACCGGTTCTGTGGGCATGGCTTGGTGGGCGTGGTGTGGCTTGGGTGGGGTAGGAGAAGGATACTGCAAAATCTCCATTCCCACCCCACTCCAGGGGAAGGATATTGGCAATCAACTCACATTTATGACAGTTGTGGTGTCCCAGCATTATGTGATTTCCTTTTGTGACCTCCTGACAAGCCAAGCCAAATGGGGATGCCAGATTCACTTAATAGTAGCGTTACTAACTTCACAACTGCACGGATTCACTTAACAACTGTGGCAAGAAAGGTCGTAAAAGCGGATAAAACCTACCGTATTTTTCGGAGTATAAGACGCACCTACCTTTTTTGGTAAGGAAAAGAAGAAAAAGAAATCTCCCTTTGCCTCTGCTCTGAGCTCGTTGCAGCAAACAGCCTGCTTTACTTTCATTTTTGTTTTCAGCATAGCTTGATTAGCACAAGGGAAAAAAAATCTGCTCTAGCAATTTACCTCCTTGCAGCAAGCAGCAGAGGCCCCGCAAAACAGCTGAGAGTCGGGAGGCCAATCCAATCAACTTGTGCTAATTAGTCTATGCTGAAGCTGAAAGGAGCTGTTTTTTTCTTGCTGTTTGCTTGCAAGGAGGTAACTGATGGGAGGCAGAGGCCAAAGGGTGAGGGCCAGTGGGTGGACGGGACTACATTCGGTGTATAAGACGCATCTAAATTTTCACCCCCTTTTAGGGGGGAAATAGGTGCGTCTTATACTCCAAAAAATACAGTACTTAACAACTGTCTCATTTAGCAATTACACACACACACACACACACACACACACACACAATTTCTGTTCCTTGTTAATTTTAAAAGCAAGTCACTGGAGAAGCTCCTCCTTCAAACTGCTGCTTTGCTGGCAATGAGTTATGTATGCTTCCTTTTTTGAACCCAAGCTGAAGTGCCTTTTCTCCCGTCTTGTGTCCACTCTGCTCAGGACCTTACGCAGAAAGTCAACATGAGTCCCGAACAGCATCACGCCTCCCTGCTCCAACTCCTGAGCAGAATTGAGAAGAATGAGAGTGCCCATAAGGAATTGTCCCGGTGGGGGCTTTTCTTACACGGGGATGTTTATAGGGTAAGGAAACTTTGTGTTAGCTTTGCCAGGGCTTTAAGCTTTGCCTGGTGGGATCCTGCCTGTTTTATCAAAAATGATTTTGACCAGAAGAGATTGATACCAGTGGTGGAATTCAATTTTTTTTTTTACTACCGGTTCTGTGGGTGTGGCCTGGTGGGTGTGGTGTGGGTTGGTGGGCGTGGCAGGGGAAGGATACTGCAAAATCCCCATTCCCACCTCACTCCAGGGGAAGGATACTGCAAAATCCCCATTCCCACCCTACTCCAGGGGAAGGATACTGCAAAATCCCCATTCCCACCCCACTGCAGGGGAAGGATACTGCAAAATCCCCATTCCCACCTTACTCCAGGGGAAGGATACTGCAAAATCCCCATTCCCACCCTACTCCAGGGGAAGGATACTGCAAAATCCCCATTCCCACTCTACTCCAGGGGAAGGATACTGCAAAATCCCCATTCCCACCCTACTCCAGGGGAAGGATACTGCAAAATCCCCATTCCCACCTCACTCCAGGGGAAGGATACTGCAAAATCCCCATTCCCACCCTACTCCAGGGGAAGGATACTGCAAAATCCCCATTCCCACCCCACTGCAGGGGAAGGATACTGCAAAATCCCCATTCCCACCTCACTCCAGGGGAAGGATACTGCAAAATCCCCATTCCCACCCTACTCCAGGGGAAGGATACTGCAAAATCCCCATTCCCACCCCACTGCAGGGGAAGGATACTGCAAAATCCCCATTCCCACCTTACTCCAGGGGAAGGATACTGCAAAATCCCCATTCCCACCCTACTCCAGGGGAAGGATACTGCAAAATCCCCATTCCCACTCTACTCCAGGGGAAGGATACTGCAAAATCCCCATTCCCACCCTACTCCAGGGGAAGGATACTGCAAAATCCCCATTCCCACCCTACTCCAGGAGAAGGATACTGCAAAATTCCCATTCCAACCGCACTCCAGGGGAAGGATACTGCAAAATTCCCATTCCCTCCCCACTCCCGGGGAAGGGTACTGCAAAATCTCCATATCCCCATAACCCATAACATATCAACAACTTCTCGATCAAAGTTCTGCCTTCATAAATTTTGAAAATCATAGCACAGCTTTTGCCGAGCCTGTTTTTAAATCTGTGAAATAGCCGCTCGCGCGAGTGGAGCTTCGCACGTGAGCACATGCGGCCTCTGTTATGGCACAAAGCTCCATTTGTGCACGCGGAGGGCATGTGTGCCTGATGCTTGTACAAATGGAGCTGTGCACGCACCTGCTACACACACACACCTGCACCGGGCCGCCTAGCTGGAAAGGTTGGGGACGGCTGCTTTAAGGCATATTTGGTGTTGAGCTCTGGAATTAAATTGGGCCGAGGGCTATCCCAGGTTTGTTTGTTTGTTTGTTTGTTTGTTTGTTTGTTTATTTATTCATTCATTCATTCATTCATATTTGTATACCGCCCTACTCCCGAAGGACTCAGGGCGGTGAGCAGCCATAATAAATACAAATACATATAGAAGTTAAAAACTATTAAGAAACAGATTAAGTAATTTAGGCTCAAAGATTAAAAACATCCAAATTTATCTAAAGAGGTTTAAAACCCAGTTTAAAAGCCAGTTTAAAAGCCAATTAAAAAGGGAGAGTTAGGCCAGACCAGCTTGTTGGAATAGAAATGTTTTCAGGGCATGGCGGAATATGCGTAAGTCTTGGATGTTTCGTAACTCCGGGGGAAGCCCGTTCCAGATGGCAGGTGCCCCCACAGAAAAGGCTCTCCCCCTGGGGGCCGTCAGTCGACATTGTTTGGCCGACGGCACCCTGAGGAGTCCCTCTCTATGGGAGCGAACTGGTCGGTGAGAGGCTATTGGTGGCAGGAGGCGGTCTCGTAAGTACCTTGGTCCTGAGCCATGGAGCGCTCTAAAGATAGTAACCAAAACCTTGAAGCGCACCCGGAAGACCACTGGGAGCCAGTGCAGCTCGCGCAGGAGGGGGGTTACATGAGAGCGCCACATTGCTCCCATTACCACCCGCGCGGCCGCATTCTGGACCAGTTGGAGCCTTCGGGTGCTTCTCAAGGGGAGCCCCATGTAGAGAGCATTACAATAATCCAGGCATGAGGTGACAAGGGCGTGAGTGACCGTGCGTAACGAGTCCCGATCCAGAAAAGGATGCAACTGGCGAATCAGGCGAACCTGATAAAAAGTCCTCCTGGCTACGGCCGCCATATGCTCTTCAAAAGACAGCCATGAGTCCAGGAGGATGCCCAAGTTGCGAACCCCATCTGTGGGGGCCAATGACTCGCCCCCAATAGTCAGAGATGGCGCCAACTGACTATATCGGGACGACGGAAACCACAGCCACTCGGTCTTGGATGGGTTGAGTCTGAGTTTGTTCTTCGTATACAGCTCGGCTGTTTTCTTTTTGTTTGGTTGTTTCAGACCACAGGACGCATCCTTCCCATGGAAAGAATAAATCTGAAGAAATCCTCCTTCAATCCCTCGGAAGACCTAAACTGGACTAAAGAAGTCAGCAGAGAATCCTGCATTTCTGCAGTAAGCTTAATGTTGGGTGTGGGGCACTCTTCTGTATGGTGTAACAGTTGACTCGGCATTCTCTTCAATACACACCGGTACTCCTCGACTTACAACACTTCATTTAGTGAATGAATGAATTTATTTATTGATTAGCCCTTGGGCCATATCAAGGTGCAAAGTTCCAGAAACAAATCATTACAAAAGTTTGGTAAAACAATTTAAATGAAATTGGAATAACGCACGATTAAAAATGCAATTAGAATAAAATACAATCTAAAATGAAATCGGAATAAAATACAATCATTTGAGATACAATTTAAATATGATTAAAATTATATTACCTCATTTAGTGACTGTTCAGAGTTATAATTGGGTGGGTTCTAAATTTTTTTACTACCGGTTCTGTGGGCGTGGCTTATTTTGTGGGTGTGGCTTGGTGGGGGGTAATTTGACTGGGTGGGCATGGCAAATCGGAATAAAATACAATCATTTGAGATACAATTTAAATATGATTAACATTATATTACCTCATTTAGTGACTGTTCAAAGTTATAATCGGGTGGGTTCTAAATTTTTTTACTACCGGTTCTGTAGGCGTGGCTTATTTTGTGGGCGTGGCTTGGTGGGGGGTGTAATGTGACTGGGTGTGCATGGCCAACTTTTTTTTTAATTTTACTTTTAAAAGCATTTTTTCTACGACCTTAAGAGGTTGCAGAAAACAATGCTTTGAAAAGCCTCTGCCGATCCCAGCTGAGCTGCGATCGTCAGAGGCTTTTTTTTTTTCCCTTTTAAAAGCATTTTTTCTACGACCTTAAGAGGTTGCAGAAAACAATGCTTTGAAAAGCCTCTGCCGATCAGGCAGCTGAGCTGCGATGGTCAGAGGCTTTTTTTTTTTTCCTTTTAAAAACATTTTTTCGGCTGAAGAGGTTGTAGAAAAAATGCTTTTAAAAGATTAAAGAAAAAAAAGCCTCTGGCAACCGGGCCGGGGACCGGTTCAGGGGCGTGGCCAGCCAATGTTATTACCGGTTCTCGGAACTACTACAAATGTTTACCCACCACTGGTTATAACTGCACTGTAAAATGTGACTTGTGACTGTTTTACAGATTTACAACTGTTGTGGCATCCTCGTGGTCACAATATCCAAATTCAGCTGCTTGACTCATATTTATGACGGTTGCAATGTCCTGGGATGATATGATCCCTTTTTGTGACCTTCTGACAAGCAAAATCAACGGGGAAGCCAGTTTCACTTAACAGCCATGTTACTAATTTAACTACGGTGATTCGCTTAACAACTTCGCAAGAAAGGTCTTCACTTAGTGGGGCAAAACTCACTTAACAAATGTCTCACTTAGCAACAGAAATGTGGGGCTCAGTTGTAGTCATAAGTCACCTGTAGTTGGGAAGATGTATGAACAGTAAGGCCCAGGGTTCTTTCTTGTCTTTGTTTCTTCCTTTTTGTGTTCCACTGATATAAAAGAGGAGGAAGTTGACCAGTTTTGTGTCGGATTTAATCTGAAATTGACCCATTGTGAAATCAAGATATGCTGCTTGTGGTAGGAGACTGGAATGCCAAAGTAGTATTAAGAAAGACATAAATAATTAGATTTATGGTCTAGGAAGCTGGAATGAAACAGGAGAATTACCGTATTTTTCGGAGTATAAGATAGCTTGATTAGCACAAAGAACAAAAAAAATCTGCTCCAGCAATTTACCTCCTTGCAGCAAGCAGCAGAGGCCCTGCAAAACAGCTGAGAGTCGGGAGGCCGATCCAATCAACTTGTGCTAATTAGCTACCAAGACCTCCCAAAGTTGTATACATAGAGATCACCAGATGGAAGACACAAAAATAAAATCGATTACATTATTGGTACAAGGAAATGGAAGCACTCAATAATTGCAGTATAGAAGTATCAGGGACTAATTCTGGAACAAATAGTAAACTGCTCCTGTGTGAGTTCCTCATCAAGCTAATGTCAGGGTTCCAAGTAACACCCCCAACCAATGAAGACTCCAAGGCCAGGAGTTCCATTTTATTAGAGATGTCATATTGGCACTGTTTTGACCTAGGCTTCATAAAATCACGAAGCAGACTCCTTGTCCCGACAAAACCCCTTTTTATTAAACTAATGTGAATTCATCTCATTCACATCCAGCAAAGTCCCAGCAAAGAGTCTTTCAAGGGTGAATTTACAACCACAGACCTTATCAGGCTTGGAGAGCTGCCAGGCTGATATCTTCCAAACGCAATTCTATACAAGAAAAGACTTGGCAAAGAGTCTCTGAGAGTCACGAACAGATCTTCACACTAATTAAATAAACTAATTGTTTCCTGCAAACTCCACTCCCCTTTCGCTCCTCTTTCTTCCCTATGGGAGGGCCATTCACCGTCCACCTGTGCCTTTACTCCTGAGTCGACCCTTGTTCCTTAACTGTTCCCTTCTCCTGGCATGCGCACATTGAGAACAGGTTCCAGCTGTACTTCAGCCACACTTATCTCCGACTCCGAAGGCAGCTGATAACTGTCTCTGCCTCCGACGCAGAGCCCTCATCAGAGCCTTCCCCAGACTCCAGGACTGCCCCATGTTCCTCCCCAACCTCCTCATTGTCCGAGTCTGCCGCCAACTCCGCTAGCCACTGGCAGGCCACAACAGGCACATCTGGGAAAACCAGACTCTGAAAGCTCCTGGGTTTTCCCCACCCAAAGAAAAGTCGAAGTCCCTTCCCCTGCACCCACATGTCCATCACATGGTCCAATCAATCCACTGTCCCAACTGGAGATGCCTCCCAGTCATGCCTCTCCAAGTGCAGGCTGAACATCCTTGACTCCCAGAGAAAAGAACGTCATTGTGGTTAAATACTTCTACCAACTCCATGCAAACCCCCTTCCCAGTTTCCCACAGACTAAGTGCAGCAGCCCTGAAGATCCAAAAGAAAAGATGGCCTCCAGGGCTGACAGCAAAGCCAACTACTGTCTGTTCTGTCCCCGTCTCACACGCACACACACCAACAGACGTCCAAGAGTTAAAGACCAAACCAGCCGACAAAATCCTTTTCTTTATGATAACGGAACTTGGCAGCAACCTAGTGGCTGCCTGCCAAGAGTTTATTATTACAAAGGAAAGCGATAACTTCTCTCCGCTTCTGGTACATCAAAGTAAAATGCTCAATAATTACAGAGTCAATCAAGTCCAAAGATAATCCAGCAAAGTCTATAGCAAAAATCCGGCAATGCAGAATGGCGTGGAAGCTTTCAGCTTTGTTCGTCACAAGGTTTGACGGGCCACCACGCTCCCTTTTATACCCTGTGGGGTGTGGTCCAGTGACTCAGCCTAATCTCGGGCACGCCTTTTCTTTCGTTGCGCGCGCTTATCTCTGCGATGCTGGTGTGGATCCAGCCAAGACTCATTATTCTCATCACTGTCCACCCGTGGCTGCGTGGACGTGCTTGGCCCCGGCCCTATCTTTTGCCTTTCGGCGGACACCGAAGGCATTGCCAAAGAGGAGGGTCCTGGAGAGGGAGGCCTTGCCAACTCCTCTCCTTCACTCTCGGAGTCCTCTCCTGCCGATGACACAGGCTCAGGTATGGAGCCACAACACTGTCTGCAGTGTTTCTTGAACATCTACTCACCGAAACAGAAGAAAAGACAGTGAATGTCAGAACCAACGGGAAATTGTCAAGAGAAGCCATAACCAAAGGGAAAAAATGGGGGGAAAAGAACAAAGCATTTTAGAAAGCTGGTAAAAGAAAAAGAGCAGTATTGCAGCAACATCTGTAAAGACACTGAAGACAGAAACAGAATAACAAATTGGTCCAGAAGATCTCTGAACTCAGAAGGAGGTTTGAATCTTGAATAGGTACAGTAGTGGCCAAAATTGTGAAAACCTTTTGGGAAAAGTGTATTTTCTAAAACTAGCTAATAACACCACTTTTTTTTTTTTGAGTAGTACCTTAAAATTATATATCAATGGAAAGATAATTTAACCAAGAATGTAATGCAATAACTTTTATGAAGGATTTCCTATTAGAATAGCAGTTATAAAGAAGAAAAGTGAAACGAGATCTACAAAAATTATCCCCATGTCAGTTAATACTTAGTTGGGTAACCTTTAGCATGAATTATGGACTTACAACATCTTCCCAGGGAGTGAACCAAGTTTTTTAGTTCTGCAGCTGTTAAAGAAGAAAAGCGAAACGTAGAAAAAACAAGATGTACAAAAATTATCACCATGTCAGGTAATACTTCGTTGGGTAACTTTAAGCAAATCCAGCTTCAATTGTCTTTGCTTGTCAGAAGCTGGTGTTCTGTCCCCGTTCCACTCACGCACCCCCACAGATGGCTCAGAGTTAATAAGCCACATGACAAAATTCTTTGAAAATAAAGCTGGCAGCAACCCAGTGGCTAGCTGCCAATTCAGACTTTACTCACACAAAACGAAGATTAGGCTGCCAGCATTCCGATAAAACAGGCAGAGTTTTCAACAATACAAGGATTAATCCAAATGCAGTCCGATAAAGCAGGCAAAGTCCAGTAACGCAGAGATCATGGATTATTTCTAGTTTTTGCTCGTCACAAACCGAACCGGCCACCACACCCACATTTATGGGTGTGGCGGCCCACTGTGGGGTGTGGTCCAGTGACTCAGCTAATCTCTGGCACGCCTTCCCCTCTGCTGCGCACGCTTCTCCCTGCACCTCTGGCAAGGGTCCAGCCAGCACTTATCTCCTTCGTCACTGTCCACCTGTGGCTGTGGGGACGTGCTTGGCTCTGAGCCTATCGTTTGGCCTTCGGTGTCTCCGGAGGCATTGCCAGAGAGGAGGGTCCTGGAGAGGGAGGCCTTGCCAACTCCTCTTCCTCACTCTCAGAGTCTGCATCTGTCGATAGTCCAGGCTCAGGCAACGGAGCCACAACAGCTGGCTGCGAAGGTCACAAATGGTTATCATGTTACCCTGGAACACTACAACCATCAATAAGTTGCCAAGACCCTGAATTTCGATCACATGGCCGTGGGGTTTCTGGGACAGTCATCAGAGTAAAAGATACGTCACTTTTTTCAGTACGATTGCAACTTTGGTCCTTCAACAAATGGTTGTAAGTCAAGGACTCTCTGTAGTAAAAAATACATTATTATCCTCAAAATCCCTGGAAAGCCATACTTTTTAGCAGGTGTCTATTTCAAGTGTCAAAAGTATATGTTGACTTTTCTTCTATTTCTTAGGTTCCAATTCATTTCTGGGCACTCTTTTACCCGAAGCGGATGATGGAGCCAGCACATGAACTAGTCAGCGTGTTGCAAAAAATCTCAGGAGCACTTGAAATCCCATTAGCTGCACCTATTTGGAAAGAATTGAAAGATGACCGAATAGAAACTTACGCCAGAGCTATCAAGTCATTGCTAAGTAGTGAGGTGTGAGTTTATGGGTTTGTGATATTATGATAGTGGTTTCTTGTTTGATTTCCCTCCCCCTCCCCCCTTGCAGCTTTTATTGATCTTGCTTTCAGATAAAGTATACTGAGATAGAGTAGAGTAGAAATAGAAGAGAAGAGAATAATGGAAGAGAAGAGAAAAGAGAAGAGAAGATGGGATAGAATAGAATAGAATAGAATAGAATAGAATAGAATAGAATAGAATAGAATAGAATAGAATAGAATAGAATAGAATAGAATTCTTTATTGGCCAAGTGTGATTGGACACACAAGGAATTTGTCTTTGGTGCATACGCTCTCAGTGTACATAAAAGAAAAGATACATTCTTGCTTTCAGATAAAGTATACTGAGATAGAGTAGAGTAGAAATAGAATAGAATAGAATAGAATAGAATAGAATAGAATAGAATAGAATAGAATAATGGAAGAGAAGAGAAAAGAGAAGAGAAGATGGGAAAGAATAGAAAATAGAAATAGAATAGAATAGAATAGAATTCTTTATTGGCCAAGTGTGATTGGACACACAAGGAATTTGTCCTTGGTGTGTATGCTCTCGGTGTACATAAAAGAAAAGATACATTCGTCAAGAATCATAAGATACAACACTTAATGACAGTCCGAGGGAAACAGTCAATATAATATTAAGATATGGAATATTAAGACAGGAAGGGAGAAGGAAGAGGAGTGTACAGTTGGGATGGATAGAGCAAACATCTGGAGTCTGATCTTAGTAAAACTTTCTTGGAAAGAAGCTACTGAGCCTCAATAGTTTGCCTTCTAATGGATTCATATTTTGTTGAAATATGAACAAACATATACAGTGGTACCTTGGTACTCATCACTAATTGTTTCCGGGAGGTGCGATCAGTAACAAAAACGATGAGTAGCAAACAGATTTTTCCCTCACGAAATAATGTAGCTAGTCATAAGGCAGTCGACACCAAGAAGTTCTAGTGTCAGCATTCCAGAAATCCCCCCCCCCACAACTCCAACTAAAGACTCTGAAGCAAGCATTTTTCAAAATTCTATTTACTAGAATAGGTAATCTGGCACATCTGGGAAAGCCCAAATCTGAGAGGTCCGGGTTTTCCCTCAGTAAATCAAAACCCCCAGAAAAACATCCCCTCACTCTTCAGTCGATCACATGCTCCAATCAACCGCCGTCCCATCTCGAGACAGCACTCCGACCATTCCTTCTCCAGATGCGGGATCACCCTGACCTTGACCGACAGGAAGAATGCTATTATGTCTACAGACAACCCCTCTACTAAATCCCCCCTCCTACTTTCCCACACATGAGAAGGTGGCAACATCGAAGCTTCCGGCCTAATATGGCTTCCAAAGCTGACATCTAGCTTGTGTGTTGAGTACTGGGATGAATTTTTCATGTCACAATGTGTTAAGAGTATCAAATTTGATTAGTTTCAAAGCAGTTGACTACCAAGGTACCACTGTTGTTTGGCATGAGCCAGAGCTCATGGCAAGAGCCAAGGTGGCGCAGTGGTTAGAGTGCTGTACTGCAGCTACTTCAGCTGACTGCTAGTTCAGCAGATCAGCGGATCAAATCTCACCGGCTCAAGGTTGACTCAGCCTTCCATCCTTCCGAGGTGGGTAAAATGAGGACCCAGATTGTTGGAGGCAATATGCTATTTAGTATACTGTCGATTGTTGTAAGCCGCCCAGAGTCCTCGGAGAGTGGGCGGCATAGAAATATGATTAATAAAATAAAATAATAATAAAATGAGGACCCAGATAGTTGGGGGCAATATGCTGACTCTAAACCGCTTAGAGAGGGCTGTTAAAGCACTATGAAGAGTTATATAAGTCTAAGTGCTATTGCTATTCAGGTTTGAAATATTTTTATGATCATTAAGTAATGGCAAAGAGCCAATTTAGTGTAGTGGTTAAGGTGCTAGTCTAGAAATCGGGAGACTTTGAGACTCTGGGTAGGGAGGCTGGGCTCTTAACCCAACCCACTTAGTAGAGTTCTTTTTTTTTTTTTTTAATAAAAAAGTTTTATTTTCTGATCAAACGAGTATACAATATAAACATTCATTCAAACTATCATCAAGAAAAAGAAAAAAAAATCAATCCTTGGTAAACTCAATCTTCAACCCCTCCTCACCACCCCCCACCCCCGACTTTCCAGAACAAAAACAGGGCATAGATTTCACCAAACATTTGCTATAATAAACTAGCTAACTGCAAGATTTAATAACTCCCAAAACCCCTTAACTCCCCTTTTATAATTTCATCAACCTCCCTTTTTATAAACTCAAAATAGCGTATAATCCAATAACTCTAAGAGTTTTAAAACCTTTAACAAATATTAAACATTCAAACCTTAAAAATTCTCTTAATATATCAGTAAAGTATTCAATTAATTTGCAAAAACATTTTCCCCCTCTTACTTTTCTCAAAGTTCAGATATTTTGAAATCTCATAACAGAAAATAAACCTTAGGTATTCACTAATTAAATTTCTACATTTTTTTAAATTTCTAAATTTCCCCCCTTCATTATTCCTCCCTCCAACTTTTAAAATTTTAAAAGATAATCATCAACATAATTAACCATTAATACATAAACTAAAAAACCAAAAAAGATTAATCTTACATTCAACCATTAATGCATCATATTTAAAAATCAATATTTAACTTTATACTTTTCCCCCCTCAGTAGTTATAACACCTAAAACATAATCATTTTTAACCATAAGTAGAACAACTGCAAAGCCAAAAGAAAAGGTTAATCTTCCATTCTTGCTTTCTTTTTATATTTTTTCCAGTCTTTCTGCATCCCTCCTACTTCTATTTTGAGGAGGTTTTTCATTTTAATTTGAGGTTGATGTAACTTCAAAGATTGTCCCCTTTTTGAGAAAGTTTCCTCTGATTTAGAGCCCCCAAATCGCCTCTTCTTGCTTATATAAATCAGTTCATTCCTTCGCCTATAGGACCAAAGTTTGTCAAGAGTTTGTGAAAAAAAGTTCAGTTGTTTCTTTTCTATTAAATGTATAAATGCCACTGGCAAATCTCCTTCATCTTCTGAAACTTCAAAAGTCTGGTCATTTACTACTTTTTTCCAAACCAAGTCATAATTTTGAAAGATTCTATCAATTTTTCCAAAAAGAGCAGAGAATAAGCTCGAAAATTCTTGAGAAGATTCTTCCACCTTCTCTGCTGCAATCAGAATATCTCCTGAATTGTCATCATGCTCCGTACTTGTTTTTGTCTCCTCAGTCATTTCTGTTGTTATCCCTTTAAGAATTGCTATTTGATTACTTATAGCTGCAGTATGATTATTCATGGCTTCTTTTATAAATTCTGTAAATTCTGCATCAAAATCCTTATAACTCTGTAAATCAGACAACTGTTTCATTTCTGAGACCTCCAAATAGCTTCCAGCACTTTCAGGATCTCCTTTCTTAGAAGCCATTTTATTTTAAAAAGATTTTCTTTCTTCCCACAACCATAAAATCATAAAGTCAGAGCCATCCTTTTGAGCAGCTTTCAGCAATTTCTTTATAAATCACCAAACGAAATAATCTTTTCCCAAACAGCTCTTCAAAATCTATTCCAGCAACTTAAAACCAGTCTCTGAGCACGAGTCTATTAGCAAAAACTTTCCTTTCTAACTTTCACTTTTAAAATCGCAACAAAGAAACGCCATCTTTACTTCCAGCTCAGAAAATCCAATTAGAAACATTGTATCCCCGGAGTTAAGTATTATACTTGCAAAAAGCTTGTCCTCCTGCTTCTGTTCCGCCTGCTTTTTTGAAATCATTTAATCTTCTGTTTGACAGCAGAAATTGGACGCAACGCCTAGCTCTGTAAAAAAAAACAGAGTCCCCCCGGATCCGGAGCTTCAGTGGGCTGAACGGGGAGCTCTCGCCCTCCTAACCCCTGGAATTAATCCAGGGGTTTTCGGGGAGCTCTACCCTCACCCACCTGCTCTCATCCCCTTCTTTTCCCGAAGGGGAGATTTTCAAGCCGTTTGACAGCTGATTAACGCTGTCAGAACGGCTCAACGGGATCGCGGGGGCGGCGGTCTAAAAAGACCGTCAATGGCGCTGCGGAGCCAACCCGGAAGTCACTTAGTAGAGTTCTTGTGGGGAAATTGCAAGAAGGAAGCATTAGTTCCACTGCATTGAGTTGCATAAAATAAAAGCAGGATGTAAATTAATAAATGACATTGGTTCTACCTCGCAATACGCCTAACCCATAGTGGTATACTGATATTTAATGATCTTATTGCAAGCTGGTTACTTACTATCCTTTCTCTTTATTAAGGGATCAATACAATTAGTCGTTTGTATTATCACAGGAAATAAAGATGATTTGTACAGGGCCATTAAAAGGCTATGCAATGTACAGAACCCGGTTCCTTCCCAGGTACGTGGAATAGTTGCCTGTTCCTTGAGCCTGTAAAAATGCTTGAATGGGGGTTGTTGATAGTGATATTACTTGTTTGCTCACCTGCATTTTTATGAAGAGCTTCTGATGTGTCTTTGAGGCCCAACATTAGGTGTAACAGGAAACAGTTTATACTGTTTATATATACATAGTTCGTATATGAGCTTTGAACAGTTTTGTGTTCTAGTGATTTAGAGTTTATGATGTTCAGATATTAGTCAATGTTTAGTAACGAATGTCAACAATATTTAGCTTTTAATTGCGAATTGCGAATTCAATAGTTTAATAAATGGATCTTTAAAATCAAGATTTTTTTTTAGAATGTAGAAATATGGAGGAAACTTAGTCAAACCCTATATTTTTAATAATTTTAGGGTGTTATTTTGGGAAATATGTTAAATGTTTTTTGTGGAATAGAGGCTTATTTTTTTGTGAGGGGGAAACAAAACAGTGTTTACTTTAAGCAATAATAACCTCTTATTGCCTTGTAAATATATTAAAACTCACAGCTTAGAATTAGATGTAGAAAATATGGAATTTCAACCATTTTGACTTTTGAAAGGGCTATTTCTAACTCCATAAGAAATATTTCAATGCCCTTCTGATTTTAGTGGAAGTGTTTCAAGTTCAAAAGGGGGCTATTTTGAAGTTAGAACCCTTTTGATGAAGTCAGGAAAGCATTAGGGTATGATGAAATTAAGCTCGAAGTGGAATGGTTTAAAACATAGGTTATGCAATAATCAAACTGAGAATTGTTGAAAGAGAAACATTTGTTTCTTACCCGGGCATTTACTAATTCTAATCATTAATTGCTACAGGTTATTAATGTCCGAACCATTTCAACACAATATGCTAAACTTAGAAGTATAGCACAGAAGATTCTGTTGCAAATTAATTGCAAGCTAGGTGGAGAGCTGTGGGGTGTGGACATTCCATTGGTAAGCAATACTGACATTATTTCTCTTCAGTGAAGCTTAATTCAGTAAAAATAATAATTCTCTAAAATAATGTTGCCTATTTTATGTATGAATACTTGTGTTCTTTAAGTGGCACCATTAATATCCATCTTTTTCAGTTCCTTTCACTTCTCTAGACAGCCCCCTTCACTTAATTATGACCTACTGGAAGTTGAGAGCCTTGAAAATAATACGTTATAATCTCAGGTGGAGAACAGTAATCAAGGTCATTTCTGTCCTCCAAGTTTGCTTGGATAAGATGCTGTTTCAAAAAGAGACAAGTGAAGATGTACAAAGCATCCCACCAAAGAATTCAGCTGATAACGTTTAAAATACCTTAATATCAGCCTTAATCCTAGCATCCACCACTCCTGGTAATATTTTAGGAATAATTACTTACGCATCAAGAGTGACCACCAATGGCAGCAATTGCCACATTTCTGATGTGAGCATCAGCCAGAAGCCCATAATCCATTAGCCAGTTCTACAACCTTTTTCTTTCCAAATGATCAGAACCATCATCCCTTTTCTGTAGAGTAGAAATACGGTGTCTGTGGATTAAACCAGGTTATAGAAAAGATTCTTAAGATTCCAACTTCTGCACAAAACAGGGGATGGCTTGGATTGCCCCTTCTAATACAGCGGACAGTATAAGAACGTGATGAAAAATTGGAACTGGGAATCTTTTCTGGGTTACGCAATGGTGGTGCAGGGGTTAGAATGCCGTAATGCAGGCTAACTCTGCCACTTCCAGCAGTTCGATTCTCACCAGCTCAGCCTTCTAAGTTTGGTAAAAGGAGGGCCCAGTGTCAACCCTGAAGCTGACCCAACCGGAGCCATATTGGAGCTTCAGTGTTGCCACACTGGAGCTAAGGGACAGGGAGTGGGGATTAGAGGTAGAGGGGTTTGTGTAGCCAAAACAAAATACTTTCTCTTGAGAACCAAGGTCATTCTAACTAAGGACCGTGGAAGGAGGAGAGACGTCTCCAGACGACCAGACAGCGTCTCGATTGGACCATGTGACTGCTTGTTTTGGGTTTGGGAAAAACTTTCTCTTTTAACTAGGTGAAAACTGTGGGAACCTTTAGAGTCGGTTTTTACCAGATATGTGCCAATATGATATTTCCAATAAAGCTATCCTTTGAGGAATTTGCCTGCCTTGGCAGCAGTTTTGCTTTCTATGGATCTATTAATTGGAACATATAACCGACTCTTGGCATCCAGATTGTTTGGGGCAATACGCTGACTCTATAAACCACTTAGACAGGGCCGTAAAGCACTGTGAAGCGGTATATAAGTCTTAAGTGTTATTGCTATTACAGACGAGAGCTTTCTCTTGGAATGTTAAAAGTAGAAATGTTACTGCCGATAGTCTTATGCTTAAGAAAATGGATAACACATTAATGTATTTGAGTAGAGAGGAAGTTATTTATCGCGTCATACCAAAAATGTCAGCTGTGAAAGGTTAGGGTGAAAATATCTTGTCATGGTCCTTTTATGAAAGGTGATAACAAAGGGGAGGTGCACTCTTATTGTAGTCACCAGGAGTCAAGATTAATTTGAACTATGGCTGAGCCACGGGGAAACTCCCATGCTATAAAGACAAGTGCTCAGTACTGTGGAGAGATCAGCGGCCCCAAAAGTAGCTCAGCAGGAGAGAGATTGCTGTTTTGCAAGCCTCTATTAAGGTTAGAAGTGACATGCCAGCTTGCTTGCTTACTGTTTTCCCTCCTGTATTCTCAAGTTGGATGCACAAGAGGGAGCTATCATCCGGGCCATGGTTGGCCCAAAGGTGCTTTTTCAAGAGGCAGTTGGATTTTGGTGTGTTTTTTTTCCCCTTCCTTGAAAACGTTTCACTTCTCATCCAAGAACTGAAGGATCTTCTTGGATGAGAAGCGAAATGTTTTGAAGTCAAATAAAGCCCAGTTGCCTTTTGAAAAAGCACCCTTATGTTCAATGGTTAAAAAACCAAGCTTAGAGACTCGTGAGTTCTAGTCCTACCTTAGACACAAAAGCCAGCTGGGTGACTTTAGACAGGTCTCTTTGTCTCAGCCCAACTTACTTCACAGGGTTGTTGTTGTAGGGAAAGTAGAAAGAAGGAGAATAAGGTACGTCCACTGCCTTGAGTTGTTTATTAAAAAAAAATGCAGGTATAAATAAAACAAATGGAGAATATAATACCTTGTCCTTCCTTCCAGAAACAGCTAATGGTGATTGGCATAGACGTGTATCATGATCCCAGCAGAGGGAAGCGCTCAGTGGTGGGCTTTGTGGCAAGTATCAATCCGTAAGTGTCCCCCCCCTTTTTTAAACTTTTTGACATTCAGATCTATGGGCCCTTGCTTAAGTTCACATAGAATGGCTGAATAGCTGTGGAGATTCTCAGCAATCTAGAACATGGTTGTCCGAAAGGTTTTTTTTCAAGAGGCAACTGGACTTTCTGGGTTTTTTTTGTTTTTGTTTTTGTTTTTTTGTGAAGATGTTTTGCTTCTCATCCAAGAAGCTTCTTCAGCTCTGAAGGCTGATTTTCAAGTATTTGATATTTCTAGTCTTGGAGAAAAAATATGATGATTTATATATTCTGTTTTTTTTTAAATTATTATTTGAAAACAATATCCTTCCTGTCAAAAGTTAGGAAGCAGCTTGGCTTATTTCTGAGCTAAGCTTAATTCACAGATTCACCTGCTCAGCCTTCTTCTCCACCCTTCTCCCTAGTGTTCCACCATCTGCTCATCAGCTGGCTGTCAGGGTTCCAAGTAACACCCCCAACGAAAGAAGACTCCGAGGCTCGAGATTCCTCAAAGATCCATTTTATCAGAGATGTCATATTGGCACCTCTGGGAAAACCTGAATCTGAAAGTCTCCTGGTTTTCCCCACCCAAAAGAAAGTTCAAGTCCCTGCCCAACATCCACATGTCCATCACATGGTCCAATCAAAGCACCATCCCAACTGGAGATGCCTCCCGGACATCCGACTCCAGGTGCCAGGGCAAGGTGTCCTTGACTCTCTGAGAAAGGAATGTTATTTTGACTATATATCTCCCATACTCCATCCAATTCCCCCATCCATTTTCCCACAGTAGAAAATGTGGCAGGCCTGAAAGCCCAATGTAAAAGATGGCTTCCAGGCCTGACACTTGACTTTATAAAGAGAGTCCTCCGTTTTCCCTCTCTTTTCTTGGATATGGAACCAGTTACAGAAGGTCTTAATCCTGATCATTTCCCAGGAGCCACTGACTGCACGGGGTTGGGGAGAATTTTCCTTCCTTCCTTTTGTTTTCCTACGGAGGAAATAAAGAGGCCGGGTGGAAAATGCAAAGGACCTACAGAAGTACTAAAAGACAAAGAACACAGTGAAAATTTGGGACTAACATTAAATTAGAAGACCACCAATTTAAAGAAGACCGATAATGACAGGTAGAACTGACAGTGAAGATTCTGAAATAATGGATTGTTTCTGCCTGTAGGGCCCAACCACCAACAGTAAAGGAACAAGCAGTCAAGAAATATACAGCATTTAGTGGAGCAGTTAAGGCAGCCCTGGGAAAGGTGCCATGATGTCTCTATACTTATAACGATCAGAGTCATGCAAGCCATGATATTCCCTATGACATTATGAAAGTGAAAGCAGGATAGGAGCCGTTTTGGTGCTTTTGAACTTTGATATTGGGGAAAAACTCCTGAGAATATCATGGACAGCAAAGAAAACAAACCGAGGGACCATCGAACAAATTGGTGGAGTCAAGAGAGTTCTCACTCAAGGCACAACCAACCAAGCTCAAATTATCCTACTGTGGACACATGATGTGAAGATCCAGAGCTCTGCAAAAGGCCCTGGTGCTGGGAAAGGTGGAAGGGAAAACAAGAAGAGGACGAACAGCAGCAAGATGGATGGATTCAGTTACTCTGGTGATGAGGGCTCCGTTGGGAAACCTGCAAGACAGAAGCTCATGGAAAAGATCTATATAGAATAGAATTCTTTATTGGCCAAGTGTGATTGGACACACAAGGAATTTGTCTTCGGTGCACAAGCTCTCAGTGTACATAAAAAAAATACATTCGTCAAGAATCATGAGATACAACACTTAGTGATAGTCATAGGATACTAAATAAGCAATCAAATCATACTAGGTCACTAAATAAAACAATACAAATCGTAAAGATACAAGCAACAAAGTTATAGTCATAAGTAGAAAAGGAGATAGGGAGTAGGAAGGATAAGAAGAATAATAGTAATACAGTACTAGTAAATAGTTCAACAGTGTTGTGGGAAGTAGTTGTTTAAAAGAGGGATGGCATTCAGGGAAAAAAACTGTCCTTGTGTCTAGTTGTTTTGGTGTGCAGTGCCCTATAGCGTTGTTTTGAGGGTAGAAGTTGAAACAATTTATGTCCAAGATATGAGGGGTCTGTGGATATTTTCACAGCCCTCTTTTTGACTTGTTCAGTAGACAGGTCCTCAATGGAAGGCAGGTATATATGGACTTGATGATGCATAATCAATAAGCAGAAAGGGACTGAGGATCATATTGGATGAAGGGGGTAAGGGAGACTTTTGCCTAATTTTAAAATGAGCGGCAGAAATATTCAAACTTTTTTCTAGCTTTTCCATTATTTTCTTTCTCACCCAAATAGAATTGCTTGGATTCCTTTCGCAGCATTTTTTTTAAAAAAAAACCTTCTCTATCCCTCCAGATTGAAGCAAATTATTATTTAAGTGTTATGGTGTTAAAAAGATTCCAAGGCTATGATGGCTCTGAAAAGCTAACGGTTTCCAAAAATAAAAATGTGACCTAATGTTGAATTGTGAGGCTTTATGCTTTGAATTAACATGATTAATATCATTTCCTTTTCTGCCACCAGAATTGTGACACGATGGTATTCCAGGGTGGTATTCCAGACGCCTCATCAAGAAATAATAGATAGCCTAAAGGTCTGTTTAGTAGCTGCTTTGCAGAAATTCCACGAGGTGAGAAATGAATTTATTATTTTCCAGTTCTCTGGAATTTATAGAGAAGATTAACAGTTTTGCATATTTTTGGGGGAAGGTATGTTTGTTTCATTGTGCTGTCTTTACAAGTAGTCCTCAACTTATGACCATAATTGAGCCCAGAATTTCTGTTAAGTGAGACATTTGTTATGTAAATTTTGCCCCTATTTTACGACTTTCCTTGTGACAGTTGTTGTTGTGGTTCGCCAGCAGCCTGCGGAGCTGGCAGCAGAGTCAGACATTGAGGAGGCTGGGGAGGAACATGGGCCAGTCCTGGAGTCTAGGGAATGCCCGGACGAGGGCTCTGCATCGGAGGCAGAGATTGAGCCAGGGCCACCTGGGAATGATGCGCGGACTCTGGAGCCCACAGAGTCGGACAGCAGAGAGGCAGAGGAACAGGAGGAACCTGTTCCTAGTGCACGCATGTGCAGAGATGCCAAAAGGCAAGAGCAGCTAAAGGAAAAAGGACGACTCTGGAGTAAGGCCAGGAGATGATTGACCCCTCCCATAAGGCTTAAAAGAAAAACAAAGGCAGTTGGGCCTTTTGTAGGAAAGCAACGTTGCTAACTCTATTTCCAGTCGGCATCTCTTGTTTGTTTCTGAACTTCATGGGGCTTTGCCAAATAAGGCCTTTGGCAATATTGGAAAGATAGATAGATATGTCAAAAAAGATAAAGGTTGGTGATAATCCGGAAGGATTTCTTCCAAAGGACTTTTTTTGCAATTAATTGGGGCTCATCTGGGAATGAACATAATTCTCAGCTGTTACAGTAAAATAGGTTTTTTGGGGACTAATTGTGTATTGTAATGAATGACTCAGTAAGCCTAGGTCACAACAGTTGTTAAGCGAATCATTGTCGTTGATAAATTAGTAATTTAGTTGTTAAGTGAATCTTTTCTTGGTTAGAAATTCGCAAAAGGGGATCATATGACCCCAGGATATAGCAAAGGTCATAAATAAGGCTAAAACATGTGAAGAACGGTTGCTGGAATTGAGTATGTTTAGTTTAATGAAAAGAAGGGCTAGGAGTGACATGATAGCAGTGTTCCAATATCTCAGGGGCTGCCCCAAAGAAGAGGCAGTCAAGCTATTCTCCAAAGCACCTGAGGGCAGGACAAGAAGCAACGGGTGGAAACAAATGAGGCAGAAGAAAAGAGGGAACCGGTTTCACTTTGAGCAAGAAACCGTTGTAATTTCCTGGATCAAATCTAGATATGAGCTGATATTAGCTCTTTCTGATTGTTGAATGTTTGTTCTCTCGAAGGTCAACCATCATCTCCCGGAGAAGATAGTGATTTATAGAGATGGCGTTTCAGATGGCCAGCTGAAAATAGTAGAAAGCTACGAAATCCCACAGCTGGAGAAATGCTTTGAAGCTTTTAATAATTACAACCCTAAAATTGTGGTGTTTGTGGTTCAGAAACAAATCAGCACCAACATCTATTCCTCAGTCGGTCAACAACTTTTATCTCCTCCTCCAGGGACAGTGTTAGACCATACAGCCACCTCTCAGGACTGGTGAGTAAAAAAAGCTTTCACCCAGCACTCCCCCGATCTCCGAGTGACTTCTGGAAACCGCTGCTAGGAAGTGGGGAGTTTAAACCCAAAGGTGCTTTGGAGCTGAAAAAGGTTCTTGGATGAGAAGTGAAACATCTTCAAAGAAAAAAAACCAGAAATCCCAGTTGCCTGTAGAAAAAACAAAAACAAAAAGAGCACCTTTGGGACAATCATGCCCTGGATCACTGAGAATCTCCATAGACATTGGGAGTTTAAAGTCTTTGTATTTTCTCCTTTCCTCTGATTAAAAAAAAAAAAAAACATTTTCCGCCCTATAGACACAGCTTTGCAGTTAATGCAAACCCCTGGAGGTTTTTAAGAAGAGATTGGTCAACCATTTGTCTGAAATGCTATAGCAGGGGTGTCAAACTCAAGATCCGGGGGCCAGATCTGGCCTGCGGGGTGCTTAGATCTGGCCTGCGGGGTCGCCCTGGAAACAGTGAAGGACCAGCCCCATGTGCCTCTGCTAGTGAAAACGGAGCTCACTGTCAACTTGCAAAGCTTTCAAGTTGCCATGAGCAGGAGGGAGGGAGAACTGAAGTGAATTCCATACATTCTTTCTGACCGCAATCAGAAGGAGGGTGTTAGGTTTCACAGCCAGCCAAAGTGGTTCATTGGAGAATGTGATTTATGACATGGCCAGAGAGGAGGGGAGAGAGAGGGTCATAGGGGAACGTAAATCTACGTGGGATCAGTCCTAACTGCATCCGAATATTGCCGGAATGGTGCTCCTAATAAATGACTATATTTCCTTTGAAGTTTGGATCATGGCTCATGAATTAATTAGGGCAGCTTTCAGAAACTTGACACTCACAAGGGCTGGGGGCAGCCTTCCCATGCTCTATTTTCACTTGCAGGTGAAAACCGAGCTCAGGAGCCCGTTTTCATTGGCAGAGTGTTTGGGCCACCGTAGGTACCCCCAACATGAGTGAGGTTGAGCTGGCCGTGCCCACCCTGACCACGTCCCCCACCACCCCGAGGTCAAACACAACCCTGATGTGGCCCTTGATGAAATCGAGTTTGACACTCTTGTACTATAGAGTTTCCTGCTTGAGTAGGGGGTTGGACTAGAAGACCTCCAAAATTCCTTCCAACTCTGTTAGATGTGTCTCTAGGTGTTTCCCCCTCAACTAAAAATAGCCTGTTTCCTGGTGATCAGAATCAACCATGGTCACGGTCCTTTTGCCAGCTTTGTTTTATCAATAGTCTTTTTTTATACTGTACGCTAAACACATCCCCATGTGGGATGTCTCCCGAACCG
The DNA here is from genome assembly GCA_022577455.1 of Arizona elegans. Classification (NCBI taxonomy): domain Eukaryota; kingdom Metazoa; phylum Chordata; class Lepidosauria; order Squamata; family Colubridae; genus Arizona; species Arizona elegans. The sequence goes on from JAKOOJ010000048.1 coordinate 249,197, forward strand.
AGACAGTCATCTGTCAAGGTGATAGGGCAGGCTGCCTGCAAAATGCCCAGAACCTATTGGATGTCAACTTGCAAAGCTTTCAAGTTGCCATGAGCAGGAGGGAGGGAGAACTGTTGGAGCTGCTGTTGCCCCTGTCCCTTTGAAACCTCTCCCTAACCAACAGAAGAGCTTTATAGCTCCCGCTGCCTTAAGAAAGTTCAAAACATTCTTAAAGATCCATCTCATCCTGGGCACCTTTTTTTTTTTTTTTTGAACTATTACCATCTGGCAGACAGTACAGGTCAATAAAAACAAGGACAAATAAGCTAAAAAACAGCTTCTATCCCAGAGCAGTAACCATATTGAATTCTACGGCATAGTGCAATATCGGGTTTTCAATTTCAATTATATAGAACGTAAAGGGTGTATGTTTGTGTTTTTATTTTTATAGTTATAATGTGCACCAAAGACAGCATTTAATTTCGTTGTACCATGTGCAATGACAATAAAGTAAACTATAAACTATAGAATGACTAGCGGCAATAAAAGCTGAACATAAAATAAAAGCAGGTGGGGGGATGTTCCAGTGAGAGGAAAGTCACTTTGTGTTCTTTGATGGAAATAAAGCCTGAAGCAGCCTAAGGCAAATAGTAAGATACTCTTATCCAGCAGTAGGACTCATAAGGAGTAGTAGTGGAAGAGCAGTAGTGAGAGCTGTAGCAGAACTGGGGAAGAGTGGAGTAGTGAGCAATAAGAACTAGCCTTTCAATACTTACTTGGGTGTTGCCTGGAGACCAGTCTCATCGTGTTGGTTCTCTTGGGTTTTGTACTCTGAAAATCTCCCCAGAGTTGTATAGAATTGATGGCTGGTACTCAGTAGAGTGATCATTGTTCCTTCTCCCCACCCCCACCCCATGTACAACATGGGAAGCTGTGCCCCAGCATTTAAAATTATCCCAAACTATTGGAATCCCTGTCTGGATTGTTCAGAGGTGTTTCCCATATCTTGGCTTGCCAATTCAAATAGCAATCATAGGTATTCCCTTTTGCGCCAGGCCTCCATTTTGAAGGTTATAAAGAATCAGACTTGCTGTATTTTTTGTACTATAAGACGCTCTGGACCATAAGATGCACCTAGCTTTTGAGGAGGAAAGCAAGAAAAAAAAATCTGCCTCTGCCTCCCAGCAATTTGCCTCCTTGCAGCAAACAGCCTGGTCAGCTTCAGCACAGCCTGATTTAGTACGAGCAGCTGATTGGCAGTTGGATCAGCCTCTTGGAATATCACCAATCAGCTGTTCCAGGCTGCGAGGATCGCCGCCGTCGCCATCCATCGTCGCCACCTCCGCACACCCCATTTTCGTCCTCCACACATCCTGTTTGTGGCCCATTCCAGGTGAGGATTGCCACCACCACTGTTTGACGGCAATAGGCGGTGGCAATCACTGCCGCCTGGAACAGGCCAAAAACGGGACACCCGGAGGACGAAAATGAAGCATGCAGGGGACAAAAATGGAGTGCGTGGAGACGGCGATGGATGGCAGCTATCCCCGCAGCCTGGAGCAGCTGATCAGCGGTATTCCGGGAGGCTGATCCAACTGCCAATCAGCTGCTCGTGCTAAATCAAGCTGAACTGAAGCTGACCAGGCTGTTTGCTGCAAGGAGGCAAATTGCTGGGTGGCAGAGGCCGAAGGGTGGGGGCCAGTGGGTGAGCGGAGCTAATAAGACGCACAGACATTTCCACCCAACTGGGGGGGCGGGGGGGGAGGAAGTGTGTCTTACAGACTGAAAAATACGGTAATTCTTTTCTTTGCTGACGATGAAGTTGATAGAGGTTCAACTCTGCTCTTTTTCCCTTTGGTTCTTTCTTGTTAGGGTGGATTTTTACTTGATAGCTCACTATTCGTCTCAAGGTTGCGGCATCCCTACTCACTACGTCTGTGTAAGGAATACAGCCAATCTCGCCCCTGATCACATGCAGAGGTGAGTGTTATGATATCCCTCGGTTTCAGATTTTGCTTTCTCATTTGTACTGGAGGCAGAATGTGAATCTAATGAATACATAAACAAAGCAGGAAATGCTGAATACAGCCACAGGGTGTTGGAATTGCAATTATGAAAGTTAGGATTTTGTTTCGTGGGTTTTTTAATACTTCCTTAGAAACCATTGTGCGTACAGCTTTGCTTCATATTCAGTACAGCTACTTGGATGAAAGAAATTATGACTTTCTTACTTCTTGGTTTAAGAAGCAAATTGCCTGGAGGGGAGCCTCCAGCTGCGTTATACCTTTCTTTGCAAGATGATGGGATGGCCCAAAACTGTCTGCTAGTTGCCTAATTTCCCGGGGCCTCCATGCAGCTCTTTGGCTAATATTTTTCTTCTCAAGCTTGTAACAGGACGAAGGTGTTTATGTATCATTTTCTTTCTGGATGGAGTGAGGAATTTCCTTTGCAAAAGGGGTAAAATAAAATCCAAGAAATGAAGGGGAATCCATCAGTTTTTCCCTTGCAGCATTTAAGAACGGATACTGATTGGAATATATTGGGAATTTAGGGATTTGTCCCTAAAGCAGGCATTCTAATCCAGAATTTCCTTCTCGCATTCCTGTTTTTTCATAGGCTGACTTTCAAACTTTGCCACCTCTACTGGAATTGGCCAGGAACTATCCGAGTGCCTGCCCCGTGCAAATATGCGCATAAGCTAGCTTTTCTCTCCGGGCACATTCTCCATCACGAACCATCAATTGAGCTGTGTGAGAAACTCTTCTTCCTGTAGCTGCCTTCAAAGAGAGAACAGGAACTGAGAATTGCCCTCTTCCAGCCCTTCCCAGTTTCAGGCCACTCTCCCCTCCACCCCCTTCAACTGGAGAGACTGTTTTATAATAATGTTTATTTGGTCAATGACCAGAAAAAAAAAAGTTTTTAAAAAAATTACAACACCATCGTAAAATAGAAAAGGTGAAACCAACACAGATAAAAATGTGGCTGCTCTAACGGTACATTAATTCCTTGTACAAGCGTACCTCTGTCGCAGGGCACATGATGCAGTAAAACAAATACCATCTTATAAACAAGATAAGCTATTATGTGTTAAATCTAAAAATGGTAAATAAAACAAAAAAAAAATATTTCCATAACCAGTTCTGCCTTATTTTCATTGCAGCAATACAGAACTTGGCTATTGCATAGGTGATAACGGGTTACAAATTTCGTAGAGCATGGTTCATACAGAAATTGTCTGGTCTTCCTGGAAATTTTTAATTTATTTTTATTTATTACATTTATTTACCACTCATCTTGCTTCGAAGTGACTCTGGGTGACTTAAAGCATAAATTTATTTACTAAGAGCAGACTATATGCAGGCGTAATATCCCTTAGAGCAGGGGTGTCAAACTTGATTTCATTGTGGGCTGCATCAGGGTTGTGTTTGATCTCGGGGGGGGGGGGACCTCGGGTGGGGGGTATGGCCAACTCAACATCACTCGTGTTGGGGGCATCTGTGGTGGCCAAGTGGTAAGGCAGGACTTCCCTCAGACCCCTCCTGCCTCTCATTATAACCCTTCCTTCCTTCCTTCCTTCCTTCCTTCCTTCCTTCCTTCCTTCCTTCCTTCCTTCCTTCCCATCCTTCTCCTTTCTTCTTCTCTTTCCTTCTTTTTCCTTCCTTGCTCTCTTCCCATCTTTTCTTCTTTTTCTTTTTCTTTCCCTTTCTCCTTTCCTATCCCTTCTTGCATGCTCAAATGCAAAAGGGGAACATTTCTCCTTTTCTTTTGTTTTTAGGTTGTTGTGGTAGCCCTCTGCCAGTGAAAATGGAGTGCACGGCCCTTCCAAGCTCCATTTTCGCTGGCAGAGGGCTGCAGGATTTTGATCTCTTTGTGGCCACATTGGCCGATATGCTCAATTAATGGGTTTTTGGAGTATCTTGCAGCAGTGCTGATGGGCAGATGTTATGCCTGGCTTTGAAAAATGCCATCCTCAGTTTGGGGAAAGTCAGATTTTGAAAAGTTCTCTTTTCTGCCAGATTTCCGTCTGAAATGCCACATCCATTATTCCAGTGGTTTTCAACCTTTTCTTCACCCCGGGCCCCCTCTTTAAATAGATTTTGTGGCCACGGACCCTCAAGATTTAAATCGTAACATTTTTTCAAGCCTTCACAGAGCCCCCTGTGACAACATCATGGCTCCCCAGGAGTCCGTGGACCATAGGTTAAGAAGCACTGCCTTATTATCTTTCAGCAATTGTTTTGTGTGGTCATGTCGTGGAACTGAAAGCTCAAATAGTGCCAACTTCTGCTCTGTGAACTGTTTCCAGAAAGAAGGGAAATGATTGAAACCAAAAGGGTCGGTCTGACTGGAAGGAATTTAGATTTTCAACCAATAGTTTTATCTTCCTCCTCCAAGCTCTTACCTGGATTGTGGCATTCCTGTCTCAAGCCTTAATTAAGTGTTTGCGGTTCCATTGGGTGCAATAAGAACTGGTCTCAAAAATGTTTCTTGCACTGTTTCCAGGGCTGCTTTTTGGTATACATTTCTATCTATCTGCTCTGTAAAGGATTTGGGCCAGTGGTTTAGCCTGAATGCTGCCAGAATTAATTGTGTCTGGCTCTGGAATTCTGGGAGTTGAAGTCCACCAGTCATAAAAGGGGCGTAGTTCTCCACCTCTGCAGGGGTGGGCTTCAAATATTTTAGCAAGGGGTTCTCTGCCCAGTTGCTGGGTGGGCGTGGCCATGGTGGGCGTGGCCTAGTTGGCCTCCTGCACCATGGCGGGGGGGGGGGGGTGTTTTTGTTTTTGTTTTTTTGTTTTTTGCTTTAATTTATATGCCGCCCTTTTCCGGAGACTCAGGGCGGCTTACAATGTGTTAAGCAATAGCCTTCATACTTTTGTATATTTATACAAAGTCAGTTTATTGCCCCCACAATCTGGGTCCTCATTTCACCTACCTTTGAAAGGATGGAAGGCTGAGTCAACCTTGAGCCTGGTGAGATTTGAACTTGCAGTAATTGCAAGCAGCGGATGTTAATAACAGTGCTTAGTCCACTGTACTACAGGTTTTTGCCCTCCCCAGGCTCCAGAGGCTTTCCTTGAGCCTCCAGACGGGCGAAAACGGCCTCCCCAGGCTTTGGAGACTGGAAATGGGCCTGTTTTCGGCCTTCCCGAATTTCCGGTACGCCTGTTTTTTGCCCTCCCCGAGCCTCCGCACGCACCCTGTACTTACCTGCATCCAAAACAGGCCGCATGGGGACGCCTGGGAGGGAAGGATCAGGGGGGGCCAGCCAGGAGTGGGATTTGGGGGTTCTCCCAACTGCACAGAATCTTACAGGTTCTTCCGAACCCGTGCGAACGCCCAGCAGCGCACCCCTGCACCTCTGACCTAACCGCTAGCTGCCCTTTCCAAGTGACTTCAGGGCCCAAGGCATTCAAATACAGTAACCCATTCTAACTTGTGATCCCCTTATTCTCCAGGATTGTTGGATGGCTCTCTTAGCGAAGATCATGAATTAAGAACCAGGGGATTTTGTTCTGCAGTCCCAAAATATTGCTACTATTGCTATTTTCCGTCCTCTTAAGGGTTTGTGAAATTCTGGCAGCGGCATAGAGTAGAGGAATAGAGAGGGATTTTCCACCTACTTGTTTAGGTGCATGCAAGTCTGGATTATGAAGGTCCACCCTTGAACTGAAAATACGAGAGAAGGATCCTTAGATCTTGGACCTCTTAAAGTAGTGTTGGGAGTATAATTTCTTTGTCAGAAAGCAGGGGTGCCAGTCAATAATTTGCATTAGTTGTATTCCTGGAAATTGAGTCAAAGCCAAGCTTAAAATTTACCAAGGAGGATTTCTTTTTATGGAGTGTATTTTTGTACAAAACGGTGGCGCACCAAGCTCTCACGCCTGTTGCTGGCCTCTCTTCTCTAAATCCAGATCTAAACCAATGACCTTGCTTCAGAGGTGAAATCCAATTTTTTTTTACTACCGGTTCTGTGGGCGTGGCTTGGTGGGCATGCTGTGGTGTGGTATGGCTTGGTGGGCATGGCAGGGGAAGGATACTGCAAAATGTCCATTCCCACCCCACTCCAGGGGAAGGAAAGGATACTGTAAAATCCCCATTCCCTCCCCATTCCTGGGGAAAGGATATTGCAAAATCTCTATTCCCACCCCACTCCAGGGGAAGGAAAGGATACTGTAAAATTCCCATTCCTTCCCCACTCCTGGGGGAAGAATACTGCAAAATCTCCATTCCCACCCCACTCCAGGGGAAGGAAAGGATACTGTAAAATCCCCATTCCCTCCCCATTCCTGGAGGAAGGATACTGCAAAATCTCCATTCCCACCCCACTCCAGGGGAAGGAAAGGATACTGTAAAATCCCCATTCACTCCCCACTCCTGGGGGAAGAATACTGCAAAATGTCCATTCCCACCCCACTCCAGGGGAAGGAAAGGATACTGTAAAATTCCCATTCCCTCCCCACTCCTGGGGGAAGAATACTGCAAAATCTCCATTCCCACCCCACTCCAGGGGAAGGAAAGGATACTGTAAAATCCCCATTCCCTCCCCATTCCTGGGGGAAGGATACTGCAAAATCTCCATTCCCATCCCACTCCAGGGGAAGGAAAGGATACTGTAAAATCCCCATTCACTCCCCACTCCTGGGGGAAGAATACTGCAAAATCTCCATTCCCACCCTATCCCAGGGGAAGGAAAGGATACTGTAAAATCTCCATTCCCACCCCACTCCGGGACCAGGCAGAGGTGGTATTTGCCGGTTCTCCGAACTACTCAAAATTTCCACTACCGGTTCTCCAGAACCTGCTGGATTTCACCCCTGCCTTGCTTGCTCATCTTGGATTATGCCCTTTATCTCTATCCAGTTCTGGAGCTTGAAATTTAGCATGTCTAGCTATTTGCTAATATTATTTGCTAATAACACTCAAAAAAAGACCGTTGTTCTTATTGACTTCTTTTATAAATTGGGATTATTTGTTTTGGGACATGACCAGTCTGATCTATGAATGTAGAGAAGGATGCTATAGCAGTGGCCACCCACCAGTTGGGATTTTTAAAAAATTATAGGCAAAAATTTAGACAAACAGTACCATGGCCTTGTTTACTTTAAGGGATGCAATCAGTCGGTTTACCTCTCACACCGAATAAGCCCAGGCAGCCTTTGGTCAATAGGGAAACGTCCCAGACTTTCCCACAATCTCTCACTTGGTATTGGGTCAGAAGCTGATCTAAAAATCAATAAAGGTTGCAAAAGGGGAACCATAAGGAGGCACGGCAGTGGTGGGATTCAGCCAGTTCGCACCTATTCAAGAGAACTGGTTGTTAACCTTCTAAGCAGTTCAGGGAACCGATTGTTGGAAGAAATCTTACTATGTTTTTTTCCACTTTGCAGGGCTAATCCTGTAAGGAAGGCAGGAAGGAAACATTCTGGTGTTGTTTCTAGCCTAACCTTTATTGCCCTGCTTACAGAAACTGCCTCTCTGGTTAACCCTTATTACATTGTAACAGCTCAGGTGAAGCGCCCATCGATGTGAGTGACGTTGAGTTGGCCATGCCCACATGGTCACATGACCACCAAGCCACGCCTACCCAGCTGGTCATTAGGGCAGAGAACGGTTGTTAAATTATTTGAATCCCACCACTGAGGCACGGAATATTTTTCTACCAAGTGGCGGAAAACCCAATACCTTTCTAAACCCTGCCTGTTCTTTAACAACGCTATGTTTTCATTTGGTGCCCAACCCACTAATTTTAGGCATAAAAATCCGGCATAAAGTTTATATATTGCGTTAGATAAAGTTAATAGACCTATCATTTTGCGGAGTCAAATCTGGTTTTGTATCATGGTTTTGCTACTGCATAACCTTCTTTTTTTGCGAAAAAAAAAAAAAAAGTTCCGATGTAAATGGAAACCATAGATTGCAGTCAATTCAACTGCCGCTGGGCCAGTCACTGAGATTCTGTTCTAAATTGAACACATAAATATGGTTAAGGGAAAAGATCAACCTTGAATACGTAACATTTTCTGGATTAGAACATACTTATCTAGTTTCCCTGATATTGGCATCTAGAACTGTAGTTCTTTGTGCTGTTAATAATTTACCCTGCTCTGCTAGGATTGAAATCTCCTGATATGCTCATTCAGCTTTATTACCCAATTCTGCCATGATCTGTCTGCACTTTGTCATAGTCTACCAAATGAAGCGTTCGATTATGAAACTCAACACAGGAAAAGAGAAAACAGTTGCTTCTTTCTTTTTGGAAAAAAAGATCAGCTGCGTATTGTCTGAAAGCTTCCTAGAAAAGCAGTTCCTTTGCAGGATTTGAGATGGAAGGGAGTATCTGCTGCCTTACAGTTCTTGCCTCTATGTGTCTCTCGATATTGTATTTGTATATTTCTAAATAAAGTAGATATTTAAAAGCTGAAGCCAGTTTCCAGGCTTCTCTCATCCTAGACTCCTTCCCTTAAACCTATTGATTCCCTCGATGAGAACGAAGACAGAAGAAATAACAAAAAGAAGAATGATTGGAGACAACAGCGAGATGTCACATGAAAGGAATGACCGATGTATTAAATGTTCATTTGTTAAAAAAAATACAAAACTTTTTAAAAAGTTTTGTATTCTATTGATTCCCCATTGATGTAAAAAAGATGTGGAGACTCTAGAAAGAGTGCAGAGAAGAGCAACAAAGATTATTAGGGAACTGGAAGCTAAAACATATGAAGAACAGTTGCAGGAACTGGGTATGTCTAGTTTAATGAAGAGAAGGACTAGGGGAGACATGATAGCTGTGTTCCAATATCTCAGGGGTTGCCCCAAAGAAGAGGGAGTCAAGCTATTCTCCAAAGCACCAGAAGGCAGGAAAAGAAGCAATGGGTGGAAACTAAGCAAGGAGAGAAGCAACTTAGAACTAAGGAGAAATTTCCTGACAGTTATGAACAATTAATCAGTGGAACAACTTGCCTCCAGAAGTTGCGAATGCTCCAACACTGGAAGTTTTTAAGAAGATGTTGGATAACCATTTGTCTGAAGTGGTCTAAGGTTTCCTGCCTAAGCAGGGGGTTGGACTAGAAGACCTCCAAGATCCCTTCCAACTCTTGTTATTCTGTTCTAATTTCTTGCAGTTTTGGGAATACGTATACCGGCTGAACTTAAATGAATTATTTGTGATTGGAAGTTTTCAAATAGGAAATAGAGGATTTTTATTTGTTTATTAAGACTTGTATGCTACCCATCTCGCTACCAAGCGACTGGATTAAGGATTAAATTTAGTCTTCATATTTTTCAGTCGGACTACCTGAAATCTCTTTTTGATATGATCGTAAAAAGGATTCTGACATTTAGGGAACCACGAAATGCAGGTTTTTTTATGTCCTCTGGTTGGATTTCAGAATCTCTTTTTTTACACATAAAACTTTAGGCAGGCTGCAGGGCATAGACAGATATTTATTTATTGGTTCGATTTATATGCCGTCCCTCTCCGGAGACTCAGGGTGGCTTACAATGCGTTAAGCAATAGCCTTCATACTTTTGTATATACCTGCTTAATAGGGCTTTCGGGCCCCCCTAAGCGGTATTCTTTTTATATACAAAGTCATCTTATTGCCCCCACAATCTGGGTCCTCATTTTACCTACCTCGGAAGGATGGAAGGCTGAGTCAACCTTGAGCCTGGTGAGATTTGAACTCGCAGTAATTGCAGGCAGCTGGCAGCTAAGTGCTACTTAACAGCACTTTAGTCTGCTGCACCACCAAGGCTCTTTTAGATAGATACGTTAAGACAACCTAAAATAGGTTGGGAAGGTTTTGGGGAATGATGACCCCAGTGGCTGGCTGAAAGGGACTGTCGTCTTTTGGTCCAAAATACATTGCCTCATCTAGCTAGGTCATCATGCATTTGGCCTCATAATTGAGTGATAAAGCCCATTTTTCATGCAGAAAAACCTGTGCCCAATTGTTGTGGTCTGCCAGCAGCCTGCGGGAAGATAACAGTATTCCGTGCGCCTTTGGCGTTGAGTCATGCCAGCCAAATGACCACGGAGACATCTTTGGACAGCACTGGTTCTTCGGCTTTGAAATGGAGATGAGCACCGTCCCCGTAGAGTCGGGAATGACTAGCCCATATGTGTGAGGGGAAATCTTTACCTTTACCTTTGCTTTTAAAATGTCAACCATAGAGACATCAATTTCCTTGTCCTTCTCGTAGCTGTCATTTGTAGATCCACTTTCGATGCCATCTCCGCCTTGTCAAATAAAACATATTCCTCATCTGCCATTTCTTCTTCCGTGATAACTTTTGGGCACAGTCTGTCCATAGAAACAAACATCAATATTGATATAGTGGATATTAACTTCCGATTTTATTTTTCAGAAGCGCCCTTCAGTATTTTCAGTGTTAAAATCAGGGGTGAAATCTAAAAATTGTCACTACCGGTTCTGTGGCCGTGACTGGGTGGGCTTGGTGGGGGTGACGGGAAGGATACTGCAAACTCTCCATTCCCATCCCATTCTGGGGCCAGCCAGAGATGTATTTGCCGGTTCTCCAAACTATTCAAAATTTCCGCTACTGGTTCTCCAGAACCTGTCAGAAGCTGCTGGATTTCACCCCTGGTTACAATGTTTTGTGCCATTTTTACATGTGGCATATAAATCAGGCTTGTATATATATTTTTCCCATTAACTAAAATCTTTAGTTCCCTCTAGTGTTTCATTTTCAAATTGTCTGTCTTGTCCTTATCCAAATAAATATTGGGCCGAGGGTTGTTGAGAGTCCTTTTGTTCCACCTTTTGGTGAAAGGGTGGCAACTAAGTCAGAAACTCTAAATCTCTAAACTTCTCTCGCACCCTCCAAATGGATGAATTGTGCTTCCACAGCTGGCGATGAACACTCGTGATTTTTTTCAAAAAGCTTTTTATTATGAACACATTAAAACAAAACACAAACATACAACATTTAGATGCATATCACTTTTTTTACAGCTCTTTCAAAGTGATCCTTTCTTACTATTTATACATATTTACACATATTGTAACCGTAACTTACTCTACATTGTTTTCCATCTTTCTTTATTTCGTCTACATTGTATCTTGATCTTCAACATTTTCCCCCCTCTCTCCTTTATTCCTCTTTTTCATTTTTCCTATTCTCCAACCATTCATATCATCTACACCAGACTTTGTAATACTCTGTATCCTCTTTCTCCTTAAGTCCTTTTGTTAGTTTGTCCTTCTCTGCGCATTCTAAATTTTTTTTTTAATTAAATCTTTTTCTGATGGTGAGTCTTCTTTCTTCCAATTTTGCGCATAGACTATTGCAGGCTGCTGTCAGTATATGCAATATTAAATATTGTATTTCCTTTGTATAGCTTTTTGTGGGAATCCCTAGTAAAAATTGCTCTGGTTCTCCCTTTATTGAATTCTGTATTATTTCCTCTAACCACTTTTTGACTTTGGCTCAGAATTTCTTTGCCACTGGGCAAGTCCACCAGAGATGATAGTATGTTCCATAGTTACTCTTACATTTCCAGCATTTCGGTGAATTACTAGGGAACATCTTTGCTATTCTAGCTGGCGGAAGATGCCATCTATAAAACATATTCATCTGGTTTTCCCTGTATGCCGTTGATACTGTCAATTTCATATTTGTTCTCCACATCTTTTCCCACTTCTCTAATTCTACTGCGTGGTTGAAATTCCTTGCCCATTTAATCCTAGTATCCTTCACTATTTCCTCTTCCATTTTATACCATAATAGAAATTTATATATTTTACTAATTAATTTTGAACACTCGTGATTTATCTGGAAAGGTGAAGGAGGACTGGAAAGGACTTTGCAAGTACACTTTCCCAGCCCAAAGCTTGATTACTTGTCAAATGCATGTTAACAAACAAAATTTCCATCCAGCGAACACTTCTAGGTGGCAAACTTACAATAAGTACAGATTGTACTGCAGGTGGGATTGCATTGGATGGCAAATAATTGATTTTTATTTGGTCAATCATCAGCCCAAAGCAAACAAAAAGACAGATCCACGGAAGGTACAAAAGCAACAACTCTGATTCAGAAACAGAGAAGGAAGTGACCAAAATAACATATTGTGGCGGTAAAAGTTGTTCTTAATTACAGCTGTCTTAAAAGTAAAAAAATAAAAATATCCAAGTCGTTCTCCAGAGCATAATATTTTTAGCTCTAATCTAGAATAGAACATAATAAAACTATAACCACAGCAAACGTAGGACAATCCAAAAAAGAAAAAAGGAAGTGAGCATTGGAAGGTTTCAGATTTTCTAAAAATAAATCCACAAGGTTACTTGTCCAGTCTTCCAAAGTGTTTGTGTACAGGTGATCCTCGATTTATGACCACAATTGAGCCCCAAATTTCTGTTGCTAAGAGAGACATTTGCTAAGTGAGTTTTGTCCCATTTTACGACCTTTCTTGCCACAGTTGTTAAGTGAATCGCTTTAGTTGATAAGTTAGTAACCCGGTTGTTAAGTGAATCTGGCTTCCCCACTGACATGGCTTGTCAGAAGGTTGCAAAAGGGGACACTGCATCCGTCATAAATATGAGTCGACTGTTAAGCATCTGTATTTTGATCACATGACCATGGGAATGCTGTAATGGTCAGAAGTGTGAAAAATGGTCATAAGCAGGGGTGGTATTCACTTAACTTTGCTATCAGTTCACAAATGGGAGCGCGCGCAGGACCTTCTGAGCATGCTCAAGAGCGTCAAAAACGACGTGATGACATCCGGGTGGGTGGGGCCTCCCACAGCCGCTGCTATCAATTTGCCCGAACCAGATAGAACCGTCTGAATAGCACCAGTAAGTATTGAATACATGAACAGTGTGACAACTGGGTATCATTAATTTTGATACCAAATAGTAGTAATAATATTGACCATTTTGGTGATCTTAATTACATTAATTATATACGTCATTATAACAATGTACGTAATAAAATTGTCTTTCAACTTCTAATCCTTTCATCTACATACTGATTTTAAAATATAATACAGGAATATGTATCGTAGTATTTTCCCCCTTTCTAATTTCTACCTCTGTTCTAAATCTTAAACCACGAATCTTATATTAATAGGCATTCTGTTTCTATCCAGAAGTGGTCAGAAGTGTGAAAAACGGTCGTAAGTCACTTTTTTCAGTGCCGTTGGGACTTTCATCAGTCACTAAATGAACCGCTGCGAGTTGAATTGAGGACTAGCTGAAATAGGGGATGGTGAGAAGGAGGCATCTGGTTCAGCATCCTTTCCCTTGAAAGTTTATTTTCTTATCATTTGGCCTTTATACTGAAGGCCAAAATTAGTAGGAGAGAACAGCAGCTGAAGGTCTTGCTCTCTCTTTTGCTTTAGCTTTCTCTAAATCAAACAAACTTTATCTTCCCACCTTACCCCGGCCCCCCAAAAAGGCAAGAGATTTTACAAAAATCATGTATGGGTTAACTTCTACCCTCAAGCTTGCATTCTTAACCTGAATCGTGTTGATCAAAATTATAAAATTAATTTCAATTATAAAAAGGTAAAGGTAAAGGTTCCACTCGCACATATGTGCTAGTCGTTCCCGACTCTAGGGGGCGGTGCTCATCTCCGTTTCAAAGCCAAAGAGCCAGCGCTGTCCGAAGACATCTCCATGGTCATGTGGCCGGCATGACTCAATGCCAAAGGCGCACGGAACGCTGTTCCCTTCCCACCAAAGGTGGCCCCTATTTTTCTACTTGCATTTTTTACGTGCTTTTGAACTGCTAGGTTGGCAGAAGCTGGGACAAGTCACGGGAGCTCACCCCGTTACGCGGCACTAGGGATTCGAACCGCTGAACTGCCGGCCTTTCAATCGACCAGCTCAGCATCTTAGCCACTGAGCCACCGCTTCCAGTTACAAAATTTCAGTTATAAAATCCCACAAAACACAAAGCCAATATTAAAACCTCAAAAAAAGAGAAAATGTCAGGTTTTCTCAGTAGGGATTGCTCAAAATCAGGATTTTCAATAAGTAAACACAGACAAATTTAATGGGGCTGTGTGTTTGGAAAGCAGATTTAATGTGATCTGAACGCATCAACTCATTCGCGGATAGGTTTAGGGTTGTTTCCCCCCCCCCCCCAAATTGCAATTTTAAAATTATTTCAAGGTAAATATAGATGCAGATACCCCTTTAGGTATCAGTGCAAAATGTTGATAATTCTTGTCTGCCGCCTTACAAGTTGATAACATGTTCGCTATTTATTTTGTTCCTTAAGCATGTTTTTTCTGAAGAGCATCAATATATCTTAGATCAGGGGTCTCCAACCTTGGCAACTTTAAGCCTGGAGGACTTCAACTCCCAGAATTCTGGGAGTTGAAATCCGCCAGGCTTAAATTTCGGGTTTCTTCCCGTGTAATTGTGGATATATCCCTAAAAGGGTAGAAGCGACGTTTCGACAGAATCTCATCTGCCATCATCAGGCTTATGTGAGGAGTCTTTTGCAGTAACTGCCGTTACTATTTCAAATCTGGTGCTGGTAGTCTGGGATGGCTCCACCTTTTCATTCTGATTCATTCTGATCCCAGACTACCAGCACCAGATTTGAAATAGTAACGGCAGTTACTGCAAAAGATCCCTCACATAAGCCTGATGATGGCAGATGAGATTCTGTCGAAACGTCGCTTCTACCCTTTTAGGGATATATCCACAATTACACGGGAAGAAACCCGAAATATTAACTATACATACATACATACATACATACATACATACATACATATATATATATTGGGAAGCAAGTGGGAAAAAGGATGGTACAGCTAGTCCTCAACTTACGACCACAACTGAGCCAGAAACTTCCATTGTTAAGCAAGGAGGTTAGTTGTTAAGTGAGTTTGGCCCCATGTTACGGCCTTTTTTCGCCACCATTGTCAAGGTGTTTGTTAAGCTCCTCTGTTTTCTCCCCATTGACTTTGCTTCTCGGAAGCCAGCTGGGAAGGTTACAAATGGGAATTACATGACCCTGGGACATGGCATAAATGTGTGCCAGTTGGCAAGCTACCGAATTTTGATCAGGTGACCACGGGGATGCTGCAAAGGTCATACATGCAGAAAACGGTCATTAATCATCCCCCCCCCCCAGTATTGTTTGGATGTCAAAGTTATTCAGTGAATAACTTTGAGTGGTCACTGAACAAATGCACCTGTTTTATATACAGACCCAGAATCTCTTCTCAGTCTGATCTCCTCCTTTTAATTGTATTCTTCAGGACTAACAAGTCCTTGATTGACAGGTATTTCTTTTTTAACGTTTCCAAGTCCTATCCTTGCCACGCCCACCAAGCCACACCCACAGAACCAGCTGTAAAAAAAATTTGAAACCCACCACTGCCGTCTTCGTTATGGTTGCTATGGTGTAATGATTGGAAACTCAAGGCAGGCCGTCCTGGAAAATGTAAGGGGACGGCCTGTGTCAGTTCAGCCTGGTCTTCCCAAAGTGGCCTTGGCACGGTTTACTCAATGCGGCTTTGGTCCGGTCTACCCAGTGAAAAGAGGAAACATGCAAGCAGTTTGGGGAGTGGAGTCAAGCTGGCCATGCCCACCCAGTCGTCCACGCCCAGCCAGCCCCCCCGAGGTCAACCACAGCCCTGATGTGCCCCTCAATGAAATTGAGTTCGACACCCCTGGGTTAGATGATGCTAGATGATGTGGTATGTTGCTAGTGAGGGAATTATTCCCGCTTACCGTAGTTTTCAGAGTATGACACACTTCCCCTCCCTAAAAGAGGGTGAAAATTTGGGTGCGTCTTATACACCAGAATGTAGCCCCGCCGCCCCCCCCGGAAAATGGGACACGGGGAGGCGGCAATAGGCTATGGCAATCCCTGCAGCCTGAAACAGCTGATCTTCAGGAGGCCAATCCAACCGACAATCAGCTGTTTGTGCTAATCAAGCTATGCTTGCAGCAAACGGACTGTTTGATGCAAGGAGGCAAATTGCTGGGAAGCAGAGGCAGATTTTTTTTTCTTATGCTAATCCGGCTGTGCTGAAAGTGAAACTGAAACAAGCTGTTTGCTGTTTGCTGCAAGGAGGCAAATTGCTGGTAGGCAGAGGCAGATTTCTTTTTTCTTGTTTTCCTCCCCAAAAAAGGTAAGTGCATCTTATAGTCCGGAGCGTCTCATACTCTGAAAAATACGGTAGTCCCTAGAGCAATTTCTTCACGATGCACACCCCTGAGAAAGGGACGTGGCTCAGTGGATTCAACTTGAAGCATACATGATTTCAGGAGATACTCCACTTTTAAAGGGACCGAGCCAAAGACCAGGTGATGGGAAGATCTAAGGCACCAAGTGGACTTTCAACGAAGTTTTTTCAACTCACTTTTTATGCACTAAAAGTTCTTTCTCCTCCTGCATGGAAGAAAGCCTTTTTTGATCTTCCAGATGTCCGATGGAAGGACTGACTCCTTCTGACATGTCACGTTAACGGAAATAAAAATCCCCCAATCAAAATCTCGTCTCTTGTCCAAATGTTAAAAAAACCCCATCTGTTTACTCTTCTTTGCTTTCTTTCCCTCTTCTTTCTGTTTTGTCGTTGGAATAAGGTTATAGCCTTAAGCTACTAATCTGATCAAAGAGTCCTATCTAGCAAACCCATCATCTTTTCAACTCTTCTACAATTTCCGTAATTACCACCGCTTTGCTGGCTATGAAAATTACAGCCACCAAGACAACAGGATTGCCTGTTGTCTTTGGTTTGAAAACAATTGTTGTCTTTGGTTTGAAGTCCCATGAAAGGGGCCAGGGAATCTATGACTCCTTTCATGGGACAGACTCCCATGAAGCCTCTGAGAAACTGTATGGTCCTCAAAGGGGGTTGACATCAATGCTAAGCCTTTTACGGGTTGGTGGGCAAGCATTAGGTTGCAGAAGTTCTCCATATTCTGTAGGAGAGACAAGCATCTGTGTTGCCTTGCATGTAGTAGAATAACAGAGTTGGAGATATCCTCATCAGACCCTATACCATGTCAGACAAATGGCGGTCCAATCTCTTCTTTAAAATCTCCAGTGATGGAACCGCCACAACTTCTGAAGGCCAACCGTTCCACTGATAAATTGTTCTCACAGTCAGGAAATTCCTCCTTAGTTCTAGGTTATTTCTTTCCTTGATTACTTCCCACCCATTGCTTCTTGTCCTGCCTTCAGGTGCTTTGGAGAATACATGGACCCCCCCCTCTTCTTTGTGGCAGCCCCTCAAATATTGGAGCACTGCTATCATGTCTCCCCTAGTCCTTCTTTTCATTAAACTAAGGTAAAGGTTCCCCTCGCACATATGTGCTAGTCGTTCCCGACTCTAGGGGCGGTGCTTATCTCCGTTTCAAAGCCGAAGAGCCAGCACTGTCCGAAAACGTCTCTGTGGTCATGTGGCTGGCATGACTCAACGCCAAAGGCGCACGGAACGCTGTTACCTTCCCACCAAAGGTGGTTCCTATTTTTCTACTTGCATTTTTTACGTGCTTTCGAACTGCTAGGTTGGCAGAAGCTGGGACAAGGAACGGGAGCTCACCCTGTTACGTGGCACTCGGGATTCGAACCGCTGAACTGCCAACCTTTTGATAAGTTCAGCGTCTTGGCCACTGAACCACCGCGTCCCCTTCTTCCATTAAACATGCTCAATTCTGGCAACCGTTCTTCATATGTTTTCATAAGATTAATAGTTAAACTGATGTTGAAAAGCTGAGTTTCCCCACCAGCTTGCAGTCCAGTGCCTTTTATTTGAAGATTCCTGAAATGTCTTACAAAGAGCCATGCCGAGAGCAAGGGTCAATCTCATCCATTTATGATTGATGCTACCAGGAAAAAAAACAAGCAGCCGAAGAGGTTGTAGAAAAAATGCTTTTAAAAGTTAAAAAAAAAAAAAAAGCCTCCCAGAATTCCCAGAAATGTGGCTGGAGAATTCTGAGAGTTGAAGTCCACAAATTTTAAAGTTGCCAAGGTCGAGAAACATTGCCCTAAATTAACCCCGATTTCTGGTTGCCAAGCTTTTTTTGGCAGCATCACCAAAACTATATGGCATTACCTTTTTCCAATTCCCCTTCCCCTCTTTCTCCTCTTTGTAATGATGAATTCCTGGTGGTTTTCCATCCAAATCCTGATCCTGCTTACCTTTCAGCCAAAATAGATGCTGCTGCCATCCATCTGTAGCCAAGAATCCATCAATTTTTTTTTTTTTAAAAATTAATTGCAGCTTTTCTGTCTGCAAAGATACAACGCAGAAAAAAACAGAAACCATTTAGGAGTGCTGGATCAAAAGGTTAGATCAGGGATCTCCAACAGTGGTGAAATCCAATTTTTTTTACTACTGGTTCTGTGGGCATGGTTTGGTAGGCGTGGTGTGGCGGGCGTGGCTTGGTGGGCGTAGCAGGGGAAGGATACTTACAAATCTCCATTCCCACCCCACTCCAGGGGGAAGGATACTGCAAAATCCCCATTCCCTCTCCACTCCTGGGGGAAGGATACTGTAAAATCCCCATTCCCTCCCTACTCCTGGGGGAAGGATACTGCAACATCCCCATTCCCTCCCTACTCCTGGGGGAAGGATACTGCAAAATCCCCATTCCCTCCCCACTCCTGGAGGAAGGATACTGCAAAATCCCCATTCCCTCCCCACTCCTGGAGGAAGGATACTGCAAAATCCCCATTCCCTCCCCACTCTTAAATGAAGGTGAATTTGGGATGATATGACAGAAGTCAAGTTGGACAGAACGACCGTGAATAAAATTCTTTGGTACACAGGCCACACTTGGAATCTTGCATTCAGTTTTGATCGCCACGATGTAAAAAAAAGGATGTGGAGACTCTGGAAAGAGTGCAGAGAAGAGCAACAAAGATGATTAGGGGGCTGGAGGCTAAAACATATGAAGAACGGTTGCAGGAACTCGATATGTTTGGCTTAATGAAAAGAAGAACCAGGGGAGACATGATAGCAGTCTTCCGATATCTCAGGGGCTGCCCCAAAGAAGAGGGAGTCAAGCTATTCTCCAAAGCCCCTGAGGGCAGGAAAAGAAGCAATGGGTGGAAACTAATCAAGGATGATGACACCCAGCTGTACATCTCCACCCCGGACCACCCCAATGATGCCCTTGACGTGATGTCCCGGTGTCTGGAGGCCGTGCGGATCTGGATGGGGAGAAACAGGCTCAAGCTCAACCCGTCCAAGACTGAGTGGCTGTGGTTTCCGGCGTCCCGATATAGTCAGTTGGCACCATCACTGACTATTGGGGGCGAATCATTGGCCTCCATGGAGAGGGCTCGCAAGTTGGGTGTCCTCCTGGATACACGGCTGTCTTTAGAAGAACATCTGACGGCTGTGGCCAGGAGGACTTTTTATCAGGTTCGCCTGATCCGCCAGTTGCGTCCCTTTCTGGATCGGGACTCCCTACGCACGGTCACTCATGCCCTGGTCACTTCCCGCCTGGACTATTGTAATACTCTCTACATGGGGCTCCCCTTGAAGAGCACCCGGAGGCTCCAACTGGTCCAGAATGCAGCCGCGCGGGTGGTTATGGGAACAACGTGGCGTTCCCATGTAACACCTCTCCTGCGCGAGCTGCACTGGCTCCCGGTGGCCCTCTGGGTGCGATTCAAGGTATTGGTTATCACCTTTAGAGCGCTCCATGGCTTAGGACCCCGGTATTTACAAGACCGCCTGCTGCTACCAATAGCCTCCGGCCAATTCGCTGCCACAGAGAGGGGCTCCTCCGGGTGTCGTCAGCCAAGCAATGTCGGCTGGCGACCCCCAGGGGGAGAGCCTTCTCTCCTGCCCTCTGCAACGAATTGCCCCCTTAGATGCGGAGGATTCCCAACTTATGCACCTTCCGCCAGGCCCTCAATACACTTTTATTTCAACAAGTCGGGCTGACCTAATTTTTTAAATTTTTTAATTGTCAATTCTTAATTTTTTAAACATTTAAATCGGGTAGTTTTATTTTAATTAGATATGGGCCAAACAATATAATAATTTTAAATTGTTTTTAAATTTTATATTTGCGTGTTTTATGCTGGCTGTACACCGCCCTGAGTGCCTTTGGGAGAAGGGCAGTATATAAATTAAATTAATAAAATAAATAAATAAGGAGAGAAGCAACTTAGAACTTAAGGAGAAATTTCCTGACAGAATAATTAATCAGTGGAACAACTTGCCTCCAGCAAATGCTCCAACACTGGAAGTTTTTAAGAAGATGTTGGATAACCATTTGTCTGAAGTGGTCTAAGGTTTCCTGCCTAAGCAGGGGGGTGGACTAGAAGACCTCCAAGATCCCTTCCATCTCTTGTTATTCTATTGTAATTTCTTGCAGTTTTGGGAATACGTATACCTGCTGAATTTAAATGAATTATTTGTGATTGGAAGTTTTCAAATAGGTAATAGAGGATTTTTATTTGTTTATTAAGACGTGTATGCTACCCATCTCTCTACCAAGCGACTGGATGAAGGATTAAATTTAGTCTTTATATTTTTCGGTCGGACTACCTGAAATCTCTTTTTGGTATGAGCGTAAAAAAGGATTCTGGCATTTAGGGAACCACGAAATGCAGTTTTTTTTATGTCCTCTGGTTGGATTTCAGAATCTCTTTTTCTACACATAACCCCCTAAACGGGGTTGGATTAGAAGACCTCCAAGGTCCCTTTTCCAACTTTTGTTAAAATCAGACGAGCTGCAACTCTCACGGCGATCGGCAGAGGGCAGCAAAGACGCAGAACGCTGAACTCTCGGCTGCTCCCTGGCGGTCGTGGCCCAGTTTGCAGCCCTCTTTGCAAATGCAGGGGTGGGGGGCTTTAACCGTAAAGCCTGCAGAGCCCCCCCCCCGTCCCTGCGACCCTTCCCCTATTTTTCCTCCTATGAACCGCATTATAAAAGGGGAGGGGAGAAGTCCCCCCCCAAAAAACCCCGCGTAAGTGACCCCATCGCCCCCCCCTCTTTCTGCATCCCTGATGCGCCACGCGGACCGGCTCATCCGAAGGGGGCGGGGATAGGCTAATTTCCAGCGAATCCCCCGCGGGAGAGGCGGGGCGACGTGGCCGGGCAAGCCAATGGGAGCACAGAGGGGAAGCGAGTCCAATGACGGCGTGGGGGGCGGGGCGCCCGCTCTCTAGATAATGAGCATGCGCGGTGGCGGCCGCCTGTCAATCCCTCCGCTTGGGTGGCGGGGCCTGGAGCGGAGCGAAGGGAAGAAGCCGCGGCGCCCGTGGCAAGGTGAGCCGGTCCAGGAGCCCCGAGGAGATGCTTGGCCGCCCAGCGGGGCCCGCCCGGGGTGGGAGGTGTGGGGAAGGGGTCGGAGGCAGAAGGGGGAGGGGAGGAAAAGGGAGGAGAGGAGACGGAGAGAGAGAGATGGAGGGAGGGAGGAAAAAGAGGAGAAGAAGAAGAAGGGGGAGAAGGAAAAAGAAAGAGGGAGGGAGGGAGGGAGAAGGAAAAAAAGAGGGAGAGAAGGAAGGAAGGAAAGGGAGGAAGGAAGGAAAAAAGGAGAAAGAAGGAGGGAGGGAGGAAAGGGAGGATAAGAAAGGAAGAAGAGGGAGAGAAGGAAGGAAAGGGAGGAAGGAGAAAAGGAGGGAGGGAGAAGGAAGGAAGAAGAGGGAGAGAAGGAAGGAAGAAGAGGGAGAGAAGAAAGGAAAGGGAAGAGGGAGAGAAGGAAGGAAGAAGAGAGAGAGAAGGAAGGAAAGGGAGGAAGGAAAAAGGGAAAAAAGGAGAGAGGAAAGAGGGAGGAAGAAAAAAGAGGGAGAGAAGGAAGGAAAGGGAGGAAGGAAAAAAGAAAGAGGGAGGGAGGAAAGGGAGGGAAGGAAGGAAGGAGAGGGAGAGAAGGAAGGAAGGAGAGGAGACAAAAGAGGAGAGGAAGGGGGAGGGAGAAGGAAAAAAGAGGGAGAGAAGGAAGGAAGGAAGAAGAGGGAGGAAGGAAGGAAAGGGAGGGAAAAAAAGGAGAAAGGAGGGAGAGAGAAGGAAAAAAGAAGAGAGAGAAGGAAGGAAGGAGAGGAGATGAAAAGAGGAGAAGAAGAGAAGAAGGGGAGGGAGAAGGAAAAAAGAAGAGGGAGAGAAGGAAGGAAGAAGAGGGAGGAAGGAAGGGAAGGGAGGAAGGAAAAAAGAGGAGAAGGAGGGAGGGAGGAAAGGGAGGGAGAAGAAGAACGGAGGAAGGAAAGGGAGGAAGAAGAAAAAAAGAGGGAGAAGAAAGAAGGGAGGAAGGAAAGAAGAGGGAGAGAAAGGAAGAAGAGGGAAGGAAAGGGACAAGAAGAGGGAGGAAGGAAGGAAAGGGAAGGAGAAGGAAAAAAAGGGGAGAAAAGGAAGGAAGGAAGAAGAGGGAGGAAGGTAGGAAGGAAAGGGAGAAGAAGAGGGAGAAGGTGAGAAGGAAGGAAGGAAGCTGGGGGGAAACAGGTAGGTAAGGGGGGGGTCCAGACTGCCCTTCTGGGCTGCTCCCACTACCTATCACTCCCCCCACCATCCTCTAGAGCAGTTGGACTACGCCTCCCATCATTCCCCATCGGCCTCCTCATTTCATGGCACTAACGGCATTGATGGGAGTTGTAGTCCAGTTCTGGAGGGAAGTGGGGGAAATTGGCACCTACCCCTTGATGGTGTATGTCTTCGCCTCCCCGCATCCAGATTCTTGCTTCCTGCGTCTGGAGGGGGCTGCCCCCCATGCCCCCATGCCAGAGGTGCCCCTGTAGGGTTGAAGTTCCTCAACCCTAACACTTTAGGAGGTCTGGACTTCAATTCCCAGTATTCCCCAGGAAGCCCTGGCTGGGGAATTCTGGGAGTTGCGGTCCAGACCTCCTAAAGGTGCTTAGGTTGAGAAACCACTGAATAGGGGGTGACTACTTCTTCCTTTCTCTAATCGATTGCGAGCCAAGGGAGATGTCCATTATGTTGGCCAGGAAGGTACCTTGTAGGTCATCTAGTCCAACCCCCCACCCCCAAAAGCAGGAGACCCTACACCATTTCTGACAGATGGCAGTCCAGTCTCTTCTTGAAAGCTTCCAGTGATGAAGCTCCCACAACTTCTGAAGGCAACTTCTGTTCCATGGGTTGATTGTTCTCACTGTCAGGAAATCTCTCCTTATTTCTAGGTTGAATCTCTCCTTGGTCAGTTTCCATCCATTATTCCTTGTCTGGCCTTCAGGTGCTTTGGAAAATAGCTTGACCCCCTTCCTCCTCTCTGGGGCAGCCCCTCAAATATTGGAACACTGCTATCAGAGCTGCAGGCTGTCCATCTTACACTCTATATTTCCCCTCTGATATCAGTTGGGTTGTTTGTTTTTTTCTCTCCAAATCACTCTTATTTATTTATTTATTAGTTCAATTTATATGCCGCCCTTCTCCGGAGACTCAGGGTGCCTTATAATGCTTTAAGCAATAGCCTTCATACTTTTTGTACATACCTGCTTAGTAGGGCTTTCGGCCCCCCCATAAGTGGTGTTCTTTTTTATACAAAGTCAACTTATTGGCCCCAAAATCCGGGTCCTCATTTTACCTACCTCGCAAGGATGGAAGGCTGAGTCAACCTTGAGCCTGGTGAGATTCGAACTTGCAGTAACTGCAGGCAGCTGGTGCTAGTTAACAGCACTTTAGTCTGCTGCGCCACCAAGGCTCATTCTTAATTTCAGTTTACTTTCTTTTTCCCAGGCTGATCCAGTTCCTTCTCAAAGTCGGAGGTTGAAACCAGTCTGTAAATTTGTTCCGTAAATTTCCCAGTATAAAACTTCCCGATATGAATGTTCTTCCCTTCGATCGTGATGGGCCTCGTGTGTCTCATTGCGCAGGATGTTTTCTCAAGCTAGGTAGCCTATAGATGAGCGCACTTCCAATTTTCAGCATTCTCAGCAATGGCTGAGCTCGCTCTGAATTTAGGACATTGAAGTTCATATGTTAGAGTTGGGTGTCCAGGATGGGTTACATTGATTTTCACCGCTCAGAAAATAGCTTCAGAAGTTCCCTCAATGGTTTATTGAATAGCTTGTTGCCTTTTTACTAAAAGCAATTAACCCATCATGCACATAACAAAATAGAATATACAGTAGCGGCCAAAATTGTGGAAACCTTTTGGGAAAAGTGTATTTATGAGGTTTGATGGCTAATAGCAGCACTTCTTTTTTTGGAGTTTCAAGATAATCCTATTCCACTGTTGGAATGGCCTGGGAATAGCCCAGACCTTCTTAACCCAATTGAAAATCTATGAAGCCGACTAAAGAAACTTGTTAGTCAGAAGCGACCCAACAATAAAACCCAGTTTATAGAAGCCATCATTCAATCTTGGTTTGACATTAGAACAGCTGCAGAACTAAAATACTTGGTTCGCTCCATGAGAAGACGTTTGTAAGGCTGTAATTCTTGCTAAAGGTTACCCAACGAAGTATTAATTGACGGGATCATTTTTGTATATCTCATTTTTTCTAGAGTGATAATTTTTGTATATCTTGTTTTTTTCTACGTGTTTCACTTTTCTTCTTTCTACTGTAACTGCTATTCTAATACGAAATCCTTCATGAAAGTTATTGCATGACATTCTTGATTAAATTATCTTTCCATGGATATATAATTTTATGGTAATACGTGGTGTTATTAGCTAGTTTTAGAAAATACACTTTTCCCAAAAGGTGTCCACAATTTTGGCCACTACTGTATGCAGCCCACGGTTGAACTCTGGAGACCTCCGTGCTCTCTGAGCTTGCTTCGAACAACCAAGGTCAGAGACCACCAAGGACTCCACATAATATAATCTCAGGTTTCCCTAGTTCTCCCTTGCATCTTTCCAAACGGGCTTGATGCCAGAATATACTATATTTCTAATACCACCTTCTGTTTCAGTGAGCATTGTAACTCATCTGAACCGAAGTTCTCTTTGCATTTGATCCTTGTACGTATTATAAATTTGCTTGCTTGTCGCATACATTCTAATAAACAGTTTCCCTCTGGGAATCGTCGCCCCAGAGTGGTGACATGAGAGGGTAGACATTTCATTACCCATCTAGATAACATCACCAGTGCAAGTGAGTGTGGGGGGTGTTCCTTGTTTATACACAGTAGCTTGTGCTATCAGGTTTGGAGGAGTGTGGTTTCTCCTTGGTAGTTCCTTGATTATGGTATTGTTTTCTGCTTGATTCTTTGTCTGGTGTTAATCCCTGCTTATCTGGGTGTTTGTGGCTGGAGAGGATGTGTGCTAGTTGTTTTCTTTCCTTAGCTTCCTTTATTGTCTCTTTTTTGAGTGTTTAAAACCAGTTCAATTCTGAACTACCTATTCTCTTCTAGAAGAATATTAAAACTTAGACATTTCTTGGAAGTAGAGGCACATCTTGAGAAAGTTGGTCAGCTTTATAGGCCACGGATAAAACAGGACACGGGGAAGTTATCTTGGAGCGCTGACATTTTGGAAGAAGTATGGCAGATTTGGTGAGATTGAGTCTGAGGAAGCTGAGGATAATCAAATAGTTGCAGGAATATTTGGTGTGTGTGTCTGTGTGTGAAAGAGAATGGTAACACAGGAGGGGATTTGGAGCTGTGCTCACATTTGCAGACTCTGGCTTAGGTTGGCGGTTCTCATTTTGTATTAAGTAATGCTGAGTTAATGGCACATTAATGGAATAATCTGAAAGTACTGGAATGCATGGAAGATATTTTGGGCCACTTATCGCTATGTGTATTTTTAGCCAAATGAAATAAAGTCGCTGGTTTGCTTGAATGGACTTTGCAAAAATAGGCAAATGTTTATGTGCTTCTTGAACAAGAAGCTGAGAGAAATAATGGATATTTTGTCCATTATTTGCGGAGGGCTCGCTTCTCTTGTGCTATGGGTGCTCTTCTCTCTTCAGATCTCTGGCAGCCTTGGTGGATCAGCGTGCACCACGTCGATCGATCTTGTGCCAGGGTTTCGCAGGAGGTGGTGTCGATGTCCAGGGACTTGAGAGAGGCTTTCAGCGTCTCTTTGTATCGCTTCCTTTGTCCCGCGTGCGATCGCTTTCCTTGAGACAGCTCACCATAGAGGAGCTGTTTGGGGATGCGGTGGTCTGGCATCCTTGCAACATGGCCTGCCCGGCGTGTCTGTCTGGGCTGTCATCAGCAGGGTGCCAACTGATAGCAGGCCTGCTCCGGAGGGGACGTCTCCGTCTGGCATCTTGTCCTGCACCCGGTTCAGGGGTGGGTTCTACTTACCTTTACTACCGGTTTGCATTGCGCCTGCGGGCATTCTTCTGAGCATGTGCAGATCATCTATGATGACATCCAGGTCAATGGGCAGAGCCTCCCATCAATTTTACTACCGGTTCTTGCAAACCGGTCCGAACCGGGGGCAACCCACCACTGCACCGGATCCTCAGAAGTCAGGTCGTGTGGAAGTGGTTCAGTTGCCTAGCTGCCTCCTGTATACAGTCCAGGTCTCACTGGCCTACATCAGGGTAGTTAGCACTACTGCTCGGTAGACTTTGAGCTTTGTAGCAAGGCTTATTCCATGTCGGTCCCACATGTAGGTCAGTAGTCTGCCAAATGCAGACTACTGCAAATCTTGTATATTTATTGTTTTATTGGTTCGATTTATATGCCGCCCTTCTCTGGAGACACAAGGCGGCTTACAATGCGTTAAGCAATAGCCTTCATACTTTTGTATATACCTGCTTAGTAGGCCTTTTGGCCCCTCCTCCTAAGAGGTGTTCTTTTTTATACAAAGTCAGCTTATTGCCCCCAGAATCCGGGTCCTCATTTTATCTACCTCGGAAGGATGGAAGGCTGAGTCAACCTTGAGCCTGGTGAGATTTGAACTCGCAGTAATTGCAGGCAGCTGGCAGCTAAGTGCTACTTAACAGTGCTTTAGTCCGCTGCTCCACCAAGGCTCCTGTGGGTATAGGATGCTAGAAGATACCAGACCTGGATTAATTGATAATCTTCCTATCCTGATAATCAGGGACGTGGTGGCTCAGTGGCTAAGACGCTGAGCTTGTCGATCAGAAGGTCGGCAGTTTAGCGGTTCGAATCCCTAGTGCCGCGTAACAGGGTGAGCTCCCGTTACTTGTCCCAGCTTCTGCCAACCTAGCAGTTCGGAAGCACGTAAAAAATGCAAGTAGAAAAACAGGGAACGTTACCTTTGGAATTCCCTAAGGGGAAAGAAAAGTATAAGGGAAAAGAGGGAATTGGGCTTTTTCCTGTCATAATTTTTTTTTTTTGTGCCCGAAGTTCAGTTTTGGCTGCCTCTGCCCTTAACCGTGCTGTAATTTTGAAATTGCAAAAAAAACCACACATTGCTTACAATGAAAGCCGACAAAATATGAAGTTGCGGGTTAGCGAGTTCATCAAATTTCCAAATTAATCAACTCACCAATTGTGGTAAGAAAGGTTGTAAATTGAGGCAAAACTCACCTAGCGGTCTCACCTAACAACAGGGTGGATAAAAATTAATGATTTTTTTTTAAAAAAAATCAAAAAAATCAGATTTTTTTTATTTAAATTGGATTTTTTTTGCTTTAAATCCCGATTTTTTTTGGGATAAAACTTTTGGGATAAAAATCTATCGTAAGATAGTTTTCTATTTAAGATACATAAATCATTTAGTTTATTCAGCATGAAATGGAGCTTAGTTATGTAGCATGAGGCTGTATATTCTGCAACACTGGGACTATCGGTGAGTCAACAGTGGGTCAAAGGAATAGCAGAGGTGACAGTTGCTCTTTAAAAATGATGATTTAAATCGAGTTGATTTAAATCAAGCCTTTTTACTAGTGATTTAAATCATGATTTAAATTGTGATTTAAATCAACTCGATTTAAATCAAATCCACCCTGCCTAACAACATAAATTTGGAGGTCAGTTGTGGCTGTAAGTGCAGCATAAGACACGGTGGCGCAGTGGTTAGAGTGCAGTACTGCAGGCTCCTTCTGCTGACTGCCGGCTGCCTGCAGTTCAGCAGTTTGAATCTCACTAGGCTCAAGGTTGACTCAGCCTTCCATCCTTCCGAGGTGGGTAAAATGAGGACCCAGATTGTTGGGGGCAAGAGGCTGACTCTGTAAACTGCTTAGAGAGGGCTGTGAAGCATTGTGAAGCAGTATATAAGTCTAAGTGCTATAGTTCCATAACTGAATTGCAAACATTTTACCCTGTATTACGTAGATTCTATGCCATATTATACTGCATGTAAATAGTCTCATTTTATATCTTACAAGTATCAGCATTATGTTGAATACATTGAAGAGCTTGGGTATTGAAGGAGAGACATAAAGATGAATAATTTATTTATTATTATTATTTATTATTGCGATTTATATGCTGCCTTTCTCCCTGGGGACTCAAGGCGGCTTACAAAATGACAAATTCCAATACAAATCACAATGAAATAAAATTAAAATCAGCAACCCTATTAAAACAGTTTAAAATTATGACAGTGTACCCCCAAACGGATCAGTTGAGTTGACGGAAGAGCCACGTCTTCAGCTCGCGACGGAAGGAAAGAAGGTCGGGGATTGTCCTGAGCTCGGCGGGCAATCCATTCCAGAGGGTCGGGGCTCCCACAGAGAACGCTCTCCCCCTGGGGGTCGTCAGCCGACATTGTTTGGCCGACGGCACCCTGAGGAGGCCGACTCTGTGAGAGCGCACAGGACGGTGGGAGAGCGGCTGGAGATGCTCCTGCAAGTACCCCGGGCCTAAGCCATGAGCTAAAACATGCCACAACATGTTTTATAAAACGAACGCCTTCTGGAACTTGATTGTGGTAGTGCTTAAACTGAACTCTCGGTTCATCCTGGCAAATATCTCTGTGTCATGCTATGCTGAAGGAATGTCCCGAAGGTTATCGGGTGAGATGGAATACAGAATGAAGAGCGTGTGACTTGCTGTCGGCCGGCGTTGAGCTAGTGATGGCAGTTTCTTGGCAGATCGGGAGGTGTGAGGGAGCGTTGCTCATTAAGGCCTTGCTCTTAATCTTTTGAGAGAGGATTGGGCAGAAGCGTAAGCTGTAACGCAGTTGTTTTCAAAGCTGACAACTTTTAAGGTATGTGCACTTTGACTCCCATAATCCCATGGCTGGCTGGGGAATTCTGGGAGTTGAAGTCCATAGGTCTTAAAGTTGCCAGGGTTGGATATCGCTGTCATAGACAGATCTGTATAGAGGTGTTTTTTTTCTTGCCAAAAGTAAGAAAGTAAATTCTCCTTGTCGTCTTATAGGACAGGGGTCAGCAACCTGTGGCTCTGGAGCCGCATGTGGCTCTTTCATCCCTCAGCTGTGGCTCCCTGTCGCCGATCAGCTCCACAATTGAACAGATAGAGGAAAAAGGATGCTGTGCTAGGAGGAGACTCTATGGTGGGAGAACTGGACTTCCGGTCATCTCCAGAATTGAACAGGGACTTCCGGTTAGGATCTTTGCAGCTCTTTGAGTGTTTAAGGTTGCCGACCCCTGTTATAGGAGATATTTTTGAGGGAGAGAGAGAGAGAGAGGGAGGGAGGGAGGGAGGGGGAGAGAGAGAGAGAGAGAGAGAGGGGAGAGAGAGATTATAAAAATCCAACTGGTGCAAATTATAGCCAAGAACGAGTTGAGGATCCATCAGGGTGGATTTGATTTAAATCGAGTCGATTTAAATCACGATTTAAATCACTAGTAAAAAGACTTGATTTAAATCAACTCGATTTAAATCATAATTTTTAAAGAGCAACTGTCATCTCTGCTACTCCTTTGACCCGCTGTTGACTCACCGATAGTCCCAGCGTTGCAAAATATACAGCCTCGTGCTACATAACTAAGTTCCATTTCATGCTGAATAAACTAAATTATTTATGTATCTTAAATAGAAAACTAGCTTACGAATAGATTTTTACCCCAAAAGTTTTTTATTCAAATAAATTCAATTAAAATAAAAAAAAATCTGATTTAAATAAAAAAATCCGATTTAAATCAAAAAAATCTGATTTTTTTTTATTTTTTTAAAAAAAATCATTGATTTTTATCCACCCTGGGATCCATCAAACATCTTGGCTTCATCGATTACAATTTAGGTTTCTTTTTTTTCTGCTGATCGTTTCAGGATAAGAGAATCCTTGTCCTGTAACTCATTTCTTCTGAGTTAGTAAGTATCCTAATGATGTAATCCCATAGGGAGGAGGGGCTTTGAAAATCATTTAATTTAGCTGGACATCTCTGGAGCCAAGAGCTGCAAGGTTGATTTCTCTAGTGGAGGACTGATTGTCTAAGCCACGGAACATTTTTTTTCAACAGCAGTGAACCGAAGGGGTCCTCCGGGGTCAATACCAGAAGTGTTCCCATGTTTTTATATTTCCAGAGAACTTGAATAAATTGCGTACAAGGAAAAACTATTCTCCTTGATGCTTATTGAAACACTTCTGACTTTAGGTGAAATGTGTGGGAGTTAGCTTCCAGGGTTGGCTATCACTCATAGCCAGTAGATGTAGATGGTCTATCTGTAACTTAACCGTGTTTCCCCAAAAATAAGACCCTGTCTTATATTTTTTTGAACCTTAAAATAAGCGCTTGGCCTTATTGCCATGCGCTCAAAAGCCCGATTGGGCTTATTATCAGGGGATGTCTTATTTAGGGGAAAACAGGGTACATGCAGTCCTTGACTTACTGGAAAAAAGTGACATGGGCATTTTATATACTTGTTGGAAGAAATATCCAACTGGTTCACTTCCAAGCTGGGAGGAAGACCCTGGAAACACGGAGGTTGATTGGAAAGATGGTTTAATGATGAAGCAGAACCGCCAAGCACATGGTCCTGATGCAGCTGACCACACGGAGTTGAGAGTGATGGGGTTTTATACCTTCTCTTGGGCTTTGCCCTTGAGCTTCCTGTTCCTGTGCAAGAACATGTATTCTATTGGCTGTTGTCAGACTCCCATGGAGCCATGTACAAATCCTAGGAGTTTGTCTGAGCTAAGTTTGGTTGAAGTTTCTGAGGGTGATGCAACGAAAGGGCGTTTGTGGCTGAGGGCTAATCCTACCTTTGTTGGATCTTGGTGATGGTATTTGCTTATGAATAGAGCTATCTATCTCTTTATTTCTTAAGTGCTGACATCTGCTGAGGGCTATTAAAGAAGGTGGGGGCTGCTTTCCAAAAGCATGCTTCTCCGTTTCTCATCCAGAGAAATATAATATTCTGCCTTTTTAATATTTCTCAAAATATTTCATTCTTCTAGAAGAGGGGGTGGGTGCTAACTTTCTGCACACTTAAGACCATTGCAAAATCCCCATTGTCATGTGATCAAAATCCAGATGCTTGTCAACCGGCTGAACAAATGATCTTGCTTAACAACAGAAATGCTGGTCTCAATCACGGTCGTAAGTTGAGTATAGAAACCCTTCACCTTTTCAGAGAGAAGGGGATTAGTTTTGCCCAAAGGTTTTGTGTATATTGGAGTGCCTAAATTGTGGTTTTAGCTTTAGGTATGTGAGTCAGCCCATCACTATTTATTCAAACAACCCAAAGAAAGCGAAACAGCAAAAAAGAGAAGCGGGGGAAAAAGAGAGAGAAAAAAAAACAATGCACCGATTCTATGCAGAAGGCCTTCTCATGTAGCCAAATGTATTTAACAAAATCCGTGGTGTTTTGGGGGGGGGATTATGGTTTGGGTGAACCCAGTGATGAAATCCAAATTTTTTTACTACTGGTTCTCTGGGTGTGGCTTTGTGGGCGTGGTGTGGCTTTGTGGGTGTCGCAGGGGAAGGATACTGCAAAATCTCCATTCCCTCCCCACTCTGGAGCCAGCCAGAGGTGGCATTTGCCTATCTCTGAACTGCTCAAAATTTCCGCTACCAGTTCTCTGAACTGCTCAAAATTTCCGCTACCAGTTCTCCAGAACCTGTCAGAACCTACCGGATTTCACCTCTGGGTGAACCCAACACTTATGGCTTCATATTGTTCTATTTACGGGACTGCCTGCTACCACCAATAGCCTCCCACTGGCCAGTACACTCCCACAGAGAGGGGCCCCTCCAGGTGCCGTCAGCCAAACAATGGCGGCTGTCGGCCCCTAGGGGGAGAGCCTTCTCTGTGGGGGCACCTACAATCTGGAACGAGCTCCCCCCGGAGATACGGAGGATCCCGGATCTGCGCACCTTCCACCGCGCGCTTAAGACTCTTCTATTTCATCAAGCCGGCCTGGCCTAAATCTTCCCCCTTTTAAATGTGAAAATTTTAAATTTGTTTTAATTATAGGGTTATGGGTAAGGCGTTTTAAATTGGGGAGCCATTTTGGATTTAATTTTTCTTTTAAATGTGTTTTAATGTTTATATTATATGTTCTTTAATCTTGGCCTTTCACCGCCCCGAGTCCTTCGGGAGAGGGGGCGGTATAAAAATTAAATAAATAAGTAAGTAAATAAATAAATAAATAAATAAATAAATAAATAAATAAATCCACGATTAACTACAATTGTTTAGCAGAGCAATTGATTCTCTTGAAAGAACACTAAAGAGGTTGAGAAAGTATTAGTTCCTGGTCGGTGTCAGACGTGGTATTCAGCTAGGTCGGAGTGGTTCGCCTGAACTGGTAGTGGAAATTGCAGGTGGGCCCGCCCATCTGCCCTGGCTCTATGTCATCCTATTTAGGTACATTTTTAAGGCCGGGCGCATATGCAGAAGATGCGCTTGGTAGCAAAGCGCATGCGTGGAAGGCCAGGCACATGCATCGACGGGCACATGCACTCACATTTGCAAACTGGTAGGAAAAATAAGTGAATACAATCTCTGGTCGGCATAGTGCTAAAAAGTCTTTCTGGATTGGCTTTTACTTGTGTTAGTAGATAGTGTTGTGGTCCACCAGTAGCCTGAGGAGCTGGCAGTGGAGTCAGACAGCAGTGAGGCTGAGGAAGAACATGGGCCAGTCCTGGAGGCTGGGGAAGGCCCGGATGAGGCCTCTGCGTCGGAGGCAGAGATGGGGGCCAAGGCCATCGGGGAGTGATGTGGATTCCGGAGCCTCCAGAGGCTGACAGCAGAGAGGCAGAGGAACAGGAGGAGCCTGTTCCTAGTGCACATATGAGAAGGCAGGAGCAGATAAAGCAGAGAGGATGACTCGGGAGTAGGGCCAAGAGATGATTGGCCCCTCCCATAAGGCTTAAAAGACCAGCAACGGCTCTTGGGCTCTTTGTCGGAAAACAACGTTGATAGTCTTGCTGCACTTATCTCTCGTCGGCGTCTTCTGCTTCTGAACTTTGGCCAAGAGAAGCCTTTGGCAGTTTGCCTAATTACACCAAGGTTGGTGATTAGACTGAAGAATTTGCGTTATGAAGGGTTTGTTTTGATTTAGTTTGGACTACGCTGGGAATGAGTTAATTCTCAGCTGTTCTAATAAAGTCCGTTTGTTTTGGAACTGTTTGCGTCGACTACTACCTACTTGGGCCTGGGTCACAACAGATGCCTTATAGCTCTTTCATAAGATGCTGAACAAGGTCTAAAGCATCTCTGCTCTTTGTCCCTTGCCTATGCATTCCACTGAGGTGTGTGCTGCTTTGCCACGTAACACCCAGGAGTGAGAATTGGCCTAGAAATCAAATGCTGGCAAGGCTTACAAGCTCTTTTTATAGCTTGCCCTTGATTTCTTGCTGCAGTCCTGCCTTTTTCTTTTGGCGTTAATATTTCCACAGGCACATTCCTTCTCCTCCTGCCTTCTGAATTGCCACCTGAAAAATTTTTTGCTAAGTCCTCGACTTACCACAGTTCAGCGACCGTTCAAAGTTACAACCACACCGAAAAAGTGACTTAAGTCCGTCTGTGGCAGAGGTCTTCAAACTTGGCAGTTTTAAGACTTGTGGACTTCAGTTCTCAGAATTCTCCAGCCAGCATAGCTATTCTTTTTTCTTTTTTTAAATAAAGTTTATTTTTATTTTTAAAAATACAATACTTTACATATATACATACAAGTTATTGCAACTAACGTACACAAATCTGCGCCTATACCACTAATACAATCCATTTCATTTCCCTCTCTTTTCTTTCACCCAATTATACCATAAATTCCAACATTTGTAATAATCAGAATCTTTTTGGTTCCTAAGTAGTTTCGTTAACCGGTCTGCCTCTGCGCATTCTGTAATTTTCCAAATCAATTTATTTTCTGTGGGTATTCGCTTTTCCATTCTTGCGCGTATAGTATCCAGCGTAGCTATTCTGAGGAGAATTCTGAGAGCTGAAGTCCACAAGTCTTAAAGCTGCCAAGTTTGAAGACCTCTGGTCTATGGAAATTCTCCATCATCATGGTTGTCTCAAACAGGGTGGATTTGATTTAAATCACTAGTAAAAAGGCTTGATTTAAATCAACTCGATTTAAATCATAATTTTTAAGAGCAACTGCCATCTCTGCCCCTCAGCGGCTCCTCCTGTGATCTGCTGTTGACTCACCCAGAGTCCCAATATTGCAGAATATACAGCCTCATGCTACATAACTAAGCTCCATTTCATGCTGAATAAACTAAATTATTAATGTATCTTAAATAGAAAACAATCTTAGGATAGATTTTTTACTCCAAAAGCATTTTATTAAAATGAATTTGATAAAAAAAAGAAAATCCGATTTAAATAAAAAAAAATCTGATTTTTTTGATTTTTTTAAAAAAATCATTGATTTTTATCCACCCTGGTCTCAAAGGTCCTTTTTTCAAGAGGCAACTGGGTTTTCTGTGTTTTTCTTTGGAGACGTTTGGCTTCTCATCCAAGAAGCTTCTTCAGCTCCGACCGGATGGTGGAGAATGGAAAGATTTATATTGCAGAATGCAAATGACCAAACTGTCTGCAAGGAATATCAATTCTTCCATTCCCCACCATCCAGTCAGAGCTGGAGAAGCTTCTTGGATGAGAAGCGAAATGTCTTCAAAAGAAAAACCAGAAAGTCCAGTTGCCTCTTGAAAAACACACCTTTGGGATGACTTAGGGCCGTTTTCCCCCCTTAGGACTTTTGTAGCTTCCCCATGCTCCTGTGGTCAGAATTGAGATGCTTGGCACCTGACTTACAGTCCAGGGGAAGGTTACTGCAAAATCCCCATTTCTTGAATGTGCCACCACCATCGCCGCCCTGGTCCATGCACCAGCTGCGCAAGCGCACACCATTTATTTCATTCATTCATCAGTGGCAGGTTGCAGTGATGGTGGCAGCACATTCAAGAAGGAGAGCAGCTCCGGTAACTTTCGGGCGCTTGCCTTCCCTGACAGCCAGCCGTGGGAGAAAGGTAAGGAGTAGGACACGCTGCGTAGTGAAGGGTGAGCGGGCCGCGGCTCCGCGGCAAGGCTGGAGTTGGGGAATGGTGCATTCCCTGACCCGGTTGAGGCAGGCGGTAAGCAGACGGCAGCTCCGGGACTTCAGTGAATGGCGCGTCTCTGAGCCCCAGCCCCCGACGGAAAGCGAAGGGTGAGCGGGTGGTGAGCGGACGGCAGAATAGAAATCTAAAATGTTTTCCTACCAGGTTCTGTGGGCATGGCTTGGTGGTGGTGGGGTCTTGTGACTGAGTGGGCGTGGCTGTGAGTGACACACCCACTTAGTCACAAGAACCCCCCCCCCGCACCAAGCCACGCCCACAGAACCGGTAGGGAAAAAATTTAGATTTCATCCCTGCCTCAAATGTATTTATTTATCAATCTAATTTTGTATTGCTGCCCATCTCACCTTAAGTGATGTTGGACGGCACACAACAAATTGGAGAAAAACCACAGCTACAAAACCGGCCGTCGTAAAAAACATATAAAAGTCTACATTGATTTATTATCATTGAGAATCTAAAATATCCTTTGGGGCTGCATTATTCCCGAACTTTCCATTGAAATAATAAAAAGTTGCCATGCGATATTGTATGGATTATTTTACATTGCTATTATTTTATAATATAGGTGTATGTCACCAATTTTTTGGTGGGGCGACAGAAATTATACTTTGCTGTTGAACAGGATGATACATCACCCCCCCCCAAATGTGCTACAGTCTCTAAACTAAGTTTGATTTAGTCTAATTTAAATTAAATGTCAATTAAGCCTGTTCCCTAAATTCACAGTCAATGAGTGGAAAACGTTTGAATGCTGCTGAGGCTTGGTTCCTTTCTTAAACGGGTCACTAACAATTGCAGCTATTATGTCTTTTTTTTTTTTTTTAACAAGTGGTGCCTGGAGTCAGCTTAAGAAAATAGTAATTTAAATTCATCTGCCATTCCACCCAGGGCCATGTTTGTGCAAACGCTTGTGTTAACTTCTCTCCACCCTGTAAAACAACTGTGTGTTTAAAGAATTCCTGATCGTTTCTGAAAGCCCCAAAACGGGCCTAAGCTCTTAAGACGACGGGAATGTCGGATCCCTTTTTTAATAAGATTACTGCAATGCGCTGTACGTGCTGCTGTTGCTCCTGAAGAGCCTTTGGGAGCTTCAATGGGTGCAAGAAGAATGCAGGAAGTCATAAATGGTGTGATATATGGCGCATGTAAACCAATGGGTGGGTTCCAACTGGTGTTACTAC
Source organism: Arizona elegans (assembly GCA_022577455.1). Lineage (NCBI taxonomy): Eukaryota > Metazoa > Chordata > Lepidosauria > Squamata > Colubridae > Arizona > Arizona elegans. The sequence goes on from JAKOOJ010000048.1 coordinate 285,616, forward strand.
TGGTTCTCTTGGCGCACGCACTTTGCGCGCGATCGCCACGCATATGCTAGCTTTGCTCGCACGCACGCCAATCTTGTGCTCCGCGCAAGCGCGTTAGGTTTCTGACCAGCTGAGGTGCGGCAATCCACTCTGCCACGCCTATCAGCTGGGCTAAAAACCAAGAAATAAAGGTAGGAATAAAGCGGGGGCGGGCGGGAGGGCCCAGCTCCCAGTCACAGAGAACTGGTTCGGTGACGTCACATCGTCACCGCTACCGGCTCGGCTGAACCGGGAGCAACTCGTCACTGATGTAAACCCCACTAACTCTGTGAGCTGCACTGACTACCGGTATGTTTCTGGCTGCAATTGTTGGCACTGGTTGTCACTTTTAAAGCCCTCTGTGGTTTGGGACCAGATTATCTGAGGGACTATGAAGTCCAAGCAAATATCTTTATTACCACCACCTCCTCCTCCTCCTCCTCCTCCTCCACCTCTTCTTCTTCTTCTCCTTCTCCTTCTCCTCCTCCTCCTCCTCCTCCTCCTCCTCCTCTTCTTCTTCTTCTTCTTCTTCTTCTTCTCCTCCTCCTCCTCCTCCTCCTCCTCCTCCTCCTCCTCCTTCTCCTTCTCCTTCTTCTTCTTCATCATCAATGGCTTTGATGATTTCCCTTGGCTTTCCCAGGCGGCTTATCAGCTCCTCATTTGTGATTTTGTCAACCCAGCTTATACGTAACAGCCGTCTGTAAATCCACATTTCAAACGCTTCTAGTTTCTTCAAGTGGCTTTCTGTCAGAGACCAACTCTCCGCTCCGTAGAGTAGGATAGAAAAGATGTAACATCTGACAAGTCTGATTTTCAGTTTTAGGCTTATGTCGTGACTGCAGAAGACCTCTTTCATTTTGAAGAATTTATTATTATTTAATATTATTTACAATCAAAGAATACAGTAAAAGGAGAGATATGTATAACAGCTATTAGGGAAGGGAAATAATAATAACGGACAATAAAATAGCATATGTACTGTGTTTCCCTGAAAATAAGACCCCGTCTTATATTTTTTTGAACCCTGAAATAAGTGCTTGGCCTTAATTGCCAGCCTCTCAAAAAGCCCGATTGGGTTTATTATCAGGGGATGTCTTATTTTTGGGGGGGAAGAGGGTAATTAAAAGTTTTTGCGCAGTTGTGCAACTTGGTAAAAATATTTGACCCCCCCGGTATGTGGTGCAGTGGTTAGAGTCCAGTATTGCAGGCTACTTGTGCTGACTGTCGGCTGCCTGCAGTTTGGCAGTTCGAATCTCACCAGGCTCAAGGTTGACTCAGCCTTCCGTCCTTCCGAGGTGGGTCAAATGAGGACCCAGATTGTTGGGGGCAAGAGGCTGGCTCTATAAACCGCTTAGAGAGGGCTGGAAAGCACTGTGAAAGCAGTATTGCTATACTGAGCGTAAATTTAACAGCCCTTAAAAAATAATCAACCTAAACTTTATCTGTGTGGCCCTTGTATTTGGAAGTGATTGGGGCAATCAGAGGGAGTTTTGGGGTATCGCAGGGCATTGAATGGGGACAAGGGTGAAGGTTTCTTCCTCTCTGGATCCACAAGGAGAAAGTCTCTGTGAATAAAAGGTCCCATGAAACCCTCCCTTCCCTCCGGAATTGCTGATGGGAAGGCATCAAATCGGACCCTAGAAAAGGCTCAATGGGATGCGGGAGCTAAGTGGCTAAGACACTGAGCTTGTTGATCGAAAGGTCGGCAGTTCAGCGGTTCGAATCCCTAGTGCCGCGTAATGGGGTGAGTTCCTGTTACTTGTCCCAGCTTCTCCTAACCTAGCAGTTCGAAAGCACATAAAAAATGCAAGTAGAAAAATAGGGACCCCCTTTGGTGGGAAGGTAACAGCATTCTGTGCACCTTTGGCATTTAGTCATGCCGGCCACATGACCACGGAGACGTCTTCGGACAGCGCTAGCTCTTCGGCTTCGAAAGAGAGATGAGCAACTCCCCCTAGAGTCGGGAACGACTAGCACATATGTGCGAAGGGAACCTTTACCTTTACTTATATTTGCTTAACGTTAAGTTCTGTATGTACCCCGTGACAGAGGACTTGTGACTATCTGATAATTGGCGATAGAATTCAGGGACACTGGTGGGAACTGGTGGTAACAAAAGGACCATCTTTTTCCAAAAGTCTCTGCCCGTCTGCAGAGCCCATCGTCCAAAGAGTGTGGCTTCCAGAAACCAGAAGATATCTTCCCCTGGGACATCAGAATGGCCACAATCCTGCTGTCTGTCAGGCCTGGAAGCCATCTTTTCTGTTGGGCCTTCAGGCCTGCCACATTTACTACTGTGGGAAACTGGGAGGGGGGAATTGTGTGGAGCCAGGGTGATATATGTAGTCATAATAACATTCCTTTCTCAGAGAGTCAAGGACATCTTGCCCTGCACCTGGACAGTTGGAGCTGGGAGGCATCTCCAGTTGGGACAGTGCTTTGATTGGACCTCGTGATGGACTTGTGGGTGCTGGGCAGGGACTTGAACATTCATTTGGGTGAAGAAAACCTGGAAGCTTTCAGATTCGGGTTTTCCCAGATGTGCCAATATGACATCTCTAATAAAATGAAACTTTGAGGAAACTCAAGCCTCTGAGTTTTCTATCATTGGAGGTGTTATTTGGAATCCTGACACTGTCCTTTTGTAAATCTTCAAAAATTTGGCTCTGTACCCAAGCCCGGAGCTCTTCTGAATATGCTAAGGGCACCGTTTCTTGACTTTACTGTTAAATTGGTTAATTATTTCTGTTGCTGTATATGTTTATTTTGGATGTTTATTGTTTTAAATGTTTTTTGAAAAAAAATGTTTTCATAGTTGTGGAATTACAAGCCATCAGGAGTGATTGGTTCAGATGAGTGGCTATAGAAATTGAATGAATGAATGAATGAATGATGAACGGTAATGAATTGAATGAATGAATTGAATGAGCAAGCCGCAAATGCCATGCAAATACGAGAGCAGCTAGGTTAATTTGTTTGGAATTGGTTGGATTTATTAGACAGATATATTAGGACTGGGAATGGCAAATTCCATCTAAATTGCGATTTATTCCATCTCAATTGCAAAGTCCATCTCTGGGAATTTCTATGGGAATCGCAAATTCATAGAAAGAGTGGAGCTAATGGTGAAATCCAAATTTTTTTTACTACCAGGGCTGTCAGGGCATTGATTAATCCCATGTTTGGCTCTGGGACAAATCACCCTGATTAATTAGAGGATGGATTGTGGCTTCTCCAAGTTGCAATATTCTGAAAAGAAAACCCGAAGAAATATTTTCTAATAAAACTCATTTATTTGTTGTAAAGAAAATAAAACACCTCACTAACTAAGAAAAATAATTGCTACATTTTGAAATAATTCGGGCCAGCTGCTTTCCAGCAACCGGCATCTGTGGCAAGAGAACAAAGGAAAAAAGTGTGAAGGAATGTGGGTGGATGGACATGCATAGTAGCTTTTGATAACAATTCTTGGCAAGGTATGGAAAGTCTGATAGTCCAGAAATGTGAAGCTCCAGCTTGGTGGGTGTGGTGTGGCTTGGTGGGTGTGGCAGGGGAAGGATACTGCAAAATCCCCATTCCCTCCCCACTCCTGGGGGAAGGATATTGCAAAATCTCCATTCCCACCCCAGTCTGAGGCCAGCCAGAGATGGTACTTGCCGGTTCTCTGAACCACTCAAAATTTCCGCTACCGGTTCCCAAGAACCTGTCAGAACCTGCTGGATTTCACCCCTGGGTGGAGCCAAGAGAGGAATCAGCCTAGAATTGTTATGTTCCCACAAGTGGTCGAAGTCCAACCCTTCCTGAATTCCATTAACTTTTATCTAGCGCCAATTTAGTGCTGACTGTTAATTGATTAGATTCTTGCATATAAGTATGAGCAATAAATCAGATTAACTAAAAGAGCCATGGTGGCATAGTGGTTAGAATGCAGTATTGCAGGCGAACTCTGCTGACTGCCCGTAGTTCAGGGGTGAAATATAAAATTTGTTACGACTGGTTCTGTGGACATGGTGGTGGTGGGGGTAATGTGACTGGGTGGGCGTGACCAACTTTTTTTTTTTTTAACTTTTCAAAGCATTTTTTCTAATGCTTTGAAAAGCCTCTCTGCCGATCAGGCAACTCAGCTGGGATCGTCAGAGACTTTTCAAAGCATTTTTTTTTTACCATCTCTTCGGCCAAGAGGTTGCAGAAAAAAATGCTTTGAAAAGCCTCTGACAATCCCAGCTGAGCTGCGCGATCATCAGAGGCTTTTTTTTTTTTACTTTTAAAAGCATTTTTTCATCGGAAAAGGTAGAAAAAATGCTTTTAAAAGTTTTTTTAAAAAAAGCCACTGATGATCCTGCAGCTCAGCTGGGCATGGTGGGCGGGGGGGCGCAGGGATTTTTGCTACCGGTTCTCCGAACCACCCACTGCCATCACTACCGGATCGAGCGATCCAGTCCGAATCGGGAGCATTTCACCCCTGCTGCAGTTTGATTGACCGGCTCAAGATTGACTCAGCCTTGTATGTTTCCAAGGCTGGTAAAATGAGGACCCAAATTGGGGGACAGTATGATGACATTTGTAAATCTCTTAGAGAGGACTGTAAAACACTTTGAAGTGAAATATAAGTCTTAAGTGCTATCGCTATTAACTAGAGCTTATCATGTGGTCCTGATACTTCACGCCTGACACAAGACCCCAAACAGCTCTCTTATGTTTGTTATGACTTAAGGTATAAAGTTATTTTAAATTTAAGAGTAAATAATTATTGTGCTTTTCATACAGAAATTCTCTGGTTTGGGCCTAATTACATGGATATTTAATGATAACTTTTGTCCCAGCATCGTATGGTTCTAGCTGGAGAGCAAGAATTTTTCCCAAGACATTTTCTCTGCTTGATTTGTGTAAGGAAACTCTTGTTTTATTTTTTGTCAGGGGTGATGTTTTTCTGAATCACCCAGGTATCTGTTTCAAGATAATTTGCAAATGGAATGATGCAGGGCCCAAATCCATAAAATATAATCCAAGCTGACAACAACGGTTAAGAAAGCAAAACTTTAAGAAGACTCTGGGACAATACAGATAGTCCTTGATTTAGAACAGTTCATTTAGTGACCGCTCGAAGTTACAAAGGCACTGCCGGTAAGAATGACAAGGTACCGTGTTTCTTTGAAAATATAAGACCAGGTCTTATATCAATTTTTGTTCCAAAAGACGCATTAGGGCTTATTTTCTGGTTAGGTCTTATTTTGGGGAAAATACAGTAGTAAATGCATCCATCTGGCGGACAGTCTTAACTGGGGCTTATTTTGGGGGTAGGGCTTATATTACGAGCATCCTGGAAAAATCATGCTAGGGCTTATTTTCTGGTTGGGTCTTATTTTTGGGGAATCAGGGTACCAACACAGTTGGCCAATGCATCTCAAACAGTTGGATTAGTTTGGAGGTTGGTTATCTTTAAGGTTAAAGCCCATGTTGATTCAAGGAATTGGCCTCATGGTGATCAACATTGATTGCTTAATCAATAGAGGGCAAGGACGGCTTACCCCAGGGGGAAAAAAAACTACCAACAGAGGTCAACATGACCTCTGTGCTCAGAATATTACCTTGGGAAATTGAAAAAAACAAATCCAGAACCACCTTTGTAGACACAGGTTCTTCTTTTAACTTCCGCGTCCTTCATATACCAGGAGATCCCCTTCCTGATGAGTAAACCAAATGCTCTTTTCAAGGGACATCTTATTTTCAGTTCCTGCCGCCGAGTTTCTTCGTTCGTGGTCTGGGTATGTTCTCTTTTTAACGTTTGCATTATGAATGGTAAGCAGTGGTTAGACTTCAAGTTTATGAAATTTAAAATGTAAATTAAACGTTGTGGCAGTTCAGTCGAATAGAAAAAAACCTCCTTGCCCCTCGCAAGTCTGGATTGATGACACTTTGATTCTTTTCAGGTAGAATTGCTGCTGCAGATTTATTTCTTAGCCGCTTAGCAGAATTTGGAGGGAGTCTTAATTCCCTGTAACTTTTTGTGTTTGGAAAAGTTTTGTGGAAATTTAGCTGAGTTGGGTAAGTCACTTCACTGCTGTCTGGATATTTGCTGATCTTGTGCGATTGTGATAGCAAACTGGCCAACATTCTTAACTGCTATCGTGAAATCTCAAGCCAGCTTAATTAGCTGGAGATCATGCTAACATCATGCATGAAGAGGTTAGCAGTCAAACTGCAAAACTCTCATGGATTTGTACCAGTTGAAATCTGAATTTAAGGTTGTAAATCATCTAGGAAGTGATTTATAGTTCCTGAGGAACTATAAAAAGTTGTGATCTTTTATTTCCTCTGAAGTGTTCGTGTTTATGCATTAAGAAGTTTGAGCGCATTAAAATTAATTGCCTATTCAGTAATTCAGATTTAGTTCATTTTATGTACAATACTTAAACTATGCCATGAGATTTAAACCATGCTATGAAATTGACTGAGATTTCTGTCAAGTAGGTATGCTTGTTCAACTTATTTATTTATTTTTGACTAATGGGAAGGGGGGAAAAACCCTTTCAGATACTTATAAAGTTAATATTTCTTCTTTAAAAAAAACTTAACAGTTTAATCAAATAATCATGTTGAATCAAGCCTTTATTAATTTGTGGGTAATAAAAGAAGGGTTCGAGTCTTCCATAAAATCCTAAAGCTGCCTTCTTTAATATGAGACACGAGTATCTTCTAGAGATGTTGGCTGGCTAGATATTCTGAAGGGTTCTATGTTGGGGAAATTTGCCCCAAGTTCTTCTCATCCAGAAGCTCCATTATTTGCATCAGGTGGAAGATCTTGAACCAAATTGGAACTTCTTGCAAAATTGCCTCCTATATATCTGTTGGGCAACTCCATCAATCTTCACTTTGTCTATGGAGATTCTCAATCACCCAGTGTTCTGTCCCAGCTACAGACCCCAAAGAACGCAGCACACACAAAGTCCATACAAATCTTAGTTTACTAATTAAGGACTACTAATGAGCTTTCTTAGTAGTTGTTCGAACACAAGTACAGTTTAAATAAGTCTTTTCTGAACAAGGGCTGTTAATTTAACTTCATTAACAGCCGACAGGAATCCAAAGAATAATAACTCAATTCTGAGGCACAGTATTTCAGATAACCTTAATCTTACTGTGGTTGGCAGAATGCCCAGAAGCAATTTGCAGGAAAACAAACAAGATAAACAAGAGTAGAATCAAACATTTCTGGAATTAAGACGCGAAGGAATATGAACGAAGTTGTTTCCTGCAAATTGCTTCAGTCGGCATTCCTCCTTAAATAGGCTAGGGGAGTGGCCAATTAGCCCCAAGCCTTACTCCTCCTCCTGAGGAGCCACTCCTGCCTTTTAACAGCTCTGCGCGCTCATGCATCAAGAAGAGGCTCCTCCTCTTCATCCTCTTCACTTAAGGGAGCTTCTGGAGGTTCTGAAGGCCCTGGCTGAATCCCCGCCTCTGGCACCACATCTTCTCCAGCCTCCTCATTGTCCAACTTGAGCGCCAGCTGCACAGGCTGCTGGCGCAGCACCACACCAGCCTCCTTGCTGTCAGAATCAGCTACTAACTGCACAGGCCGCCGACGGGCCACAACATCCAGGTCATGGTTGTCCCAAAGGTTTGTTGTTTTTTTTAGTTTTTCAGTTAGAACTGAAGAAGCTTCTTGGATGAGAAGCGAAACATTTTCAAAGAAAAAACTCAAGAAAGTCCATTTGACTATGTCTTCTCCAGTTCCTGGTCTTCGTTGAAAAAAAAGAGGCTCGGCCGGGAGGAGGAGGAAACAACTTCGTTCATATTCCTTCGCGTCTTAATTCCAGAAATGTTTGATTCTACTCTTGTTTATCTCGTCAGTTTTCCTGCAAATTGCTTCTGGGCATTCTGCCAACCACAGTAAGATTACGGTTATCTGAAATTCTTTGGCCATACCTCCTCCTCCCGGCCGAGCCTCAGTTCTTTGCTCCATGTTCTTTGCTCCAATTGTCTTCTTGGGGAATTGCGAGGTGTAAATTGGGAGAACAGTTTCATTTTAATGAATGCAATCTGTGCATTCTGTGGTTCTAATCTTTAGTTTAAGCAGGTGTGGTGGCAACTTGTGTCCACCTCCTGCAGTTTCACTTATCTTGCACACCCTTGTAGACAGAAGCAAAGTTTCTGTTTGAACAATGGTTTCCGGAGCACAGAATTCAATTTTTTGCTCTATGTTGCTTATTGTTGTTCCAAATTTCGGTTTGTGTGGTGCTTTCCTTCCGTCTGCTGCTTTCTGGAGTGTCCAACATTGTTGAACAGCTTTGGAGGACATTCTTCACGGTCTTTGCTTTTCTTTCTTTTTTTTTTTTTAAAAAAAAAACTCTAGCTTTATTAAGTTTCAAGGTAAAGGTTCCCCTTGCACATATGTGCTAGTCATTCCCGACTCTAGGGGGCAGTGCTCATCTCCGTTTCTAAGCCGAAGAGCCAGTGCTGTCTGAAGACATCTCCATTGTCATGTGGCCGCCATGACTAAACACCAAAGGCACACAGAATATTGTTACCTTCCCACCAAAGGTGGTCTCTATTTTTCTACTTGCATTTTTTTTTTTACATGCTTTCGAACTGCTAGGTTGGCAGAAGCTGGGACAAGTAACGGGAGCTCACCCCGTTACGCGGCACTAGGGATTCGAACCGCTGAACTGCCGACCCTTCGATCGACCAGTTTCAAAGAAAGATAGAATACCAAATATCAAAATATCAATAGGAAATCTAAAAAAAAAACACCAAAAAATTGAAAAAATGAAAGAGGAATCAAAGTTAAAAAGTGACAGAAAGATAAACCTGACTTCTGACTTTCTCCGGTATGCATATATAATAATTAGGAAATCTAATTATTACATAATAACAATAGGAAATCTAAAAAAAAGAAAAAATTGAAAAATGAAAGGGGAATCAAAGTTAAAAAGTGACAGAAAGATAAACCTGACTTCTGACTTTCTCCGGTGTGCATATATAATAATTCTTCAGTGTTGTATTCTATAATACTTTTTAACTCAATAAAAATGTTAAGCAGGACGACTTCTTTAGTGTTTTTCGATATTGATATAGCGTTTTTGAGAAGTGGCTACAGCAAAAGATCAGCTTGCACCTGTTTAGCGATAATGAAAGCCATTCGGGTATTCGGTTCTTCTTTGTCTTTAGTTTATTACTTTTGTTGTGGGAAAGTGTTGCACGTTTTGTAACCTGCGAAAATATATAAAAGCAAGAAGCATTCTGATTCAGGTGTTGTTTTTGCCTCTGTTAACCAAGCAAAAGTGTTTGGAAAAAATTGGAGAGTCCAAATAGGAGCTCGGGACTTTGGAATTGGAATAGTCTTTATTGGCCAGATGTGATTGGACCCACAAAGGATTTGTCTTGGTGCACAAGCTCTCAGCATACATGCAAACAACAAAGGGATAAGTCAAAGATGATAAAACCGTAAGGTACAATCATAATTCATAAAAGTGATAAATCATAAAATACCAATAGGAGAAGGTAGTAGGAAAGTTGAGAATATGAAAAGGATAATAGCAGTTTAGCCCTACTACATGAATCAATACCTTTAGGCGTAAGACAGTGCTGTGGGAATTACTGTATTTTTCAGAGTATAAGACGCACCGGAGTATAAGACGCACCTTAGTTTTGGGGTTGATTGCCGGGTGGATCGGCTTCCTGGAATACCCCAATCAGCTGTTCCTAGAAGTGAATTTTAGCAACAGGTTCCTTGGTTGTGAGCTCTGTGCCTTGCTTTTTTTTTTCAGCCTCTGAAACCTCTTGTTTCAGAGGCTTTTTTTCTACCTCTGAAACTTCTGAAACTACGTTGCAGAAAAAACATTTTTTTTTTCTGCCTCTGAAAGCCTCCGAAACAGAGCTTGAGAAAAAAAGGCTTTTTTTCTGAAGCTCTGTTTCAGAGGCTTTTTTCAGCCTCTGAAATCTCGGTTTGAGAGGCTGGGCGGGGCTACATTCCGAGTATAAGAAACACCCAGATTTTCACCCTCTTTTTTGGGGGGAAAAAGGTGTGTCTTATACTCCGAAAAATATGGTAGGTATTTAACAGAATGGGGGGACAGACACACTCTCTTTGTGAGTATTGTTTTGGCATGCAATGCTCTATAGCAAGGGTCTCCAACCTTGGCAACTTTAAGACTTGTGGACTTCAATTGCTGGATGTGAATCCCTCTTCGTGAGATGGGGTCTTGGGGTTCAGATGGGCTTGCTGCTTGCGTACCTGGCTCCCTGCCGCGTGGCAGCAGCCCTGCCTGAGCTACTCGACGTGATAGCCACAGTGGCAGTTGATACACCCAGGCTTATGGTCATGGGTGATTTCAACTTGCCATCCGTTTGTGAAACGTCTGGGATGGCTCGGGAGTTCATGGCTTCCATGACGGCCATGGACCTGACCCAGTTAGTTCATGGCCCCACTCACGGGGGGGGGGGACACGCTCTAGACTTGATTTTCGTCTCTGGCCAGTGGTTGAGTGATCTTGTTATAGGGGATATAGACATGGAACCCTTGTCATGGTCAGATCACTCACTCCTTCGTCTGGACCTTCATACCGCTACACCCCGCCGCAGGGAGGCGGACCCAATTAGATGGGTCCGCCCCAGGCGCCTGATGGATCCTGATAGGTTCCAGACGGAGCTTGGGCCAATTCCTGATGATCTGGCACACGACTCGGCCAAGGACCTGGTAGCTGCCTGGGATCGGGCGGCTGGTGGGGCCTTGGATCGAGTTGTGCCTTTGCGGCCTCTGACCCGGTGTCGATCCCTCGCGGCCCCTTGGTTTACCGAGGAGCTGAGGGAGATGAAACGCCGGAAAAGACACCTAGAAAGCGGTTGGAGGGCCAGTCACGCTGAATCTGACCGAACACTGGTAAGGTCGCATATTAAGACCTACCTAGTGGCGATAAAGACGGCAAAGTTTAATTACTTTTCTGCCTCTATTGCGTCATCAGGGAATCGTCCGGCAGCCCTGTTCAGGGTAACCCGCTCCCTGCTCCATCTGGGAGAGCGGGAGGATCCCTTGGAAGGCAGGGTGGAGGATTTCGGACAATACCTGTATGACAAAATCACTCAGATCCGGGGGGATTTGGACTCTGACTGGGTAGATCAGGGCAGGGTGACGAGGAATAGTCTTGAGAATGTTATCTGGGAGGAGTTTGATGCTGTGACTCCCGATGATGTGGACTTTGGGGAGACTTAGTGCGGCCACATGTTTACTGGACCCGTGTCCCTCCTGGTTGGTACTGGCCTCCCGGGAGGTTACACGATGCTGGCTCCAGGGTGTTATCAACGCTTCGTTGAGTGAGGGTCACTTCCCCGCGGCCTTGAAAGAGGCGGTGGTGAGGCCTCTCCTCAAGAAGCCGTCCCTGGATCCGGCAATATTGGCTAACTACCGTCCTGTCTCCAACCTTCGCTTTCTGGCGAAGGTTGTTGAGAGTGTGGTCGCGCGACAGTTTCCGCAATTCCTGGAGGAAACATCCTATCTGGATCCGTTCCAGTCTGGTTTCAGGCCTGGGCACAGCACGGAAACGGCATTGGTCGCGTTGGTTGATGATCTCTGGAGGGCTCGGGACAGGGGTTGCTCCTCTGTTCTGGTCCTGTTAGACCTGTCAGCGGCTTTTGATACCATCGACCATGGTATCATGCTGCACCGGTTGGAAGAGTTGGGGATGGGGGGCACCGTGTTACGGTGGTTCTCCTCCTTTCTCTCCGACCGGTCACAGTTCGTGTTGGCAGGGGGGCAGAGGACGACCTCGAGGCCTCTTATTTGTGGAGTGCCTCAGGGGTCGGTCCTCTCGCCCTTCCTGTTCAACATTTATGTGAAGCCGCTGGGCGAGATCATCTGTGGCTTTGGGGTGAGATACCATCAGTACGCTGATGACACTCAGCTGTACATCTCCACCCCAGGCCACCCCAATGATGCCCTTGAAGTGATGTCCCTGTGCCTGGAGGCTGTACGGATCTGGATGGGGAGGAACAGGCTCAAGCTCAACCCTTCCAAGACTGAGTGGCTATGGTTCCCGGCATCCCGATATAGTCAGTTGACTCCATCACTGACTATTGGGGGCGAGTCTTTGGCCCCACAGAGAGGGCTCGCAATCTGGGAGTCCTCCTGGATACGCAGCTGTCCTTGGAGGAACATCTGACGGCTGTAACCAGGGGGACCTTTTATCAGGTTCGCCTGATCCGCCAGTTGCGGCCCTTTCTTGATCGGGATTCCCTGTGCACAGTCACTCATGCCCTCGTGACCTCTCGCCTTGATTACTGTAAAGCTCTCTACATGGGGCTCCCCTTGAAGAGCACCCGGAGACTCCAACTGGTCCAGAACGCAGCAGCGCGGGTAGTGACGGGAGCAGTATGGCGCTCCCATGTAACACCGCTCCTGCGCGAGCTGCACTGGCTCCCAGTGGTCTTCCGGGTGCGCTTCAAGGTGTTGGTTCTCACCTTTAAAGCGCTCCATGGCATAGGGCCTAGCTATCTTCGAGTCCACCTGCTGCCACCGACGACCTCCCATCGACCCGTGCGCTCCCACAGAGAGGACCTCCTCGGGGTGCCATCAGCCAAACAATGCAGGCTGGTCACCCCCAGGGGGAGGGCCTTCTCTGTGGGGGCACCTACCCTCTGGAATCAGTTGCCCCCAGAGATAAGGAGAATCCATGACCTCAGTGCCTTCCGCCGTGCCCTTAAAACCTTCTTTTTCCAATAAGCCGGGCTGGCCTAACTCTTTTTAAGTGTTTTTAATTGTTTTTGTTTATTGTTTTAATTAATGGGGCCAAATTTATATATATTTTTAACTGTATTTTAATATTTGTATTTGATGTTTTTATTTGGCTGTTCACCGCCCTGAGTTCTCAGGGAGAAGGGCGGTATACAAGTTCAAAAATAAAATAAATAAAAATAAAATAAATTCCCAGAATTCTGGGAGTTGAAGTCCACAAGTCTTAAAGGTTGGGGACCCCTGCTCTACAGCAGCATCCTGAGGGAGAAGTTGAAGCAGTTTATTTCCAGGATGTGAAGAGTCTGTAGATCTTTTCTCAGCTCCCTTTCTGGCTTGTGCAGTACAAAAGTCCCCAATGGAAGCCATTCCATTTGCTGGATTGAGAATGGAGAACGGTCTCTTGTCTTCCTCGTAGACAACTTCTGTTTATCATTAGGTTTACTGACTCTCCTATTCTGGAAAGCACCAGAGGGCAGGACAAGAATTCACAGGTGGAAGATCATCCAAAGACAGACCCAACCTAGAACTAAGGAAAAACACTTCCTGAGAGTGAGAACAATTAATCAGTGGAACAGGTAGTTGTGAGTGCTTCCAACACTGGAGGCCATTAAGATTAGGCGGCCATTTGGAGATGGAGTCAGGAATCAGACTATAAGCTTCAACACAAGGCTTCAACCAAGATCAAAGAGGGCCATATTTCATTTTCATTTTTTTTTTTCATTTCATTTTCATTTCATTTGATTTATATACCGCCCTACTCCCGAAGGACTCAGGGCGGTGAACAGGCACAAGATAAAACACATAGAATACAAAAATTTAAGAGCAGAAGTAAAATCGAATTAAATCGATTTAGCTCAAGACAAATTTAAAACCCCAGGTTTAATTTTAACAAATTAAAATTTACATTAAAATTTACATTAAAAGGAGAATGGGAGAGGTTAGGCCAGACCAGCCTGGTGAAATAAAAAGGTCTTGAGAGCGCGGCGGAAGGTGCGTAGATCCGGGATCCTCTGTATCTCCAGGGGAAGCTCGTTCCAGATAGGTGCCCCCACAGAGAAGGCTCTCCCCCTGGGGGCCACCAGCCGACATTATTTGGCCGACAGCACCCAGAGGAGTCCCTCTCTGTGAGAGCGTACCGGCCGGTGGGAGGTCGTTTGCGGCAGGAGGCAGTCCTGTAAATAACCAGGCCCTAAGCCATGGAGCGCTCTAAAGGTGGTAACCAAAACCTTGAAGCACACCCGGAAGACCACCGGGAGCCAGTGCAGCTCGTGCAGGAGAGGTTTTACATGGGAGCACCACGTCGCTCCCATAACCACCTGCGCGGCCGCACTTTGCACCAGTTGGAGCCTTTGGGTGCTCCTCAAGGGGAGCCCCATGTAGAGAATGTTACAGTAGTCCAGGCAGGAAGTGACGAGAGCATGAGTGACCTCCTTGATTGAAGACTGGGTTATGTGTAAGTGGCCATCACACTTAACAAACATCCCTAATTTTGATGTCTCTTCTTTTGGCAAGAAACAACACAAGGATAAGGAACAGGATTGCTGTAGAGTTAGGATCTGCATGGTTTTGCCCCGTATCTGGAGCATTAAAAAGCATTGCAAGCAGAATTTGATAGAACAGGAAGGCAGAACTTACAGCTGAAATAGAATTGAACAGTGGATATCCTTTACTTTGTATGGACTCTTTGTGTGATGCCTTAAAAGCCCACCTTGCTGGCTTGGGGGTTGCTGTTATTTTTTTTTTTTTTTATTGAAAAAGTTTTCAAATACAAGTTTTTCCCCCTTTCCCCCCCCCTTCCCTAACCCCTCCTCACCACCCATCCCCCCGTGACTTCTTCACAACAACAGGCTATTTCATAACTAATTACATACATAATATCTTCCCTTTCCCTTACTCCCTCCTCAGAATACTGACCCTTAGCATATTATTCTTATAACTCCCATTTTTACGATAATCTGCCCTTTTTCTCCTCCCCTAAACTTATAGTGTATTATTACAATTTAACATTTAATCTTTTATATATATTAATATAACATTTTAAAGCAGCCTTCTCCCTACATCCAAATTTAACGTTTATTCAGTTCTATCCAATTCCTCCACTCCCCTAAATATATGACTTAAGGATCCTTTTTCTTAGACTAATCAATCAGTAAACTAACCTATTTCAACCCTTCAATTCCTACAAAATCATGCAATACAATTCTAAATACAACCCACTGCCCACTTTACTAAAATATACACATATCTATATATGCATTCCATTTTATAAAAAAAAAAGACAATAACTTTAAATTTATAATCCATATAATATCTTCTTTGATGTCTTTCCACTGGATCGTTAAATCCATCACCCATAATAGGGTAAAATAACATGCTGGTGCAACAGTTTGTTCAAAATCTTCAATCATCTTCTGCCCCCATCAGTAGTAGATATCCTCGTATATATATAAAAGTAAAAACAACCACCCGAGTGACATTATAATTATATCCATATAGTTATAGTTGTGGTATTCATCAGGATTGTTGATTCCCATCATCCTAATGGGTAACAACCAGATCTTCTGCATGCCCCAGCGTGACTCTCTTGCCTTGTAACTCAAAATAATCATAATATATTCACCAGTAAAAGAAATCCAGAGTAGATAATTCAAATCCAACAAGGTAAGGCTCTTTTCACATCCCAAAATCACGGCATTACAGAGATCTGCCACAATCCTCAGGATAGTATTAAACAATTGTTCGCCTCCACTATCTTTTCAGATGTTCATTCAATTTTTAAAGTCCCTGGCTTCACTGTTGCTTGGTTTAGAAATTGCTGTTTCTATTTCTTTTCTTTTTCTTTTGCGGGTTGAATTTCCATCCTCGTTTCGTGCCTACCAATTGTGTATCGGCTGATCGATTTTCATTCTGCTTTGTGAGTTGATCTTGTTGGGTTAGTTTTATCATCTCATCTTTCTTCTCCATCACTTGTATATCAACTGGTTGATTTGCGCACTTGTCTGTGACTTGATGGTTCATCACATTGGAGTCGGATGACACTGCTCTCTTATTTATAGACAGTCCAGCTGGGGTATCCAGAGAGTCCAAAGACAACTTATCCACCACAGCCTCTGTAATTTGGTATTTTCTTTTTGTTTCCAACTCCTTTTGCTTATCCTGTATTATGCCTAAAGATGTTAAATTCATTTTTAAAATTTTTTGATAAAATTCTTCCGCTTTTTCAACAGTGTTCAGTTGATATCTTACTCCTTGGTGTCTCAATATTAAACCAACTGGGGCATTCCACCTAAATAAGATATTTCTTTTTTTTAACTCAGTCACTAGAAAGCCAAATTTCTTCCTCTCCATTAACATCTTAGTCGGGAGCTCCTTAAAAATCCAAATCTTTCTTCCATGAAATTGCAAAGTAGAATTAAAAGAGTTCTGCACAATATTATTCCTAATTTCTTTATCTGTAAAATAGATCACCACATCTCTAGGCAATTGCCTTTGCTTTGCCAACCAGGAGTTTATTCTGTAAATTCTATCAATCCTGCAATACACTTCATCAGGTTGAACCTTTAAAATCCCAGCCAGAATTTCAGAAGATATTTTCCTTAAATCATCTCTATTATTTTCCTGCAAACCTCTCAGTCTAATTGCATATTCTGTAAAATTATATTGAATCATTAAAACTTCTCTTTCAATCCTCTGTTGCACATTTTCTTCATTACCAGTCTTTTGGTCAACCTCCATTTTAGGTTTGTCTTCTGAGCTATTATCCTGAATGTTTACCAAATCCTTTTTAATTTTTTGAATCATGTCATCCAAATTCTCCTCAGTTTCCTTCATTTTAGACTCTAATGATTTAGTCTTTGCATCCACCCGAATCAGAAAGTCTGATAAACCATTAGCTGTTTTTAAAATCTTTCGATTCAAAAAGTCAAACTTTGATTTCACCAGTTCACCAATTTCTTTAATTTCCTGCTTAAATTTTTCGAGTTGCTGGTTCACAATCTCATCCCTTCTTACAATCTCTTCAAGAAGAAATTCTATTATATTAAAATCAGGTTTCTGACACTGGAGAGTTAAAACTTGTTGGTGTAATTTATTAATGGGGGAGATTCCCCCCCCCCCTGTTTGTCTAGCTGTGTGAGTCCCGGTGCCATTTCCCACACAGACAAGATTTAGTGGAAAAGAGAGAAAAAAAAAAGCTTGTTTCCAACCAAGATCAATATCAGATCCCCAAGAAAAAAAAAAAAAGAAAAAAAAAAGCAAGAGTGGGAGTGAGGTTTTGCCTCAATTACGGCCAAAAGTATTCATTCCGCTACTTTGTGATAGAAAACGGAAGGACTTTCCCTTTCAGCCTCTCTTCAAGCCGCAGCTTTCAGCCCTTCTCCAGCCACGGCAGACGCCATTTTAAAAGACTCTTTTTCCCCCTTTCCTCTCATCTTTTCTCTTAAATAGTTTTTTAAAGGGTAAAATACTTGCGATTCAGTATTAAGGGTCCAGCTCGCCTTTTCTTTGATTATTCTGTTAAATTCGCAGGCTTGCTCTTGACGCCTGGCTCTGCATAAGCAGAGGTCTCCCAAAGCCCGGAGCAGCGGCAGGGGATATGGGGTTTCTCATCTGCTCCGTCCCAAAAGTAAAAAAAAAACTTTTGGGACTCTGCAGAGAGTTCTACCCACCCCTGCCGGCTCTATCTCCGTTTCCTCTTGGAAACGGAGTTTTTTCGAGCCGCCATTCCGCTGTGAAGGCGGCTCTGACAGGCAATGGAAGCTGACGATCCCAAAGGAACGTCTGGCGGCGGCCAGCAGCAAACCAGAAGTCCCGGGGGTTGCTGTTATTTTGACGAAGCAAATTCAGGGAAGCTCCAGCTTAAACCTACAAGTTTAGCCACCCAGGCTCACCTGGGTCTAGGACCATTCGTCTCCTACCTTTGGCTGCGCCTACTTTTCCTCCAAATTTCCTCCTTGGGCGATACTCCTCTGACTTTTCTCCTCGGTTGACACGCCCCTACCAATTCACCCTGGGCCAGGGGGTGAAAAACCCAGGACGAACCCTCCTTCTGCAAATCAGCCGTGCCGAAGCGCGTGGAACGGAGGGGCCGTGGCCCATTGCTCAAGGCGAATCGGTGGGGGTGTGTCGGCTGAGGAGAGAAAGGTCAGAGGAGAATCACCCAAGGAGGAAGGCTGGAGGAGAAGTAGGCGCAGCCAAGGGTAGGAGACGAATAGTCCCATTCCGGCTCGCCTTGTAGGGGAAAAGGGTGGCATAGCAATTTGATCAAATCAAATAAAATAAATGCAAGTGTAGATTTAATAGAATTTGAAACCGCGATGCAAATGGAACAATATATGAAAGAATCTCATCTCTGCCTTTGGTAATTCCCCCCTCTTTTCATTATCCCCCCTGATGATGGTGGCCTTTGCTCTTCCTTCCCCCCAAACAATCTTTGGGGCCATCTCCATTGCCCAGACATCTCTTCGCTGTACTATCTGTTGTTTTATTTTGAATGTAGCAAGAATTATTGAATAAATATGGTTAGGAACGGAACCAGGGTTTTGTTCTGACGTAGGCTTCCCAAGATCATGAAGCAGACTCCTTGTCCCGACAAAATCCCCTTTTAATTAAGTGACCGTGAATTCTTCTCGTTCACATCCAGCAAAGTCTTTCAAGGGAGAAGTTACAGTCACAGACCTTATCTGGCTTGGAGAGCTGCCAGGCCGATATCTTCAAAACTTGGCAAGGAGTCACGAACCAATTAAGCAAACTATTTGTCTCCTGCAAACTCCACTCCCCTTTCGCTCCTCTTTTATTTCCTCTGGGAGGGGCCCTTCATCGTCCACCTGTGGCCTTACTCCCTAGTCAACCCTTGTTCTTTAGCTGTTCCCTTCGACTGGCAACTCTGTGCATGCACACACTGGGAACAAGCCCCAGCTGTTCCTCTGCCTCACTGACTCCGAAGGCAGCTGATAGGTGTTACGTCCGGATGGCGAGCACGAGCGGCCAATAGAGCAGCCGATTGGTCTGTGTGCGGCAGGTAGCCGGCGGGAAATTGTTGGCTCCTGATTGGCCCAGCTTCTGACAGCTGAGTATAAAAGAGCTGTCAGTGCCTCAAACGCTGCTCGCTCTCCATGGTAGTTAGCTAACCAGAGCGAGTCACTGTTAGCTGTTATTGTTAGCCAATAAACATGTTGTGAAGTGTTTATCCTGCCTCACCTCCCTTCTTTAGCCTTTGTTCCGTGAATAGAACAATAACTGTGCAGAATGCGGCCGCGCGGGGGATTATGGGAGCGACGGGGCGCTCCCATGTGACTCCTCTCCTGCGCAAGCTGCATTGGTTTCCGGTGGACTTCCAGGTGCGCTTCAAGGTGTTGGTGATCACCTTTAAAGCGCTCCATGGCTTGGGGCCGGGGTACTTACGGGACCGCCTTCTGCCACCAATAGCCTCCCACCGGCCGGTTCGCTCCCACAGAGAGGGCCTCCTCAGGGTGCCGTCGGCCAGACAATGCCGGCTGGCGACCCCCAGGAAGAGAGCCTTCTCTGTGGTGGCACCTACCCTTTGGAACAATCTACCCCCAGAGATACGAGTGATCTCCGACCTCAGGACTTTTCGTCAGGCCCTAAAAACTTACTTTTTTCAGTTAGCCGGTCTGTCTTGATTTTGGGGTTGGTTTTTAAAATTTTGATACTGATTTTAAATTGACAAATTTTAAATTATGGGCCAAATTTATTAATTATTTTAAATCTGTTTTTAATTGTAATGTTATGTATAAATGTTTTTATTTTCGCTGTTCACCGCCCTGAGTCTGAAAGGAGAAGGGCGGTATAGAAGCTTGAATAATAAATAAATAAATAAATAAATAAACTGTCATACGGCCCTAGCCCCATCTCTGCCTCCGATACAGAGCCCTCATCAGAGCCTTCCCTAGACTCCAGGACTGGCCCATGTTCCTCCCCAACCTCCTCACTGTCCGAATCTGCCGTCAGCTCCACTGGCCACTAGCCACTGGCGGGCCACAACAGGTTTCAAGGAGCAATGCTAATCCAAGGCCCCGGCTCTGTCTTTTCAGCTTTGAAACCATGTTTTGGAATGGAGGGTTTTGGAGATGGACTTTGGTGCTGCAACTGTACCTCCTACTTCTGACTTCACGGACATGGGCTGGCACAGAGGCCTTGGCCCCACCTCCCATCACAGCAGCCTCCTTTCTGCAGGACCTTTTCCTCCGTTATGGTGAAGAGGACAAGCTCAGCCTGCAGCAGCTGAAATCTCTGTTGGGACACCTGCATGTGGGCGTCGAACGGCACAATGTCAGTCACGCACGACGGCGGCAGCCACACCACCGGAACATCTCCTGGGTAATCACCTCTGCTTTCCCATTATGACTCTCTCCTCCTTTTCATTTCAGAAGAATCTTCATCAACTCCCCCCGCCCCCCCAATCATTACATATTAATGTAACTTATCCAGAGAACCTTTGTGAATGTGTAGATTGACATACAATTCAGGGCTTACGGTGCTTTCGTAAGAATTTTAACCTTGGAATTACATTAGAAGAAAACAAACTTACCGTATTTTTCGGAGTATAAGACGCACCGGACTATAAGACGCACCTACCCTTTTTGGTGAGGAAAAGAAGAAAAAGAAATCTCCCTCTGCCTCTGAGCAATTTTGCCTCGTTGCAGCAAACAGCCTGCTTTACTTGACTTTCGTTTTCGTTTTCGTTTTCAGCATAGCTTGATTAGCACAAGGGGGAAAAAAAAATCTGCTCCAGCAATTTACCTCCTTGCAGCAAGCAGCAGAGCCCTGTGCAAAACCGCTGAGAGCAAATCAGCTGAGAGTCAGGAGGCCGATCCAATCAAGTTGTGCTAATTAGGCTGTGCTGAAGTTGAAAGGAGCTGAAAAAAGCCTTTGATGATTGCGCAGCTCAGCTGAGAAATGGGGGGGGGCAGGGATTTTTGCTACCAGTTCTCCGAACCACCCGCCTCCATTGCTACCGGATCGGGCGATCCGGTCCGAACCGGGAGCATTTCACCCCTGGTTCAAAATGGGAAGAGTTACATCCTACAGTTTTTGCTCTGTTGTGGGGTTCATCTAGAGGAGAGTCTTTGGAAAAAGGAGGAGGGGTGGGCTTCAAAAATTTTAGCAAAAGGTTCTCTGCCCAGTTGCTTGGTAGGCGTGGCCATGGTGGGCGTGGCCTAGTCGGTCTTCTGCTCCATGGTGTGTGTGGGGGGGACATTTTTGCCCGCCCTGGGCTCTGGAGGCTTTTTTCAAGCCTCCGGGAGGACGAAAACGCCCTCCCCAGGCTCCGGAGGCCCTCTTCCGGCTTTCCCGAATTTCTGGTAGGCCTGTTTTTTCGCCCTCCCTGAGCCTCCCCGCGTGCCCTGCAATTACCTGCATCCAAAATGGGCCGTGTGGGGACTCCTAGGAGGGGAGGGGCGGGGCTAGCCAGGAGTGGGATTTGGGGGTTCCAGCATCGCTGGCTGGGGGGTTCTGCGAGTTGAAGTCCACCCATCTTCAAGCTACCAAGGTTGAGAAACACTGTTACAGAATATCAAAAACTGGCGGTAGGAGTTGCTTCTGAACAGGGTGGATAAAAATCAATGATTTTTTTTAAAAAATCAAAAAAATCAGATTTTTTTGATTTAAATCAGACTGTTTTGATTTAAATCGGATTTTTTTGATTTTTATTGAATTTATTTTAATAAAAAACATTTGGGGTAAAAATCTATCGTAAGGGTTTTCTATTTAAGATACATAAATAATTTAGTTTATTCAGCATGAAATGGAGCTTAGTTATGTAGCAGGAGGCTGTATATTCTGCAACACTGGGACTATCGGTGAGTCAACAGCGGGTCAAAGGAGTAGCAGAGATGACAGTTGCTCTTTAAAAATGATGATTTAAATCGAGTTGATTTAAATCAAGTCTTTTGACTAGTGATTTAAATCATGATTTAAATCGTGATTTAAATCGACTCGATTTAAATCAAATCCACCCTGCTTCTGAATGCCTGAGAGGGAAGGAGAAGACGACGCTGTGGTTGAGAAGTTAAGGAAAGGTGATGAGAGGCAGTGCATCACCTGCGTATCTGAAGACGCCCAAGACCCACTGTGGAAATCTCAAACCTTTTTTGCCTTGTAGTGCTTCAGTTCTTCGGAACTCTTCGCCAGCCACAATCTGAGTGAATCGTCCCATCTGGGGCAGAGCGAGTTCAAAGACTTCTGCCCAACTATTTTGCAGCAGCTGGAGTCCAGGGCCTGCATGCCAGAGAACCTGGAGAAGGAAGAAGAGGAATGGATGAAGGAAGGGAAACCAAGCGCTACAGAAGGTGCGTGCACTCGACCCGTTTTATCTGGCACTTTCGTGGCATTTAAGCCTTAATCTTCCTAATCATCTTCTCAAGATGTTGAGTGAAGAACAAGTGTCCTTCTAATCCTTTTTACCTTTCCAGTTGCCTCTGTGCTATAAAGGTTAGTCTTGTAGTACAGAAGCTGCAAGAAACAGAGGGATTAAAAGTGGACGTACAAAGCTTTATTCTCTTTTAATTTTTTTTTTTAAAATGTGTATGCTTTCCAAAACTGGTTTTCAGGAAGCTTCTGAGCCTGCTTGCAAAGATGGCTTTACAACCGCTTAATTTCAAGTAAGTATCTACTTCGGAGAGTCAGTTTGGTGTAGGGGTTAAAATGCTGGCCTAGAAACCAGGAGTTGTTGAGTCCTAGTCCTGTCTTAGGCATGAAAACTGGCCAGGTGACTTTCGGTCAGTCACCAGGAGACTGTGAGTTCTAGTTCCTCTTTAGGCAAGAAAGCTAGCTAGGTGACTTTGGTCCAATCACAAGGAGACAATGAGTTCTAGTTCCACCTTAGGTGTGAAAACTGGCTGGGTGACTTTGGGCCAGTCACCAGGAGACTGTGAGTTCTAGTTCCACTTTAGGCATGAAAACTGGCTGGGTAACTTTGGGCCAGTTCCCAGGAGACTGTGAGTTCTAGTTCCTCCTTAGGCAAGAAAGCTAGCTGGGTGACTTCGGTCCAATCACAAGGAGACAATGAGTTCTACTTCCACCTTAGGTGTAAAAACTGGCTGGGTGACTTTGGGTCAGTCACCAGGAGACTGTGAGTTCTAGTTTAACCGTGAAAACTGGCTGGGTAACGTTGGGCCAGTTCCCAGGAGATGGTGAGTTCATGCAAAAACTATGATGCCTCTTTTGGTCCCTTAAATTCCAATTTTTCTAATTTAGGGCTTTTAATGGGTATGGTAGGTTTCTTATAGCCTTGCAGCCTTAAACCACCCATTTAATCCCTTCAATCCCCCAAAATAAAATTTTTTTAAAAAAAAAAAGCAACAAAGAGATGTACAAAAATGTTGACCTCGTCCTTTGGTGGGTTTGGGAGTGGGAGGGGGCCTGTAAATAGGATGCTGAAGAAGTTATATACAAGATCTGAAATGATCTGAGCACAATTCCTATCTTTCAGAGATAGGACAATCAGGCCCCTAGTTAACAAACACAGTTTTGATGTATTTTATCCCAAGTTTCTCTTTAATAGATAATTAACCCATATTGCTTCCCCACCCCCCCACCCCCCGGTCACGGTACCATGGCCGGTTTGCTTTGGCTATAAGCCGGGCAATCCAAGCCAAACTTTTATTGAATGACATAACTCGGATGACATTGCGGTGAGCCTTTTCAATTTCTCAAAACACACGTTCAACTTTTCCATTAGGACTTTGTTTTTCAACCTTAAGCTTTAGCCTCGTCAAGTTACATGTCAGCTCCCTTGCCGGTGTCTGATCTTTTGACGCCGTTCATGGACTAAGGTTTGAGTTATAAGATGGAACAGCTTCCTTCGCCCACCCCGACGCCTCCCCGGAAGAAAAAATAGGGGGAATTAGCCAACTTCTTTGGAAGAATTGCTGGTCAAAAGCTTCCAAGTCAACTTGCAAAAGAACTTTTCTGGCATTAGCTTAGACCACGGGTATCAAATTCAAGGCCTGCGGGGCAGTGCTGAAATCAAATTTTTTAAAAATACCGGTTCTGTGGGTGTGGCTTGGTGGGCGTGGCAGGGGAAGGCTACTGCAAAATCTCCATTCTCATCCCACTTCTGGGGGAAGGATACTGCAAAATCCCCATTCCCTCTCCACTCCAAGGTAAGGATACTGCAAAATCCCCATTCTCGCCTCACTCCAGGGGGAAGGATACTGCAAAATCCCCATTCCCTCCCTACTCCAAGGGAAGGATACTGCAAAATCCCCATTCCCTCCCCACTCCAGGGGGAAGGATACTGCAAAATCCCCATTCCCTCCTCACTCCAGGGGGAAGGATACTGCAAAATCCCCATTCCCTCCCCACTCCAGGGCGAAGGATACTGCAAAATCTCCATTCCCTCCCCACTCCAGGGGGAAGGATACTGCAAAATCCCCATTCCCACCCCACCCCAGGGAAAGGATACTGCAAAATCCCCATTCCCTCCCCACTCCTGGGGGCAGGATACTGCAAAATCTCCATTCCCACCCCACTCTGGGGGGTCGCCAGAGGTGGCATTTGCCGGTTCTCCGAACTGCTCCAAATTTCCACTACCAGTTCTCCAGAACCTGTCAGAACCTGCTGGATTTCACCCCTGCCGCGGGGTGCTTAGATCTAGCCCGCAAGGCCCCCCTTGGAAACTGTGAAGGAGCGGCCCACGGGCGGCCCTCCCAAGCTCCATTTTCGCTGGCAGAGGGTTGCGGGAGGCCATCGCAGCTGAAAATGGAGCTCGGGAGCCTATTTTCACTGGCAGAGCACTCGGGCCACCACAGGTGCCCCCCCCACGACACGAGTGACGTCAAGCTGGCCACGCCCCCTGGACACACCCACCCCGCCCCCCTGAGGTCAAGCACAACCCTGATGCGGCCCTCAAATCGAGTTTGACACCTCTGGCTTAGACCTTTCCAGCATCCCCCATTCTCAGTTTTTAATTATTTGGAGTAAACATGCCCTTCTTTCTTCTCATTTACAGTGTGGGGTTTCGGGTTCTTCAGTGTTACACTGATTAACCTGGCCTCCCTCCTTGGAGTCTTCATCGTGCCCTGCACTGAGAAGGTCTTTTTCCCACGAATCCTAACTTATTTCATCGCGCTCTCCATCGGCACTCTGTTCTCTAACGCCCTGTTCCAGCTGATCCCTGAGGTGCAGTAAGAACAAACCCTCTCCTGCTCACACATTCCCATCACCCATCACATCCGCCAATTTGTCTTCTGGTGAACCCGATCGGCTGCTGAATTCTCAGCGGCTTCTGAAATTGGATTCTTCACCTCTCGGGCCCAGGGAGGTTTCCTAAAAATAAAGGGAGTAGAATAAAGGTTCTGCTTCGTGTGTTATGTACAGGCGTAGGCATGATTTCTACGCCTGCACATGGGACATGTTGACAAAAACCTAGAAGGCAATACTCAAGTCCCCTCCACGGTTAGATAGCAATAGCACTAAGCACTTAGACTTATATACCGCTTCACAGTGCACAGTGCCCTCTCTAAGAGGTTTATAGAGTCAGCGTATTGCCCCCAACAATCTGGGTCCTCATTTTACCCGCCTTGGAAGGATGGAAGGCTGAGTCAACCTTGAGCCAGTCAGGATCGAACTGCTGGCAGTGGGCGGAGGGAAAGAAGGAAGGAAGGAAGGAAGGAAGGAAGGAAGGAAGGAAGGACAGACAATAGCAATAGCACTTAGACGTATATACCGCTTCACAGTGCTTTTACAGCCGTCTCTAAGCGGTTTACAGAGTCAGCCTCTTGCACCCAACAATCTGGGTCCTCATTTTACCCACCTCGGAAGGAGGGAAGGCTGAGTCAGTCTTGAGCCTGGTGAGATCTGAAATGTCGAACTGCTTAGCTCTCCATTCCAATCAAAAAAACTGATTTTTTTTTTCATAGTGCATATTAACAGTGAGAAGTTCTTGAAGGATTGTGCCACTTAATAAGCTTTGACTATGAATGGAAGCTAGCTTGGTTGCATTTCCAAAGAGCATTATTATAAATGAGAGGTACTTAAACTCCGGGTTTTCTAACACTGCGGTGTCTTTTTGGCCTGTTAAACAATGTAGGCGGGAAAGAGCAATGGCTGAGCACTATAAAGGTCATTTTTTTGTGTAAAAGGAAGGAAGAAACGCCATGTTGGCACCGGTATATGGGAGGACATCCTTTTATCTTGACTTCTCAGGTTTCTTTTATCGGTTCCTCTTTCAGTAATTGGTTTATTTTCACTAATGGAGGAGATTACTTGGAGGCTGTGTGAGATCTAATCTTCAGTAAATTGTGGGTTTTGATTGTACGTTTTGGGGACGTCTTAAATATAGCCATGAACTCTAGTTGCAGGTTTTAAAAGACATCGTTGTCTCCTGGCATAACTTTCTGGCTCAGGTTTGGTGACATAGCAGTAGATAACCATGTCTCTCGGGCAAAGGTGAGGATCGCAACGAGAGTTCATTTAGCCCTTTATGGGAAAGACTATTTTCATAGCCTCTGTACTAGTCTTCTTACTAATTGGCTTCTCTCATTTGGAAAAAACAAGAAGAAGAAAAGATTAAAAAGAAATCAGCACCATTCCTTTGGAAGCCTTTCAACTTTCGCTTTATATGGATACGTATCCTTTCTTTTATGTACACTGAGAGCATCTGCACCAAGACAAATTCCTTGCGTGTCCAATCACACTTGGCCAATAAAAACAAAATCTATAATGCGAGGCTATCTATAGCAGGGGTCTCCAACCTTGGCAACTTTACGACTTGTGGACTTCAACTCCCAGAATTCCTCAGGAATTCTGGGAGTTGAAGTCCACAAGTCGTAAAGTTGCCAAGGTTGGAGACTACCCCTGATCAGAGGTGGTATTCAGCAGGTTCTGACCAGTTCTGGAGAACCGGTAGCGGAAATTTTGAGTAGTTCGGAGAACCGGCAAATAGCACCTCTGACTAGCCCCACCCCCATCTATTCTCTGCCTCCCGAGTCCCAGCTGATCGGAAGGAAATGGGGATTTTACAGTGTCCTTCCCCTGCCACGCCCACCAAGCCACGCCCACAGAACCGGTAGTAAAAAAAATTTGAATCCCGCCACTGCCCCTGATCTATAGCATTGTTTTGCGTAATCCTTTTTTTTCCATAGAGTTCATGGGTATTTTCGTTCCCAAACCGTAAAACGTTATGTTTTGTTGCTTGAAAACTAAAATATGTCTTCGTGATCCAACAGGAACAGAAATAATTGCTCGATGTGCCATCTCCATTGTCAAATTGTCTCGTTAAACACTGTCGAAATATGACGGTGCCAATCAGTTGTTAAGAATCTCGATGACTCGGGCAACAAATATTTCAGTACTGCGCCTGTCCTATAACGGAGAAGCATGTACATAGGCAAAAGATGGCTTGGTTTTGCCTGCATCACTCTTGGGCTCTGGCACTTCATCGCCTTCTTGAGTCTATGTGCTAAACAGATTTGGGGAAAATGTTCTGCTACTGGATTAGAGATAACTTGGAAGTCTACCTCGCTGGAGACTTACAGCTTCAGCACCAATCTGAACACTGTGAGTTGGATCGTAAAATTAGCAAAACTTCCAATCTGGTGCAAATTATGAGATTAATACTAGAGACCCTTATAGCGAGGTTATATTTATTGATCTACATTGCCTGCAGAGGGTCTCTTCCCTTCCCTTGTGTTTTTGATTATTTATTTATTTGATTGGTTGATGAATTTGCCACCCCTCTCCTATCAAAACGACTCTGGGCAGCTTCCAGCCCTAAAAACATTAACCTTCTAATAGATGAACATCTCCAAAACGAGAAAAATGGAAGTCCCAATCAAAATAAAATTATAGTGAAAAAACGAGGAGAGGGGGAACAGGATGCACCGGAAGGAGATGGGATTGCCCTGTAATTCATCAACCATCTCCAGCAGGGTGATGATGCTCCCTCATTGGAGATTCAGGTCATCTGGCAGTGCCAGGTCTTCAGGTCCTTGCAGAGGTCAGAAGGATGGGAGCCGATCTCACCTCAAGGGATAAGATGTTCCGAAGAAGGCCCTTCTCCTGGACCATGTTGGACTTCCCATCCAGAAGGAGCTTTCCGTAGTGCTACGGAGCCCAAGAGTGCTTCAAGCATGCCTGAATCAATCTTGATTTGCATATCAATCATTAATAAATATCTTCTCTCTCTCCCTCTCTCTCCCCCTCTCTCTCCCTGTCCTCTGTTCCTTCTCTCCTCTTTTCATCCCTCGGTGCGAATTCATATTTCTACGTTCTGGTTGTTGTTGCTTTTCCTCCTGTGTCTTTTCTCCCTCCTGTGATTTCATCGGGGCGGGGTTGATCCTGGCAGTCTGGGGATATGGTTTCCTGTGTGTGACCATCATTTCCCTCTGCTCCCTGATCGGGGCCAGTGTGGTTCCTTTCATGAAGAAGACCTTTTACAAGCGGCTGCTCCTCTACTTCATAGCTCTGGCCATTGGCACGCTTTATTCCAACGCCCTCTTCCAGCTCATTCCGGAGGTAGGACAAGGGCCTCCGGGCCTGGGTTATGCAATTGTCGATGATTGTGTGGTGTCTGCAGTGTGACCTACTTTGTGGTAGCTGTTCATCGCTTTCCGGGGAAGTGATACAGAATCACCGAGCTCCCTTCATTTGTACTTAGGGTGGAAATATGCAAGCCATCCAAATATTGGGTTGTGGAGTGTTAGCACAAGGAAACAATGGACCGTTAATTTAGGCGTTTGCCTTTCGGGAAGTGATTTTTTTTTTTTTATTCATGTAAGAGTAAATCAACTCAATCTGGAACCTGGCATCTTGAGAACAAATGTCAAGGAAGGAACACAGATTAAAAGGGCCAATCTAACAGGGCAGGAATCCCGTATCAACACAAAACCACAGGTCAACTGTGCTAGTTTAAGCCAAAGTGTGATTAATTTAATTTTCTGCTAAATGCTCTGGCAGCAAATATGTTGACCATAGTAATTTCCCAAGAAAAGGGTTAGGGGAAAGACCAATAGGCAGTGGGAAACGTGTTTCCACATTCTACAGCACAGAGAGCTCCAACGCCCGGGCTGTTGGACCTCTATTGGGCCATGAGCCGTTTGGAACCGGGGTGCAGAAACGGGCGAGCAGGTGTGTGTGTGCATCCCCATTTGTGTGATTAGCACATAAGAGTGTGTATGTGCGTGTGCTCCATTTGCACGAGCGGCAGGCGTGCGTGCGTGCCCGCTTGTGCAAATGGAGCTGCGTGTGTATGCTTGCCGGCCACTTGTGCGGAAGCATCCCCTCTCTCTCCCCGCCACCCCCACCCTGGCTGCTCTGCCAAGCTGGAAAGAATGAGGAACTCTGCTCTAGCAGACTCCTTTAACGCAGGGAGGCGTGGGGCATAAAAGGCATTGGCCCTTTTCATCCTGCTTTTGTGATGAAGATTTTTCAGCACGGAGTAGCAGATACTCTATTTCCCTGAAAATAAGTCCCAACTGGAAAATAAGCCCTAGCACAGTGATGGCTAACCTTTTTGCCATTGCATGCCAAAAGCGGGGGGAGCGCAGGGGTGTTGCATGTGCGTGTGACCCCTCCGCGTTCTCCCTGCTATTGGCACGCGATGGCACAGTGGGACCGGAAGGCCTGTTTTTCGCCTTCCCAGGCTCCAGAGCCTTTCTAGGAGCCTGGGGAGGGCAAAAACAGCCTTCCCCAACCCAACCTCCCGGAGGCCCTCTGGAGGCTGGAAATGGCCCATTTCCCGACTTCCAGTGGGCCCGGAAGGCCCGAAAATCAGCTGGCCTGCATGCACATGTGCGCTGGAGCTGAGCTAGGGCAACGCTCGCGTGCCCACAGATATGGCTCCGTGTGCCACCTGTGGCACGCATGCCATAGGTTCGCCATCACGGCCCTAGCGTGGTTTTTCAGGATGCTCATAATATAAGCCGTACCCCTAAAATAAGCCCCAGTTAAGATTGCCAGGATGCATTTAATACCGTATTTCCCCCAAAAGAAGACCTAACCAGAAAATAAGCCCTAATGCGTCTTTTGGAGCAAAAATTAATATAAGACTTGTTTTTATCTTCTTATTTTTGGGGAAACATGGGTAGTTCCAAGTCTTTCTGATAGCCTGTATTCCTCATGAAAGCATGCAAGGCCCACAATGTATCTGATCTAAAATGAATAGGAAACATACCTTTCACATGCTAATACTGTGCATGACACATCAGCTGGTTCATCATGGAACTGAAATGTCAAGTGATGATTTTTGTGCTCCTGTCTCTTAACTGAATTTTTAACTGTGCAACTTCAGTTTGCAACTGGAACTCACCAGCTAAATTGTTGGATTTTATTAGCTGGCTTATTTTACCTTCTACGTATAATGCCAGATTTCAAGTCCAGCATTCTCTGGGACATAGTCTCAATGTGAAAGGAATGTATTCCTACGGAAGAGTGTGCCACTGTATTGTTGAACGCGTTTTAGAATTGTGCACAAGGCAGAACATAAGTAGAAACAAGAAGTTTAAAACGCACTCATCAAAAGCAGGAACTTCAACACATCAAAATCAAAGATAGCTACACATTCATTTGTTAGTTGCTTAGCAAGAGGAGATGACATCTGATATGGGCTAACTTAGAGACATGCTATGTCTCTATGAATTTGTTGCCACTCATGATCAGGAAATGCATTTCTCAGGTAGATTCTGAAGCTCTGGAGCTTTTTAGCTCCTCTTTAGCCTACCCTTAGAGGTGAGAAGAAAAGAAGAGAGAACTTTAGATAAGAGAGGAGGGTAATATTTATTTGTAGGTCTTTAATTATTCGGGTTTTCTCCTGCGTAAAATTGGAAGTGTCTTGGCGACGTTTCGACGAAGTCTCATTCGTCATCTTCAGGCTGGTGTTTTCGGCTTCGTGCTTCTAGGAGCAATGTGAGCATTGTGAGAAAACACCAGCCTGAAGATGACGAATGAGACTTCGTCAAAACATCGCCAAGACTTCCAATTTTATGCGGGAGAAAACCCGAATAACCAAAGACTTACATACAAACACCCACGAAAACCTCAGAAAACTAATATTTATTTATTTATACTTTTGACAGCTGACCCTTTTTCTCCCCATCTCCTCCAGGCTTTTGGGTTCAATCCACAGAAAGATGATTATGTCTCCAAATCTGCTGTTGTCTTCGGAGGATTTTATCTCTTTTTTTTCACTGAGAAGATACTGAAGATGCTCCTCAAACAGAAGGATCAGGTGAGCCTCAGTTGTTCCTGACACAATCTTTAGTTCCTTTCCTTTTGGAACTTAATTGTATTTTCAGTCGATCAATCAGAATAGAGTTAGAAGGGACCTTCTAGAAATAACAGGGCCGGCGCAATGTGTAACATGTTCACACATGCAATAGGACTGGGTGTTTTGTTAATGTGGTTTATTATGGTTAGGGATTTTCTGTCTTCACTGTGAGTTGTATTGTGTTGGGGGAGGGTTGTGTGCACTGAGGGAGCTCAACCAATCTCATTGCACATATGTTGTGCACTGACAATAAAGATTTGAATTGAATTGAATTGAACATTGGAGGTCTTCTAGTCCAACCCCCTGCTCAAGGAGGAGACCTGTACCATTTCAAAAAAGTGACTGTCCAGTCTCTTCTTCTTCTTCTTTTTTTTTTTATTTGATTTATATGCCGCCCTTCTCCGGAGACTCAGGGCGGCTTACAATGCGCTAAGCAATAGCCTTCATCCTTTTGTATATTTATACAAAGTCAGCTTATTGCCCCCACAAACTGGGTCCTCATTTCACCTACCTTAGAAAGGATGGAAGGCTGAGTCAACCTTGAGCCTTGGAGAGATTCAAACCAGCAGTAATTGCAGGCAGCTGTGTTAATAACAGGGTGCATTAAACCACTGTACCATCAAGGCTCTTAAAAGTCTCCAGTGATGAAGCACCCACAACTTCGGGAGTCAAGCTGTTTCACTATTTATTAGTCATATTTATCAGTCATATTTGTATGCCGCCCACTCTCCGAGGACTCTGGGCGGCTTACACCAAAGACAGTATACTAAATAGCAAATTGCCCCCTAACAATCTGGGTCCTCATTTCACCCACCTCGGAAGGATGGAAGGCTGAGTCAACCTTGAGCCGGTGAGATTTGATCCGCTGGTCTGCTGAACTAGCAGTCATTATCTACATTTATTATTTACAAAATTATTTACATTTTTTAATATTGCACTAAATCAGGGGGTCCTCAGATTACGGCCCCTGGGCCCGATATGTGCAATGAACGTTTGTGTTGCTGCAGAGAATCTCCCTCTTCAAGATCTTTTTGTGTGGGTTGAAGGGAGGCAGAAAAAACATTTCTATTCCAACAAGCTGGTCTGGCCTAACTCTCCCTTTTTAATTTGGCTTTTAAACTGGCTTTTAAATTGGGTTTTAAACCTCTTTAGATAAATTTGGATGTTCTTAATCTTTGAGCCTAAATTACTTAATCTGTTTCTTAATAGTTTTTAACTTCTATATGTATTTGTATTTATTATGGCTGTTCACCGCCCTGAGTCCTTCAGGAGTAGGGCGGTATACAAATATGAAAAATAAATAATAAATAAATAAATAAATTCTGACTTGGGGTCTGCTTCGGCCTCCTGGTGCAGGGTTTTAGGCGAAGGCTGGAGGGAAGTGCCACTGGTGGCAAGGAGCCAGAGGGCCTTGTTCTAGTGGGACTGCATCATGGTCTGGCTGACCATCTCAGCCCGCTGAGCCTCCAGGCGCCGGTACCTGGCCTTGTACTCCCGCAGGTTTTCCCTCTGCTTGGAAAGCCTATGCTTCTAGTCCTGAGTGAGGTGTTTCTGCTGAGCCTCCTTCTTGGCCAGATCCAATTTGAACTGAGCTGTTTTGCCAACTCTTTCTCGTGGTGGCTGCTTAGCTCCAACAACTGCTTCCTGTTGGGACCCTAAGGAGCCCAGGCGGGGAGGCGAGGAGTGGCTGGCAGGAGAAGGGTGAGCAGAGGCTGGCGAGGAACCCCTCGATGTGAGTGACATTGAGTTGGCCACACCCACCCAGTCACATGACCACCTAGCCACGCCCACCCACCCGGTCATTAGTGGTCCATGGGTTTTAAAATTATGAATTTAGTGGTCCCTGAGATCCAAAAGGTCGGGGACCCCTGAGCTTAGATCCTGCCTGCTTGTTGGAATTCCCCTTTTGAAGTTTCCAGTACTGATTACAGGTGCAAAAACAAGGTAGGACACGTCAGAATTAAAACAGCTGAGCAAACCATGGAGTAGATATTGGAAGGAACAGTCAATAGAGAACGACAAAGGAAAATCATATCTGAGAGAAGAATTGTTCCAACGTACACATAGGGTGAAAGTGCTGAATATGATTGCCTGCATGAACTTCCAGAAAGAAGTATGTGGAAAGTTCAAAGTAATCGGGACACCTAATGATTATGACCTTTTGCAGATTACCGGGCATTACGCATTACGTTGTATAGTCTAGAAATGTTGCAAAACATCTGCGGTATAGAGCAGTTTTGAACTGTGTTATAAAAATATGGCAATAGCTGTGAAGCTAAAACAAAATCCCTATAGTAATGGAAGGATTCACTTGGACTGCGAGTCCCTTGGACTGCAAGGCGATCCAACCGGTCAGTCCTAGAGGAGACCAACCCTGACTGCTCTTCAGAAGGCCAGATCCTGAAGATGAAACTCAAATATTTTGGCCACCTAATGAGAAGGAAGGACTCCCTGGAGAAGAGCCTAATGCTGGGAAAGATGGAGGGCAAAAGAAGAATGGGACGGCAGAGAACGAGGTGGCTGGATGGAGTCACTGAAGCAGTTGGCATGAGCTTAAATAGTCTCTGAGGGATGGTAGAGGAAAGGAAGGCCTGGAGGAACGTCCATAGGATTGCGATGGGTCGGACATGACTTCGCAACAAACAACAACAAAAATGGAAAGATTATAATAATGAGTAATACTGTATATGGTGTCCCGTAGTGAATAGCAAGCCACTCTTATCTGGATGAAACTTGTCTGATAGACCTTGTAATGAACGATATGGCATGGAGATTTTTGATCATCTTGCTGGAAGGCAAGAGTTTAGTGAGAAGAAGTCTTTGGACCTCGTGGTGATTTTGGATGCCATCAGCTGTGGTATTATCTTGGACAACACCCTGGCTAACATCTACAGCATACGAATCTTCTGAGAGGTCTTCACTAAGATCTACATTGGCTAGTTAAAAACCTTCAGTAATTCTTAGGGGCCATAATGAGCTAGCTCAGGGGTCTCCAACCTTGGCAACTTTAAAACCTGTGGACTCCCAATTCCCAAGTGTTTGTTCGATCCTTCAAACCGCCTTCAATAGATGTTACATCCGTTCATATATTTAATCATTATTGAAATAGTCATTAGGTTTACATAGAAAGGCAGGACAAAAGTATAAGAAATAAAACCTAGATCTATGGTGGTTGGTTGCATTGTTTATGTGGCTTCTTTGGTGAAGTGTTGTCTCTGCATTCCCCAGCACCTTCACGGACACAGCCATTACAGCAGCGAGTCCCTTCCTTCCAAGAAGGACCAGGAAGAAGGTGTGACTGAAAAACTGCAGAATGGAGACCTGGATCACATAATCCCCAATAAGAACGGCGATTTGGAATGCAAGAATCCCTCGGCTGATCAGAAGGTTGTTAGCACCTTGTCTGTTCAGGTCAGTGAATAATTACACTAGGATTGCCTAACCTTTGGTACCAGTGAGCCCTTCTCTTCCCCCTCCCTCCCTCGCTCTCTCTCTTCCTCTCTCTCTTTCTCTTGTTCTCTCTCTCCCTCTCCCTTCCCCTCCTCCCCCTCTCCCCCTCCCTCCCTCTTTCTTTCTTGTTCTCTCTCTCTCTCCCTCCTTCTCTTTCTCTTTCACTCTCTTTCTCTCTCCCTCCCTCCCCCTCTCTCTTTCTTACTCTCTCCCTCCCTTTTTCTTTCTTGTTCTCTCTCTCTCTCTCTCTCCCTCGCTCTGTCCCTCCCCTTCTCTCTCTTTCTCTTTCTTTCTCTCTCCCTACCTCTCTTTCTCTTTCTGTTTCTTACTCTCTCCCTCCCTGTCTTTCTCCCTCGCTCCCCCTCTCTGAGGCATTGCCAGAGAGGAGGGTCCTGGAGAGGGAGGCCTTGCCAAATCCTCTCCTTGACCTTCTGAGTCCTCTCCCTCTGTTAGGACAGGCTCGGGGGTCGGAGTCACAATAAGGTAAGACGGCAAGAGGAGCCCCGTCTTGCTCCACATGCCCCAAAATAATAAGACCTCCCCAAAAATAAGACCAAGCACTTATTTTGGGGTTCAAAAAAATATAAGACAGGGTCTTATTTTCGGGGAAACATGGTAATGTAATTAGGTGACCACAGGTTATGATGCAGGCTCCATATAGAGTCTCATGCCGTTACCTGCTGATGTTACCTAGTTTGGTAATGAAACGTATTCAAGAAAATCACTAAGCTCAGAGACCCCACAGTTCAATCCTCAGCTGCAAATGCTATCTCCCATAGGCTCCCTATAGGATTGTCGGTTCACCTGTCATGAGATGATAATGGATTTTCTTAATATCATACTTCTTTTTTTCCAGGACCTCCAAGCATCTCAAAGCATGTGCTATTGGTTAAAAGGAGTGCGTTACTCAGACATTGGCACTCTGGCTTGGATGATAACGTTGAGTGACGGCCTTCACAATTTCATTGATGGGCTGGCAATTGGCGCCTCCTTCACCGTCTCGGTCTTCCAGGGCATCAGCACCTCAGTGGCCATTCTCTGTGAAGAATTCC
Organism: Arizona elegans; assembly: GCA_022577455.1. Lineage (NCBI taxonomy): Eukaryota > Metazoa > Chordata > Lepidosauria > Squamata > Colubridae > Arizona > Arizona elegans. The sequence continues at coordinate 321,089 of JAKOOJ010000048.1, forward strand.
CGCATGAGCTAGGTATGTGCGCTCTTTTCATTTCTGCTTCACAGCTGGAAAAAATACATAGGAATTCCTTTTAGGGATGCGCTTAGTGGAATTCTTATTAAGGAGAAATCCAAAGTAGGAACATCTGCCTTGCAAAGAAAGGTCCAATGGATTTGAGTCAGGGGTGAGTTCTATTTACCATTACTACCGGTTCGCAACGGGATCATGCAGATGGTCTATGACGACATCCGGGTGGGTGGGCGGAGCCCGCCCCCAGTTTTACTACCGGTAAGCAAGAACCGGACCGAACCAGGGGCAACCCACCACTGATTTGAGGGTTGTTAGTTTAGATAAAAAAAACACAAACAACAGAACACAGGGCAGAGATTTCTAAAATTTCTACACATTGTAGAAGAAATTTTCTCATCATACTGTCGATAAGTTCTTCAGTGATGCCCTGTTTCCCCTAAAATAAGACATTCCCACCAGGGCCTGGTGGCTCAGCAGACTGATAGCATTGTGATTAACACCAGCTGTCTGCAATTACTGTAAGTTCGAATCTCCCCAGGCTCAAGGTTGACTCAGCCTTCCATCCTTTCTAAGGTAGGTAAATTGAGGATCCAGTTGTGGGGGCAATAAGCTGACTTTGTATAAATATACAAAAGTATGAAGGCTATTGCTTAATGCATTAAGCCGCCCTGAGTCTCTGGAGAAGGGCGGTATATGCATCAAATTAAAAAAAAAAATCCCTGATAATATGCCCAATTGGGCTTTTGAGTGCATGCACTAAAATAAGTCCCACCCTGAAAATAAGACCTTCCCGAAAATATTTAAACGCATGTGCAACCAATCCCCGCCATTTCCTCTGATTAGGTTAGGGAGACAGAGCTGGAAATCAGGTAAGACGGCAAGAGGAGCCCCGTCTTGCTCCACGCGCCCCAAAATAATAAGACCTCCCCCAAAATAAGGCCAAGCACTTACTTCGGGGTTCAAACAAATATAAGACAGGGTCTTATTTTTGGGGAAACACGGTATGCATTCATAGGTATTGCCCAGCTGAGCCACACAATCATCAGAGGCTTTTTTTTTTTTTACTTTTAAAAGCATTTTTTCTACAACCTCTTCAGCTGAAAAAAATGCTTTTAAAAGTAAAAAAAAAAGCTCTGATGATCGCGCGGCTCAGCTGGGATCTTCAAAGGCTTTTAAAAGAAAAAAACCCTTTTTTTCTTTTAAATGCCTCTGACGATCCCAGCTGAGTTGCCTAATCAGCAGAGGCTTTTTTTTTTCTTTTAAATGCCTCTGCTGATTAGGCAACTCAGCTGGGATCGTCAGAGCCTTTTGAAAGCATTTTTTTTACAACCTCTTCGCCGAAGAGGTTGTAGAAAAAATGCTTTTAAAAGTAAAGAAAAAAATTGGCCACGCCCACCCAATCACATTACCCCCACCACCACCACCAGGCCACGCCCACAGAACCGGTAGTAAAAATTTTAGATTTCATCACTGGCCTAATGCCTCTTTTGGAGGAAAAAAAAATAATAAGACCGGGTCTTATTTTCGGAGAATATAATATGGTAGATGTCTTTGTATAAATATCAGTTTTGAGGATTCAGGGCCATAGAAGATACCAATGTTGTGCAGGGATGGTTTCGTTATTTAGTTTATGAGGCCTTTCGGGATTAGCAGGTTCATTAGAGATCATGTATCACTAGCCACTAAACCGTAATGGCTGTGTGAATATTGACTCCAAACTCCAATGCTATGCTGAGACAAGCTCGCTGAATATACAAACAATTTGCAAAACATCTTTTTGTAAATGAGTGGTTGGAATTACACAAGATCCTAAAACTAACAGACCACATGATAGCTTTCTCTACAGGTAGTCCTCGACTTACGATCACAATTGAGCCCGAAACTTCTGTTGCTAAGCGAGACATTTGTTAAGTGAATGTCATTTTTACCCCATTTACGACCTTCCTTGCCACGGTTATTAAGTTAGTAAATACGGTTGTTAAGTGAATCTGGCTTCACTTAACAACTTGGCTTGTCAGAAGGTCGCAAAAGGGGATCACATGACCCCCCTCCCCCCTTGTACATTGCAACCATCATAAATATGAATCACTTGCGAAGCAGCCGGATTCTGACTATGTGACCGTGGGGATGCTGTAACGGTCATCAGTGTGAAATCAGTCATAAGTGCTATTGTAATTTCAAACGGTCACTAAATGAACCATTGTAAGTCAATACCTGCAGTTGTATCATGGGATGGTGGTGGATGTTAAGGATTTATAGAATAGAATAGAATAGAATAGAATAGAATAGAATAGAATAGAATAGAATAGAATAGAATAGAATAGAATAGAATAGAATAGAATTCTTTATTGGCCAAGTGTGATTGGATACACAAGGAATTTGTTTTTGGTGCATATGCTCTCAGTGTACATAAAAAGACAAGATACGTTCATCAAGAATCATTAGAATAGAATAGAATAGAATAGAATAGAATAGAATAGAATAGAATAGAATAGAATAGAATTCTTTATTGGCCAAGTGTGATTGGGCACACAAGGAATTTGTCTGGTGCATACGCTCTCAGTGTACATAAAAAGACAAGATACATTTGTCAAGAATCAATAGAATAGAATAGAATAGAATAGAATAGAATAGAATAGAATAGAATAAGAAAGGGAATAGAATAGAATAGAGTAAGAAAATAGAATAGAATAGAATAGAATAGAATAGAATAGAATAGAATAGAATAGGAAAGGGAATAGAATAGAATAGAATAGAATAGAATAGAATAGAGTAAGAAAATAGAATAGAATAGAATAGAATAGAATAGAATAGAATAGAATAGAATAAGAAAGGGAATAGAATAGAATAGAATAGAGTAAGAAAATAGAATAGAATAGAATAGAATAGAGTAAGAAAATAGAATAGAATAGAATAGAATAGAATAGAATAGAATAGAATAGAATAGAATAGAATAGAATTCTTTATTGGCCAAGTGTGATTGGACACACAAGGAATTTGTCTTTGGTGCATATGCTCTCAGTGTACATAAAAAGACAAGATACATTTGTCAAGAATCAATAGAATAGAATAGAATAGAATAGAATAGAATAGAATAGAATAGAATAGAATAGAATAGAATAGAATAGAATAGAATAAGAAAGGGAATAGAATAGAATAGAATAGAGTAAGAAAATAGAATAGAATAGAATAGAATAAGAAAGGGAATAGAATAGAATAGAATAGAATAGAGTAAGAAAATAGAATAGAATAGAATAGAATAGAATAAGAAAGGGAATAGAATAGAATAGAATAGAGTAAGAAAATAGAATAGAATAGAATAGAGTAAGAAAATAGAATAGAATAGAATAGAATAAGAAAGGGAATAGAATAGAATAGAATAGAATAGAATAGAATAGAATAGAATAGAATTGAATTGAATTGAATTGAATTGAATTGAATTCTTTATTGGCCAAGTGTGATTGGACACACAAGGAATTTGTCTTTGGTGCATATGCTCTCAATGTACATAAAAAGACAAGATACATTTGTCAAGAATCAATTGGAATAGAATAGGATAGGATAGGATAGGATAGGATAGGATAGGATAGGATAGGATAGGATAGGATAGGATAGGATAGGATAGGATAGGATAGGATAGGATAGGATAGGATAGGATAGGATAGGATAGAATAGAATAGAATTCTTTATTGGCCAAGTGTGATTGGACACACAAGGAATTTGTCTTGGTGCATACGTTCTCAGTATACATAAAAAGACAAGATACGTTCATCAAGAATCATAAGGTACAACACTTAATGATAGTCATAGGGTAGAAATAAGCAATCAGGAAACAATATCAATATAAATCGTAAGGATACAAGCAATAAAGTTACAGTCATACATTCCTAAGTGGGAGGAGATGGGTGATAGGAACGATGAGAAGATTAATAGTAGTGAAGACTTAGTAAATAGTTTGACAGTGTCGAGGGGATTATTTGTTTAGAAGAGTGATGGCCTTCGGGGGGAAAAACTCTCCTTGTGTCTAGTTGTTCTGGTGTGCAGTGCTCTATAGCGTCGTTTTGAGGGTAGGAGTTGAAACAGTTGATGTCCAGGATGCAAGAATATGTAACACAGGTCATCATCAAAACATTATTGCTTAGACAGAGATATTGGTTGTTTTGTCACAGCAGAAGAAATATATCCGCAGCAGAAACCTATATTGATAATATGGGAGACGTTGATTTGAAAAATGCAAAATGCTTCTGGATCAATGTATTGGGCAGCAGCCCTTCAGAGCTTTGATCCTGTGGATTTCAAATGCAACCCCCTCCTTCTAAACTTCTTTGGAATTGTGGTTCATCTTTGCAGGAGACTTCGTCATTCTGCTGAATTCTGGGATGACAATCCAGCAAGCCCTTTTCTTCAACTTCCTCTCAGCTTGCTGTTGCTACCTGGGCCTGGGCTTTGGGATATTGGCCGGCAGCCACTTCTCAGCCAACTGGATCTTTGCTCTAGCAGGCGGGATGTTTCTCTACATTGCGTTGGCCGACATGGTAAGTGGTAAGCAGGTAAAGAAAAACCAGCTGGCTCCATTGGGTTTCCTTCCAATAGGTTGGGTGCACACAACTCCTACCGTAGTGGCCAAAATTGTGGAAACAGTGTATGGAATGGAATTAGAATTAGAATTAGAATTAGAATGTCAGCTTCCAAGCTTCCATAAGGATTTATTTGGAGATAACAACGAAGCTTGACATAGAATTAGAATTATTAGAATTAGAATTAGAATTAGAATTAGAATTAGAATTAGAATTAGAATTAGAATTAGAATTAATTAGAATTAGAATGTCAGCTTCCAAGCTGCCATAAGGATTTTTTGGGAGATAACAACGAAGCTTGACATAGAATTAGAATTATTAGAATTAGAATTAGAATTAGAATTAGAATTAGAATTAATTAGAATTAGAATGTCAGCTTCCAAGCTTCCATAAGGATTTATTTGGAGATAACAACGAAGCTTGACATAGAATTAGAATTATTAGAATTAGAATTAGAATTAGAATTAGAATTAGAATTAGAATTAGAATTAGAATTAGAATTAATTAGAATTAGAATGTCAGCTTCCAAGCTTCCATAAGGATTTATTTGGAGATAACAACGAAGCTTGACATAGAATTAGAATTAGAATTAGAATTAGAATTAGAATTAGAATTAGAATTAGAATTAATTAGAATTAGAATTAATTAGAATTAGAATGTCAGCTTCCAAGCTTCCATAAGGATTTTTTTGGAGATAACAACGAAGCTTGACATAGAATTAGAATTATTAGAATTAGAATTAGAATTAGAATTAGAATTAGAATTAGAATTAGAATTAGAATTAATTAGAATTAGAATGTCAGCTTCCAAGCTGCCATAAGGATTTTTTGGGAGATAACAACGAAGCTTGACATAGAATTAGAATTATTAGAATTAGAATTAGAATTAGAATTAGAATTAGAATTAATTAGAATTAGAATGTCAGCTTCCAAGCTTCCATAAGGATTTATTTGGAGATAACAACGAAGCTTGACATAGAATTAGAATTATTAGAATTAGAATTAGAATTAGAATTAGAATTAGAATTAGAATTAGAATTAGAATTAGAATTAATTAGAATTAGAATGTCAGCTTCCAAGCTTCCATAAGGATTTATTTGGAGATAACAACGAAGCTTGACATAGAATTAGAATTAGAATTAGAATTAGAATTAGAATTAGAATTAATTAGAATTAGAATTAATTAGAATTAGAATGTCAGCTTCCAAGCTTCCATAAGGATTTTTTTGGAGATAACAACGAAGCTTGACATAGAATTAGAATTATTAGAATTAGAATTAGAATTAGAATTAGAATTAGAATTAGAATTAGAATAAATTAGAATTAGAATGTCAGCTTCCAAGCTTCCATAAGGATTTATTTGGAGATAACAACGAAGCTTGACATAGAATTAGAATTAGAATTAGAATTAGAATTAGAATTAGAATTAGAATTAGAATTAGAATTAATTAGAATTAGAATTAATTAGAATTAGAATGTCAGCTTCCAAGCTGCCATAAGGATTTTTTTGGAGATAACAACGAAGCTTGACATAGAATTAGAATTAGAATTAGAATTAGAATTAGAATTAGAATTAGAATTAGAATTAGAATTAGAATTAGAATTAGAATTAGAATTAGAATTAATTAGAATTAGAATGTCAGCTTCCAAGCTTCCATAAGGATTTATTTGGAGATAACAACGAAGCTTGACATAGAATTAGAATTAGAATTAGAATTAGAATTAGAATTAGAATTAGAATTAGAATTAATTAGAATTAGAATGTCAGCTTCCAAGCTGCCATAAGGATTTTTTGGGAGATAACAACGAAGCTTGACATAGAATTAGAATTATTAGAATTAGAATTAGAATTAGAATTAGAATTAGAATTAGAATTAGAATTAGAATTAGAATTAGAATTAGAATTAGAATTAGAATTAGAATTAATTAGAATTAGAATGTCAGCTTCCAAGCTTCCATAAGGATTTTTTTGGAGATAACAACGAAGCTTGACATAGAATTAGAATTATTAGAATTAGAATTAGAATTAGAATTAGAATTAGAATTAGAATTAGAATTAGAATTAGAATTAGAATTAGAATTAGAATTAATTAGAATTAGAATGTCAGCTTCCAAGCTTCCATAAGGATTTATTTGGAGATAACAACGAAGCTTGACATAGAATTAGAATTAGAATTAGAATTAGAATTAGAATTAGAATTAGAATTAGAATTAGAATTAATTAGAATTAGAATTAATTAGAATTAGAATGTCAGCTTCCAAGCTGCCATAAGGATTTTTTTGGAGATAACAACGAAGCTTGACATAGAATTAGAATTAGAATTAGAATTAGAATTAGAATTAGAATTAGAATTAGAATTAGAATTAGAATTAGAATTAGAATTAGAATTAATTAGAATTAGAATGTCAGCTTCCAAGCTTCCATAAGGATTTTTTTGGAGATAACAACGAAGCTTGACATAGAATTAGAATTATTAGAATTAGAATTAGAATTAGAATTAAAATTAGAATTAGAATTAGAATTAGAATTAGAATTAGAATTAATTAGAATTAGAATGTCAGCTTCCAAGCTGCCATAAGGATTTTTTGGGAGATAACAACGAAGCTTGACATAGAATTAGAATTATTAGAATTAGAATTAGAATTAGAATTAGAATTAGAATTAGAATTAGAATTAGAATTAGAATTAGAATTAGAATTAGAATTAATTAGAATTAGAATGTCAGCTTCCAAGCTTCCATAAGGATTTTTTTGGAGATAACAACGAAGCTTGACATAGAATTAGAATTAGAATTAGAATTAGAATTAGAATTAGAATTAGAATTAGAATTAGAATTAGAATTAGAATTAGAATTAGAATTAGAATTAATTAGAATTAGAATTAATTAGAATTAGAATGTCAGCTTCCAAGCTGCCATAAGGATTTTTTTGGAGATAACAACGAAGCTTGACATAGAATTAGAATTAGAATTAGAATTAGAATTAGAATTAGAATTAGAATTAGAATTAGAATTAGAATTAGAATTAGAATTAGAATTAGAATTAGAATTAATTAGAATTAGAATGTCAGCTTCCAAGCTGCCATAAGGATTTTTTTGGAGATAACAACGAAGCTTGACATAGAATTAGAATTAGAATTAGAATTCTTTATTGGCCAAGTGTGATTGGACACTTGGTGCATATGCTCTCAGTGTACATAAAAGAAAAGATATGTTCATCAAGAATCATAAGGTACAACCCTTAGTGATAGTTAAGTAATTCTAAAACTAGCTAATAACACAACTTTTTGGAGGGGGGGGAGTAGTACCATAAAATTATATATCAATGGGCCTGGTGGCTCAGCAGACTAATAGCATTGTTATTAACACCAGCTGTCTGCAATTACTGTAAGATCGAATCTCACCAGGCTCAAGGTTGACTCAGCCTTCCATCCTTTCTAAGGTAGGTGAAATGAGGACCCAGTTTGTGAGGGCAATAAGCTGACTTTGTATAAATATACAAAAGGATGAAGGCTATTGCTTAACGCACTGTAAGCCGCCCTGAGTCTCCGGAGAAGGGCAGCATATAAATCAATTTTTTTAAAAAAAATAGCAAGATAATTCAATCAAGAATGTAATGCAAAAAACTTTATGAAGGATTTGCTAATAGAAGAGCAGTTATAAAGAAGAAAAGTGAAATGAGATATACAAAAATGATCATTATAAAAAAAACAAGATATACAAAAATGATCCCCATGTCAGTTAATACTTAGTTGGGTAACCTTCAGCATGAATGACGGCCTTACAACGTCTTCCCATGGAGTGAACCAAGTCTTTTAGTTCTGCAGCTGTTATAATGTGAAACCAAGATTGAATGATGGCTTCTATTAACTGGGTTTTATTGCTCGGTCGCTTCTGACTAACCAGTTTCTTTAGTCGGCTCCATCGATTTTCCATTGGGTTAAGGTCTTGGCTATTCCCAGGCCATTCCAGCAGTGGAATAGGATTCTCTTGAAACTCAAAGTGGTGTTATTATCTATCATACCTCAAAACTACACTTTTCCCAAAAGGTTTTCACAATTTTGGCCACTAAAATTTCTCTTTCGCCAGGATAATAAGACTATTCTGCTTATTTTACTCAAGAGTCTGAACCTATATAAAGGGGATCTGATTGGGTGAGGTATAAGAACTTGGAATCTTCTTGCCCAAAACAGATCTTGACTCCTTCCTGAACAATACTGTACTTTGGCAAAACTTGCACTAAGGACCCAATTGCAAGGTCGAATTAGAATTAGAATTCTTTATCGGGCAAGTGTGATTGGACACACAAGAAATTTGTCTGCAGTGCATAAGCTCTCAGTGTACATGAAAGATATAAGTGATTGATGAAGATGAAGAAAGAAAAAAGAAAGAGCAACAATGTAGAGAAAGACCAACTGTTTTAGAAGATTTCATGGGGTTTAGGATTTGATAACCATTCTACTTGAAGAAAGGAAAAGTAACAAGCTTTTGACACGCTCTCCCAAAATGCAAAATTATGAACCAACATTTTTGGCCTGGTTTACTTTGCAGATAGCTCAGGTTGCCAAGGACTGTCTATGGCCCCTGGACTGCAACCTTTACACTAGTTGAGAAATCCAATTTTTTTTTACTACCAGTTTGTGGGCGTGGCTGGGTGGGCATGTCAGGGGAAGGATACTGCAAAATCTCCATTCCCTCCCCACTCCAGGGGAAGGATACTGCAAAATCTCCATTCCTACTCCACTCGAGGGGAAGGATAGTGCAAAATCTCCATTCCTACTCCACTCGAGGGGAAGGATAGTGCAAAATCTCCATTCCTACTCCACTCGAGGGGAAGGATAGTGCAAAATCTCCATTCCCACCCCACTCCAGGGGAAGGATACTGCGAAATCCCCATTCCCTCCCCACTCCAGAGGAAGGATACTGCAAAATCCCCATTCCCTCCCCACTCCAGTGGAAGGGGACTGCAAAATCTCCATTCCCTCCCCACTCCAGGGGAAGGATATTGCAAAATCTCCATTCCCTCCCCACTCCAGGGGAAGGATATTGCAAAATCTCCATTCCCTCCCCACTCCAGGGGAAGGATATTGCAAAATCTCCATTCCCTCCCCACTCCAGGGGAAGGATATTGCAAAATCCCCATTCCCTCCCCACTCCAGGGGAAGGATATTGCAAAATCTCCATTCCCTCCCCACTCGGGGGCCAGCCAGAGGTGGTATTTGCCGGTTCTCCGAACTACTCAAAATTTCCGCTACCGGTTCTCCAGAACCTGTCAGAACCTGCTGGATTTCACCCCTGCTTTACACCCCAAACATAATCCCTCTTTTTGTATTTTGTATTTCTTGTGTTTTATCTGTTGGCTGTTCACCGCCCCGAGTCCTTCGGGAGAAGGGCGGTATATAAATATAAACAACAACAACAACAATAATAATAAGTCTATAATAATTCTACAAAGATTCAAACACAGCTGAAAAAAGGAAGCCAAACAAACCAAGAATTGGCTAAAAAGCTACTGTTTTTGTAAAAACTTTTCTTCTATAACATATCTAACAAACCACAACAGTTAAGCTGTGTCGGTCACCTGGACCAGAGGTTAAGTCTTCTGAGCTTTCAGACTCGTGCTGGAGCCCATCTTCAGAGAACTTCTCTTTACCAGAATGTAGAGAGAAGTATAAGGGATGCGGTGGCTCAGTGGCTAAGACGCTGAGTTTGTCAATCAAGAGGTTGGCAGATCAGCAGTTCGAATCCCTAGTGCCGCGTAACGGGGTGAGGTCCCGTGACTTGTCCCAGCTTCTGCCAACCTAGCAGTTCGAAAGCAGGCAAAAAATGCAAGTAGAAAAAGGGACCACCTTTGGTGGGAAGGGAACAGCGTTTTCCGTGCACCTTTGGCGTTGAGTCATGCCGGCCACATGACCACGGAGACGTCTTCAGACAGCGCTGGCTCTTCGGCTTTGAAACGGAGATGAGCACCGCCCCCTAGAGTCAGGAATGACTAGCACATATGTGCCAGGGGAACCTTTAGAGAGAAGTATACACTCTGCTAGAGAGAAGTTTTCTGGGTTCTAGCAGGAGTCCGAAAGTTGGGAAAAATAAACCTTTGACCCAGATTGGATCCTGCAACATTATCTCGGGACACGTCTATTTGCTTTCATTCGTGAGAAGCTAAGCCTTTGCCTTAACAACATCTGTGCTTTATAAAATGGCTTATTTATTCTTCATCGTGCCGGTTTGGAATGAATGCTGTTTGATTTACAAACTTGCAAAAAAAAAAAAAATTGCATTTGCTGTAGACCGAAACAAAGGGGCGGGGGGGAGGAAAGCCGCTCTAATTGATTTTCTTGATCTATAAGTTCCCAGAGATGAATGAAGTCAGCAAAGAAGACGAAAGGAGCGGAAGTGCTTTGATTGCATTTGCGATTCAGAACGCCGGACTGCTGACGGGATTTGCTATCATGGTGCTGCTGACGATGTTCTCGGGAGAAATCCAGCTCGGATAGTGGCCGCGCTGTGTTGGAAAATTGTAGGTCTGTGGACTCTGCGAAGCGCAGTTTCTTTTTCTTTCTTTTTTTTTGTCATGGATTTCAGGAAGGGGCATGTTTATTCAACCTGCTTCTTAGATTTCTTATTGGACTGACAACCTGCACAGGCTGACAACTTTTCTCTCTAGCATTAAATGACTGGGGGATCATTTCTTAAGGCAACAACAGCATTAGTCTCTCCCCCTCCTACCCTTTATTTTCGGTTGTTTTTTTTTTCCCCACATTTGGATGTAATCGGTTAAGAAAGGCTTCTAATTTCCTGATGTTGCGTTATTCTTGTTTCCTTCCTGGGCACGAGTAGCTTGGTGCATATCCCTTTTAAGCTACAAAAATACCAGCAAATTGGCTAGCAGGATGCCTTTTTCCTGCTCAGAGAACCTCTGAGTTCTCTTCTACGATTCTAAATCACATTTCTGTGTGAGGAAGGAAAAAGTGCTTTTTGTGGCATGTGCTCCATCTAAACACGAAAGAACATGTTATATTGAAAACTCACAACCAGTGGATGCAGAGGGTTCTAGTTTATGTTGGAATGTATGCGGGGACAATTTGACTTGAAATTCCTGTATTCAAATGGCATCGTTATAAACTATTTAGGACTCCAAGAAAAAGGAGAAAAAAGACCATCTTGGAAGATACGTTTTGAAGTCCTTTTAGTGCCCTCTTCCCCTCTTGTTTTCAAAAGTGATTTCTCTTTCAGCCCTTCCTTTAACATCTCCTTTTTCTTTAAATTTCCTTCAAAAGATTCGCACGCAGGCTGGCCTGCACAGCTGCTACTTTGCAAGTTGATTTCGTGTAGGATAAATCTGGCCAGTGTGGAATCTATTTATATCCGGAAAGAAATGATGCATGAATTGCATCCTCTGGCTGGTGTGAAGGTTTTGGGATTGTTTTATGGAAATGAAGCCTAGATTTTGGAGAATTTGCTGGAGAGATTTATTGCAGGATTAAATTTCCCAGAGTCACTAAGTGAACTGATGCATTATCATATTGATAAGATCAAGCCTGTCAGCTTAAGTGTGTAGCGCATTATTCACATCATATATCCCCTCTTTAAACATTTAAAACCGTTAACGCTTGTATCAGCAAAAGGAAACTCGGTTCTTTCAACTCCCAGAATTCCCCAGCCAGCCCAATGGCTTGGAGCTGAAGTCCACAAGTCTTAAAAAGTTGCCACGGTTGGATGCCCTTGCCCTAGTTGGTGAACCTTTTCTGCTGTGGCGCACACATTGTGGCATTTTGTCCATCCTGGCCATGAGGTTGGCTCCATATTTCTGAGCTTCCAATGTTCCTTCAAGACCTGGTTGTCAGGAAGCCTGGGATGCCCAGGAGACCGATGAGCTAGTGAGAAGCCTCCATTATTATCAATATCCTTTCACCTACTACTTCTTTTCTTAGCCTTGTTGTTAGATTTTTTTAACGTTTTAGGTATTTAGTTTTGTTGTCCATCTCCCAGGGCCACCTGTTTCGTGACATGAGCAGCTATATCAATTTAATAAATAAATAACAGTCCGTGTAGAAAAAGCTTTTAAACATCTTAACTGGGATCGACTTAGCCAGAGCTGGAGATCCCTCATTTCGCTCGTCGAATGGTGTTACTTTAGCTAGTTTCGTCCTCTGCATGTTACTAATATATCAAAATGATTCTTCTTTGCTCCTAAAAAGGCCAAATATTCTAGTCATGTAGAGTGAGATTTTGCTTTTCACTTGAAAGTAGATTGATGTAATACGATGTGGTTCTTGCAGCATCGCTTCCTAACTTCTGCGTAGGAATTAGCTGCTTTGAATATATCAATCTTCCCAGAATTATAAGGAGAAAGCGAATCTTTGGCCAAGGGGAACGTTGCTGCAGCTGCTCTAAATTCTGACATAGCCAGATCAATGTCTACATGTCGAAATTATTTGAGATAAAACCCAGTATTTAAATAGGGGAGATAACCTGTTGTCTTTTCCATTACCTTCACTAGAGGTATACAAATTCCTGTTCTAAGTAGTATCTAGCTCAAGGGTGTCAAACTCGAGTTCATTGAGGGCCGCATCAGGGTTGTGCGTGACATTGAGGGGCCGGGATGGGCGTGGCCAGGGTGGGCATGGCCATCTCGACATCACTAGTGTCGGGGGTGCCTGTGGCGGCCTGAGCGCTCCGCCAGCAAAAACGGGCTTCCGAGCTCCGTTTTGCCTGCAATGGCCTCCTGCAACCCTCTGCCAGCAAAATCAGAGCTTGGCAGCTGCCTGCGCCCATCCTGAGCTCCATTTTTGGCTGCAATGGCCTCCTACAACCCTCTGCCAGTGAAAACTGAGCTCGAGAGGGCCGCACGCAACTCTCCCAAGCTCTGTTTTCGTTGGCAGAGGCACTGTGGGCCAGTCCTTCACTGGATCCGGCCCCCAGGCCTTGAGTTTTGACACCCCTGATCTCGCTATTTAATACAATTACTTAAATATTTTATGAGAGTTTCCTTTTGGTGTGGAGCTAAGCTTACTCAGAGACAAAGGAGCATCAGTTTAGTTTGACAGTTGAAATGGTTATCTGAAACTGTGCCTGGCAGACTGGATGTGCAGTTACTGAATTCACTACAAAGCTTGTAGACTTCATATTTATTAAAGGCTCTGAGGAGGCTGGGGACTACATTGCGTGCCATTGCAATATGGACATTTGTAAGAATGCGCAAAGAAGGTGCCATTTCTCTGGTTTGTGCCAGAAATGCTTATCCAGTGAGAGGGGAAAAGCAAAACTGACCAATTGTGAGCCAATATTGATTTGAATTTTAATGTACGACTCTTAGAAAAATCGGGGCTTTTCCCCTATCTCAGTATTTAAATAACTCAGGTGTTGTAAGAAAACTTGTCAAAACAAAGAATATAAATTATGTCACGTGACTTGTTTATAAAAAAATAAACTTCTATAATGACAACCGAATTGTATTTTTTTTTACTCCCAGCATGAACCTTTGAAGGAAATGTCCTCCAAGTTTAACCCTTTTAAAAAAGGTTTATTATTAATAAAAAAAAATTTAGATTGTGCAGAAATGAATAGATTGACTTTGATGATTAAAGAAAGACAAGATTCAGAATACTTTAAGATATGGAATCAATTCTACTATTGGTTAGAAAAAAGATATAAATAAGTAAATTAATAGTTATGTATAAAAATGCTATAATTAGAATATTTTGTTAGTGATGACTTGTAATTGATTCGATGAGAACGAACACAGAAGAAATAACAAAAAGAAGAACGATTAGAGACAACACCAAGATGTCACATGGAAGGAAGGAATGATGTATTAAATGTTTGTTTAAAAAATAAAAAAACTTTTTTAAAAAAAGGTTTATTGGAAAGCTAAAACGTGCTGCAGTAATAATCTATTTTGAGAGAGCAAAGCAGGGATTGTATTTTTTGATTTGCTTTTAGTCTGCGAGGTGTTATGAAGGTTAGACATGTAATTAAAAATACAATTATTCAGGAAAAAGAGCAAAAGCCAACAGATGAAATGCATTTTAATAAGTAGCTTTAAACTTGGTGTTGTGTCATGCAAATGCTAGGACCTGCTTCCAAGTCTCCCACCTATTAGATGTGGAATGCATGGACCAGGATCTCAAATGGTGGCCTTGTTTAATCAGTGGCTTGATGCCATACAGATAATATAATTATGCATGCAGTAATTGGAAGGTCATTGATTCAGTTTTTTGCACCTCCAGGGTTTGCTTGCTTTTTTTTTGTAAAATATTGCTAGGTGACAGATAATGTGGGAAGAGAGCTGGAAAGCCACTTTACTACACAAACATGGAGCTAGGAGGACAAGAGCATCCTGGAACCACTAGCCTTTTGAACTCGCGCACTGACCAAGGACAAGCAACCCTGGTATAAATGATTGAACAATATGGGGGTGGGGGGGGTTAATTATCTATTTCTTAGCCCAACATCGATTTTTCAACTTTAGATGTAGTTTTACTTTTAAAACAGAAGATGGCAGCCATGTGTATTATATAAAACTTGTGCATTTTTTTAAAAAGACATCAGTTGCCATTTGTACCCCTGTAAAAAAAAAAATGAATCAAACTGATTAAAATATTGCCCACTGAATGCCAGCTTGCTCCAAGTGATTTTTTTTTTAAATTTTCTCTCAGTAAACTTCATGTCCTTTAAAATTATACAAAAGTAATGTATTACTTTTATACTTTTAATATATTACTTTTTACTTTGAAGGCTTACAAAACAACGTGCAAAACTTTTCAGGAAGTCTTCATCAGGAAAGATGGGGAAAAATCCAGTAGAGAAGTATGGGACCTGTTTAATGCAACTTGATACAGGTTTTTTTTAAAACCTTTTGCTCCTTTATGCCTTCCAACTGCTAGATAAAACATTTTTTTTTAAAAAAAAAATAGCTGTTAACAAAATATTTATTTATTTATTCTTTATTAATATAAAAAGACTCTCTACTTTCTGTTTCCCACTTTCAAGTATTGTGAGCTTTGCCTTGAGGATGATATGGTTGAAGGTATTTTATTTTTGCCAACGTGGAATTAAACCTTCCAAACCTGAGATCTTTTTGATTCCTGACACTTTTCATCTGAACCAGTGGTGGGTTTCAAAATTTTTTACTACCAGTTCTGTGGGTGTGGCTTGGGTGGGTGTGGCATGGGTTGGTGGGTGTGGCAGGGGAAGGATACTGTAAAATCTCCATTCCCACTCCACTCCAAGGGGAGGATACTGCAAAATCCCCATTACCTCCCAATCAGCTGGGAATTGGGAGGCAGAGAATAGATGGAGGCGGGGCCAGTCAGAATTTTTACTACCGGTTCTCCAAACTACTCAAAATTTCTGCTACCGGTTCTCCAGAACTGGTCAGAACCTGCTGAAACCCACCTCTGTTCTGAACAAAACAAACGTCATGACTTCAACATTAAGAACTGTCAGTATATAAGAACTTATAAACTGGAATAGGCATAACAACAAGTCAGCCAATAGGAACTGTTTGGTGACCGAGAGCCATGTCAAACAGCTCAGAGCCTGGGTCTGGCTTAGTCTGTATATAAGCTTGCTTCTAGTTCTGATCTGGTTGTTCTGGTTCTAGCTTCTGCTGCATGGGTATTGTATACATGCATCATGCTTTATATTATTGTATATAAAGAAGTTTCTTCTATAAATGAATCCTGTTGAATTATTCACTTGTGTGCTGGTTGGATTGCCCCAAACTCTAACAAGAGCATCCTCCTTTTCTGTTCAATGAGTCCTGGAAAAACTAAAAAAGTCACTTTTGAGTCAAGGTTCACTCTTCCAACAGAAGAGACTTGCCCTGGTTGTTGGGCAACAATACTGAAGTGATTTGTCACTGCTTTCTTCCATTTTTTCCCTAACTTCCTATTTAGACTACAGTCCTAGGATTCCTAAGTATTTTCACATTCAAATACTAACCCAGATAATACCTGTTTAGCTTGTTGATATGATCCAAGTTTGGCTAAGTGTTGCTGCTTGCTAAAATGAGGAAGTTAAGCTTGCACTTACCAGAATGTCTTCAAATATTTTACGTACAGGAGAATTATTAATCAATTCATCATGTTAAAGTGCATGACTTAAATAGATCAAAAACATTTTGCTGGATTTTTCCTCCCTACGCTATACTTGGTTACGGTCTCTGACCACATTCTCCTGATGAGCATAATGAGAGAGTTTACTTTGTTACAAGTAAGAATAATCTGTGAACAAAACAATGATGTGCCAGTTTTACAAGTCTCAGGTTTGTGTTGCCAGTTCAACTGCAAATCGGCAATTTCCAACTATCTAATTCCCCATTGCTTTTTAATTTTTTAATTCCACCCTTAATATTTTTATATATAACTCAAGTTAGTGAATGTATCTAAACACTCCTTCCTTCTCTTTTCAATGATAAATTAGGCTATTTTGTGTAATCACCCCCACTTTCTGAATCTAAAGATCGATCAGAAAATGTTTGCTTATGCTCCTAATGTAATGCAACATCGCCTGCATCTCCTGGAACTCTGAACCCCCACTTATAAAGTGCAGCCCCCAGCTCTAAAAGGATAACTCACTCATATCCTAAGCAATGGATTATATATGATTAATGGGAATAAGCTGCTGGTTTGCTGGTTTTATACAATATAATAATCCACAAACTAGTTAATAAATAATAATGGCTGCCTTTTTACAATATACATAAGTGTACACCTATGCTATGTTTTAGCATGATATATAGAGAACCAGTCTCTATATTTTCTGGGTTTGAGACTTTTAAAGCAGCACTTCCCTATATGTATATGGAAGTATATAGGTATTTAGATATGTATATGTGTGTGTACAGGTATATAAGTGTGTGTGTAGGCTTAAAATAAACCTTGCTTCCTACAGCATATGACATGACAATCAACTTGACAGGTTCTTAATACAATGCATTAAACATGACTACTATAGGTTTTCCCCCAAACATTTTGCTTCTTGTAAAATAAAAGAATGCTTTCCTTAAATTTAAATGTGAATCCCCCACTTCTTTGACAAAGGGGAAAAAAATATGATTTGAAGCACATGTGTGTAGTTTCTGCATTTAACTTTTCTTACGTTTATCAAGCCAATAGTCTTCCAAACCGATTGGCACAGTGAAGTCTAAAAAGATGTTCAGTCCTAGGTTAAAAAACAAAAAAACAAAATCAAAAGGACAACCCACACGAGGAGGGAAATGGTAAGTGTCCGCTTCCATTTTCATCCTTGTAACCACGGGCAACCTTACTTTCTACACAGAAAGCATGGAGGAAATTAGAAAGGTTAAGGAGATTGCATCAGAAATAATACCAGAAGCTAGAATTAGAATCTTTATTGGCCAAGTGTGATTAGATACACAAGGAATTTGTCTCCGGTGCATAAGCTCAGAGTGTACATACAATAATGATAGATCATTAATATAGTCATTGTAAAAATACATTCATGATAAAACATTAGATAAAACACTTAGTGATAATCATAGATACTAAAGAAGCAATCAACATAAATCATACTAAGATACTAAATAAACAGTATAACAGTATATGGGAGGAGGTTTTGAAGTATTTGTAGCAGGACTACCAGACTCTCTAACAGCTTTGCTCCCTATGCCATCTATCTGGTAAACTTGCAAGATTCATTTTTCTTGCTAAGTACATCTACACACTTGGACTAGACTTGTTTCTCTCTGTCATATAATATATGTCGTTATATGTATAAATTTGTATCAAGACCTAAAATCCTATCCTATTCTATTCTATTCCATATTCTATTCTATCCCTATCCTATTATTCTATTCTATCCTATCCCTATCCTATTATTCTATTCTATTCCATATTCTATTCTATCCCTAACCTATTATTCTATTCTATCCTATCCCTATCCTATTATTCTATTCTATCCCTATCCTATTATTCAGTGCTATTCTATCCTATTCCTATCATTCTATTCTTTATTCTATTCTATTCCTATCCTATTATTCTATTCTATCCCTGTCCTATTATTCTATTCTATTCCATATTCTATTCTATCCCTATCCTATTATTCTATTCTATCCTATCCCTATCCTATTATTCTATTCTATTCCATATTCTATTCTATCCCTAACCTATTATTCTATTCTATCCTATCCCTATCCTATTATTCTATTCTATTCCATATTCTATTCTATCCCTAACCTATTATTCTATGCTATTCTATTCTATCCCTATCCTATTATTCTATTCTTTATTCTATTCTATCCCTATTCTATTATTCTATTCTATATTCTATTCTATCCCTATCCTATTATTCTATTCTATCCCTATCCTATTATTCAGTGCTATTCTATCCTATTCCTATCATTCTATTCTTTATTCTATTCTATTCCATATTCTATTCTATCCCTATCCTATTATGCTATGCTATATTCTATTCTATATTCTATTCTATTCCTATCCTATTATTCTATTCTATTCTATCCCTATCCTATTATTCTATTCTATCCCTATCCTATTATTCAGTGCTATTCTATCCTATTCCTATCCTATTATTCTATTCTATTCCATATTCTATTCTATCCCTAACCTATTATTCTATTCTATCCTATCCCTATCCTATTATTCTATTCTATTCCATATTCTATTCTATCCCTAACCTATTATTCTATGCTATTCTATTCTATCCCTATCCTATTATTCTATTCTTTATTCTATTCTATCCCTATTCTATTATTCTATTCTATATTCTATTCTATCCCTATCCTATTATTCTATTCTATCCCTATCCTATTATTCAGTGCTATTCTATCCTATTCCTATCATTCTATTCTTTATTCTATTCTATTCCTATCCTATTATTCTATTCTATCCCTGTCCTATTATTCTATTCTATTCCATATTCTATTCTATCCCTATCCTATTATGCTATGCTATATTCTATTCTATATTCTATTCTATTCCTATCCTATTATTCTATTCTATTCTATCCCTATCCTATTATTCTATTCTATCCCTATCCTATTATTCAGTGCTATTCTATCCTATTCCTATCCTATTATTCTATTCTATTCCATATTCTATTCTATCCCTATCCTATTATTCTATTCTATCCTATCCCTATCCTATTATTCTATTCTATTCCATATTCTATTCTATCCCTATTATTCTATTCTATCCTATCCCTATCCTATTATTCTATTCTATTCCATATTCTATTCTATTCTATCCCTAACCTATTATTCTATGCTATTCTATTCTATCCCTATCCTATTATTCTGTTCTTTATTCTATTCTATCCCTATTCTATTATTCTATTCTATATTCTATTCTATCCCTATCCTATTATTCTATTCTATCCCTATCCTATTATTCAGTGCTATTCTATCCTATTCCTATCCTATTATTCTATTCTTTATTCTATTCTATTCCTATCCTATTATTCTATTCTATCCCTGTCCTATTATTCTATTCTATTCCATATTCTATTCTATCCCTATCCTATTATTCTATGCTATATTCTATTCTATATTCTATTCTATTCCTATCCTATTATTCTATTCTATTCTATCCCTATCCTATTATTCTATTCTATCCCTATCCTATTATTCAGTGCTATTCTATCCTATTCCTATCCTATTATTCTATTCTTTATTCTATTCTATTCCTATCCTATTATTCTATTCTATCCCTATCCTATTATTCTATTCTATTCTATTCTATATTCTATTCTATCCCTATCCTATTATTCTATTTATTTTATTTTTTATTTTATTTTATATCCAATTTATATACCGCCCTTCTCCCTAAGGACTCAGGGCAGTGTACAGTCAAATAAAAACATAAATTACAAACATTAAAATAGTATTAAAAGGATATATATAAATTTGGCCCCATAATTAAAACAATAACAAACCAATTTAAAACATTTAAAAGAGTTAAGACAGCCCGACTTGCTGAAAAAAGAAGGTTTTAAGGGCACGGCTGAAGGCACCGAGGTCTATGCTATTCTATTCTATCCCTATCCTATTATTCTATGCTATATTCTATTCTATCCCTATCCTATTGTACTGTCCTGTCCTGTCCTATCCTATCCGGATGCTCCAGAGCAGTGTTTCCCAAACTTGACCCTTTGAAGATGTATGGACTTCAACTCCCAGAATTCCTCAACCAGGGCATACTGGTTGGAGAATTCTGGGAATTGAAGTCCATGCATCTTAAAATAGCCAAGTTTGGGAAACACTGCTCCAGAGGATCCTTTTGGGAAGGGGAAACAACGGCCTGGCCAAGGGGGTGGAGAGGCAGCAACTGCGGGCTCAAAGCCTTGGTTGGCATCGACTGCAGGTGCGAAAGCTGCTGCTAAGCCGGAGTCCGCTTGGGCAAGGTGCCACTTCCGTGGGGTTGCTAGGAATTATTTACCTGGCAGCCAGCAAAGGACAGATGGCGATGGGGTTTTTTTGGGGGGGGGCAACTAATTATGGCCGTTATTGCAAAAGCCCCCCCCAAGGGGGAGATGTCTTAAGCCGATGCCAGGCCCACGGCCGGACCCCGAAGCACGCAGGGCCCCCACTACCCTTACAATTGCAAGGCCCCCGTGTTTCGTGACTTTTAGGGGCAAGGGGAGGAAGGAGAAGGAGAAGCGCTCCCAAAGAAGAGGCTCCATTCAGGCCGCGGCCTTGTTTCTTCCCGCCGGCCCGAATCTGGCACAAACTGCCCGTCTCCTAGCAACCGTCCATCCACCATTCTCCACCAACCCCCCCCCCCATCAAAATGGCGGCGGGGAAAGAGGAGACGGGGAACCCCCATTGCCCGCAGATGGAGCACGTGACCGAAGGGGAAGGGAAGGCGAGGGGCGGGCCGACGCCTTGGGGCTCGTCTTTTCCACGGCGCCCGCGCGCAGGCGTGACGGGGAGGGGGGGCCAATCGGAAAGCGCGGGCCGGCCTCGTAAGGCGGGCTTAAAAGACAAGCCCCGCCGGGCGCCTGCGCCAAGCCGAAGACGGGGTGGGAGCGGGGGGTGGGCGGAGACCGTGTCAGCCGTGTAAAAGGCAGCCATTGCGCCTGCGCCGTGGGAGCCCAGAGACGGCGGCCTTGACAGCTTGCGCCTTGTGTGCCGTAGAAAGGGGGTGGAGAGGAGAAGGAGGCGGGGGGGAAGCGCGGAACGACGCCGGCGCATGCGCGGTAGCGGCCAGGCGCGGGAGGGGGGGGGCCCGCTCGGGTGGAGAGAGCCGCCGTCGCCGCCGCCGCCCGGGCTGCGTGAGAGGATTTCCCCGGTGGTTGCGCCTCCGTCGCGGCCCGTCACCATCCCCGCCGCCGGGGCCTGCTCGGCTTCTGCCGCCGTTGGAGCCCCGGCCCCTCCCGAGGGGGAGGCAGGAAAGTCCCCGGGAGCCTCCGCCGGGACAGCCGGATCATGTCCGGCCGCGGCCAGAGCACCAAACTGTCCACGACGGAGCGCATCGTCAAAGGTGAGGAGAAAGGAGCCAGGAGGAGGAGGGGGAAGGAAGAAGCGGCCGACCGGGGTCCCCGTTTTGAGGCGGCGGGGCCTCCCCAGGCAGCGATTGGGAACCGCCTGGCCCTCCCTCGGCGGCTGAAGCGTCTCCTTGGGCCGGGTGGAGAGAGGGGGGGAGGAGAGAGAGGGGGAGAGAGGGAGGGGAGAGGAGAGGAGAGAGCAGGGGGAGGAGAGAAGGAAAGGAGAGGGGGAGAGGAGAGGGAGAGGAGAGAAAAGAGTGGGGAAGAGGGCAGAGGAGAGAGAGGGAGGGGGAGAGAGGGGAGAGGAGAGCAGGGGGAGGGAGGGGAGAGGAGGGAGGGGGAGGAGAGAAGGAGAGGGGAGAGGAGAGGGGAGAGCAGGGGGAGGGAGGGGGAGGAGAGAGAGAGAGGGAAGAGAGAAGGAAAGGAGGGGGAGAGGGAGAGGAGAGAAAAGAGTGGGGAGAGGGCAGAGGAGAGAGAGGGAGGGGGAGAGAGGGGAGAGCAGGGGGAGGGAGGGGGAGGAGAGAGGGAGGAGAGAAGGAAAGGAGAGGGGGAGAGGGAGAGGAGAGAAAAGAGTGGGGAGAGGGCAGAGGAGAGAGGGAGGGGGAGAGAGGGGAGAGAAGGGGGAGGGAGGGGGGAGGAGAGAGGGAGAGGGAGGAGAGAAGGAAAGGAGAGGGAGGGGGAGAGGAGAGGGGGAGGAGAGAAAAGAGTGAGGAGAGGGAGGGGGGGAGAGAGGGAGGGGGGAGAGAGGGGAGAGGAGAGCAGGGGGAGGGAGGGGAGAGGAGGGAGGGGAAGGAGAGGGGGAGAGAGGGGAGAGCAGGGGAGAGAGGAGAGAGGAGAAGAGGGGTGGAGGAGAGAGGGAGTGGGGGGGAGGAGGGAAAAGAGTGGAGATAGGGGAGAGGAGAGTGGAGAGAGGGGGGAGAGGGGTGGAGGAAGAGGTAAACCAGCACAGCTTACTTTCCCTACTCCTCTCGCCCCCCACCATCCCCGCAGCAGGGTTGGTTGGGGATGATGGGCTCTGGAATCCGGCCACGAGGCTCTCGCTTGGGAGCAGGCAGGCAGGCAGGCCGGATCCTCTTCCCTGCGGAGTGGGGGGGGGGGGGGAGAGAATTTGCAGAAGCTGCGAAAGCCTGCAGCTGGGGGTGACGGGGTGGGAAAGCTATTTCTGGCCTTTTTTTCAAACCCCCCCCTTCGTGGTCGGAGGAAAGGATGCTTGCTGGGTGGGTGGAAAATCAGCAAAATCAATCAACCAACAATCCCCCTCCCCAAGAAGGTGGGGGGGAGGGGAGGAAAGTGGCCGGTGATTTTGGGGTGGGGGTGGGTGGGGTAGAAGATGCTTCCCCTGGAGATGCGTCTCTTCCCCCCCCCACCACCACAAAGGGAGGATGTGCAAGGATGAGACCAGGCCTGTGAAGTGTCCCTGGAGCGGATTAAAAGAGTTCTGATAGTCAGGCTGAGATTCTGGTGCTTTGCTAAGGGGAGGTGGGGGGTGGAGGGGGGATTTCCAAGGCCTGCCCACTTGGTGGAAGCCCTTTTCCAGGGGCTTTAGACAGGTGGCTGGTGGGGGTGGGAGGCTTCCTTGCAAAAGGGTCTGTAATTCAAGCACAGGGAGTCCTCGATTTATGACTGCAGTTGAACATTTCAGTTGCTAATGTTGTGCACCGGAGACAAATTCCTTGTGTGTCTAATCACACTTGGCCAATAAAGAATTTTCTCTTCTGTTCCTTATTCTGTTCCTCCTTCTCTTCTATTCCTTCTATTCTTTCTATTCCTTCTTCTATTCCTTCTTCTTTTCCTATTCTGTTCTCTTCTATTCCTTCTTCTATTCATTCTATTCCTTCTTTTCCTTCTTCTCTTCTCTTCCTTCTTCTCTTCCTTCTTCTATTTCCTCTTCTCTTCCTTCTTCTCTTCTCTTCTAAAGAGTAGTTCAGTTAGTTGTGCCTCATTTAGGACTTTTCTTGCTGCGGTGGTTGAGGGAATTGCTGCAGCTGTTCCTAACACGGTTGTGAAGTGAATCTGCCTTCCCCGTTGACTTGGCTTGTCAGGAGGTCACATGACCATGGGGACACAGCAGCTGTCATAGATATGAGTCAGTTGCCAAGCGGCTGAATGTTGATCACGTGAGCATGGGGGGCATGGTTGTAAGTCATTTTTTTCAGTGCTGTTGTAACTTGGAATGGTCACTAAAGGAACAGTTGTAAGTCAAGGACTAGCTGTAGAAATTCTTGGATGACAGAAGTAGCTTGGAATGGCAGGTCATTGACAGGTGATCTTGGTCCTTCCCTTCTCTCATGGTTGGCCCCTTGGAGCTGTTCAGAGATTGTATGCAAAGGTTACCTTTAGGAAGTCGGTTAATCATCTATTGATACCTGGTGAATTTGACCACTTTTTAAAAAGAAGTGATATAGGAAGGTAGGGCAGCACTAAGCTAAACATGAATTTTGAAAGGGAGAAATGTGTACCCCCTGATGGGAAAATTAGGTGTGACTTATTGTGTTTGTAGGCTATCTGGCATCTTTCCTCCCTCCCTGAAGTGAAATTAACCAGGTGATTAATATTGGAGGATGGTGTCATCAGAGCTCTCAATCCTAAAAGACTTTCCTATGGCATAAAGTTATGCTGCAACTAAGTCTTGGCAGATTCTCTCTGATTCCTAATTTAGTTGTCTTGGGTTTATGTATTTAATGATTGAGGGGAAAACACCCCTTCCCATTCATATTATGGACCTGAAGGGACACATACCATTTTTTTTTTTAAAAAAACCCTAGAGATAGTGGAAAGAATAAGAATATGGAAAAGTTATTTGAGAGGAAGCAATGGTTGGAAACTAATCAAGGAGAGAAGCAACCTAGAACTAAGGAGAAATTTCTTGACAGTGAGAATAATAAGCCATTGAAATGGCTTGCTTTCAGAAGCTATGGGTGCTCCATCACTGGAGGCTTTTAAAAAGAGACCGGACAGCCATTTGTCTGAAATGGTATATGGTCTCCTGCATGAGCAGGGGGTTGGACTAGAAGATCTCCAAGGTCCCTTCCAACTCTGTTATATGCTGAGAATATGTTAGCTTAAGGCAGAGGTCTTCAAACTTGGCAGCTTTAAGACTTGTGGACTTCGACTCCCAGAATTCTCCAGCCAGCTATGCTGGCTGGAGAATTCTGGGAGTCAAAGTCCACAAGTCTTAAAGCTGCCAAGTTTGAAGACCTCTGCCTTAAGGAGAGGCTTTTGCAGTGATGATTTACCTTATTTGCTACAGTATATCATGATTGTTACTGGTGAATGAACTGTCTTATACAATTATTATTATTATTATTATTATTATTATTATTATTATTATTATTATTATTGGTTTATTCCATCAAATATCTTGAATGGCACTTAGGAAATCTGCAGATTGATAAAATGTCCATCTGTCAATTGCAAAGGGCCACATTGCTTGGAGCTGCACATATACTATGTCAATACATTGCAACATCCTAGGCTTGGGGGAAGAACTTTATGTGTACGAAGACCACACCAGTTAAAGAACTGAACGCTGTGACTTCACATAGTTGTCAACAGATAACAAAGACCTTATGAGACTTTAAGATCCAAACAGGCATCTTGTTCGTTACATGCCTGATATAACAGTGAAAAGGAGAAAGTCTGGTTCATTGATGTTGCTGTTCCAGGTGATGATAGAATTCAAGGAAAACAATTGGGGGGGGGGGGAATATTGGGATTCACAGTTTGAAGTTGAACCCTTATTAAAAACCAGTCAAGTGCAATACCTAAAGCAGGGGTCTCAAACTCAAGGCCTGGGGGGCAGATGTGGCCTACGGGGTGCTTAGATCCAGCCCGCAGGGCTGCCCTGGAAACAGCGAAGGACTGGCCTGCAGTGCCTTTGCCAGTGAAAATGGAGCTCAGGAGGGCCGCATGGGGCCCTCCCGGGCCCCGTTTTCGGCTGGGATGGCCTCCTGCAGCCCTCTGCCAGCGAAAATGGAGCTCAGGAGGGCCACACGCAGCCCCCCTCCCCAGGGGCTCTGTTTTTACTGGCAGAAAGCTAGCAAAACAAACTATAAAAACAAAACAAAAAAGGAGAAATGTTTTCCTTTTTGCATTTGAGTATCCAAGAAGGACAGGAAAGGAGAAAGGGAAAGAGGAAAGACAAAGAAAAAGATGGGAAGAGAGGAAGGAACGAAGGAAGGAAGGAAGGAGAGATTATAATGAGAGGCAGGGAGGGTCTGAGGGAAGTCCTGCCTTAGCACTTGGCCACCACAGGTGCTCCCGATATGAGTGACGTTGAGCTGGCCATGCCCACCCACCCCTGTCCCCCCCCCCCCCCCCGAGGTCAAACACAACCCTGATGTGGCACTCAATGAAATTGAGTTTGACACCCCTGACCTAAAGGACTTCCTCAGTATCTGGAAATATTGAATTTATCAGACCCGAACACTGTAATTTTACAAAAGAATCCCAGTCTTCCTGAAATTGTCTATATTCTTAGATGCTACCTGAAATAATTCTTAGATCCTTAATTGGGGCTTGAATTATTGAGTTTCTTCCAATCTTGGACTGTGAATTAAATTGTAGATTACCTAAATGTAAAATTTTCTTTAAATAATCAGCACCTAGTTAAATTACAGAAATTCAGAGCTAGGATGGACCCATATATATTATGACCAATCGGTTATTTCATTTTATTCTGCTGCAGGTGTTTAAACTAAACATGTGGCAAATTATCTTGTAAGAGCTGTTCTCCATGTTATTCTACAGTATTTCCAGTCTGAACAGTTTCATTTTATCATGTACTTTGCAGCTTTATGTGGCTATGTCTTCAGAATGGTATATTGAAAGATTCCGCTGTTCTCATATTCTGATGCACTGTAGTTTCCTTTTACCATGCTCTGTTAAGTGGTCTCCACCGGCTGGATTTACATATTGTGCTAAGTCAAATCATAATTTATAAATAATAATTGGATTGCAATATGTACTGAGCCAATGGTAAACAAACATGATTTAGTTTGATTATGTGAACCCATTTCTGCTTCCATGGCCTTGAGATTTTCTGAAGTTACAGAAGATATCCAAAGCTATATTTTTATTTTTATTTTCATTCTCCCATTCCTCTAATTAAAACATTTCAATTAAAACATTTTGTTTCTCTTTTGGATTTCTCTTCATCAATGTGTGCTTGTTTGGAGAATTGTGCTTGTGGTGTTTGAGCGATAGTTATTAAAGGTTAATAATTTTCTTAATGTTATCAATACTCAGGGTAGATGTGGGAGAAATACCTGCTTTGAACTTGCTTTTTATTTGTTTTAATTGTGAAGAGAGAGATAGCTAAAACATAATTAAAAAGATGACTAAATAATTTGGGAAGCCTCTTGGTATAGTTTATAAAGTATGTTTGGTTCAATTAAATGCATTTATGTACTCAGCCAGTTATAGTTTATTCAGTTAACCATTGTTAAACAAGTTATAGCTTAGTAATATAATGAAGTTTTGGAGACCCTTGTGTGTGTATAACATTACAATGGATAATACTGTGCTGGAGTGTTTATTGTTTTCAGAAGAGTTTGCATGCAAAGATTTGAGCTTCAGTATATCCACTATAAAGTGGTACATTGACCAGGAAGCACTATCCCCAAAAAAGCATTCATTGGGTGATTTTGGGCAGTCCCCAACTCGCCACAAAATCAACTTTTGAACATTCACAAGGTGGATGTGGGAAAGATACCTTATTCATTGCTCCAGATTCTTCAAAAGAAAAATGAAGAAAACACAATTCCTAAATTGTTAAATATATTATTTTCAATGCATATAGGTAATTCATAGATTGTTTATCCAGGTAATCTATGCTACTAAATATTTTAAAATGTATTTGTTTGTTACAGTGATATGTCTGCAAACATAACTTTTAATTGTGTTATTCATAATCTTTATTGAAGCTGCTCCTTCACATCTATCCAGTATTCCTTGAATCCATCATTCATGCCAACCATTGCATTTACTTACTGAGAAGAAGCAGTAATTTGTTTTGTTGGCATCATTTTTTTAAACAATGAATTACCTTAAAGAGCATCTTTAAGGGGATTCTTGGCAAGTAACGCTTAAACAGTATTGCTTCAGTATCATTCATATAATTCTTACAAATTTGGCACTAAAGTATCTGGCATTCCAAATATTAGAAGGCAGTATTTCGATGTTATCCGTATGGGGCAGAAAACATTCAGAAATGGATCAGACTCATTTGTAAAGTTGAATTTAATTTTAATATGAATGCAGAAAGCACTAATCAGATGAATACACCCAGCTGCAATAGAAATGAACAAAGCTACTGTATTTCTTTTTTCAACTGTGGTTTATTTTTTGTTTTATATACAAAGAGAAAAATAAAGGAAGGAATAAGCATTCATTAAAAACCAGTCTAAATTAATTTTACTAGGTATACATGCATATGTGCAAGTACACAAAATTAAATTATTTAAATTACTTTAAGAAACATTTTTCTATATAGCTCTTCAAGATATCTAATGATATAAAGTCCATCAAACTGTTGCATAATCAGCACTTAGCTATAACACTTAGACTTATATACTGCTTCACAATGCTTCACAGCCCTCTCTAAGCAGTTTACAGAGTCAGCCTCTTGCCCCCAACAATCTGGGTCCTCATTTGACCCACCTCGGAAGGACGGAAGGCTGAGTCAACCTTGAGCTGGTGAGATTCGATCTGCCAAACTGCTGGCAGCTGGTGATCAGCAGAAGTAGCCTGCAGTACTGCACTCTAACCACTGCGCCACCGCAGCTCATTAATAGAGTGTGAGTGTCTCTAATCTTGTATCATTTTTAATAATTTTTGCTAATTATAAAATTGCCCTCCTTCATCTTTTTAATTTCCAAATTGTAGAATATAATCCCAGAGTAACATGAGCATCTATAGAAACCAGGAAACCTTCCAGAAAAAAAATATTAATAACTAAAATAAAGTCTGGTCAAAAAAGAGTCCTAGCAGCACATCATGTGACCCAAACTGTAGGCCTTAAGAATTGTATAACCAATAATGTAATTCTTTCCCTATTAACACCTGCCTCGTTTAGATGATGAAGCAATTGGATCTCAGTTCATAGCAACCATTTTTTATTCTGAAATCTGCTCCATTAGCCTAGGATGCTCACTCCTGTATACTCAGGTTGAATTTAAATGTGCCTTTGCAGACTTCCTAGACTTAGATGTCTGAAAATCTGGGACAACTGTAGGAGGACACTTTAACTGATGAGATAGGGAATGATGCCAATCAATAAGTCTAAGCCTTAACCTACTTCAGAGGATTTACTGGTAAAATAAAGTCAGTCCTATGTGTGTCTCCTTGTTGCAAGAGAGTGGGATTTAAGCCTGATAATGAATTAGTTAATAGGTTTTGGAATGTTTGTTGTTTGTATAAAAGACAGTAGAGCTTCAGGCTGTAATGTGGCTTCAGACTAATGTAGCATATATGAAGCCATAGACCCCCATAGCTGGTATCCACCAAAGGAGTTCTATCAGCAGTTCCCAGATTCTCAATGATGGTGTTTATTGAGAATTCTGGGAATTTTCATCCGAATCCCTAGTCATCAGTTTTAGAAAGGCTTAGTGTTAAAAAAATGAATTGCAACAGTGGGCAGGTTGCTAAAAACTTTAATTTAGCACTGTCCATATTTATCAGAGCATAGAGCAGATTTGTGGGATGCTTTGTTTTATTTTGAATATAATTTTGACATGAATGTTTTCGAATGTATTTTCAGCAATAGGGGAGGAATTGCAAAAGGAATGTTAAGCATAAATGCAAGTTCTCAATTTGGAAAAATTATAGTTCTCTTGGTTAAGTTAGGTAGGTACTTCTTGGTCTGATGATCTGCAGATGCATTGGAAGTATCCTTTAATTTTTTTTTCATTCAACAAATGGCTTGCTACATAGACATTTTAATAGTTTGTCCTAACACATCTGTAGGGCATCAGGTGGGAAATAATGTATGCACAGGATGTAGGACACTGGGAATTTAAAACTGTGTCATTTGTCTGGTTTATGGCAAGGAAATTGTTAGTCTTTTATTTATGCTCTGTTCCACTGCAGGTGCTGTAAAGTAGTCTCATTTTAAAATTACTTTTTTAATCTGACCAGTTACGTTTATAAGACATGGAATACCATATTATGGTTTATTAGTTGACTCACGGTTCAGTTCTCACACACAATCTAAAGTACATAAAGGAGATAAGTTTTTACAAATGATTTCAATTACCTGTAGAAAATAGTCTAGATGGGGAGCTATGTATTTTTTTAAAATAAAAAACAAAAGATTCTTTGTCATTAGAATGTTTTCTCGTTAACCACTCACTTCCTGTGTAATTTGGTTTTAGAGATCTGGCTGTTGTACATTAGTGCAATGTCATAAATTAGTATTTGTAGGCTTTTCCTTTTTTAGGTGACACATGTCAGGTGCTGCTGTCTGATTATTACAGAAGAAACTAATTCCTAATTTGAAGGACTTTCAGGGAGCCTTCATTGTGCTGGATATAATGCAAGTAGTTTATAGATACCGTATCTGGAATGCTGCATAATATAGTGTGGCTACTAAATTGCTGATATACTGTAGGTTCTATCAATCAGCTGCTTCAAGCTTCCCTCTATTATTATTTCAAATAACCAGCAAGGGGTTCTTTTTACCCATTGTTTATGACTAAGTCAGGAGGCTGGTGGTTGTGGGTGATTGTGCTAGGCACCTCCAAGATGCTAGAAAATGTTTGTTCTTCATCATTTAGAAAGTTGTGGCATAGGAAAGTTCTGCACATGAGTATCACATAACAGAATGAAGATTTAAAAAAAAAAAAGTCTAGAAGTATGTAAGGAAAGTGATCAAGACGTGCAATCGTGAGACTTTTTCCAACATAGAGCAACAGATCCCAAGTGCTATATTGCAGAGTAACTTTAGTGCATTTTCTAGGTTTTCGGAGAATGATTTGGTTTGATGGATTATCTGCCTTCAAGTTGTTGTTCGGCTCTTAGCGACACATAGATAGATTTTCCCCGTGAATGATTTGGTTTAGAGAATGGTAAATCGGGAAGATTTGAGTTCAAATCTCTGCTGAGGTGTAAAAGCCATATGTCCTTGGGCTACTCACTGGCTTATTAATTCCATCACAGCGGAACTAATGTGGCAAGAGGGAAAGTCTCATCGGAGAAACTCAGCGCGTGGGAGGAGATATTTTTATGGTTCAGTGCTGTGACTTCTCCACTGCTGTGTTTTCTATCTTTATGCCACTGGCTAAACTAGGTATTCGTTTTTTTCTAAAAAAGAAATAGTGGAATGACCAGGAATCTGCAAGGCAACCTTCTTGCCTGCCGATTTTCTCTTTAAATTTCTTGTTCTGCTCCTGGCATATGTTAGCCTGGCAAATGCTGATTTAGGAATATACAGTTGCCAAGATAATATCTAGCTCAATTACAATCCTAATGTCCTCAACAAGAAGTCCTTGGAAGAAGCCTATAATAAATTAATATACAGAGCCTGGAATACAGATTTTTGGAATTTGTCCATAGTATCTTAGAAGGAATCCCAGTGAGTCATGCCCACTGGACTTCTTCGAAGTAAGGTGCCTGTTTTCTGTATATCTTGTGGCAGTAAATTCAAATAGATAGTCAGAGCCATTAAATGAAGAACTGTGAAGTCGAGTCACGGAAAGAGGTTGAAGGGGACAGAAATATTTTCAGAATGATGACAAAATCAAAGAGATTTCAAAGGAAATATTGTGATGGCTTATTGACATACATGGTTTACATTTTCTAAAAGTGCTGCTTTTGATATGAAAATGCTGAATCTGATGGCCACAATTCAGCAAGACATTCTAATTCAAAGTGCCAGGAATTAGAAAAGTAACAGCAAACTTCTCGGTTGCAAAGTCTGACGGCATATAAGAAACTGGTTTTAAAAATCTTCTCTTTAAAAGTTGTTTGTCATGGGGAAGATTTACTTGATTATGTAGAATGCTGTAAATTTGGGGGATTTAGGAAGTTTTCTCAGCCCAAATAATGGAGAACATGCTATGTGTTTGTATGCAGACATAAACTCAATTGGCTTATTTTCCAGATGATAAAAACATGTTACAGTTTACATCTATATCTCTGACACAGGGTGCAATAATAATTAGCTAAACTTAAAAGACATTTAGCTTTCATAAATAAAATTTTACTAATGTAATATATACACAGAATCTTTGGTTAGATTTGTTAGGACAGTATTAATATATTGAAGGGGAGAAAGTTCTCCCGTCTGATTACAAAATATCCGAGGAGGATTATTTTTAAGTGCAGTATGCAGAAGCTTCCTACATTTAGCGCAACTCACCTCTGATCTCAGGAAATCCCTTTCAGTGCATTTAAATTGCCATCTTGAGAGGCTTGAGCCTGGAAACCGGTTCTGTGCTTGTACTGAGAAATCATATAGGAAATATTGTCTATGAAGATTCTCAGTCATCCAGGTCACTATTATCCCAAAGGTTCTTTTTCAAGAGGCCATTGGACTTTCTGGTTTTACTTTGAAGAGGTTTCGCTTCTCATCCAGGAAGCTTCTTCAGCTCTGGAATAGGAAACACTGTTTCCAATTTAGCTTTTCCTAGAAAAATGTATCCGCAGCAGCTCCTACCTGTGTAGTAAAGTATAGTGATGCAAGAACAAAATAGCAAAAGGCAAAGAACGTTTTTTTAAAAAAGGCCTAGTAGTCTGTTTAACCCTAACCCTAATCTTTTAAGAATGGAAGAAAATACAAGGATTAGAAATCCTCTATGAAGAAACCTAAACATAATCTCTCTCTCTCTTTTTTTGTATTTTACAGATAAATGGTTTAGATGTCCATAAAACACTACTTCCAAAACCTAAGAAATACTGACTATCTAGTAGCCTTGATGTGGCTTTACCCAATATCTTTATTCTATTCACTCTAGGGCAGGTAGATTGATAATTCTCATAGAATGCTAAGACTCTGTCACTGTTGGAGCAAGGATGTTGTCTAAATATTTTATATAAATATTACGGACAAGGGCAATCTTGGAAGAGAAGAGCTATGAGGAAATAAATAAGGATAAAAGGATAAAAACAGTTCCAGTACTACTGCAGGTAGTCCTTGATTTACAACAGTTCATTTAGTGATGGTTGAAAGTTGCAAGGCCACTGAAAAAAGTCATTTATGATCATTTTTCACACTTACAACCATTGCAGCATCCCCATGGTTAAGTAATCAGAATTTGGATGCTTGGCAACTGACTCATATTTATGATGGTTGCAGTGTCCCAGGGTCATGTGATCATCTTTTGCAACCTTCTGATAGGATTTCATTTAAGATTCGCTTAAAAACCGTGTACGGTAATTCACTTAACTGCAGTAATTCACTTAAAAACTGTGCAAGAAAGGTCATAAAATGGGGCAAAATTCACTTAATTGTCTTGTGTAGCAACAGAAATTTTGGGCTCAATTGTGGTTGTAAGTCAGGGACTACAGAGCAGGATTTAAAACAAAATTATAGAAAAGAAGCTGACTTTATAGATAAGTCATTATGT
This sequence comes from Arizona elegans, assembly GCA_022577455.1. Classification (NCBI taxonomy): domain Eukaryota; kingdom Metazoa; phylum Chordata; class Lepidosauria; order Squamata; family Colubridae; genus Arizona; species Arizona elegans. Next base: position 354,706 of record JAKOOJ010000048.1, read on the forward strand.
GTTGATGTTCAAAATAAATTAAATATGGAGATCCATTATTGAAGTAGTGAAAAAGATAGGAATATTTTTTTACATTGAGAGTTTAATTCCGTCAAACTAATCTGTATGTATAACTTGTTAAAAAGGGAAAATAACCTGGGAAAAAAAATTGCATACTATAAATGTGATGCTTTGTCAACATTTGTATTAGTCTTTTTTTTTTTTTTTAGAGCAAAGAAAGGCACTCAGTCCTTTTTTTAAGTCATTTATGGTTTTCCTTTATGGGTTCGTTTTGGTCAATAATAAACACATTTCTAAAAGAGATTCCTACAATATGACTAAATATATTTATGCAAACCTAAACTTATGAGGATAGAAAAAAATAAATAGAATGTTAATTAAGCTTTAAGAGTTAATTCTTAAAAAATCTTAAAACAAGCTTAATTGATACAAAAAAAAGGACGTCCCACCTTGAAAAGAAGCCCTGTCATGTTTTTGAGCGCATGTGATCAAATTAAGCCCCACCCACAAAATTAGCCCTAATTAATACCCCGCTCACCCCAGGCTCAGGGGGTGGGGTGAGGCACACAGGTAAAAAATAAGCTAGGATGGGGATTGGGGGGTGGAGGTGCCGTACTTACCAGGCCTCGCACACCCTGACATCTGCCCCGCCTTCTGTGGCCGCTTGCCACCACTCACACGCATCGGCCTGGCCTCTGTTTTGCCTTCAGATGCCTGCCAGAAGGCATCTGCAGCCAATAACAGAGCTCCGGATTATTATTGGCTGCAGAGGGCTTTCCGGCAGGCCTCTGAAGGAGAAACGGGAGGCCAGGGCGATGCGTGTGACTGGCGGCAAGCAGCCGCAGAAGAAGTGGGCCTGCAGCAGGCTCCGGCTGGGCCCGGCTGTCAGGGCTACCGCCGCAAAGTGAGTCAATAGTTAGAACCCTCCAAAAAAAGAAGGCCTAGCCATTTTTTCGGGGATCGAAAGAAAATAGGACCCGGCCTTCTTTTTGGAGAAACACGATAGTGAGTGTGGGTTTGCTTCCTGATTATATGCAGCAACTAGGTTTCTCCCAGTTTTCCATCTTGTTAAGAGCATGATTTACATGGTGTGCGTTGCTGTGAATAAAGGCATGGGAAAAAAAGAACATTGCTAGGAATCTGAAGCAGTGGGGTGAGCTTTGTGCTCCTTAGTAGCAGCAGTGGGGGACTTTAGCAGGCAAGTTGAAGCTATACCGTAGGATGATTTGATGAAAAGCTGGGATGGGAGGGAATTTAATGTAGGCAGAGATGCTGAAGGATGTGGCAGAAGTTGGGGCAGGGAGGATCAAGTGCTTCTTTGCTGTTCTGTAAAAACTAAGGGTGGGAGTGTCTCTTGTGCTATCTAGATGGGTTTTCTGTTTTTCAGTCACTGAAGGGTAATAATTCCCTGACGTGATCTCATAACTTTTTTAGCTTTCTGCTGGGAGGCTAAACTTCATCCAGAAGACCCCAAGCAGAAGGCAATCTCTTCATCTTTATACTTGGTTCAGCCTCTGACAGCTAGGATGAACGACAACTGCCGTGGAACCTGGAATGCATATTAGCCTTTGGCTTCTTCCCCATGAATTTATTAAGATCCCTTTTGGCCATTCATTACTGGCTATCATTGCATCTTGTGCAAGGGTGTCAAACTCAAGGCCCGGGGCCCGGATCCAGCCCACAGGGTACTTAGATCTGGCCTGTGGGGCCGCCTTGGAAACAGTGAAGGATTAGTCTGCGGTGCCTCTGCCAGTGAGCCTCCCGAGCTCCAATTTTCATTGGCAGAGGGTTGCAGGAAGCCATTGCAGCCGAAAACGGACCTCAGAAGCTTGCTTTCACTGGCAAGAGTGCTCGGGCCACCACAGGTGCCCCCTGACATGAGTGACGTCAAGCTGTCCACACCCAGCCTGGCCACACCCACCGAGCCTCCAAGGTTAAACACAACCCTGATACGGCCTTCAATGAAATCGAGTTTGACACCCCTGACCTAGTCTGTTCTTTTTCCGCCCCCCCATACATTTCTCTGTAGAAGAAATGTTTTCTATCTTTTTTCAGTTTAACTGCTAATCAATCTCTAATTCTTTTCTAAGTTCTAATCTTTTGCCTATGAGGTTCCTATAAACAAGTATTGTTTAGTCAGAATTTCAGTGCAGAATAAGCATTGGCTGTGCTTATTCTTATAATCAGCTTCATTACATTGGCCATTTCTCTTGTTGAACTCCCAGAACTACATTTTGGTTAGGTTTGAAGTATCAAATCAGATCTGAATTACCTGATTTATTTTGGTGTTTTGACTCCACCACGGCTTTATTTGAAGTTGCACGTTCTATTAAGGATTGTGGTTTTAAAAAAAAGTTGAATTAGCATTTGGAATCAAAACGTAATAAATCAGATAATTCAGATCTGATTTGATGTTTCAAATCAATCCAGTGTTTAAAAGCAATAGTGACTGAATTTCAGTCAAAGCACCTTACTAATGCCAGCACGGTCCAAGCGAGTATATCTTTTAGATTCAATTTTGATTTTTATTCTTATACTTTGGCTATGCAGTTAATCCATTAAATCGGTTGTTGAGTAAATGACTAAAATATATCTGGTTAGAAAAATTATTTTACTTCTTATATTTTGATTTTCAATAATGAACCAACCTATGGTACCGATTAAGGGGATTTGTCAAAAAAAAAACCCTGATCTGTTGAATTTTTCCATTCTGATAGACTGTTGGAAAGACATGAACAAAATATAACTTAGTTTTACCAAAACATTTCATATGATATCCTTGTTATGAAGAAAGTAAAAATAGGTTGGATATTGTGGGAGTTTAGCAGTTGGTTAAATAACTGTAAGCAGCATGTATTCATTAATGATTTGTATCAATTCAGAAGCAAGGAGTCAAGTGGGATGCTATGGAATCATTTCCTGGAGTCTTGTGCTATTCACCTTTCTCGTAAAAACAAGTTGTATTGAACGTCGCCTAAACGGAGATGGAGGATATAAATATGGTAAATAAATAAATAAATAAAGGCTGTAGGCAGATTGCTTATTACATTTGCAGCCATCCTCATAGAAGATAGCCCTTCAGAAATCTGATTCTGCAAGAGGTTTGAATGTTGATATAAGCGACTTAAAATTGAAATTTCTGCCTGGATTTACATCTTCTCCTACTGGCTTAAGTGCTCGTCCTTTCCAATAGGCTTGGCCCCCTTGAATTGTCATTGATAACTTCCAGTGTTCTTGAAGCCAGGCAATTCATGCCAAATTTATGTCTATTCACAGCCAGTTGTCACCTTGATGGGCTATGAACATGCATTAGCTGATCTCAACAATGGCTATCGATCTAGAGCTGCAACATTTTCCAGTTCTACCCAGAAACACGGTCTTTAGCCATTCTGCACATCTTCTCCAACCAGCTGGATATTTCAGTCACCTAACAATCCCCAAATTCAGAAGGGCCTTATCCAGAGAGACTTCTCAGGAAACAACTGAATGAAAAACTGCTGGTGGCCTTCTATCGCTGCACCACAGAGAGTATTTTAACTTACTTCACCTGTGCATGGTTTGCCCGTTGCACAGTGGCAGATAGGACAGCGCTCCAGAGGGTCAACGTCATTGCCCAGAGGATCACGGGTTGCCCCTTCTCCTCTTTGGAAGATCTCTATAGCTCCCGCTGCCTTAAGAAGCTTCAAAACATTCTTAAAGATCCATCATATCACCCTTCTTTTGAACTATTACCATCTGGCAGACGGTACAGGACAATAAAGACAAGGACAAATAGGCTGAAAAACAGCTTCTATCCCAGAGCAGTAACTATATTGAATTCGACGGTATAGTGCAATATTAATGCAATATCAGGTGTTTTCAATTCAATTGTGCAGAATGCGAAGGATGTGTGTCTGTGTTTTATTTTTGTGGTTATAATATACACTGAAAGTGGCATTTAATTTCGTCGTACGAGGTGCAATGACAAAAAAGTAAACTAAACTAAACTCAGTCAGATTCAGCACCCTCCCTATCGCTGTTACCAAAAGCGGACACCAAAAAAATCCCCTTCAAACAGAGACCGTGCGGTGGTGGAATAATGGAATTGATGGAACTTGTTGTTCTCTATTACCCTGTCTATGCAAGTGTTTGCCAACAGTTTCCATTGTTTACTAAATATCCCGGTCATTCTGATTTGTTTTATCTCAAAATATTATTATCAGAGCAATCTGATTTTATTTCCTTGACCACGGCCAAGTACTGTTTTATAGTCTGCACAATATGCCATAATATTCCTTCTGCAGCGGAGGTCCAGAGTTTGGCAGGAATTGAACTAAAATAGACCTGCAAAGTCCCTTATCTCTGCAGTTAAATGGTGAAATCTCATTTTCTATACGGTTGCAAATTTTAATTATAATCACTACAGCATATTATTGTGTTGCGACTATGTTTCTTCTTGAGATGGGTAGTTGTTTCTTTTTTTTACAACCCTGTGCGAAAAAGGTTAAATCTGAGGAGGTGAATTTGGAAGCCACTAATCCTGATCTTACTGTGCTGTGATGTGATTAGTTTGCCACAGACAAGTCACAATCTCCCAACGTCAGCTCTTTATCTGATTTGCCTTAAGGACTGTGACAAGAAAATATATAGAAAGCGTTATATGAATGCACTGTTAATGATCAAATAATATACCTCTCTGTCATAGAGATGCCTTTAATATCAATGGATGTTTGCGCTCGCAATATCACAACGACATAACTATTTGGATTCCATACCTTTGTTGTAGTAACACCATAGGGGTGTGCTCATCAGATAGGAACATATACTATATTTTGATCTGATAACCATGGCATGAGTAAGGTAGATACTTCACCCTCTAGTTGTGCAGAACAGTGGAAATTCTGAAGCTGCCTTGGCACTGGATTGTGTAAGGATAACACACTTTTCACCAATCAGTGGATGAAGCTCCACTGGAAAGTTTGTCTTTCTTCTCAGAAGAAAATCAGGAAAATCTGGCCCTACTTATCGGCCAAATAAGAAGCAGCTGTAAGAAGGAGCACCGGTTTTTTTGCCTCTGGTGAACAATTGCCCTGGGACCAGAAAGCTGAAGATTAATATTTTCCCAACCTTATCCATCAAGCCAGTAGGCAAAGAACTGTCTGTATATGAACTTCAGCAAGGGGAAAATCACCCTATCCTTCATTAGATTAAAAAGCGTTCATTTTTAGTTTTTTCTCAGTTTGAAAAATCTAAGACAGGACTTGTTTTATTTAATCAGATGTGAGCCTTTTTGAGAAATAGCAGTTTTTTTAAAAAAGATAAATATTATGAAAATACAATGGCTCTTAGACTTATATACTACTTCACAGTGCTTTACAGCCCTCGCTAAGCGGTTTACAGAGTCAGCCTCTTGTCCCCAACAATCTGGGTCCTCATTTTACCCACTTCGGAAGGATGGAAGGCTGAGTCAACCTTGAGCCTGGTAAGATTCGATCTGCTGAACTGCTGGCAGCTGGTGGTCAGTAGAAATAGCCTACAGTACTGCATTCTAACCACTGCACCACCGCAGCTCTGTAGAAAGAAAGAAAAAGAAAGAAAGAAAAGAAAAGAAAAGAAAGAAAAAATTTCCCTAGCTCAGTGTGATAATTTGGAAGAATTGATTTGATGAACATAAATTTGAAGTGGCCACTAGCGAAAACCAAAATGTGATGTCATACAATAGTGACATAATTTTCTATTTGATTTGAAACCATCTAAAAATAAGGCTAGTGAGATATATTCCATCATAAACTATGACTACACCATAGAAATACGGATTTATCAGGAATCTGGTAGTAGCTTTTCTGTCTAATTAAAAGGCATAAACTTTTAGAGGCTGCATCTTTCTGCCCCTTTTCCTCTCCATCCATCTCAATTTAAATCCTATGACAGTCTAGCTACCTATATTTGATGAAATGAGCTGTAACACACACAATTTCTACTTCTGAATAACAAATTGTTAATAAAAAAAACCCGTAAAGCTGCCAGACTCCTGATTCCCACCCACCCACCCAAAAGGATGAATATATGGCTCTCCTCTTACAGTGGTTAATTTATAAAACTGCTTGTCACTAAACATTAATTTAACAATAAACTGTCCTGGTTGTTCACTGCTTCATACTGATTTCGTAGAAGACAAGTCAGTGAACTTAAGACGGTTTTGACTAATGTGTGGAGTTCTCGTGATCTTCTTTTGCTAAAAGATGTAAATATTCCTCTAAAATATTATTCTGCTAAAATATCAGGTCTCCTGCTTGAGCAGGGGATTGGACTAAAAGACCTCCAAAGACCCTTCCAACCATATTATTCCATGTACTATGTTCTAAATAAGAGAACAAACCAGACTTGGACAGATACTGCAGCCGTCTTTTTTAAAAAATATAATTAAGCTAATAGATATGAAGGCAATTTTCTTCTTCCTGGCTGGCATGTGCAGGATTGCCAGTTGGTTGCAGATCAACCTTAGATCGATTTGCTCCGCTTAATGTTTACACATCATCTGTAATTTGGAATGAGTCCCAAGAAGCAGGCCTTCTCCATCACTCTAGAACAGGGGTGTCAAACACAAGGTCCGCTGGCCGGATGCGGCCTGCAATGTGGTCGGATCCGGCCCATAGAGCCGTCGTAGAAAATGTAAGAGGCCAGCCCACATCGCTTCGGCCCAGTCTACCCAATGCAAAGAAGAAACATGCCAGCAGTTTGGGGAGTGGCGTCAAGATAGCCACGCCCACTCCATCAGCCACACCCACCCCGTCAGCCACAGACACCCGGTCCCCCCGAGGTAAATCACAGCCCTGATGCGGCCCTCAATGAAACCCTTGACACCCTTGCTCTAGAACAGGATTCCCCAAACTTGGCAGCTTTAAGACTTGTGAACTTCAACTCCCAGAATTCTCCAGCCAGCATAGCTTAAACACTCTAAAGATCCATTTGGACCCATTTCCCACAGAAAAGAAAACACCGGGAGCCACAAAATTCCTCCCGTGCCTGACTATTTCTTGAGCAGCCACAAAACTAGCATATGTGCTTGAATTAAATGTTGTTTTCTTCTGAAACTTTTCTTTTCTTGGATTTATCCATGGTTAGCCTACCAGGGGTTGAAAAGCTCAATAAATCGCGTGCCGGCGGGTGTCGCACATTGACAGTTGTGACGCTTATTTTGAGTGACGGAGCCGCAGCAGAGGGATGAAAGAGCCACATGCGGCTCCAGAGTCGCAGGTTGCTGACCCCTGACCTAGAACAACATCCAACCTGTGATTCAAATGGTTCCAATTCTAATCTGATCCACGCATTAAAGATTTGACTCTTTCCCCAGGCCCTGGGTTGGGAAGTGGGACTTTGGGAATGTTGGGAGTGGGATGTAGAGAAATAGCTGCTCACTTTCTTTGGACATCTAATTTTTTTTTTTTTTTGTCGTTGATTATGATATTTTTGTTTTTAATATTATACCCTCCCCATCATTGATTATAGAATTGGGTGGCTTTAGAAATTTGTCGACCAACCAACAACAGGAGCTATTAAGTTCTGGTCAGTTAAAATAGGGTTTAATGCATTGTAAGCCGCCCTGAGTCTCCGGAGAAGACTCAGGGCGTATATTATATAAATCAAATTTTAAAAAAAAAGTGCAGCCCCTGGAAGCAGAATTGAAAGAAGCATCCAACCTGTGACTTGTTAATAGAATACTAAATTTTCTCCAAAGAATTCCCAGGTTTCACCAAATTTGATATGTGGAAATTAGACAAGGCACAATTAGCTGGTTCTAAATTGGGAAAAGTTTGGTGTAGCAGCTAAGGCACTGGTTAAAAACATCATTAGTTCTAGTCCCGATTTAGGCACAAAGCCAACTGAATGAAAATGGCATTGCTCAAACAACATTTTTTTTTTTTTGCATATTTAGCCACTGTTTAGGCCTGAATAGATTTATTTCTCTGTTAATTACTACAGTACTCTGGCAAGTTGCATAAATGTTCACACTAGTAAGGTTGATTCATCTGCTGGACATGCGGAAGATAGTATACAGCAGAGGTGGGTTTCAGCAGGTTCTGACCAGTTCTGGAGAACCGGTAGCGGAAATTTTGAGTAGTTCGGAGAACTGGTACTAAAAATTCTGACTGGCCTCCTGAGTCCCAGCTGATCGGGAGGAAATGGGGATTTTGCAGTAACCTTCCCCTGGAGTGAGGTGGGAACGGAGATTTTACAGTATCCTTCCCCTGCCACGCCCACCAAGCCACACCCATCAAGCCATACCACATCCACCAAGCCACGCCTACAGAACTGGTACTAAAAAAATTTGAAACCCACCACTGGTAGGTAAACAGTACTAAGGGTACTCTTACTTTAGCATGTAGTTATACTATTAGTGTATGTTTGAAGCATGCCCACTGACTTTCTAAGGTGGAAGTCCTGTTGACATAGAGAAGGAACCGTTATGAGACAGGTGATTTATTTGGAGTTCCGAGCAGAATTTTCTCCCACGCTTCTCTTTCTTATGCTAGTAGAGAAACATTTCATGAGTTCAGTCTCCAAGTGCTTGTGCATTATGGCAAGGAAAGGAATCCTTTAGCTCAGTGAGGGCTAACCTTTTCGGCAATGCAATGTGCGGGCTCCCTGCGTGCCCCGACCCCCCCATGTGTGTGTGCCCCGTCACCACGCGCATGACCCCACGCGTGTGCCCCTGCACATGCATCAGCGACCACCTCATGTGCATGCACGACTACTCCGTGTGTGCGTGTGACCACCCCACATGCACCCTGCCCCCCGCCCATGCACGCACATCTCTCGCGTGCACCCCACCTCCCGTGCGTGCATGGCAGAGACCCGAAAACCAGCTGGCTGGCAGGAGGCGTGGCAAAGAGCTGGGGCGACGGTTCGCGTGCCCACAGAGAGGGGCTCTGCGTGCCACCTGTGGCACATGTGCCATAGGTTCACCATCAGGGCTTTAGCTTGTGAAAGGGACAGGGCTGGATAATCTCGGGGCACATTTTAAAAGGAAACCGGGCAATACCGTACCTGCAAAATGATTTTTAAACAGCCAACCACCGGGATTATCAGTCATGCCTAAAATGTTCAAGGGATGCAGAGCTTGATGTCATCTTTTTAATATAGCATTTCTTTGAATAACTCTTGACTCCCGGCCTGTAAAGATTCACACACAATCAACATTAAAAAGAAAAAATGGAGTTATTGGTGTTATGCAATATGTATTTCCTCTCTTTCCCTCCCCGTCCTCTTGGAAACAAAAGTTTGTTGGTTGCCCTACATAACACTGGCTTCAAATTTGCTGGTCGGTCTGCCTTTAACAATTGGCACATTCTCTGAAGGGTGTGCGCTAGCGATCATTACTTTGTTTAGGTCCTTTGTACAGAACAGGTCGGCCTAAGCTTCTAAACTGCCTTGGGTTTTATGACAAGTACACTATGTGCAAAATTAACTTCACTCAAAATTGTTGTTTTTTTTTTTTAAAAAAATGCGCTCTCTCCTTCCCACTCCACAACCCAGCTGCTATAAGGACCAGAATTACACTTGCTAGCAGGTGGGAAAACTCATCCATGGCAAACAAAAGACTCTTGCCTGTTTTTGTATGCACGCATTTCTATTATTGGGTAGCTGTCAGCTTGCTAACCTCAGGGAAACAGGTGGTACATTTCCCTGCCTGCTGACATCTAGGAATCCCTTCTTGCCTCCGTTAGTTAGCTCCCATTTATAATGTAGCGGCAGCTGTTCGCTGCAGACGATGGACATTGTGTCTCTCGGCCTGCCTCTCTTCGCCAGAGTTAGAAAAGTTAGCGGGGGCAAATATCCAGGAGCCTGATCAACCTGATGAAAGGGAAATGGCTGATCTGAACCTCGTTGGCACGGAGTCCTTTTGTTTTTAGAGTAACCCGTTGTATTTTTAACTGCGAAAAGGTATTGGGACTTGTGTGCCGTCTCAAGAATTGTTTTTAAGCTGCGTTTCAGGTTTCTCTTGGCTGTCGATTTGGGGCAGGTGGCATTTGAAGATCCCTGCCAAGGCTTTTGTGGCAATACATGTCAGCACGGGCAGAAACCCCCACTGCTTTTTACAGAATACAGAATACACAGAGTTGGGAGGGACCTTGGAGGTCTTCTAGTCCAACCCCCTGCTTAGGCAGAAAACCCTACACCACTTCTGACAAAGATCCAACATCTTCTTAAAAACTTCCAGTGTTGGAGCATTCACAACTTCTGGAGGCAAGTTGTTCCACTGTTTCATTGTTTTCCTGTGCGCTGCTCCCACTATTCATGCATGGGTTAATACTTCAGTATTTGGCAACAACTGAGTGAAAGAAACAGAAGGCTCTTCCCCTTTCCGGCCCCCTAGCCACGCCTCTGTTCCCATGATCCCCCAGTCTTCACTCAGTTGCTGGCAACTACTGCAGTGTTTTGTTGGAGCTCCACAGGTTTAAAATAAGGTATAGTGTTTCTGTGGGGATTTGCTCCTTCCTTTCTATAAAATTTTCTCTTATAGTCTAGGCTCTTCTCTCTTCTAAGCGTTTAGCCATTTTTTTGTGTTTATTTTGAATAGTTGCTTTTCGCGCCCCTTTTTGCCTGGCGCTTCAGCGCGAGGTTTTTTTCTACCAGCTGGTGGGGGGGGAGCGGAGCTTCGCAGCCGATTCAACTGCCGGCGGGCTCCTTGTTGATCGAAAGCTTCTCCCCACGTGCGGGCGGCCACTAGTAATTAGCGCACCTCCAGCTGGCCGGCGGGCTCGGATTCCCTTGCCCTCGATCGAGGCAAGCCCGGAGCGCGAGAAGAGGACAGCGGCTTCGCGCTCATCAGCTGGGCGGCGGGTGCGGAAATGCCGCCCGCCCACGCAACGCCGCTCGAACCGCTTGCCGCCAAACCATCTGCCTGGCGCGAGTGCGAAGGAGAGAAAGCGCCAGACGCTGAAGCAGCTTCCCTCTGCAAGGGGAATCGCGCGGCACCTGGTCGGACCCTCGGGCCGCCAGTGTAAGACCGTCGCCAGAGTCGGGCACAGCGGAGCCACGTGCCAGCGCCATATTGGTGGACCTGCGGGCCGCCATCTTGGCCAGACTCTCCAGCCGGCATCCTCAGTGACCTACGAGCCGGCTGAAGACCCCCCCCACGCCTGGAAGGGGCCGAGCATCTTCCTCCTCTACCACCTGAGGAGAAGATTTTGCGCTTTTTGAACTCTCGTGCAGAGAGTGGGCGGCAGTTGGCGCAGTACAGATTAGGGGGTCTGCCCAGCGGCCTCAAGCCTCAGCCATGTCTCACTCCCCTCCATCATCGGACATGGAATTGGAGCTTAGCCCCCCCCCACAAGAGCAGTAAAGGGGGAAAGAAGAAATCAAAGAAGAGGCATACGAGCGCCACCAGCAGAGCTGCTTCTGAAGGAGCCCTGCCCTTCCAGGACAGGGATGCGTTAAGGAGGCACAACGCGCTCGAGAGACAGTGGGAGAGGGCTCAGAGGGCAGCGGCAGAGACACCATCCAGGGAGCCCACAACCTTGGAGCAAGTGCATGCGCCCCCTAGAGCTGCGGAGTTGGGGATCTCAACTGTATCTGACATTGCAGTAACCCCACGAACTCCAGAGGTGCTCAGGTCTGGTCACAGCACACCCCGCCTGGAGACAGGCAGAGGGCTCGCAGCGGAGGCCTCACCAACCCTCCCTCCTGCACAACATCATCGGGCCATGGAAGCAACGGGCCCGTCGCCAGGAGCTCAGCCGCAGCCCCAAGGGGGGCCCGGAATGGCTTCCCCTTTGGACTTCCAGGCCATGTTTTCGGCCGCACTCTCATCCTTCTTCAGCGCAACCTTGCAGCAGTCGGCTCAGGCTCCAGTCCAAGCCTCTCCAAGCCAGTCGCGACGCCACCAGTCCCAACCCCAACCTCTCCCTAGACGAGGTCAGGATTCCTCCTCAGAGGATTCAGACCAGGCAGAGGACGGGCCTGAGGAGATGGAACTATCAGAGGATGAGGGCCTAGCGCCGGACACACCGGCATTTACAGGCCTCTTCCGCCCGGCTCTATTCAAGTCCTTGCTCCACAAGGCACGTCTCACAACCAATCTCGGAGTGCCAGGGGATGTCACTGCCGCCACCCCACCGACAGCGGGCCCTCATGACGCGCTTTTCAACTCATCAAAGCCGCAGAAGGACTACATCCCGTGCCCTCAGCTGTTTACGGAGGTCATCCAGAATCCCTGGGGACAACCAGCTTCCCTGGCCACACCCAGCAACCTGGACAAAAAGCTCTACTGCGCAGCCCCAGAGTTAGAGGACCTCCTAACGCTCCCTACAGTTGACCAGCCTGTGGCAGCATTGTCCTCTGGCTCCCTGATTTCCACTGATCCTCTTGACTCTCTCAAGGCAGAGGAGAAGAGGATGGAAGGGGCCTTCCGGAAGGCACATCAGGCGGCGGGCTGGGCAATCAGAGCCGCGACGGCAACATCCTTCTTCAACCGAGCGTCGCTTATCTGGCTTCAGCACCTGCAGGACAGACTACCTCCTGAGGACACCAGGCTCCAGCAGGATATAAACAAGATAATAGCCGCCACTGAATATTCAGCCGACAGCTCACTGAACGCAGCCAAATTTGCTTCAAGGACTCTAGCTTCAACTCTTTCGGCTAAAAGACTCTTCTGGCTCCGGCCCTGGAAGGCCGATTTCAAAGCAAAATGGAAATTGGCGGCCGCACCTTACAAAGCCCCAGAGCTCTTTGGCGCCGCGCTGGAGCCGTTGCTAGTGGAGAGGAAGGACAAGAGAAAGATCCTCCCATCGACTTACCGCCGCCAGGAACGCCGGTACTCTCCTTACCCACTACAACAGCCCTTTCGTGCCAGCGCGGGACCCAGGGGGTCCTCTTCTCATCGCCCCCACTATCAGGGGGGAGATAGGTTCCAGGACCGGCAGCAGTTCCGAGACCGAGGGCGAAACCAGCAGCCGAGACGCAACTTCCGTGGTGCTGGGTCAAAACCAGCCAAACAAGGGAAATGACTCCAGACTCGCAGGCCCCATAGGGGGAAGGCTCATTCAGTTCCACCAGCAATGGGCCAAATCAACCTCGGACTCCTGGGTAAGGTGTACGACTGGTTCGGGACTTTCTATCGAATTCTCTGGTCAGCCGCCCCATCGGTTTGTTCGCTGTCCAATCCCCCGCTCCGCAGAACAGCGGAACTTAATGTCTCAGGAGATAGAACACCTCCTGGAAGTCAATGCCATCGAAGCAGTGCCGCACGCCCAGAAGGGTTCCGGGTTCTATTCAACCCTCTTCCTAGTACCCAAGAACTCAGGGGGCTGGAGGGGCATTCTAAACTTAAAGCGGCTAAACCTGTCGGTTCAATACCACAGGTTCAAAATGCACTCCCTAAAGTCCATCCTAGCGGGGGTGAGACAGGGCGACTTGCTCTAATCGGTCGACCTCCGGGAGGCCTATCTTCACGTGCCCATTCACCCGGAGCACAGGCAGTTCCTGAGATTCGAATTCGCGGGAACACATTACCAGTACCGGGCGATGCCATTCGGACTGTCGTCAGCCCCCCGCACCTTTACCAAACTGGTGGCGGTGGTAGCGGCCAGGCTTCGAACCATCCCGATTTGGTTGCTCTGCTACCTGGACGACATTCTGATCCTGTCCTCCACTCGAGATCAGGCCACCGAAGACATGAGGAGAGTCCTGCAGGTCTTCCAGGATCACGGTTTCACCATAAACTTCGAAAAGAGCCATCTGCAGCCCACCACCAGGCTACTTCATCTGGGGGCACTGATAGACTCGGCCAACGGCCAGGTTTACCTATCACCGGACAGAGTCCAGAGCATCCGCACTCTGATACAACAGATCCTGTCGAAGAGGAGAGTTGCCCTGATCCATCTTTCTTGCCTACTTGGAAAGATGGTATCCTGCTTCAGCATCGTTCCGTGGGCACGCAGACATTCGAGACCTCTGCAGTGGTTTTTGCTCCCATTCCAGCGGGCAGGCAGGGCCAACTCCAAACGGGCAGTACTCCTCACTCTTCAGGTCCGCCAGTCCCTCAGGTGGTGGACATCGCCTTCGCTTCTCAAAGGGTCCAGCTTCCTAGAGCCGGACCGTCTGATCATCACCACCGACGCAAGCCTTCGATGGTGGGGAGCCCACCTCCACAACCTGGTGGCACAGGGACAGTGGTCCCGGCGGGAGAGTCAGTGCAGCATCAACCTTCTGGAACTTCGGGCGATCAGACTGGCCCTTCGGGAATTCCAATCGACGGTGCGAGGACATCATGTTCTGATCCTGACTGACAACATCTCGGCCAAAGCGCACGTCAACAGAGAAGGGGGCACAAGGTCCCGCGCCCTGATGCGAGAGGCCACCGATCTCTTCAGCTGGGCGGAGAACCACCTTCTTTCGATCAGGGCGGATCACATCTCGGGGGCATCCAATGTCAGAGCAGACTGGCTCAGCAGAGAGACTATAGACCAAGCGGAATGGCAGCTCCATCCACAACTGTTCCGGGAGCTTGCCTCACGCTTCGGAAGCCCGGTGGTGGATCTCTTTGCAACTCCGGCCAACGCTCAGCTTCCCCGCTTCGTGTCACGCTACCCGACACCTCTGGCGGAGGACCACGACGTGTTGCGCTGCAGGTGGCCCGAGGGTCTCCTGTACGCTTTCCCACCAGTGCCTCTAATCCCCCGCCTCATCAGAAAACTGCTATCGGAGAAGGCCGACCTGCTCCTGGTAGCCCCGAACTGGCCCCGGCGGCCGTGGTACGCCGACCTAGTGGCGCTCTCTGTGGACCAACCGTGGGTGATCCCACCACGGCGGCTCGTCCTTCGTCTGGGGGAGGTCACGCATCCAGAGCCCCAGTGGCTGCAATTAGCCGTCTGGCATTTGAACGCGTCATCCTAAAAAAGGACAACCTACCAGATGAGGTCGTGGCCACCATACAAGCGGCTAGACGTCCGTCTACGACCCGCATCTACGAGGCGTCTTGGCAGGCGTTCTGTCACTGGAGTACCCGACAACACACCGACCCGACATCAGCGGATGTTCGTGACATCCTGCAATTTCTCCAGGCCGGTCTTGACAAGGGCCTGACCCCCGCAACCTTACGAAGGCAGACAGCTGTGCTATCGACGGTCATCACTTGCCCCCCGTACCAGTCGCTCGCACACCACCCGCGCATCAAGGGGTTTCTACATGGGGCCACAAACCTGCGACCCCCTGCAGTGCATCGGTACCCATCATGGGACTTGACTCTGGTTCTGCGGGCACTGACCGGACCCCCCTTCGAACCCCTAGACTCAACCTCTCTCAAGTACCTCTCATTTAAGGTGACCTTCTTGCTGGCGATCACCTCGGCGAGAAGAGTTTCAGAGATAGCGGCTCTCTCAGTCCGCAAGGACTTATGCATATTTCGTGAATCCACGGTGACGCTATGCCTGGACCCAGCTTTCATCCCGAAGGTCAACTCGTGGTTTCATCGGGCCCAGGAACTCATCCTGCCGGATTTCTGTCCTTCACCCCGAGATGCTAGGGAGGAGAGGTGGCACACGCTGGACGTCCGACACGCTATCCGCACCTACATCCGTCGGACCAAGCCCTTTCGCCGGACCGAGGGCCTCCTAGTTTCCTTTAGTCCGAGGTCCATGGGTCAGAAGGTATCACCAGCCACGGTCAGCAGATGGATTAAGGCCTGCATCGCTATGGCCTACGATTCAAGCTCCAGGCGGGCACTGGAAAGAATCCTTCCCCACTCTACCCGCAGTGCGGCCACGTCGGCGGCCTGGGCCACTCAAGCCTCGGTAGTGGACATCTGCAGGGCAGCGACCTGGTCGTCCCTCACGCCGTTCATTCGCCACTACAAGATCGATGTGTACAACTCCGCTGAGGCGTCGTTTGGCCGCAGAGTACTTCAGAAAGTGGTGTCGGAGGACAACGGTGGAGACAGTCAGCCTCCCGCCCAGGGGATTTGAGCTTGGGTATATCCCATGCATGGATAGTGGGAGCAGCGCACAGGAAAATGGACGTTGTCTTACCTGAACGTCCTTTTTCTGGGCGCTGCGTACACTATCCATAACCCTCCCTCTTGGGCTGACTGCTCACCTGGTGACTGTTGGTCTCTTTCGTTCCTTGTTTTCAAGTTGGTGTTAATAAAGTTGAGTTTGTTAAAGTTACTCTTACTTGACTCCTTGTTAGCTGCGCCTTTCGTTCAGACTGGGGGATCATGGGAACAGAGGCGTGGCTAGGGGGCCGGAAAGGGGAAGAGCCTTCTGTTTCTTTCACTCAGTTGTTGCCAAATACTGAAGTATTAACCCATGCATGGATAGTGTACGCAGCGCCCAGAAAAAGGACGTTCAAGTAAGACAACGTCCATTCTCACTGTCAGGAAATTTCTCCTTAGTTTTAGGTTGCTTCTCTCCTTGATGAGTTTCCACCCATTGCTTCTTGTCCTGCCCTCAGGTGCTGCGCAGAATAGCTTGACTCCCTCTTCTTTGGGGCAGCCCCTGAGATATCGGAAGACTGCTATCATGTCTCCCCTGGTCCTTCTTTTCATCAAACTAGACATACCCAGTTCCTGCAACCGTTCTTCCTATGTTTCAGCCTCCAGTCCCCTAATCATCTTGGTTGCTCTTCTCTGCACTCTTTCCAGAATCTCAACATTTTTTTTACATCGTGGCGACCAAAACTGAATGCTGTATTCCAAGTGTGGCCTTACCAAGGCCTTATAAATTGGTATTAACACTTCATGGTGATCTTGATTCTATCCCTCTGTTTATGCAGCCCAGGACTGTGTTGGCTTTTTTGGCAGCTGCTGCACACGGCTGGCTCATATTTAAATGGTTGTCCACTTGGACTCCAAGATCCCTCTCACAGTTACTACCTGTACTATTGAGCAAGGCACCTACCACATGTTCTGTACCTGTGCATTTTGTTTTTCCTGCCTTTTAAAGAACTTTGTCCCGAAGTTCAAAATAGAAGCTGGAAAAATATAGGAAATAAGGCAAAGAGGGGAATATATTGTGGTTAGTAGAAAAGCAGCATGCAATTTAGTAGACTGAACAGAGGCTGTCCCTGGGAGAAAAGCCTGTTTCCCTTCAAAGGCTGTGGATAGTTTCACAGTTTGCTGTACTAGCCCGGCAGATGATAAAAGCATCTCTGCTCCCAGTAACATGTTACTCAGACCGACCAGTCAGGAGGCACAATTTTATAAGTGGGATCGTCTGCTTAATTATATCATCCAATGACTCCTTGATGGAAAATAGGGAAGCACTCTTTTTTATTATGGATCAAGACATCAGTCCTCCTCCTTTCTAGATTTTAAAAAGAACAACTTTGGTTTTAAAGAGTTTTAAAAGACAGCTGTTTGGTTATACTTACTCAGTTTTGTTGCAGAACATAGCGGGAGACAATTTGAATTTAAACGATGGAAAATAGGAGGTAGGTGCTTGCTGAAAGACCATCCATGGATAAGAAGTTGCTGTAATTTGACCTCTATATAATGCTTAATCTGTAGAGTTTCGGGCCACTGAATGGAAGCCTATTTTCCTTAGTTCCTTATTCTTCCCTCATACACTTCTGTACTAGATTAAGAGTCTCTTGCATCTGTATCTTGCCTGTTACCCAACTCCAACACTGCCAGGGTAGTTACACACCTTTAAGAATGATCACAATACAGTATTATGACCTCAGAGCAAACCAAGCAGAATATACCATAAGAGCAACAGCCGATAGTAAAAGACAGATCCTCCGCAACGATGAAGAGTAAGGAACAGTATAAATATTATGGCATACAGCAAAAAATTCCTGACATTAAGGCAATTAATCAATGGAACCGCTTTCCTCCGGAAGTTGAGGGTACTCCATCACTGGAGGTTTTTGTCAGAGTGGCAATCAGCCCCGTTACCTTCCTGGGGTAATTGCCTGAGTTAGAGGTGAATCGTGGCATTTTCCTTGGGTATACCTTTTGCAAGAAAATAAACCCGAAGATATATTTTTCTAAGAAAAACTCATTTATTTGTTATAAAGAAAATAAAACATCTCAGCTAATCTAATTAGTTACATCTTGGCAAAGCTTTCCCGGCCGGACCTTTCCTGGCAGGAGAACAAAGAAAAAAGTTTTTTTTAGAGAAGAAAGTGAAGGAATGTAGACATGCGCAGTTAGCTTACTGATAAGAAACTTGGCAAGCTACTGTAAGTCTGAAAGTCCAAAAATAATAGCTCATCTGGTAAATACAAAAACGCAGTGACAGTTTTCAAGAAGAGGTTGGAGAGCCATTTGTCTGGAATAATGTGTAGGGTCTCCTGCTTGAGCAATGGGTTGAACCAGAGGTGGGTTTCAGTAGGTTCTGAGCAGTTCTGGAGAACCGGTAGCGGAAATTTTGAGTAGTTCGGAGAACCGGTAGTAAAAATTCTGACTGACCTCTCCCCCATCTATCCTCTGCCTCCCGAGTCCCATCTGATCAGGAGGAAATGGGGATTTTGCAGTAACCTTCCCCTGGAGTGGGATGGAATGGAGATTTTACAGTATCCTTCCCCTGGAGTGGGATGGAATGGAGATTTTACAGGATCCTTCCCCTGGAGTGGGATGGGAGCAGTTTGGGGAGTGGTGTCAATCTGGCCATGCCCACCCCAGTCAACCACGCCCCCCCAGGCCCGTCCCCCAGGTCAACCACAGCCCTGATGCAGCCCTCAATGAAATTGAGTTTGACATACCTGGGCTACGACATATTGGATCTACCATTTGATTCAAATTTTACTTTTTTTGGAAATGTACATTCTGTACTTGCTTGAAAATATTAATTGAAGGATAATATATTCACTATATGTGCATATTTTAATGCACAATAACATGGCTGGTGGACAACTTTCCTGTGTGCGGGTGTTTTTTTTTTTTTTTTAAATTTGGGAACGACTTACAAAATAACATACTGTTCTAGGGAAAATAAGAATGTAGATTTTCAGGTAAGAATTTAGCACAGTGCACAAATTAGGTAAAACCTTTAATTCGCTCTTCACTTTACCCGAAAGATAGTAGAGCTCCTTATTAGGCCCTACGGCTGTGCGTGCTTCAGAAAAAGTTTTGGAAGAATTGCTTTGGATTTCATGCACAGCACCCATCTGCAATTTATTAAGCTTTTTTTCCCCCATGTATAAAACAAAAATCTGGCTAGTTTGAATTGTCTCCCTAAAGAGAAGTTGCAGCTTTTTAGTTAGGCCTGAAGTGCTTCTTCCAAATCATTTTTTTTTAAGTATATGCAGTTACGTATATGGATATCTCAGGCATTGTGACCTAGCAGTTGCTTCATAAGGTAAAGATTATGCTTAGGATAGGGGAGTCTGGCTATAAATACAGCAGCAAATTAAATACAAGTTTGAATCTGATCTGCTTAAATGTGAAGGGTCAAACTGGGTTCAACTTATTCTTTTGTTCAGTCTGGCACTAGTAAAGAACTTAGCATGGTTTGAAGTTCTGTGTTAGCTTTTCTCTCTCTCTCTAAATATTATGACAGTTATTATTTGATGAACCTGCTGTTCACAAAGCATATTATCGCAGATTCTTTTTCTATATCTGCAACTCTGAACAATTAGGCTACAATCCTTTCCTCCTTTACTGGGAATCATTTCTATCAAATTCAGTGGCGTTTATTTTTGAGTATTCCTTTGTTTCTCCTTTATACTTAGACCTCTTTTATAAACAGTGTTTAAATATATAAACAAATGAAGATAGGTCCAAGTACGGTGATGACAAAATAAATAAATTGAGGGGTAAACTTGTAACTGAAATGCAGGGAGTTTGTTAGTTGCATAAAGAGAACGAGGGTGCAAAAATGCTCACTTATTCATCTAGAGACCTAACTTTGAAGTGTTTGATGAACAAACAAGCCAAAAATCTTAAGTCAACTACCAGCAGCTCTTCAGGATACTACCCTGTTTCCCCCAAAATAAGACATCCCCTGATAATAAGCCCAATCGGGCTTTTGAGCACATGGCAATAAGGCCAAGTACTTATTTTAGGGTTCAATATATATATATATATATATATAAAACAGGGTCTTATTTTCGGGGAAACACGGTAGTTCATTGTAAGTAACGGTTTCCACATTCAGTCTTTAGAGTTTGCTGGGACTTTTTGTCAGCCTTTTGATTGTCAATTGGTGCCATCACTGACTATTGGGGATGAGTCATTGCCCCCCACGGAGAGGGTTCGCAACTTAGGCGTCCTCTTGGACTCACGGCTGTCTTTAGAAGAACACTTGACGGCTGTGGCCGGGAGGTCTTTTTATCAGGTTCGCCTGATTCGCCAGTTGCGTCCCTTTCTGGATCGGGACTCGTTAAATACGGTCACTCATGCCCTCGTCACTTCACGCCTGGACTACTGTAATGCTCTCTACATGGGGCTCCCCTTGAGGAGCACCCGGAGGCTCCAGCTAGTCCAGAATGCGGCCGCACGGGTAGTTATGAGAGCAGCATGGCGCTCCCATGTGGCTCCCCTCCTGCGCGAGCTGCACTGGCTCCCTGTGGTCTTCCAGGTGCGCTTCAAGGTCTTAGTTACCACCTTTAGAGCGCTCCATGGCTTAGGACCGGGGTACTTACGAGACCGCCTTCTGCCACCAATAGCCTCTCACCGCCCAGTACGCTCCCATAGAGAGTGGCTTCTCAGGGTGCCGTCAGCCAAACAGTGTCGACTGGCGGCCCCCAGGGGGAGAGCCTTTTCTGTGGGGGCACCTGCCCTTTGGAACGAGCTCCCCCCAGAGATACAGAAGATTCCGGACCTGCGCACTTTCCGCCGTGCCCTCAAAACATTCCTGTTTCAGCAGGCCGGCCTGGCCTAACTTTCCCTTTATATTGCTTTTTTATTTTATTTTATTTTATTTTAAACTGGGATATATTAAATGTATTTTTTTCGTTCGCTGTTCACCACCCTGAGTCCCTTAGGAATAGGGCGGTATATAAATTTGATAAATAAATAAATAAATAAATAAATAAAAGCATTCTTGCAGGAAATTTCACTAGGGTGGAAGGCCAAGATTTTTATTTGTGGTGAGGTACGAGTTGTGGGGTGATTGTAAAAGGACCCTAGATTGGAAAAAGGAAGATTTTTTTCTCTCATGCATATTTTGTCTGTGAGATTCTGTTACTCATCTTTCGTGTTGGTCACAATTTGTATATCAGAGGTGGTATTCAGCAGGTTCTGACCAGTTCTGGAGAACCGGTAGCGGAAATTTTGAGTAGTTCGTAGAACCAGTAAATACCACCTCTGACTGACCCCACTCCCATCTATTCTTTGCCTCCCGAGTCCCAGCTGTTCGGGAGGAAATGGGGATTTTGCAGTAACCTTCCCCTGGAGTGGGGTGGAAATGGAGATTTTACAGTATCCTTCCCCTGCCACACCCAAGCCACGCCCACCAAGCCACATCACACCCACCAAGCCACACCCACAGAACCGGTAGTAAAAAATCTTTGAATCCCACTACTGTTGTATATCTATGCTTAGAGGTTTGAACATTGGTGGATTTTTAATGGCTTATAATTGCTCCAATGTTAGCTCTTTTGATCTTGATTCATGTTATATTCTCATGTAATGCCTGTCCTTAACAATTTCCCCCTGTAAAATTTTGTTGCTAATGCCATACAAATTGTAATTTTCTAGATCCCCTTTAATGTCCTAAAATACAGTTTTTTCAGTGGAATCGGGATTTTTTTTTTTTTTTTTTTTTTTTTAAGAAAGCTATCATTGCAATCCCAAATGTTTGCCTGCCTGCCTGCCTTGGTTTTAGGAAAGTAAGAGATCCCCCACCCCACTTCCTATTAGTCTTTTTAGCATACTAAAAAGCAGAGACATCACCCTGCCAACAGAAGTGCGTATAGTCAAGGCGATGGTTTTCCCAGTTGCAATGGATGGCTGTGAAAGTTGGACCCTAAGAAAGACTGAGCGCCAAAGAATGGAGGCCTTTGAACTCTGGTGCTGGAGAAGACTCCTGCGAGTCCCTTGGACTGCAAGGCAATCCAACTGGTCAGTCCTAGTGGAGATCAATCCTGACTGCTCTTTAGAAGGCCAGATCCTGAAGAAGAAACTCAAATACTTTGGCCACCTAATGAGAAGGAAGGACTCCCTGGAGAAGAGCCTAATGCTGGGAACGATGGAGGGCAAAAGAAGAAGTGGACGGCAGAGAACGAGGTGGCTGGATGGAGTCCCTGAAGCAGTCGGCGTGAGCTTAAATGGACTCCAGAGGATGGTAGAGGACGGGAAGGCCTGGAGGAACGTTGTCCATGGGGTCACGATGGGTCGGACACAACTTTGTGACTAACAACAAATCAGTCCTACTCTGGTATCATCAACATCATGACTACTGACTTGCCGGTATTCCTCAGACCCACCAAATGAAGCTTCTGCAGCATTCCCTCACCAAATAGCCAAGACGATATTTAACTTTCATTGCTGTTCCGAATCTGCCGTAGAGCATTTCCTCTTAAATTATTGAAATGGGAAGGAAATTGCTTCAGGGGAAAGAGGAACAATCTGAATCAGCAAAATTGTTTTGCTTGTCCATAGTAGCTTATCAAGCAACTTTCAAGAAGCCAAACTGTTGATCAGTGTGTAAGGTGCTGTTTCAAAACATTAACCTGGCCTATTAATAATGTTTCCTCTCTCGTTTCACAGACTTAATTGTTGTAAAGCAAGGTAGAAGATTGTGAAGCATCATAAAACAAGGCAGAAGCCTGAGTAGGGGGGGTTGGACTAGAAGACCTCCAAGGTCCCTTCCAAACTCTGTTATTTTAGGTCTTTCAATTGCTGTAGCTTTAGGCTTTTTAAAGTTCTGGCAACTGGCAAAGCTGGAAGAATGTCAGTCAGAGGAATCCGTCTCAGAATACAGCTCTTTTTGGTTTGTACTGTTCTACGTAACGATTTGCGCATATATATATTTTTTCAGGAGAAAAAAACTTTTTCCAAGATCAGCCATCTGTTCATATAAGCAACTGTAGTTGCTTCTCTTGAATAATTAAGAATGGTTTTCAAAAAAAAAAAAAAAAAGAGCTTGTTGCCGCCAGTGCTCTAAGAAAAAATAGCCTAAAGTACATCGTGCAAACAAAAATATTCGACCACCGAATATTCACTTTGATTGGATTTTACTGAGTACTCATCAAACTTTTTCTCCCTCTGCAGCCTGGTTCCGCCTCCTCCCTCTGCACATGCTCAGTTCTTTTCCCAATGTCACTTCTTGACTTCTTTACATGCTTTTCGCGGAATATCAACTGCAGAAGGAGTAATGAAAAACACCCCCCACGACCACCATACTAATACTCTTAAGGGTGGGCCAGAATGTCGTCGCAACGATCATAAAATGAACATTCAGGTGAGACAATGTTCCATTTTCATGCATCGTTGCTCCGACCTTCTTTACTTATGGGATATACCCAAGTTTTGTCAATTAAGGTGGGTTTCTTTTTCCTGTACTCGTGGGTAAATTATTGATTGTAATACTTTTCTCCCAAATGCTGCATCAGCTGATGCAAAGGAGTCTATTTTATAATGTTTTACAAATGATGAAATAGAGGACCATGTAGCTGCCTTACATATTTCTTCTATGTCCACCACCCTGAGTCCCCCTGGGGAGAAGGGCGGTATATAAGTTTAAATAAATAAATAAATATATTTTATGTGGAAAAAAGTGCCTCTGCAGATTTAGTCACCAGTGAGCCACGCGGGAAACTCAACAGGAATTTTACATCTAACACAAGTTTCGGTCTAACTGCAGCCTACATTACAAAAATTCATCCTGATTGAATTTTTAGACAAAGTCTGCTGCTCAGAGCAAAACCTGTCAATATTTTGTCACTACCAGTAGTCCTTGACTTAATGATTGAGCCCAAAATTTCTGTTGCTAACCAAGACATTTGCTCGGTGAATTTTGCCCCATTTTACGACCTTTTTTGCCACCGTTGTTAAGTGAATCTGGCTTCCCCATTGACTTTTGCTAGTCAGGAGGTTGCGGAAGGTGATCACGTGGCCCCAGGGCACTGCCAACGTCATAAATATGAGTCAGTTCCCAAGTGTCTGAATTTTGATCACGTGGCTACCGGGACCATGCTGCAGTGGTCACAAGTGAAAATTTCTCATAAGTCAATTTTTTCAGTGCTCTTGTAACTTCAGTCACTAAATGAACAGTTGTAATTTGAGGACTACCAGTATTGGCCAGCCAGATCTTTTGAGAAGCAGAAAAATGGGATAGAAGAGCAAATTCCCTAGCTATTGTTGTTTGGACTAGTCTCATTCTGGAATATTATGCAGTCATTAGTAGCTATTGATTATTCTTCCTTCATTCTATTTGGATAATGTGACATCACAAGGAAACAGATTCCTGATTTAGCTATACATTGTGATATTTCCTTTGGTTTGTCTTGATCCTCCTTTTTCCATTCCTTTTTATTTAAATAAATCTTTTGGGATTTAGTACCTGTATGATAACTTTTATGTTATGCACAGTTTTGTTTTGTTTTTAATCTTCCACCTTTTTTACACTTTGTACCAGTTTGGTTACGTACATACAGAAATGTAACACAGCATACACAGTACAACTAATAACTCTTTTTTCCTCTGAACTTTTTACAGTTCAGTTAGTTCCTCCCAAGCTCTTCCTGTTTGTATTTTTTCTAGATAGCTTTTTTGTAGATAGAAAAACCGGAACTAAATGTAATATGAAAGGTTAAATATGAATGGAATGGAATGGAATGGAATGGAATGGAATGGAATGGAATGGAATGGAATGGGAGTAGAGTAGAGTAGAGTAGAGTAGAATAGAATAGAATAGAATAGAATAGAATAGAATAGAATAGAATAGAATAGAATAGAATAGAATAGAATAGAATAGAATAGAATATTCTTTATTGGCCAAGTGTGATTGAACACACAAGGAATTTGTCTTTGGTGCGTAAGCTCTTAGTGTACATACTACCAAACAACCAAGTGATATAATCATAAGATAGCAATAGGAGAAGGTAATAGGAAAGATGAGAAGGATAAGTAACACAGCCCTATTACAGGGATAAATATTCTTAGGCATAAGACAGTCCTAGCACTGTCTTTTTAAAATTATTATTAGCTGCTACATGCCGTAAATTTCCCTGGTCATCAAAATACCTTAGCAAGGAAAACAGTGGTAGTCCTTCACATAACATTTAAATTCCATAATAAAAGAATATATTTGTTAGCCTAAATCAGGGATCATCAGATCTATCTGTATTTTCAAAAAAACAGTCTAATCCAAATGTCATTATTTTTTAGGGAAAGGACAGCCAAAATAGTGTTATAATAACAAACAAATTATTTAAACTGAAACTCAATCAATTATTTGAAGATTCTCTAGAGAAGGAGCATGAGTTTAAAAAAAAGTGCATTTTCAGGGTGAGATATCTTTATTTATAAAGGTAAAGGTTCCTCTTGCACATATGTGCTAGTTGTTCCCGACTTTGGGGGGCGATGTTCGTCTCTGTTTCAAAGCCAAAGAGCCAGCGCTGTCCAAAGACGCCTCCGTGGTCATGTGGCCGGCATGACTCAACGCCAAAGGCACATGGGACACTGTTACCTTCTCACCAAAGGTAGTCCCTATTTTTCTACTTGCATTTTTTACATGCTTTCGAACTGCTAGGTTGGCAGAAGCTGGGACAAGTCATGGGAGCTCACCCCGTTAACACAGCACTAGGGATTCGAACCGCTGAACTGCTTACCTTTCCATCGACAAGCTTAGCCACTGAGCCACCACATCCCTCATCTTTACTTATTTTGTCTTATTAATAAATCTCCAAAGATTTTTAAGGAAGGGATACCTGTAAAGCATTTTTCTCAATCTTGTTATAAAGGTTTCATGTCTTCAAATTATAACATGCCGTACAAGAAAAAGGAACGATTCTTGATTACCATACTTATCGAGAAAAGATGAAAGGTTGAGTATTTTATAAAAGGTGGAGTCATAAAAAAAATTATTTAGACCCCTTGAAATAATCACAGTAAAATAAATATATGGGATGAAATATATATATATATATATATATATATATATATATATATATATATATATATATATATATATATATATATAGCCATTTCCTAAAGCTTTCCATTTATCACAGTATCCGTTATATACTACCCCATAGTGCTTTATAGCATTCTCCTGGCAGTTTACAGAGTCAGCCTCTTGCCCCCAACAATCCAGACCCTCATTTTGCTGATCTCGGAAGGATGGAAGGCTGAGTCAATCTTGAGCTGGTTAGGATCGAACTCCTGGTTGTGGGCAGAGTTTGCCTGCAATACTGCATTCTAAAATGCAGTGTTAAAGATGTTGTAGGCATCCTGGAAAGGTCATACAATGTTTGATCATAGAGCAAAGAAAAAAATTAAACTCTGCAAAATAAAAAGATTTTATCCATATTATAAAACCAAAAATTAAAATAAAATACAAATATAATTTATGTTAACGTTTTTTAATTGATTTTTTCCAATCAAAAACACAACTTTTCTCTAAACATATTTACATTTCTTTTAAAAATGTAGGTATTTCTTTTTCATTACAGAACGGGAAGATAATGAGGCTTCATATTACATGGAAATGAATATATGACATTTATCTCATTTATAATGTCGTTTATGGCTTTCAGTAGTAGAATTAGGGAGAAATGTGATTTTAATAGAAACTTTCTCACTCCATTTTCCAGTGAAATGCATGCCTATTGATATTTGATTGTCCAATTGTCTTCTGATTATAAATATTATACATAATATTATATTTCACCAGACTTTTGAACTTTAAAAAAGATTAACGCATTGCCCTCCCCCTTTGAAATGAAGTGGAGATCATTGCATTAGGGATCAATTTAACCTGAAGAATAAAAAAGCACATTTTACACTTGCTATCAAAACATTTATCTGCCAATTTTCTGTTTTTTATATACATTGGTAAACTTTTTATTTAGTTTAATTTTTGTCTGCTGGCATAGTTCTTCTATCTAATAAGAGTTTCCAGAAATGCTGAGAAGTTCGCTGGTTTTTTTTTCCATGCTAACAATTAGTAGATAGATGGTAGTAGAACTATTCTTCCTCCTAGAGTCGTATAATTTTCATCTGTTGCTTAACTGAACAGACTTTTCCCTGCTTCCCATGTTCTCCTCCAAGAGATAGATGAAAAAACACTTGTTAAAATTAGAATAAGTTTTGTGTTGAATAGGAAGTTCACTTGCTTCTATCTCTCGATAACATCATTGCCAAGTGATTGTGTTACCCAATTTTTGTGTATCCTTCCATATTTTTTAAGACCTGAATTATGGGTATTCTAATACAGGAGTCTTCAGCCTTGGCAACTTTACGACTTGTGGACTTCAACTCCCAGAATTCCTCAGCCATCACCTGTTCTAATAGGAACTATTTTAATGTGGGAGGGCAAAGAGCTGTGTTGATTTTCACAGTTCTCCTTTCAAGATCTCTGGTAATGCTTGTGTTACTGGAGGAAATAGTGATGAATTCCCTACTAATGACCACAAATTCACTAAAAGCTAGTATGTGCTTTTTTGGGGAGGCGAGGGCGGGGGGGGAGACGGACATTAATTTCTAAATTCATCTTAATTTCCACTTGTCCCAATTTAGTGGAGGAATTATTGTTTTGGAAGTATTCCTGTTCTAGTAAACTCTTTTAATGTTCTTTATTTGTTTCTCTTTCCAGCTGTTCCTTTCCCCCCAACCCAGCGGCTAACCCTTAAAGAAGTTTTTGAGGATGGGAAGCCCCGGTTAGAGATCTTAAGAAACCATTTGGTAAAAGAAGGGCGCCTGGAAGAGGACGCAGCACTGAAGATAATCAATGATGGAGCTGCCATCTTGAAACATGAGAAGACAATGATTGAAGTCGAAGCTCCAATCACAGGTGAGAAGTCAGTTCCTGAGTCATCTAGCTCAGGGGTCCCCAACCTGTGGTCCATGGCCCACTACCGGGCTGCGGGATAATCGCCACTGGGTCGCGTGAGGGGTCGGCCGGTGCGCGCACCTATGCACACACTCGCGGCCCCACTCATGCTCGTGTCACCACGAACATCGCGGGCACTCATGCACGCACACACATGCACTTGCCCCTCCCACAAAATCATCTCCCCTCTCCCCGTCCCCCCCAGCTGCGGGCCACCAATCTGAAAAGGTTGGGGAACTCTGATCTAGCTGACTGCTAAAGTTTAAAATGTTTTCTTTTTTAAAAAAAGTTTTTGATTTTTTTTAAACGAACAAGCAAACAATGCATCCTTAATCGTTCAGTGTTTCATCTGAGTACATATTTTGTGTCTTCTACTCCCTCCTCCATCATTTTCATATTATATTTCTATCATACCTTTATATTTTCATTTAGATTGCTACATCATTCTCCCCAAATTTCTTATGTTTATATTAATTCATCAATTATCTAAATTTATATATATACGTATATATGCAAGTTTTGGTGTATTCGGGTCTTTTCCCGTGTAAGATTGAGAGTATCTTGGCGACGTTTCGACGAGGTCCCACTCGTCATCTTCAGGCTGCTGCCTTCGGCTTCGTGCTTGTTTCCTCGCACAAGCACAAAGCCGAAGACACCAGCCTGAAGATGACAAGTGGGACCTCGTCGAAACATCGCCAAGATACTCTCAATCTTACACAGGAAAAGACTTGAATACACCAAAACTTGCATACCTCTACCCGTGAAAATCTATGAGAAAACACACACACACACACACACACACACACACACACACATATATCTTAGTTTAAAATGTTTTCTGATGTGCTTCGTTCTGATGAAGTGTATTGGAAAACTTCTTAACTTTTGAAAGAGAGGAAGTGTTTCCATACCATGAAAACAAAAGTATAGGACCTGGGTAGAACTCAAGAATTTAGAGCAAAGCTATATTCCCAGTTGATTTTGTGACTTTTTTTTTCCCTACTTAGTTTGTAATTTTGTTGTTGCTATTATTCCTCCCCTAGTGTGTGGTGACATTCATGGGCAGTACTTTGACCTGATGAAATTGTTTGAAGTTGGTGGATCACCCAATAACACACGCTACCTCTTCCTGGGAGACTACGTGGACAGAGGCTACTTCAGTATAGAGGTGACAATTCAACTGTCTTTGGGGGTTCGCACTTTAAAGTCTGAATTGAGCAGTGATTTGTCTTTTTCTTCTTGTACTCTGCTTTTGGGATTGCTCAATCTCGACATGCTTCAAGACTTCCCTTTTAATTAATCCTCTCAAGTGTAAGTCGGTAAGAAAAATAGTGACAAAGCCCTTTGATTGCAGTGCAAGGCATCATGGGCTCAAGTCAAACAGTCTCATTCCAAATGAGAGCATCCCTTCCTTCTCTCATTTTGCAGCTACAGTTAGGCAATTGGTTTTTGCAAATACCAGTGATCGATAAATTGACCCCAATAGCTTTTTTAAAAAGCATAGATTAATAGGCATACGTCATATTTTGAACTAAAGGTTGGGAAAAGCCCTAGCACAGAATCCAGTGAGAAAAAAGTTGAACGGTTAATATTTGAAAACCTTTGTGATCATTTCTAATATTCAATTGTGCATATGCTCAAATTTAATATAGCTTGTGTGTATATGATATGGAGAGGCATTTATTCTAGTTTACTGCAAACGGTTTATTGTCCCCAAATAACAATCCAAAATTGGAAAACTTGTTTGTGTCATTCTTCTTGATGCTTGCAATCAATTGATTCTCCTAGTCCCATGATGGCGAACCTATGGCACGCGTGCCAGAAGTGGCACACAGAGCCATCTCTCTGGGCACGCAAGCCGTCACCTGTTGCTCTTCCGGGTTCCGGGGGCCAGCCAGCTGGTCTTCACATGTGCGGGAGCATTGGAAATCGAAGAGCAGCCTGATCTGTCCCCGTCCTCACACACACACAAACACAGCCAGCCGAGGGTTAAGGAAACACTTTGGAATGCACCCAGGTCTTATCTCCCACTTGGCAGCGATAGACACACCGTCTGCCAAGTGACTTTATTTTCACAGTAAAACAGAAAGATAAATACTCAAGAGTCCAAATGTCCGACAACAAGAAATCTTTCTCTCAGCAATTCCAGATGAGGCTTTAGTGACTATCCAAGGTTTGCTTTGTTCGTCACAAGGATCCCTGACCACCACCCTCTATTATATAGTCTCTGGGGTGTGGTCCAGTGACTCAGTTCTAATCCCTAGCACGCCTCCTAAGCTGCTGCAATCGTTTATCACGCCTTTGGAGGCGTGCGTCCAGGAATGATGTTTCTTCGTCACTCTGAGACGAACCAGCTGTCTCCCTGCTAATCTCCTCTCCCTCGGCCGGCACCTGAGACAATGCCAGAGGGGAGGGGCCTGGAGAGGGAGGCCTGGCTGACTCCTCTTCCTCGTGCTCGGAGCTTTCTTCCTCCGATGGGACAGGCTCAGAGGGCGGGGCCACAACACAGCCGCCCAGTGCACATGCTCCTCAGGAAGATGATCTTCTGGTTTCCGACGCATGCATGCGCACCAGCCAGCTGGTCTTTGCGCTTGCCAGAAACCAGAAAACCAGGTGGCCAGTATGCATGTGTGTGCCGGAAACCGGAAGATCATCTTCCCAGCAAGCACATGCGTCCCAGGCCACTGCTCTTCCAGTTTCTGGCATGTGTATGCACACGCTCCCGTTTCGGCACTTGGTGCCGAAAAGGTTCGCCAACACTGTCCTAGTCTCACCAACACAAAAGCTATCCATTTCTGGATTATTTTACCGTGTCCTATGAAAGGAGAAGCAAATGAGCTCAGATGGTCTAGCATGCTGCTGCTGCTGCTTCACAAAAAAGCGGGCAAACCAATTATTTGGCTTGTGAGTAATTATCCTTGAATATAGAAATTGTATAAATATTTTCTCTGCCCTTTTTTGGTCCAGGAATCCTGAAGCTCAGGTTGCCTAATGTAGTTCTCATAGAAAGGGAAGTTGGGAGGAAGCGGGGAAGGAAGGAGGAACCTGTTCCTAGTGCAGGCATGTGCAGAGCTGCCAGAAGGCAAGAGCAGCTAAAGCAAAAGGGACGACTCTGGAGTAAGGCCAGGAGATGATTGGGCCCTCCCATAAGGCTTAAAAGAGAAACAGAGGCACTTGGGCCTTTTTGCAGGAAAGCAACGTTGCTAACTCTGTTTCCAGTCGGCATCTCTTGTTTGTTTCTGAACTTCGTGGGGCTTTGCCAAGTAAGGCCTTTGGCAGGGTGTCAAAGAAGATAAAGGATGATGTTTATCCTGAAGGACTTCTTCCGAAAGACTTGTTTTGCAACTAATTGGGACTCAAACTGGGAATGAACGTAATTCTCAGCTGTTACAATAAAATAGGTTTGTTTGGGACTAATTGTGTATTGTAATTACTCAATAAGCCTAGGTCACAACAGAAACCATTTCACTCTGACTATGAAAGGATATCAAACAGCATGAAGCAAGATGCAGTCATACCCAGCTTATTTGCCATAAAGATTCTCATGATGTAACATCAATATGAGATAGTCACTGCCCATTGGTTTACTGTCCCGCAAGAGGACACAAAGAAATTTCAGGAGAGAAAAAATAAATAGGATGCATTTTCTTAAAGATATGGGTTCTTATACTGCAACAGCCAGTTGAGATAGGAATATTCTGATAGTGAAAAGCTAATTGCAAGTGACAATCAAGGTAAACCAAAGCTTTTATGTTCTTGTTATTTAAATGCTGCTTTGAGATGTTTAGTTTCCCAGTTGATAATTCGCCATTAAGGCAGTGTTGACTGCAACCACAAAAATAGACCTTCTCCAGAATAATTTTGTCTCTCAACCTGGACTTTCCCATCTTCCCCTGTTCTAATTGGGTTTTTCCACTTTGCTGCTTGTTGTCCCCTTCCTTCCTTCCTTCCTTCCTTCCTTCCTTCCTTCCTTCCTTCCTTCCTTCCTTCCTTCCTTCCTTTCTTTTTTGCAAAGTATAATAATCTGACTTAATCTGTGAATCATTTGGTTGCTCTTATTCCTTCTTCAGAGTTCAACTCTCACACCCATAAAGCTCACAGGGGAAAAAACCCACAGTCTGCATGATTCTAATCTTTATAGTTCAGGAATTCCATCTGAATTTCAAACAGTGGTCTATGCCAGGGGTCAGCAACCTGCGGCTCTGGAGCCGCATGTGGCTCTTTCATCCCTCTGCTGTGGCTCCCTGTCACTCAAAATATGCATCACAACCGCCAATGTGCGCACCCACCGGCACGTGATTTATTGAGCTTTTCAACTCCTGGTAGGCCAACCATGGATAAATCCAAGAAAAGAAAAGTTTCAGAAGAAAACAGAACATTTAATTCAACTACACATGCTAGTTTTGTGGCTGCTCAAGGAATAGTCAGGGTTTTGTGGCTCCCGGTGTTTTTTTTTTCTGTGGGAAGCAGGTCCAAATGGCTCTTTGAGAGTTTAAGGTTGCAGACCCCTGGTCTATGCCATCAATCCTAAAAGGAAAAAAGCTATCTACTACTTCATATCTTCATTGTCATTAGCTTTCCAAAGGATTTTTTTTTTTTAAATGTACGTAACGTGCTAATATTCACAGATTTTCTCATTATAAACTCTGGCAGATAAATCAGTTAAAATTACTGAAGGAGTCAGGATGATCTCAGAGTTTATTAAAAAGGTAGTGGAGACCAATCTGAAAAGACTCACAACAACTGCCTTCTTTATTTAATTTTTCAAAATGCGTATCTTGCTTGATTCTCTGTGGAGATTCTCAATCATGCAGGTCACAGTTGTGTCAAAGGTGCTTTTCAAAAGTCAACTGGACTTTTTCAGAACTGAAAAAGCTTCTTGGATGAGAAACCTGTTCAAGGAAAAAAAGAGCCTTGGTAGTACAGTGGTCTAAGGCACCCTGTTATTAAGCTGGTTATTAAGACCAGCTGCCTGCAATTACTGCAGGTTCGAATCTCGCCAAGGCTCAAGGTCAACTCAGCCTTCCATCCTTTCTAAGGTAGGTGAAATGAGGACCCAGATTGTGGGGGCAATAAGCTGACTTTGTATAAATATACAAAAGGATGAAGGCTATCTCTTAGCGCATTGTAAGCCGCCCTGAGTCTCCGGAGAAGGGCGGCATATAAATCAAATTAAAAAAAAACAGGAAAGTCCAGTTGCCTTTTGAAAAGCAGCTTTGGGACATCTTCCTTGACTGCATAGATTTTAATATTTTGATAGGTTCCTGTTGTAACAAAGTTTAAACATCACATTTCATAATGTTTGAATGCAGTCCACAAACATTCCTTTAGGATGGAAATCTTTCTCATTTTATTTATTTACTTGACTGAAAAAAGAGGATTTCCTTTGAAAGCCCAGCAAGGGATTGCATTGAAATACAATCTATTATTATTATTATTATTATTATTATTATTATTATTATTATTATTATTATTAATAATAATAATAATAATAATAATAATTAAATTTCTATACCACCCTTCTCCAAATAGGACTCAGGGCGGTGCACAGCCAAGGTAAAAACAGAGCATACAAAATTTAAAAACAGTATTAAAATAATTAAATATTTTGGCCGTAAATTAAAACAACCCAATTTAAAATCAATTTAAAATTTAACTCAAGCCAGCCCAGCTAGTTGAAATAAATAGGTTTTCAGGGCCCGACGAAAAATCCGGAGGTCTGTTATTGTACATAACTCTGGGGGAAGGTTGTTCCAGAGGGTGGGCGCCGTCACAGAGAAGGCTCTCCCCCTGGGGGTCGCCAGCCGACATTGTCTGGTGGACGGCACCTTGAGGAGGCCCACTCTGTGCGAGCGTACTGGCACAGAGTGCCAGTATTGGGGGGGGGCACCCAGGGAGACCCAGATCCATCTTCAAAGAAGATGCCACTTTGCTTATTTTCAAACATGCTCTGATAACCATGTTTTGAAAAGTCTCCTGAGAACAGTCGGTATTATTATTATTATTTTTTTACAAAGTTCTTTTTGCTTTGTTAAAATCACTTAAATGGTAAGCACCGAACACATTTTTAATTTTACTTGAGACAAAATCCCATGTCAGTCTCTGCATGAGTCATGCCTTTCTTTAAAATTCTTCCATTGTTGTTCTTGGGAAAAAAAAATACTGAAATTTTACTTCAAATTCTCCTCTAGGTAGAACTTCGGCGGTGGCATTAATTATGATATCTGGCATTTTTGTGTGGGAGATGGGGAGTTAAAAACTGGAATTCTTAACTTTGAAGAAAAATGTAGGTTTTCACAAACGAGCCCGGTTGGGGCTCCGCATCTCGTCTGCCTCTGCACTACTTAAGTGAGCGTGGACGGATTTTAAAAGGAGCCGTTGGGAAAGGTGGAGGAAATTGTGCTGATCTGAAGAGATGAGGAGGGAAGGTGGTATAAATTCTGCTGAGATGATTGTTTGAAGTGCTGCTCAGAAAAAAAATTACATGCAACGTGCTGCTAGGAAACGCATCCAAAATATTACAGGGGTCATGCTGCAAAACCTGGCATTTGCAAAACTTGGGCGTCGCTTGGAATTACCATCTTTTGTACGGGGCAGCATGGAGCCCCTTTCATGTTAGTCTTGATTCCTTTCTCAGAATCTGCGGTGGGAAGGAAACTGTGATACATTTGTTCCTTTGTTCTACAAAGCCAGGTATTCATCCTTCAAAAAACCAGAGAGCCGTACATGCAGGGGTGACTGCAAATGCCACTTGATCAAACGAAATTGAGAAGCTTTGCTAAGATGCATGAACAGAGATGCCCCTGTTTAGAGGTGGGCTTCAAAAATTTTAGCAAGGGGTTCTCTGCCCAGTTGCTAGATGGGCATGGCCATGGTGGGAGTGGCCTAGTCGGCCTCCTGCACCACGGCAGGGGGGGCATTTTTGCCCTCCCCAGGCTCCAGAGGCTTTCCTCAAGTCACCGACCAGTTCGTTCTCACAGGGAGGGACTACTCAGGGTACCGTCAGTCAAATTATGCCGACTGGCGACTCCCAGGGGGAGGGCCTTCTCTGTGAGGGCTCCAACCCTTTGGAATGAACTGCCCCCTGAGATACGAAATATACCTGATCTCCGTGCTTTCCGCCGTGCCCTCAAGACCCTGATGTTCCAACAGGCAGGGCTAAACATATGAACATGTGAATGATTTTAAAATGTTATCTAATTTTGGGTTCTATTTAATTGGGCCAAACTATGTTATAATAATAATTTTAATTAGCAATTTTATGATGTTTGTGTATCTATATTTTTTCTTGACTTTACACCGCCTTGAGTCCTACGGGAGAAAGGCGGTATAGAAATATAATAAACAGCCTCCCTAGACTGCAGAGGCCCTCTGGAGGCTGGAAATGGGCCCGTTTCCGGCCTTCCCAAACTTCCAGTAGGCCCATTTCCCCTCCCTCCCCAAGCCTCCGCGTGCGCCCTGCACTTACCTGCAGCCAGACCTGGGAGGGGTGGGGCGGGGTAGGCTGGGTGGGGCCAGCCAGGAGTGGAATTTGGAGGTTCTCTGAACCGTACAGATTCTTAGCTAGAGGTTCTCCCGAGCCTCCAGCAGCCCACCTCTGCCTCTGTTCCAGTAAAATAGTGTTTTCTGTCTTCGGTGCTTGCCTATTTGGGAGTGGACAACAAGGAAAGGGAAGCCGGATGGTGGGTTTGGAAGAGAGAAAGTGAATTGATAATGAATATGAATATGATAAAGGAAAATATATCCCAAATATTTACAAGTTTTGACAAAGCTCACAACAACAACAACAGGTTGCTTATCTGGACGATGAAGAAAAACGTTCCATGCAATCTTGGATGCAGAAGAATCTCGCTCCTCAATTTTTTCAGGAATTGCTTTTGTGTTTGGCTTTCCCAGCTGCCACTTTCATTTTTCAAGAACGGGGGTGGGGAGGGTACTAAGGAATTAAAGCATTCGTTTCTTCACTTGGGTTGGGGAGGTTAGGGAGATCTGCCAGAGCAGTTTCTGTTAATGTCCTTTTAACAATATAGAAGAGGAGGTAATTTTTATAATTGTATCTTGATGCAGGAAACAGGCTTTGGGGAGGCAAGGCCGATGTTAACATTGTTAGAGCAAGGGCCAGTGAGCTGCATGGATGATGAGACAGAAAATCATCATCTGGATCAGGGAGACTAAAATTTGCAGTCCTGTAACCTGATATGAAGCACTCAGGTGAACATGAAAACAAACATGGAGCTAAGCAATATTCAGTTGTTTATGACCTGTAAACCATGTTTTAAAGATTACCATGGCTAATGAATTCATGGTTTAGCACAGGGGTGGGCAAATGTGGCCCTTTTACAACCTGTGGACTTCAACTCCCAGAATTCCTGAGACAGCTTGGCTGTCTCAGGAATTCTGGGAGTTGAAGTCCACAGGTTGTAAAAGGGCCACATTTGCCCACCCCTGGTTTAGCAGATGTATGCCAACCAATATATGTCGAACATATTAGCTTAGCTCATGTATACTATCTTGAACTCCTTGGAAAGACTGAATACAAATGAAGAAATGAAATAGGTACTACATACAGTAGTGGTCAAAATTGTGGAAACCTTTTGGGAAAAGTGTATTTTTGATGTTTGATAGCTAATAGCACCACTTTTTGGGGGAAGTTTCAAGATAACTCTATTCCACTGCTGGAATGGCCTGGG
This sequence comes from Arizona elegans, assembly GCA_022577455.1. Classification (NCBI taxonomy): domain Eukaryota; kingdom Metazoa; phylum Chordata; class Lepidosauria; order Squamata; family Colubridae; genus Arizona; species Arizona elegans. The sequence continues at coordinate 391,316 of JAKOOJ010000048.1, forward strand.
AATAGCTCAGAACTTCACCCATTGAAAATCGATGGAGCCCACTAAAGAAACGTGTTAGTCAGAAGTGACCCAGGATTAAAAACCCAGTTAACAGACGCCATCATTCAATCTTGGTTTCACATGATAACAACTGCAGAACTAGAAGATTTGGTTCACTCCATGGGAAGACATTGTGAGGCCGTAATTCATGCTAAAGGTTACCCAACTAAGTATTAACTGACATGTTGATCATTTTTGTCTATCTCATTTTTTCTATGATGATTATTTTTGTATATCTCGTTTTTTTCCATGTGTTTCACTTTTCTTCTTTCTACTGTAACTGTTATTCTAATAGCAAATCCTTCATAAAAGTTATTGCATGACATTCTTGATCAAATCATCTTTCCATTGATATATAATTTTATGGGACTACTCCAAAAAAAAAGTAGTGTTATTAGCTAGTTTTAGAAAATACACTTTTCCCAAAAGGTTTCCCCAATTTTAGCTACTACTGTATGTGTAATTGTGTTAATGAATTCAGATTGTGCCTTTATAACACTAGTGTCATTCTCCCCTTTGTTTTGTTTTTTTTTTTTGAAGTTAACATTCTTTTTGATGCTGCAGTCAATGCTATCAGGAGTATAGATTTTTCTGAATATATAAAGCTATCTATACCTAAAGCTATCTATATATAATTGGTCTAAACAGTATAGTGCGTATAATTTTATTTTTACCAATCAAAGAGAATATGTGTAGCTTGGGGTTGAATTTTGGAGTCCTTGGTGCTCTCTGAGCTCAGGTGTTTGCTTCAGTGGTGGGTTTCAAATTTTTTTACTACCAGTTCTGTGGGTGTGGCTTGCTTGGTGGACGTGGCTTGGTCATGTGACTGAGTGGGCATGGCCAACTTGACAGCCACGGCCACTCAGTCACATGACCACCCCACCTAGCCATACCCACAGAAAAAGGTAGGAAATTTTTTTGAATTTCTACCTATCTACTTATTTTCTGCCCAGGCCTGGCCTAATCTATCAAAGGCCTCCTCCTGCATGCCGCCCACCCTCCCTTCATCAGTCACATGTGTCACCCCGTTTCCCCTCCTTCAGCGGCCCCGGCCCTAGTCCCACATCCTCCCCACCACCGCCTCTTTCTTTGGGATGCTTACCTTCCTCCTGTGGCGGCTGGTCCAGAGTCCAGAAGGCAAGCTGACCTCCGGTAGTTTTCGCATTCGCATCGAAAAAGAAAAAGCCTCCCAGCCGCCACCTCTTTGAGAGCCGCTTCTTGGCAGTGGCGGCTGGCTGGAGGCTGCCGAATGCTACCGGAAGTTGCCAAAAAAGCCGCTGCCGTCAGCGCCCTGTTCTTCGCGCCGGCCGCACATGCGCATCTCATTGCCTGCTGTGTTGCACTTGGACTGACACAACAGGCAATGAGATGTGACGGCAGCGGCTTTTTCGGTGACCTCCAATAGCTTTTGGCGGCCTGCTTAGCTTAGCGGCTCTCAAAGAGGCCTTTTCTTTTTTGATACGACCTCGAGAAGCCTCCCAGCCACCGCCTCTTTGAGAGCCGCTTCCCGGCAGGCGGGGCAAGTGAGCGGCAACTGGGCTACCGGTTCGGGGGCATGGCCAGCCAGCAGTCACTAACGGTTTGGCGACCCAGGCCAAATTACCACTACCGGTTCGCCCCGAACTGGTAGAAACCCACCACTGGTTTGCTTGCATTTCATTACCCATCTAAGTAATATCACCAGTGCACAAATATGTCTGCAAGAAAACAACCTCAAAAGCACACGGGATTCCATACATTTGTTCTTCTAAAATAGGTTTAAGGTTCTTAAATCTCTTTCCCTTTTCCCTCTCCCTTGAAATAGCTAATAGAGCAGAAGCTGGCACTGTATGGACTTTCTTACCATTTCTGGTGTCTTTAAGATAGGACCGAACCAAACAGTTGCTCACCCAAAGATTCACAAGGACACTTGAGAACTAGCAAGGTATCTACAAAATCTGACTTTCCCCAAGCTGAGAATAGAATTTTTCAAAGCCCAGGCATAATATATGACCATCCACTCACTGCTGCAAGATAGAAACTCCAAAACTGCATGAGCTGAGCATACCTGCCCAAGTGGTGATAAGGAGATTGAAAGTATTTCACATATATGGGATTATGACATTGTGAATTCTACAGGCATAGCAGGCCTGCTTATATTCTGCCCGTAATATGTAAATTTTCAGAAAGACTAGACGATTTCTATGTGAACCGTCTTCTGAAAGATTCACAATCCTTTATCGCTCGTTCAGTAGTCAAATTCTGTACGGCCACAATGAAAATAAGGCATAACTGATCACAGAAATCACCACTTTTGTTTTTATTTATCACTTTAAGTTTAACACATCTAGCTGTTTTGTTTTATGTGATACTTATTTTACTTCACAGATTGTAATATTTTAGATCTACAGTGACACAGGTATTTATAGTAATGTGCAATGTGTTACATTTTCATTTGTTTTATCTTTGCTGTATTAGTATTTTATCTCATCTACTTGATTTTAATGTGGCAGTGTATATTTTTTTTTTCAAATGTTGCTAGTCATTGACCAATAATCCATATTCCCGGTGGTTCAGGCTCTTTCATTGGTTATTTTTATTTTATATATTCACTTTGCCTTTAGGTACATATATTCCAGAGGTGGCTTTCAGCAGGTTCTGACCAGTTCTGGAGAACCGGTAGCGGAAATTTTGAGTAGTTCGGAGAACTGGTAGTAAAAATTCTGACTGGCCCCACCCCCTTCTATTCTCTGCCTCCCGAGTCCCAGCTGATCGGGAGGAAATGGGGATTTTGCAGTAACCTTCCCTTGATTGGGGAGGGAATGGAGATTTTACAGTATCCTTCCCCTGGAGTGGGATGGGAATGAAGATTTTACAGTATGATTCCCCTGCCACGCCCACCAAGCCACACCCACCAAGCCACACCCACAGATCCGGTAGTAAAAAATTTTGAAACCCATCACTGATATTCATATTCATTCATTCACTCATTCATTCATCCATTGTAATGAACAAATTAACAATAAAGAAACAACATACTAAAGTGAATTGAGTCACCATTTGGAAATATTGTCCCTAATATACATCTACCGTATATCAAAGTGTTAATTTTACTAAAGCAGATAATTCTTTTTTTCATGAGTCCCCAGGGCTCTGTTGAAATGAATCCCAGATTTTTCTCTGTATGTGTGTCGAACATTAGAAATGCTCTGCAGATCATCTCAACCAGCCACTAAAATCTATTCCTGAATTGACAGAGAACTTCTGGGATATAGTGTTGAGGACTTCTCTGCCCTACTGCTTCTTGGCTGCCTCAGCAGGAAAACTCAGGACTTCATAGCTACCATCATAACTTTAATAAGCCACAATTTATTTGGACTGGTTTATCATCAGTCAACTTAAATTTATTTGCTTATGTGTGTCTTCCTTCATAAAGGTCTTTTCTATTGTATGCCTGCTAAAGGGGGGTGGGGGGGAATGGAAAAACTAAAGTGAATCTGATAATCTAGAAATGTGCAGTTGAGAATTATTGTATTGAATTGGATAAAGGATTCCTTTGTAAATCATCAAGAACTAACTATTTCTAAATCTCTTTAGCGTGTCATTCCTGTATCCTAACTAAGCGAGCAGTCTATTTATTCTGTGTTTATCCTACTCTTCTTCCTGGTGCTTTAAAAATCTTTACAAGACAGAAATGAAATTTTTTTAAAAAAACACATCTTTTTCTTGAAAGTTGCTTCAATGTCTTTAAATTGACAATGTTATTGGAATTCTTATTTTATCTTTTGTATTAATTTGCAATTTATATCCCAACATAATATTTTGGTATTTTCTGGCATTTTCTTTACATTTGATTTTGCTTTGTTTTGTATGAGCATTTGGCTATTTGTGCTGAGAGAAAAACACAAAAGGCAGAAATGTTTTAGCCAGAGGTGGGTTTCAGCAGGTTCTGACCAGTTCTGGAGAACTGGTAGTGGAAATTTTGAGTAGTTCGGAGAACCGGTAAATGTGACCTCTGACTGGCCCCGCCCCCATCTATTCTCTGTCTCCCAAATTCCAGCCGATTGGGAGGAAATGGGGATTTTGCAGTAACCTTCCCCTGGTTTGGGGAAGCAATGGAGATTTTATAGTATCCTTCCCCTGCCACGCCCACCAAGCCACACCATGCCCACAGAACCTGTAGTAAAAAAATTTGAAACCCACTACTAGTTTTCGTAATCATTTCTGGAAATAAAACCAGAAAATACCCACTGAAGATAATGATCTTCAATGCTTATAGGCAACGGCTATTAGATCATAATAGTATCATGCAGGAACTGGCATGAAAAATCTATCTAGGCCTGCTTATGAGAAAATGTCAATTTTTATGGATCCTGAGAAACATCAGAATAAGTTAGTTAGCTCCTATTGAAGATTTTAATTTTCCCAGTAGAATTCTCATGAGAATCTTCTCTTGTCTCCCTTTTTAACTTTTGACTGTATAATGTATTTGGCACTTAACTGATATACTTTTTCCTTTTCCTGTTCCAATTCCATGTGTCATTTTAAGATTTTTAAACCAATGCTGTTGGATGCAGTTTACACAAAATGGACCTAAATGTTTTATTTAACAGTTTAAGGGTCTCCTTGCATGGGCTCTAAAAAAATACAAAGATTGGCCAATTTAAAGAAATAAAATTAGCACAGAACAACAGTCCTTTGTGGACAGATGGGGTAGAGCAGGGGTCTCCAACTTTGGCAACTTTAAAACTTATTTATTTTATTTATTTATTTAGTTGTCAAACATGTATGAGATAACAGGTATAAGTATAAACATGGACACGAGCACATGAAATGAATACAAATAAATGGGGACAGTAGGACAGGGACGGTAGGCACGCTAGTGCGCTTATGCACGCCCCCTTACAGACCTCTTAGGAATGGTGTGAGGTCCACGGTAGACAGTTTAAGGTTGAAGCTGTGAGGGTTTGAGGAAGTAACAACAGTCTGGTAGAGCATTCCAGGCATTGACCACTGTATTGCTGAAGTCGTATTTTCTGCAATTGAGTTTGGAGTGGTTTACCTTGAGTTTGTATCTATTGTTTACCCACATATTATTGCGGTTGAAGCTGAAGTAGTCGTTGACAGGTAGGGCGTTGTAGCAGACAATTTTGTGTAGTATGCTTAGGTCAGACCGTAGGCAGCATAGTTCAAGGTTGTCCAAGCCCAAAATTTCAAGGTGGCATAAGGTATTCTGTTGTGAGCAGAGGAGTGGAGGACTCTTCCCGTGAAATACTGCTCGACCCGCTCGATTGTATTAATGTCCGATATACAGTGTGGATTCCAGGCAGACAAGCTGTATTCAAGAATTGGTCTGGCAAAGGTTTTGTATGCCCTAGTTAGCAGTACAGTGTTACCAGAGAAGAAGCTTCATTTTTGTGGACTTCAAATTTTTCTGGCTGAGGAATTCTGGGAGTTGAAGTCTGCAAGTTTTAAAGTTGCCAAGGTTGGAGACCCCTGGGGTAGGAGGACCCCTTGCATTAGGTACACTGTCCTGTTTTTCACACCTGTGCTTCATTGCTTTACCTACCTAAAGGTACTTTAGACCAAAGCAATGGTTTTCTTGTCTCATACTGTTGCCTTGGGCACTCAGTTTGAATCTCTTTAGCAGGATCACAGTATTTACGCCAAAGGTTCCAGGTTCAATGCTTGAATCCTCAGTTAAGTAACAAGTGATGGAAACTCCCACTTTCTCCCAGGACCCCATTGAGTCATTGTTTACTGCTGGGCTTGGTGATTAAGCTGATGTGATATGAAATGCTTTCCAGTATTCCTACTCTTCAGTCCTGTTGCATTTGATTGGGGTATTTTTTTGGAACCAGCTTTCTACGCATCTTCCAAAAGTTTCAAAGTAAAGTTCCCAGAAAAACATATATATGTATTTTCACCTGCTGCCTTCAATGTCTCTCTTGCAGTGTGTGCTGTATTTATGGAGTTTAAAGATAAACTTCCCCAAAACACTTTTCCTGCTCCGAGGGAACCATGAGTGCAGGCATCTCACAGAATATTTCACCTTCAAACAAGAGTGTAAGTAAAAGATGTTGGATGGGCTGTGTGTGACAAAAGAAGGTTTGTGAATGTTGATGAGGCTGCATAAATGCTGCAGCTTCCCCTCCTCCTCCTCCTCCACCCCCCCACCCACCCCCCGTAGAAGGGGCGTTTCAACAGAGACTGAGAGAGCTGCTCCTGACTTACTGTTTTCCTGACAGTCTGACTCCATGCAAGCTTTCCCTCCCACTCCCATTGCTTTAGGGACCCTGCAGCCTGTAATTATTGCCAAGAGCTTTCAGCTCCAGATTGTGCAGCTGGTATCCGAATCGGAGGGAAATTGAGGGCTTTCCCCTTCAATGCAGATCCTTGACTGATTCTATCTATCTCATCTATCTTTCCATCTATCCATCTGGTGAAAAGAAAAAAAAACGTGAATAAAAGCTTAGGGAAGGAAACCCAGGTCGATTCTCTTTTTGATCAGTTTAAAAATCCTGCAGATAAAATGGGTTTAATTCCCTCCCTTCCTCCCTTCCTTGGCTGCAGTTCTCTTCTTGCATATTTAAATATTACTTCCCTGGCTTAGCATATTAGCTCAAAAACCCCCAAATGTCTCCTTGTGTTCCAGCCTCCCTCCAGTACAACTCTCTCTTTCTCTGCTTTGTCTAAAACCTCCTTGTGCTGTAGAAATTCATGAATTTTGCACCTTCTTGTTTTCCTGCTTGGGTTTTCCTTATTAAACTGTGGAATTGGAATTCAACCTAGCTTTGCCTTGGAATGCAAGAACCCCCCCCAACCCCCTTCCCCCCCCGCCCGAGACTGTTTAAATTTTTCTACTCTGTTTGGTTAAGGTGGAGCTCTCGGCTCACAGTCAGGACGCTGTGAGTTTGATCCTAGGTAGAGGCAGATATTTCTCTCTCTGGGCACAATGAGAATGTATCTGTTGAACAAATCTCCACATTGGTGTCAGGAAGGGCATCCGGCGAGTAAACACTCTACTAGCTCCATTCAGTTGCCCAGACTCCACCCTGCAAAGGATTATGGGGCCATTAAACGATGATGATGATTCCATAAATCCCTATAAGAAGGAATATTTACAGACCCCTCGCATCCTGGACATAAACTGTTTCAACTCCTACCTCAAAACGACGCTATAGAGCACTGCACACCAGAACAACTAGACACAAGATCATTTTTTTCCTGAACACTCTGCTAAACAAATAATTCCCTCAACACTGTCAAACTATTAATAATTATTACTATTAATAATCTCATTGTTCCTATCACCCATCTCCTCCCACTTATGACTATATAACTGTAACTTGTTGCTGGCATCCTTAAGATTTATAGTGACTGTTTCCCTATGGCTATCATTAAGTGTTGTACCTTATGATTCTTGACGAATGTATCTTTTCTTTTACGTACACCGAGAGCTTATGCACCGAGACAAATTCCTTGTGTGTCCAATCACACTTGGCCAATAAAGAATTGTATTCTATTCTATAAGAAGGAAAGGAAGGAGACTGCTGATATGCTAATCATCAGTTGCTGTCAGTTTTGCCCTGGCTTGTAAGACCCAATTGGTTGCCCGATTTTTCACTTTCCCTGAATTCACATATTCCACAAGAAGTAAATAAAATGCAGGTGCCATGCGGTCTAGTAGTTGAGGCACCAGGTTAGAAAGCAGAAGAGTTCTAGTTCCGCTTCAGCCATCAAAGCCAGAGAGGTGACCTTGGGCCAGTCACTCTCAGCCCAACTCTACCTCACTGGGTGATTATTGTGGGGAAAATAGGAGAAAGGTGCATTGGGTGCCCTGGCCGTCCTGAGTTATTTTTAAAAGTAATAAAGGCAGGATATAAATAAATAACTAAATGAATAATACGTGGACGAAATTCATTCATATTCTAGAAATGAAGATGGTGAATCATTTTTGTCCTCATTTCTTTTACTTGCTATTGAAAAGAGCAATGCAATTTTTAAGTCGGTCACACGGTAAGGGGAAGATGCCAAGATTATAGGTACCTGGATATACACTCTTCATTATTTTTCTACTGCGAGAACAAACCTATCAGTCCTGCCAGTAATTATACGGCATACAGATTAACCAGGTTCTTTGTAATAAATTAGTTTTGCTTTCCCGTTTCTTGCAACTTGCAATGACAGCACCCATGTTCCTTTCAGTAAAACTTTAATATGTGGCTTTGGTCCTGGCAGAATTTCATTTTGAATTTAGAAAATACTCGCACTGTACTTTGACGATTCTACAAAGGTAAAGCAATTATCATTATTAGATTTTTATCCTGCCATTTTAATATATAACTCAAAACGGCAAACATAGCTAATACTCCTTCCTCCTCCTCTTTTCCCCACAATGACAGCTCTGTGAGGAGGGTTGGGCTAAGAGAGAGTGACTGACCCAAAGTCACCCAGCTACCTTTCATACTTAAGGCAGAGCTAGAACTCACAGTCTCCTGGTTTCCAGACCAACCAGCACCTAAGCACTACCCTGAATGGATATGCGAATAGAATAGAATTCTTTATTGGCCAAGTGTGATTGGACACAGAAAGAATTTGTCTTTGGTGCATAAGCTTTCAGTGTACATAAAAATACATTCATCAAGAATCATAAGGTACAACACTTAATGATAGTCATAGGGTACAAATAAGCAATCAAGTCAGACTAGAAAACAATCAATGGTGCTTTAACACCCAACTGAAGGGAGATTTATAAATCTGCCTCCACAGGCTTCATCCTAAGTGAATGAATGAATGGTTTTTAATGACAAAACAGAGCAGTGGCATTCAGATTCTTCCATAGAGGATTGATTGATTGATTGATTCGATTTATATGCCGCCCTTCTCCGGAGACTCAGGGCGGCTTACAATACGTTAAGTAATAGCCTTCATACTTTTGTATATACCTGCTTAGTAGGGCTTTCGCCCCCCCCCCCCCAAGCAGTGTTCTTTTTTTATACAAAGTCAGTTTATTGCCCCCACAATCTGGGTCCTCATTTTACCTACCTCGGAAGGATGGAAGGCTGAGTCAACCTTGAGCCTGGTGAGATTTGAACGCGCCGTAATTGCAGGCACCTGGCAGCTAAGTGCTACTTGAGTGCTACTTAACAGCGCTTTAGTCCGCTGCTCCACCAAGGCACCAAGGATTATCAGTCACTCCTCAGTAAGGAGATCAGCATGGGCTGAAAATGAAAATGTTCATTGCTGCTCCAATTTCCTCCTAAGTGCCACTGCAAGGAACTCTGGAGTTTTGTTCCCCCACATCGTCACCCAGGATGAAGTGATGTAACTCCACTCGCTTGCCCACCACCCTGTATGAGCTGTGTATACTTCTTATTTTTTAAAAAAAAAAAAAAACTGAGAATCTTCTGGCACACGCAAGGGGTCCGTGAGAGATTTCTAGGATTTATTGTTAGACGAGCTGAGCTTAAAAATCTCCCAACTGTCGTAAGTGTGAAAGTTGGTGCCTGAGAGAAAGGAAGGAGCAGGCAGTCACAGTTCTTGTTCTGACCCAACTCCGCAAACATGACAAACCCTCTGAAGTGAACTCAAAAGATTCCTTTAATTAGGAGTGCCGGCAGCCCAGCAAAAAGGTTTCTCTCTCACCGCAGGCTAACAAGTCCATCCAGCCGGAATATGAATAGTCGTCTGCCACATCTATTCATCTCCGCCCCCTGCCCTTTATCCCCAGAGCTAGGGTGGGGCTTCGCTAGCAGCGGTGGCTCTTCCTTCCCAAGGACCGGCCCATAGATTTCCACTGCTCTCCTCTCCTCTGCCTTCTGCGCACTGGTGCGTCAGGCACTGGACCCAGCTGTTCCTCCTCTTCCTCATCAACCACCTCCAGACCTGGGGGCTGTTGACTCTCCATCTGAGGGCTGACGGATGGCCCAGGCTCCGCCTCCCTCTCTCTCTCTCTCTCTCTCTCTCTCTCTCTCTCTCTCTCTCTCTCTCTCTCTGCCAGCTCCATTCCCTCTTCCCCCTCGGAGCTCTCAGGTTGCCTTGATACTGGCCCTGACTCCCACGCTACTGTCTCCTCTGATTCAGCTGCAGCCGACAGGCCACAACAGTTCTGTTTCCAGTTTTATCCCCGAAGAAGCCTTTTGGTCTGTAGATCAGCTGTTGCCTGTGCCAAAATTTTGCAAATCTGCAGCCTTTATAACAGCTGCATTTTTCCCCCCTTCACTTCTGCTTGCTGCAGGTCGAATCAAGTACTCAGAGCGGGTATATGATGCGTGCATGGATACATTTGACTGTCTTCCTCTCGCGGCCCTCTTGAATCAGCAGTTTCTGTGCGTGCACGGAGGGCTCTCCCCAGAAATCACGTGTCTAGACGACATTAGGAGAGTAAGTGGTCTTTTTTCTCTCTTTCCACCCTCCAGCCCATTAAACAGGGTATTTTTATAACCTGTGACTGGGTTTTACTCACAGGCTGTTTGCAAAATTACCGGTCCAGAAATTCAAAACTTTTCTTTTGAAGCTCCCTAAAACTCATAGACAAGATGATATAACATTTCAGCATGTAATCCGTGGCCACGTCTTCTCCCTCAATGCTGAAGGGAGCATTTGAGAAACCCTTTCAGAGAAACTATTAAGTGGAACGGGTTTTCTCTTGGTTTTACCCATATTTTTCGGAGTATAAGATGCACCGGAGTAGAAGATGCACCTTAGTTTTTGGGGAGGAAAATGGGGGGGGGGGGGTTGGAATTCTGTCTACTAGGTATTCATCTGGCTAGTCCCAGCACATTAATTCCTCACTGGTTTCGAGGTTGGGGCTGGTTGTCGGAGAGAGCAGCAATTAGAAAAGCAGGCAAAGCATGGAAGATCCCTTCGCTCATGTTGGGGCTGATAAACAGCTGATCCTCGGAGGGAGCTCCAGTGACTAAAGTAGGCAAAGCGCGGAAGGGGTAAGAGAAGGCAGCAGCTGGTCCGGGTAGCCATTTTGGGCATCTCACAGGGTTATATTCGGAGTATAAGACGCACCCAAATTTTCAGCCTCTTTTAGGAGGGAAAAAAGTGTGCCTTATACTCTGAAAAATATGGAAATGTTGGGCAACTCTGTCATAATGGACTGTGCTATTTTATAGATATCTTTTTTGCCCCTGGCCTGTTCTGCATGTCTTCATAATATGTTCCCCTTGTCTTAGAGATTTGCATTCACAGTTGCCTTTTTTTGTCTGTTTGTGTGCGTATTTGTCTTTCAGTTAGACAGGTTTAAGGAGCCTCCAGCCTTTGGTCCAATGTGTGACCTACTGTGGTCAGATCCATCAGAAGATTATGGCAATGAGAAGACCCTAGAACACTTCACTCACAACACTGTTCGAGGTTGCTCCTATTTCTACAGGTGAGGCAGTGTTCAAGCAACATTTCTAAACTGAAAAGGGAGCGGCATGAGGCCGCAGGGCTCAGTCCTTTGGGTTTTCGGAACTCGGCCACATTAGGGGACCCTATCCCAGGGGTCGGCAACCTTAAACACTCAAAGAGCCACAAAGGTCCTAACCGAAAGCCCCCCATTCAATTCTGGAGCCAACCGGAAGTCCGGTTCCCCCACCATAGACTCTCCTTCTAGCGTGGCGTTCTTTTCCTTCTACCTGTCCTAACCGAAAGCCCTATCAATTGTAGAGCCGACCGGTGACAGGGAGCCACAGCAAAGGAATGAAAGAGCCACATGCGGCTCCAGAGCCACAGGTTGCCAACTCCTGTCCTATCCAGTCAGCCTTTAGGGCAGTGGTTCTCAACCTGTGGGTCGCGACCCCTTTGGGAGTCGAACGACCCTTTCACAGGAGTCGCCTAAGACCATCAGAAAAACATATTTTCGATGGTTTTAGGAATAATTTTATGGTTGGGGGTCACCACAACATGAGGAACTGTATTAAAGGGTCACGGCATTAGGAAAGTTGAGAACCACTGCTTTAGGGTCATTCAATATTTTTGTGAGGAATATCCCTTTTCTGGACGTTTGAGGAATGACAGCCTGGTCATAACCGTCAATGCTTGTCAGTCATTATAATCAACTAGAATGCAGGATTTGGCACAACTCTTATTGTTCTCCACGCATTCTAAGAAAATAGTGAATAACTGGTTACTCACCTTCTTATAAGTTATCATTCACAAACAGACCTACTCTTATATCTAGAACAAGCTGGACACCCGTGCTTCGCTACGAAACTATGTGCTTGGGCTTGATAAATTGACACTTCCAGCTTGAAACTTAATGTAGAATGTGTAACTCCGTAGCATCAGAGTGTGTTAATATAATGCAACTGGCAGTTGGAACAGAGGGGGTGGGGGAGTAGAATGTCCCAGCCCGCAGCATCCATCGGTATTCATGTGACTAGCATCCTGTCAGTGTGTGAGAGAGTTGAGGGGTATTTAGAAACTCAAACAGTATTTGCTGTGTGATCAGGAAGGAGGCTGGGCGTGGCTTAGCTCAACTGTTCTGTAGTAAAGCTGCTTGCTGCTGTGAAAGTAAAACTGAAAGTGAAACTCCTCCCTTCTTCTTGTGTTTTGCATTTCTTTTGAGGTGGGGAGGGGAAGTAGAACTCCTTAGTATCAGAGCGTGTAGGACCAACAATAATATACGAAATACTAATGCTCTGATGGTCATTTCGAAAAATCCTTTCTTAGTGAGCACTTACAAGCCAAGAGGAACATACATGGCAAATTTCAAGTTTATAGGCTTTACAGTTCTGGAGATTTCATGATTAATGCGTGAGTGGTTTTCGCTTTTATATATATAGAGCAGTGATGGCTAACCTTTTTGCCATCGCGTGCAAAGCGGGGGTCATGCGTGCATGACCCCCCCCCGCACGACCCCTACTTTTGGCACGCAATGACCCGATGGGCCTGTTTTTCGCCCTCCCCAGGCTCCAGAGGCTTCCTTGGAGCCTGGGGAGGACGAAAACTGCCTTCCCCACCCACCCAGAGGCCACCTGGAGGCCGGAAACGGCTTGTTTCCCGACTCCCGGTAGGACCAGAAGGCCCGAAAATCAGCTGGCTGGCACACACATGCGCGCTGGAGTTGAGCTAGGGCAATGCTCGCATGCCCACAGATATGGCTTCGCGTGCCACAGGTTCGCCATCACGGATATAGAGATTTGAGAATGATACTTCAGATGAAGCACCTGAGGTTCAAAAATGGTTGGCTTGTGTGTTTCTTTCCCCTCCTTAACTTCCCCAGAATCTGTTTGACATTTCATCAAGGAACATTTTGATCTGAAGTGCTGCGTGATAAAGCCCATATGTGTCAATTCACAGGTAGCTTCTCATTAAAGATAATTGGTTATTTTGGCACACACTTAAACGCGTCTCTAAAACCTTTTTATCTTTCAGTTACCCTGCAATTTGTGAATTTTTGCAAAACAATAATTTGTTATCCGTGATTCGAGCACACGAAGCCCAGGATGCCGGGTAGGTTCATAACAAGTGATATGGTTAACAACTTCCTTGGTTAAGGTGTTTTATAACAGCCGCCTGCTCAGCCTTTGCCTGTTTTTACAGGTACCGAATGTACAGAAAGAGCCAAACCACAGGTTTCCCATCGCTCATCACCATCTTTTCTGCACCAAATTACCTAGACGTCTATAATAATAAGGGTAAGCTGTTGAATGTATGTGAGGGGTGCCTAAATTGGATTGTTGTAAATTTCTTTAAAAAAAAAAAAAGTACAATATCTTTACTTGTTTTGTTTTGTTTTGTTTTTGTTTGGGAATGTTGTGACCATGTGTTCATTCTACAGTAGTGACCAAAATTGTGGAAACCTTTTGGGAAAAGTGTATTTTTCAGGTTTGATGGCTAATAACACCACTTTTTTTGGGGGGGGTGGGGGGTGGGGGGAGTTTCAAGGTAATTCAAGATCTTGCGAGACCCGGCCATGTAATGGAGTGTATGGGTTTTTAATGTTTTCTTTTAAAAAAAATTTTTTACGGGATATTGTTTGCATGTTCTTTGCTGTAAGCCGCAAAGGAGAGTCTAGGGACTCCCTAGAGTCCCTAGGGAGTTGGGCGGCATAGAAATGTGACAAATAAATAAATAAATAAATAAATAAATAAATAAATAAATAAATAAAATCATCATCATCATCATCATCCACTACCTGGGAATAGCCCAGACCTTAACCTAATTGAAAATCGATGGAGCCGACTAAAGAAACTTGTTAGAAGCAATAAAACCCAGTTAATAGAAGCAATCATTCAATCTTGGTTTCACATGATAACAGCTGCAGAACTAAAAGACTTGGTTCACTCCATGGGAAGACGTTGTAAAGGTCATCATTCATGCTAAAGCAGTGGTGAAATCCAATTTTTTTTTACTACCGGATCTGTGGGCGTGGCTTGGTGGGCGTGGCAGAGGAAGGATACTGCAAAATCTCCATTCCCACCCCACTCCAGGGGGAAGGATATTGCAAAATCTCCATTCCCACCCCACTCTGGGGCCAGCCAGAGTTGGCAATTGCTGGTTCTCCGAACTACTCAAAATTTCCGCTACCGGTTCTCCAGAACCTGCTGGATTTCACCCCTGTGCTAAAGTTACCCAACTAAGTATTAACTGACATGGTGATAATTTTTGTATCTCTCGTTTTTTCTACGTGTTTCACTTTTCTTCTTTATACTGTAACTGCTATTCTTCTAGCAAATCCTTCATAAAAGTTACTGCATTCCATTCTTGATTAAATTATCTTTCCATTGATATATAATTGTATGGGACTACTCCAAAAAAAAAAAAAAAAAGTGGTGTTATGAGCTAGTTTTAGAAAATACACTTTTCCAAAAAGGTTTCCAAAATTTTGGCCACTGCTGTATATTAGAAAAGTATAAAAGGAGCGCTCATTTGGCTTGTTTCTTCTTCCTCTTTTTCCATTGTTGGAATTCTCCCCGGCTTTAATACTATCATGAAAGAAAATGGAATAACGGAAGTCCTTGACTTACAACACTTCATTTAGTGACTGTTCCAATTTACAACGGGACTAAAAAAAAGTGACTGATGACCCTTTTTTCACACTTACAACTGTTAGCAGTATCTCCATGGTCAAAATTCAGTCTCTTGGCCACTGACTCATACTTACGTCGGTTGCAGTGGGTCATGCGATCCCCTTCTGCAACCTTCTGATAAGCAAAATCAATGGGGAAGCCAGATTTACATACCAATCATGTTAACTTACTTTACAAACTGCAGTGATTCACTTAACAACCACGCCAAGGAATGTCATAAAAATGGGGAAAACTCATTTAACCAATGTCTTGCTTAGCAATAAAAGAAGAAGAAATTTTGGGCTCAATTCTGGTCGCCAGTCGAGGACCATCTGTAGTTATGAAGAAGCTGCCTTTTTCTCTTGTCATTTGGAATCAGAAAGAAATGTTCCTCCTAAATCAGGGCTCTCCAACCTTGTCAACTTTAAGACTTGTGGACTTCAACTCCCAGAGTTCCTCAGCCAGCTTTGCTAATTTTCAGCAAAGCTAGCCGAGGAACTCTGGGCGTTGGGGTCCACAAGTCTTAAAGTTGCTAAGATTGGAGACCCCTGTCCTAAAAAGTTTCATTTTCACTCGGGTACTTTTTGTTCCAACTGGACAGCATCTTCTCTGATCCTGAGCTTGGTCTACAATATTTGTGAACTTGCCTCATTCTTTGCTGGCCCGGTTTGACTTTTCCTGTCATCCTGAATGAACCAAATTTTGATGTTTTGGGATGGGGTTTCGTTCCCAGTTCTCCGGGTCATATGCAGAATTTATGTAACCACGGGAAGGTTTTAGGCTGTGGAAGAGGGAGTTGTTTGTTCACACTCAGCCGACATTATACAAGTAGCCTCGTTTCATAAGGTTGATATGAGGACAGTTCAAAAAAAAAAAAAAAAACAACCTCTGAATTCTTTGTAACAGGTGGAAAGCAAATCTGATTAACAAATATTATTAACTGAACGTCAGCATCAGTTGGATGCTATTCCTGTGGAAGTGCATGTCCTTATCCAGATGCAGTTTTAAATTTGGGGTTCATGGTTTTGATATTTCTGCACCCCTATCCTCTAATGGGTCATAAAAAGATAGAAATCAGTTCCTTTGCTGTTCAACTACCGTATTTTTTGGAGTATAGGACACACTTTTTTCCCCCCTAAAAGGGGGTGAAAATTTAGATGCGTCTTATACACCGAATGTAGCCCCACCCACCCACTGGCCCCCACTCTTTGGTCTCTGCCTCCCAGCAGTTACCTCTTTGTAAGCAAAAAAAAAAAAAAAAAAAAAGCTCCTTTCAGCTTCAGCATAGCCTAATTAGCACAAGTTGATTGGATCGGCCTCCTGACTCTCAGCTGATTTGCTCTCAGCTGTTTTGCACAGGGCTCTGCTGCTTGCTGCAAAGACGTAAATTGCTGGAGCAGATTTTTTTTCCCTTGTGCTAATCAAGCTATGCTGAAAACGAAAATGAAAGTAAAGCAGGCTGTTTGCTGCAACGAGACAAAATTGCTCAGAGGGAGAGGGAGATTTCTTTTTCTTCTTTTCCTCACCAAAAAAGATAGGTGCGTCTTATACTCCGGTGCGTCTTATACTCCGAAAAATACGATAGTTATGACTTATTGTGTCTGAACCAAGAATTAGTTGGTAATATATTCGGTTGATCTGAACAACCAGTCTTGTAAAACTATCATTGGAAACTGGCTTGTTAGGATAAACCATTGTTCATAATAAAAATAATAATAATAATAATAATAATAATAATAATAATAATAATAACAACAACAACAACAACAACAACAACAACAACAACAACAACAACAACAACTTTATTGTCATTGTACTTGTATGCACAGTATACCCATACAACGAAATTCACTTTATTGGACCCAAAGACCAGGTCCAACACACATAACAATCCCCAAGCACACTCCCACCCACCACAAATTCCCCACCCCTAAACCACCCAAACATCCACACAACAGACCAAGTCATGCTACCTCTGTTATTTCTACTTCAGATATAACAGTACAGTAGTCCTCGAGTTACGACCACAATGGAACCCAACATTTCTGTCGCTAAGGGAAACGTGTGTGTGAAGTGAATTTTGCCCCATTTTACGACCTTTCCTGCCGCAGTTGTTTGGTGAATCACTGCAGTTCTTTTAAGTTAGCCATCCCATTGTTAAGTGAATCCGACTTCCCCCCTTGACTTGGCTTGTCAGAAAGTCAGCAAAGGGGATCACGCAACCCCAGGACACTGCGACCGTCATAAATATGACTCAATTGCCAAGTGTCTGAATTTTGATCACGTGACCATGAGGATGCTGCTAACGGCCGCAAGCGTGAAAAACGGTCTTAAGTCACATTTTCAGTGCCATTGTAACTTCAAACGGTCACTAAATGAATTGTTGTTAAGTCAAGGGTTACATTTAACCTCTGCCCCTGAAAAATGAAGCTAATGATTCCTTGCAGTCAGGTTAGAACAGGGGTGTCAAACTGGAGGCCCACCGGCCGGATGCGTCACATGCAGGCCACGCCCACCCCAGCTCCACGAATGGCGTAAACATCACGAAACGTCTCGTGACGGCAACATGACGCGGCGAGTTTGACACCCATGGGTTAGAAGAAGAGAGCATGTAGGGCCAGTGCTTGTATCAGAGAGCATTAAAATAGCCAGCATGTTCAAGAACAAATCGGAAAAGTGCTGGAAATGTCATCAGACACCGGGCTCATATTACCATATGTGGTGGACTTTTGTAGAAGCCAAAAGATATTGGACTAAAATCCACACATGGTTGGAAAAAATGATTAAAAAGCACATCGACTTCAAACCAGAGATTTTTTTTTATTAGGGATTTTACCAGAAACATATAACAGAGAATTGAGTTGCTTGATTGTGAATGTATTGACAGCGGCTAGAATTGTGTTTGCTAAAAATTGGAAAAATGAGGAAATACCTAAACAAGATGAAGTTATTAAGAAAATTATGGAATGTGCTGAAATGAGCAAATTGACATTTGAAATTAGAGAAACAGGAAGATAAATAATACTATAAGATATAGGATTTATTTTATCAATGGCTAGGTAATAAAACATGGAAATGAAATATGAAATGGATGTTATAATACAATTTATGGAAATGATTTTAATGGGATGAAAATGCCATTGTTAAATGAATGACAGATGAGAATAATGATATAAAGATATATGTTAGATTGATAATATGAGAAATTAGAGAATTCGTAATGATGAATATGAGATGAAGCACAAAAGATTTGTAACCGACCGACACACTACTTGTAATTGGAATGGATGATGGATGTTTTTATGTTTTGTTTAAAAATAAAAAAAAATATTTTAAAAAGAAATATGTTTGGACATGGCATTACTCCTCTTTTCAGTTTTTAGCAGTCGGCCTCTAGCAAAGATAATTTTTTAAAATGTTTTTGTCTGAGGTGGGATGTTTCCTTTTGTTTAATCGCTGTCTTACCTAACAACAGAACTGTATTTTCGGAGCTCTTGGACGGGAGGTACAAATCAGCACTCACCCTGTTTTGTTTTCTTCCAGCTGCTGTTTTAAAATACGAAAATAATGTCATGAATATCAGACAATTCAACTGCTCTCCGCACCCATACTGGCTTCCGAATTTCATGGATGTTTTCACATGGTCTCTGCCTTTTGTAGGAGAAAAGGGTAAGTAAGGGATGAACACTTGCTAATAGTAAAAAGGGTTAACCAAGAAGTTGAAGGAAAAATTCCTCTGGAATAATAGGATTTGTTAGCCTGAGCTAGATGTAGGCCCCAAATTTTCTGTTGCTTACTAAGGCACTC
Organism: Arizona elegans; assembly: GCA_022577455.1. Lineage (NCBI taxonomy): Eukaryota > Metazoa > Chordata > Lepidosauria > Squamata > Colubridae > Arizona > Arizona elegans. Next base: position 410,149 of record JAKOOJ010000048.1, read on the forward strand.
TATTTTGATGAAACTATGAAAAATCTGGTTTTCAGAGCAATGTAATCTTTTTTTAAAAAAATAACCAGGGTACTGGCTAGCATTACTGTAGTGGGAAATTTAAACTAAATTTGTAACAGATTGAAAAAACACCATTGAACAAAATCAGCATTTTCTGTTAGTTCTGGGAAATAGATGATGGCAGTTGTGATTAAATATTTCTGTCTTGAGAAAGCAGACACAACCCTTAGAGGCCTCCATTCTTCGATAGTCAAAGCTTATTTGTTTAAATTATTCTTTTCTTGCTGGTTTTTCCCTAAAGTACCCTTTCTTCTGGAGCTAATTTAGTCTTCATTCCATAGACTTGGCTCTGATTCCTAAACGTCATATAACAGACATTGATAGTATGACTACATCTTATCCTTAGTCCCTCATCTGTGTGAAAGAGAATGCACTTCTGTAGGGATTATGAGACTTGAAGAATAATAACCATTGCAAAGACTTCTTTAAATACAGAGCCTGTAGTACAGTGGACTAAAGCACTGTTATTAATATATGTTGCTTGCAATTACTGCAAGTTCAAATCTCACCAGGCTCAAGGTTGACTCAGCCTTCCATCCTTTCAAAGGTAGGTAAAATGAGGACCCAGATTATGGGGGCAATAAGCTGACTTTGTATAAATATACAAAAGTATGAAGGCTATTGCTTAACGCATTGTAAGCCGCTCTGAGTCTTCAGAGAAGGGCGGCATATAAATTAAAGCAAAAAAAAAAAAAGTCTTTAACAGACAGTCTTTAAAGGCTCTACATTTGGCTGCCACTTTCAATATCCTTAAAACTCTCCACAGTTCTAAAACTTATAGAATGTCTTTAATTGCCACTTCAACATTAGAATTAGATTTTTTTTTTTGTAAAAGTAGTTTTTATTGAATATAAATATTAAAAAAGACATACGTAACATATAGACAATAACCATTTATACAACATATATACAAAAAGAGTGTAATTTCTTCTTAAGCATTTTTTCAGACTGACGTTCTACAATTCTACTTATGATATATTCCTTCACCTCTTCTTAATCTAATAACATTTTTTATTATATATATATATATATTTAAATCGGTAATATTTCCCCTATATTTTTTGTATATTTCTGATTTTTAACCAATTATACCAATTATTCCATATTTTATAATAGTCTGATTCTTCTCTTTCTTGTAATTCTTTGGTTAACCTATCCATTTCAGCGCATTCTAAAATTTTCCCTATTACTTCTGTTGGTATTTTTTCTTGCTTCCAATTTTTTGCGTAGGTTATTCTTGCAGCAGTTAATATGTTAATAGAATTTTTTATTGGCCAAGTGTGATTGGACACACAAGAATTTGTCTTTGGTGCATACGCTCTCAGTGTACATAAAAGAAAAGATACGTTCGTCAAGAATCATAAGGTACAACACTTAATGATAGTCATAGGGTAAATAATAAGCAATCCGGAAACAATATCAATATAAATCATAAGGATACAAGCAACAAAATTACAGTCATACACTCATCAGTGGAAGGAGATGGGTGGTGGGAACGATGAAAAGATGAATAGTAGTGCAGACTTAGTAAATAGTGACAGTGTTGAGGGAATTATTTGTTTAGCAGAGTGATGACGTTCGCGAAAAAAATGTCCTTGTGTCTAGTTGTTCTGGTGTGCAGTGCTCTATAGCATTGTTTTGAGAGCAGAAGTTGAAACAGTTTATGTCCAGGATGCGAGGGGTCTGTAAATATTTTCACAGCCCTCTTTTTGACTCGTGCAGTATACAGATCCTCAATGGAATGCAGGTTGGTAGCCATTGTTTTTTCTGCAGTTCTTATTATCCTCTGAAGCCGGTGCCTGTCTTGTTGGGTACATAAACATAAAGTCACATGTAGTTCAAAAGCCCACAACCTGTGAGAAACACAAGGAAGACCTTACTTCAAGAATAACATCACCTAGCACAAATCCTGAAGCACCTTAACGTTTAAGGAGTGCCACCAAGTACTGTACTGGAGTTGTCCAGTTGCATCTTCTGATAGATGAGATGAAAGGAAAATCAAATTTTGTAGTGTGTCAGTCCAATTTAAAAATAACTAGCAGCCTGATTACAACCAGTTGCTCAATGTTGTGGCCTGTTGGCCGCCGGCCCCTCCAGCAGCCGAATCAGAGGAGGAGGAGGCATGGGAGTCAAGGTCAGCATCAAGGCAACCTGAGAGCTCCGAGGGGGAAGAGAGACTGGAGCTGGCAGAGAGAGAGCGGGTGGGGGGGGAGCCTGGGCCGTCCATCAGGCCTCAGATGGAGAGTCAACAGCCCCCAGGTCTGGAGGTGGCTGATGAGGAAGAGGAGGAACAGCTGGCTTCAGTGCCTGACGCACGGATGAGCAGAAGGCAGAGGAGAGGAGAGCAGTGGAAATCCATGGGCTTGTTATGGCCCATCAGCAGCCTGCGCGAATCATGGCTGATCCCGATGACGAGGAGACTGGTGTGGGATCGCGCCAGCAGCCTGCGCAGCCAGCACTCGCGTCAGACAGCAAGGAGGCTGAAGAGGATGTGGTGCCAGAGGCAGAGACTCAGCCTGGGCCTTCAGAACCTCCAGAGGCTCCTTCTAGTGGAGAGAGCGAAGTGGAGGAGCCTCTCCTCAACGCTCGAGCACGCAGGGCTGCCAGAAGGCAGGAGTGGCTACTCAGGAGGAAGAGGTCTCCTCGAGAGTAAGGTTTGAGGATAATTGGCCACACTCTTAGCCTATTTAAGTTGCACACAGTTAGTAATTTCTTGCTGGAAACAACGTATAGTTATTACAGAGCATTTTGGAGAGTGAGTGTCTTATCGTATCTTGTTTTCTGGGCAGGTTGCCAACCTTTGCTGGACTTTGTTTATTCTTGGTACGTTATAACTTTAATAAGGACCGTTGGTGTGTGTCACAATCCTTGGGAATCCGGAGCTGGGGCAGAACAGGGCCGGTCCTTGGGATGGAAGAGCCACCGCTGCTAGCAAAGCCCCACCTTAGCTCTGGGGATAAAAGGCAGGGGGCGGAGATTAATAGATGAAGTCCATTCCGTCCGGATGGACTTGTTAGCCTGCTGTGTGTGGGGCTGCTGGCGCTCCTAATAAAGGAATCTTTGAGTTAACTTATGAGGGTTTGTCGTGTTTGGGGAGCTGGGTCAGAACCCTCAGCAACCCAATCAAAGTTTGGACAGTGCTGAATGAGGAGAGGAGAGTTTGGGACGCCAGCCATCCCCGCGTCCAAAGGGTCATGCGATCAGGATCCAAGAACTTGGTGCCTGGCTCACAGATGGCTTCTGCCTCTGAACTAGCAGATTACATCGCTTGCTTCCTACACCGTGAATGCAATTCAATTTTGAAGAGTCATTTTATTTGTTCAGAAAGAACATGGCTTCAGTCTTCTACCGTAGTTACTTAATTATGTATCCCCAAGACCAAAACATTCCTGGTGGTTTCTGACCATAATAATATGCAAAAAAACAAAAAACCCAACAACAACAGTATGAGATAAAAGCATAATAAATCTGCAACTTTTAAAAAGTTAAAACGGACTTAATCATCGTTCAGCCGGCCATTGACCACATCCACGGGAGATGATATCAGCTCTGAAAAGACCTTATGGAACAACTCAAATTTGGAATCGCTTTTTGAAATATCAGAGCTCTTGCTGATCTCATTCCCAGTAGAAAGAAGGCTGTTCCATGGGGAGAAGGGAGGGGGCTCCATCTAAAAGCGTTGTCTGGGTCCCACTGAGCTTCCCTTGGGCGGACTGATTATGCATACAGTCCCACTTAGCCAGTAGTGAAATGTAAAATTTGTTACTACGGGTTCTGTGGGCGTGGCTTGGTGGTGGGGTAATGTGACTTGAGTGGGAGTGGCCAACTTTTTTTTTTTTTTTAACTTTAAAACCATTTTTTCTACAACCTCTTCGGGGTTGTATGGGGGGAGGGCAGGGATTTTGCTACCGGTTCTCCGAACCACCCGCTGCTATCGGTACCGGATTGGGTGATCTGGTCCGAACCGGGCTACCCTTAGCCCAAGCAGATGAGATGGGTTGTTCTTTCGTTAATATTAAAGCTACTTTATATTTATTTATATTGTTTACTTAGTATCCTAGTATGATTTGTGTTGATTGCTTCTTTAGTATCCATGACGATCACTAAGTATTGTATCTAATGTTTTATGATAAATGTATTTTTTACAGTGACTGTGATAATGATCTATCACTATTGTTGTATGTATGTTGAGGGCTTATGCACCGGAGACAAATTCCTTGTGTGTCTCATCACACTTGGCCAATAAAGAATTCTATATCTTAGTACAAGGGGTCTGCAACCTTAAACACTCAAGAGCCACTTGGATCCGTTTCCCACAGAAAAGAAAACACCGGGAGCCACAAAAACCTTCCCGTGCCTCACTATTTCTTGAGCGGCCACAAAACTAGCATATGTAATTGAATTAAATGTTCTGTTTTCTTCTGAAACTTTTCTTTTCTTGGATTTATCCATGTTTGGCCTACTGGGGGTTGAAAAGCTCAATAAATTGCGTGCCGGTGGGTGTCACACATTGGCAGTTGTGATGCATATTTTGAGTGACGGAGCCACAGCACAGGGGTGAAAGAGCCACATGCGGGCTCCGGAGTTGCAGGTTGCTGACCCCGGCCTTAGCAGGCAAGCAAAGAACTTTGGGGCCTAGAACCAACAACCGTTTGATGTTGCCGCTTCATCACTTTTTCTCTCTCCTTCCTGCAGTTACAGAGATGCTGGTGAACATTCTCAACATCTGCTCGGATGATGAGCTGATTTCAGACGGAGATGAAATATTGGACGGTAACGGCCCTTTTGTAACATTTTCAGGGTCTTGGATGGTTTCAAGTAAATCCGGAGAGAGTGGGATTCTAATATTGAATACGCAGCCTTTTTCTTAACACCATTTTGTTGCCATCTTTTTCATTCATAAGTTAAGCTTGCTTTATCTATCTTTGGCTGGTTTACAGACAGTTATTTCTTTGGGCGTAAAGAACTACTAACCCTTCTCCCCATCCACCACTACTATCGTGGCTTTATCTTTGATCTATCAGCTTACTCTTTGTATCAACATTGTGAAAACGGAAAGGGAGATGTAAACAGAAGAAGCTTGATCAAAGCAGAAAGCTTGAATGCTCACTGCTCTTCCCGTGTATTGCTCCCATTCCTTTTTCCAGGAGAAGTTGACCGAGTTGCGAATGAAGTTGACTCGATCAGTTAGTCATCAACATCTGGTCCAGTCAATGTCATATTTAAGGTGAAAGGTGCTTATCACCTGCAGCCATCTTTTATGTGCTTTAAAAAACAAAAAACCCCAACTTGACTCCAGAAGTATCCTGGGCAGGATGGGACCATGAAGTTTACAGTTCATGAAAACTATCCTATCCGTGCCTAAAACAATTTAAGTGAAATATGTGCGTTAAGTTGCAAAAAAAATGTGTGTGTCAAGTTGCATGCCTGGCAATATTGTGGGTTGTTCTGGGAACTTGTTTTGGCTCTTCCAAATTACAACTGGGAGCACTTGATAGCCTCGTGTAACCCCGAAAATATTTTGTTGGGAAGATAAACATCGTCTGCCGTCTAGTTTGAATGCTGTTAAGAGATGAAAAAAGATTGTGGAAGCAATGCTTTTTTAGTTCTGCCATTTCTGCGTACTCTTCAAGAATAGAATCAACCTCATTTTTTGGGTAATACTTAATGTATTTTAATGTCATTAATGTCATAACGTGTGGAAAGCAGAAGTCAAGTTGATTGCCATCCAGAGCAGAGTTTGGCGAATAAGGTTTTTAGTAAAAGAGAGGAAGATGAGCTCCTGGCAGAAGTGCAAAAGAAAACTACTTCCTTGCCCCATTGCGGGATTTTTTTTTTTTTAATGTTCTTCGCTCCCTCCCATGGAAATTAAATTTGTTTCTTCTATCTCTGTCTTCATCTCCTTGTATACTTGGTGTCTCTTCTCCCTGAAGATAACTACATTTCAAGCTATCCGAAAGGTACCCAGCTAGAATTTGCTAAAAGCTTAATTCTCACTGCCTGTGCCACCAGATTTCCTTGGAGTGGATTTTTGAATAGCTGACTAGTTGGACATTCTCGCCATTTCCCCTTCTTCCCCCCTCCCCCCCCCTTCAGTTTTAACATGAACGTGGTGCGTTTGTTTTGTTGTTTCTTTTCTTTTTTTTTAATCCTGTTTTGTTCCTTCGGGAACGTGAACGGTGTGCGGTGGGGGTCACATTTCTCTTGACTTTTGAATGCAGCCACCTTATGCATGGCTGGATCCATTGGTGCATGTCAGATCTCCAGTTTTGGCTTGTCCTGTTCTTAATGCCTAGTTGGGTCATCATAACCAACGAGCAAAATAAGATCTCGGTTTCAGAGAAGATGTATTTGCCATTCAGTTTGTAGTCGAACCCCGTCTCCCCAAGTCTCCATTCTTTTCGATCCATGTTTGGTCTGTGTAGTAAAAGGGAGTGGTCTTAACCCTAAGATGCTGTGTTAAACGGGGGCTTAAACAAGGCCACAAAAGTTCTAGCATCTGAAGAGAGTGCTTGTAATGACCGCTTTCCCTTCTGCAAGCACAGCCCAGAATCCTTTTCACCTTTCACTCGGTCTTGTCGTTTGTGTCCTCGCATTGCCAAGCGGTGTCTCTGTGGCTGAGTCATTCATGTTACTTCCCTTGTGTTGTGTGGTCAGACCCACCGGTGGGAAGCAAGAGAGGTCTGCTGCTCTGAAATAACACTTGGCATATTTCTTCCTGTGGTCATTTCTCCTCCCATTTTGGACTTTTTCCTGTATGTCGCCTTGTCTGTCACTCGCTATCCTTTTCCATTCTGATCATGACTTTTCCGTAACCGACTAATGCAATTTTTAGCTGTAAAGTTGTAATCTGGTTTCTCTTTCCTAGAATCAAGTAGATGCTGCATACTGGCATCAACTGAGCCTATAAAGCATGATTTGTACCTCATCCTTTTTTTCCTTTTTTTTTTTTTTAAAAAAAAAATCATTTTTGATTCTTCTTTCCTAAGGAGGCACAACTGCCCGTAAAGAGATCATCAGGAATAAGATCAGGGCCATTGGGAAGATGGCGCGAGTCTTTTCAGTTCTTCGGTAAGCTTGCTCTTTTCTTGGGAATCTCGGTCAGAAAAGGAGGGTAAAAGAGGCTTAATCATTTTGCCAGGCCGCCTCTGTTGTGCCAGCATAGCTCAAAGATGCTCACCATGAACCCCGCTTGGGAAAAGTACAAAAGGGGTTTTGAAGGATTGAAAATCCTCAAGCATAAAGATCAACCGTGTGGGATATTCTTTCTGGAACCAACGTTTTTCCCAAGACGTATCTTATTCAGGTGGTTGAGGATTTTTTTTTAAAAAAAAAAACATTTGAATGCTTCAAAAAAGCATCTCCCATAGTGAAGCTTTTAAGGAGTATCAGCTGTTTCTTTGTCCCAAATATTCAATATGTCCCACCTTCTTAATCTTTGGAATCAAAAGCAAAAACAAATCCTAGGCAGTCTTGCATCTAGGCAGAGCCCAGAAGGCTTAATTGCTTAATTCCACACACAGGTTAAAGCAGAAGTTACCAATATGGTGGCATAATAACGTAATGACATTTGATGGTACCCACTGACTGCCTTCCCGATCAAATGTAATTGATCTATATCAGGGGTCTTTTGGGTATTTAGGTATTCTCTCTACAGAGATGTTTCCCAAACCTAGCTAATTTAATTGTTTGCTTTTTGTTTTATATTTCTAAACTACCTTTCTCCCTCCAAGAAAGGCTCTACTACTACTCTCATTTACTGTGGTGATGGTTTTGGACTTCAGTTCTCCAAATTTCCCAACCAGCATGGCTGCCGCTCATAGCAATAGCAGTTAGACTTATATGCCGCTTTACAGTGCTTTACGGCTCTCTCTCTAAGCGGTTTACAGAGTCAGCCTATTGCCCCCCAACAATCTGGCTCCTCATTTTACCGATCTCTGAAGGATGGAAGGCTGAGTCAACCTGGAGCCAGTCAGGATAGATCTTCCTGGTCGTGGGCAGATTTAGCCTACAATACAGTACTTTAACCACTGCACAACATGGCTTCCCTCCCTCCCTCCCTTCCTTCTCCTTGTTGTCCTTCCTTCTCTCCTTCCTTCCTTCCTTCTTGTTTTCCTTCCTTCTATCGTTCCTTCCCTCTTTCTCCCTCCCTTCCTTCCTTAGCAATAGCATTTAGACTTACATACAGCTTCACAGTGCTTTACGGACCCCTCTAAGCGGTTTACAGAGTCAGCCTATTGCCCCCCAACAATCTGGCTCCTCATTTTACCGATCTCTGAAGGATGGAAGGCTGAGTCAACCTGGAGCCAGTCAGGATCGAACTTCCTGGCTGTGGGCAGATTTAGCCTGCAATAAAGCACTTTAACCACTGCTCCTTTCCCTTTCCTTCCTTCCTTCCTTCCTTTCTTCCTCCCTCCCTCCCTCCCTCACTTCTTTCCTTCCTTCTCCTTGTTTGCCTTCCTTCTATCCTTCCTTCTTTCCTTCTCCCTCCCTCCCTCCTTCTTGTTTTCCTTCCTTCTATCCTTCCTTTCTCCCTCCCTTCCTTAGCAATAGCACTTAGACTTATATACAGCTTCACAGTGCTTTACGGCCCCGTCTAAGCAGTTTACAGAGTCAGCCTATTGCCCCCCAACAATCTGGGTCCTCATTTTACCCACCTCAGAAGCATGGGAGGCTGAGTCAACCTTGAGACTGGCAAGATTTGAACTGCCAAATTGCAGTCAGCCAGCAGTCAGCAGAAGTAGCCTGCAGTACCGCACTCTAACCACTGTGCCACTGTGGCTAAGAATTACAAGAAGTCAAAATCCAGACATCTCCAAGTTGCTGAGATTGGAAAACCCTCTTCTACAGAATTTCAAGTACCAGTCCTAAAGATGTGCTTCTATCTGTTTGCGCATGTATAAATTGGTGCCATTGCTTCTGTTTTCAGAGAGGAGAGTGAGAGCGTGCTGACGCTCAAAGGCCTGACCCCAACAGGTACTCTGCCCCTGGGGGTCCTCTCAGGGGGAAAGCAGACTCTACAGACAGGTAAGTATATGAGAAGCAAAGTCCTTCTGTTGTGGGATACGAAGGGTCGCAATGGAAATTTAGCTTCCGAACATGTCTTAAGAAAACTACTGGATATTCCAGCAGGAAGTTAAATTGAGGTTCTCCCAGTGCTGCTTTTCCCTTCCCATCATGGTGTTTAGGTTTTTGTCATTAAAAAAAGATAAATTGCAAGGGTCACCTTGGATTGCCTAGCCATATCCTAAGTTTCCAAATCTGGCGTTCCAAGATAGCATATGAATAAAACTTAGAAGATACAATAAATTATTTTTACCTGGTAGAAAAGTAAGGTTGAAGGCCCTCAGTTTAGTTTAATCGAAACCCAGCAAAAAAAGTTGAAAAGATCATCTCCAAGACATGCATGTAACATTGCTGAACCCAGAAACTTAAAGCATGTCTTAGATCTGTTCTTTGGAATAACTTTCTAGAGTTTCCTTCTAATAAACAGTTAGGCTTCTACTGCCGTGAAAAGAGCCTATATCACTGCCATTGGTCTACCCTTGACCCATCTGTTCTTAGTGATCGCACTGAAAATGATTGGTGGAGATTTGAGATTTCCTCCCCAGTTTTGCATTACTTTTACCCTGTTGATGCTAAACTGAAACCAGCCTGAAGCTTCTGTGAGTTTCAGACTGGTTAAATTAAGGTTATACAGAACAATGTTTTGAGTAGGAATGGAAGATATTTGGATGTCCGGTTGAATTTCCAATTCAACCAGCTATCCGAGGCTGACAAAGCAAGTAGATAAATAGGTACCATTTTGGTGGGAAGGTGTCAGCATACCCCCGTGACATCATGCTGGCCACATCCAAGGAAATGTCTCCGGACAGCATGGGCTCAATGGCCTTGAAATGGAGATATGAACATCACTCCCTCAAGTCGGTCACAACTAGTGGAGTAAAATCTGCAGGGACTTCTTTACCTTTTCCCCCACCTTCAATTCATCCCAAAAGGATGGCTCAGGATGGCTTACATAAAATAATGAATGTGACCACACAGATTAAATTAAACCTGTGGTCCTCCAGATCAGGGGTCTCCAACCTTGGCAGTTGCCAAAGTTGGAGACCCCTGCTCCAGATCACATTGTTCTTCTATCAACTACAACTAATATAGGCAGTAAGGAGGAAGGATGATGGAAGTTGCTATGTATCAACATGTGGAGGGTGTCAGATTTTTCAGGTAGAACCTGGGCAGGGAACAGACGTCCCATGAAATGTTGGAGCTCTGCTGTTTATTCAAGCTAAAATAACAGAATCTTGAAACTGTCTTTCTCTCCCTTCTTATTCTAAAGAGGGCCAAGGCAGACCAGTTTTATTTCTTACCCACTCCTCTTCATCAGGGCTTAGCTGAGGTTTATATAACAGTCTTGAATTTCTTCTTCAAGGCCATCTCTGTACTTCTCCACACCAAACCGTATGTTGCTTACTCCTGGTAGCTCGGACCAGTCAGTAAAACCACAAACATTGCCTCCACTTCCCCTCCTTGTTCTGAAGAAGGCTTCCTTTGAGGAGCATGTAGTATAAACCAATCAAGATATCGGGGTGGGATTCACTTACCTTCCTACCGGATCGTAAATGTGAGAGAGAGCGCGCTGGCTTTGCTTGCAAGCACTTCTTCCATGAATGCGCAGTGCTCACGCATTACATCCAGGCGGGTGGGCGGAGCTTCCCACAGTCGCCACTGCTGGTTTTCCCAAACCGGACAGAACCGGCTGAATCCCACCTCTGAAGATATCCCAATAAATCAAATTGCTTGTATTGTGTGGAATTCAAGAAAATTTGACATTTTGGCAAATTATTTTCGTTAACAGCAAATCTGAGATTCGCTGTAGAAGGTTCAAATTCTCTCCAGTCTAATATTACATTCTCACTGTAACTGAACAAACGTCATCTGGAAGTGTACAAAAGTACACAAGAGCAGTATTTTCCTCCTAGCATTTAATAGCAGTAACCTAAAAGGCCACATTTTGATGTCTACTGGATACGTTGAGACAGCAGCTATGTGTACATGATACTTACTTGTTCTGAATCTACCCACTTTCAGCTTAGTTGGAAAAAGTGAGAGGGGAAAAAAAACCTTCTGAATCTAAATTTCCACTTCACATATAATATTGCAAACTTCTATTTTTGTCTCCTCTTTTTTTTCCTAATGAAAATAGATTTATGTACAAATATTGGCTAATGCTGTTATCCTGACTGGAATTTGTCTTATTCTCTCTCTCTCTATCCCTCTCCCTCCCCCTCTCCCTCTCCCTCCTTATCTCCCTCTCTCCCTCTCTCTTTCTCACACACACACACACACACACACACACACACACACAAACACAAATATAGATGTGTTCTGTAACAGTTACATATTGTAAAAATATCAATTTACAGAAAGGTGTCGCATAACATTAACTTGTCCCAGCTTCTGCCAACCTAGTTTTTCTTTGAAGACGTTTCACTTCTCATCTAAGAAGCTTCTTCAACTCTGACTGGATGGTGGGGAAGGGAAGGATTTATACTCCTTGCAGACAGCTGGTCATTTGCATTCTGTTTAGAGAGTCGTTGAGGCCACTAAGTCGTTGAGGCGACTTAGAGAGTCGTTGAGGTTTATCTGTGTCCTTTCAGCAGTTCCAAGAAGGCTCCACACCCACTTGCATCACTGAGGTGACCCTGAGGACACAGACAAACCTCCCAAGTGGCCTTAACGACTCTCTCAAAAGAATGCAAATAACCAGCAAGGCATGTAAATCCTTCCATTCCCCCACCATCCAGTCAGAGCTGAAGAAGCTTCTTGGATGAGAAGCAAAACATCTTCAAAGAAGAACCAGAAAGTCCACTTGCCTCTTGAAAAAAACACCTTTGGGACAACCATGACCTGAATGATGGAGAATCTCCATAGACATGGCAACTTAGAGACAAATTTGAGTTAAAAGACAGGAATGGATCTTGTTCTTACCTCAAAGGACTACCTCTTTCACACTCATGATTACTGTTCAGTACGAGTATCCATTTTGGAATTCAGATGGATCCATGTGAACATTTTCTGTCCGAAGTGGGTTGTAAGGAGTAGAAGATCCATCTCCAACAGCCCAGAGTCCCCTTTAATTGTAGAAAGACACTTCAGATTTAATTGCTCCTGTCATCACCTTCCCTTTGGAACATCCTGTCAGGGTTCCAAGTAATATACCAATAGCAAAAAAAACAACAACTCTGAGGCAGGTAGATTCCTCAAAGAATAGTTTTATTGGATATATCATATTGGTACAGTTCTGGTGAAAACCGACTCTGAAGGTTCCCGCGGTTTTCACCTAATTAAAAGTAAAAGTTTTTTCCCTTCCCCAAACAATCAGTCACATGGTCCAATCAGAGTGCCGTCCAGTTGCTTGGTAACATCACCACTCCTCTCTCTCTCTGACCAGGTGTGAGAATGTCCTTGGTTCCCAGGGGAAAGTTATTTTGTTTTGACTACAAAACCCCAGCTCTCTCTATTCCTCTCTCCCCCCCCCCCCCCCCCAATATCTCACACATCTAGTGTGGCAACACTGAAGCTTCAAAATGGCTTCGGTCAGGTCAGCTTCCTTGCTGACACATCCCTTGTCCTGATACAATAATCAGCCGAACTGCCATCTAAAACAAGCATCCCTTGTTAGTGTCCACCCAACCACTCATAGAAAAGTTGATTCCAAGCCAATGGTTAGATTCCGTTCTCTTGGAAACTCAGCGGAACCACTTTCCAATCTGTCGACACTGTGACATTTAACCTCTCCCAACGCCCTTTCACCTCTTTGCCCTCTTGGCCATCCTTCTCTGCTGCCCGGTCATGGTCACCCTCCTCCTCCTCCTCTCGTTGGGTATCGGGCGGGTTCTAAGTCTCTTAAGCAACCATAGTGATGTTAAGTTCACTCACGCTTTTCTGTCTTTATTTTTGCATGCCACTGTTCCTTCTGTATTACAGCCACAGTAGAAGCAGTAGAGGCACGGGAAGGTATGGCTAGAATCTTGCAAGATGGTTTGTGTGTTTGCTAAATCTTTTTTCTTTTCTTTTCTTTTTTTTACCCCCCCATCCAAGATGGCTTGTGTGTTTGCTAATCTATTTTTTTAACCCCTCCTCCAAGAGTTTTAATGTCAGCATTACAAAAAAAAAAAAACCAAAACCACATATTCTTGCATCACCAGAAGTAGAGAGCAGCTGAAGGAGAAAGGTATTAGCTTGGCACATCCTCCACCCTTACTGTCCACCTCGAAGGCAACATCAACTCGCAAAGCTTCCCTGGCCTGCTCTCGAGTTGCCATAGGCAGAGGGTTGTCTCTGCCCTACGACTACTTCAACCGGCTGATTTACCTTGTAGTTCTGGGAAGCAGAAGGTGCTGGGTTTCAGTAGCTGTAATAGTCCATATTTAGGTTTTCCATTTTATTCAGAGCAAGCCTGTGCAACCCTATAGAAAACAATTCTGGCAATGAGTTACCAATCTCGAGGTATAGTTCCATAGTCTTTGCACAGGAAATGCCAGAATTGAGTCTCGGATCTGTGTGCATTTAAGCCCGTGTTTCACAGATGCTAGATGTGTGCCCTAGAATTTGTGTCATCTAATTAACCTCTCTTGAGCCAGCTGATAGTGAGGCCACTGGATCAGAGGTGGGTTTCAGCAGGTTCTGACCAGTTCTGGAGAACCGATAGCAGAAATTTTGAGTAGTTTGAAGAACCAGTAGTAAAAATTCTGACTGGCCCTACCCCCACCTATTCTCTGCCTCCCAAATGCCAGCTGATCGGGAGGAAATGGGGATTTTGTAGTAACCTTCCCCTAGATTGGGGAGGGAATGGAGATTTTACAGTATCCTTCCCCTGCCACGCCCACCAAGCCATGCCACACCCACCAAGCCACACCCACAGAACCGGTAGTAAAAGTTTTTGAAACCCACCACTGCACTGGACGTATTTGCTAGTTGTCTTCTTGCCAAACGTGTTCTACTCAGAACACTCTTAAGGAAAAATAGGCAGACTTTCAGAAGAAATCTAAAGAACCTGGCTCTTGCTCTTCTCAGTATTGTCATTGGACGAGCTTTTTTACAGACGTACTGAATTTAGTTTAGTTTAGTTTAGTTTATTGTCATTGCACATGGTACAACGAAATTAAATGCCATCTTCGGTGTCCATTATAACTATAAAAATAAAAACACAAACATACATCCTTTGAATTCTATATAATTGAAATTGAAAACCCGATATTACATTTAACCGTAGAATTCAATATGGTTACTGCCCTGGGATAGAAGCTGTTTTTCAGCCTATTTGTCCTTGTCTTTATTGTCCTGTACCGTCTGCCAGATGGTAATAGTTCAAAAAAAAAAAGGGGGTGTGTGTCCAGAATGAGATGGATCTTTCAGAATGTTTTGAACTTTCTTAAGGCAGCGGGAGCTATAAAGCTCTTCCAAAGAGGGGAGGGGGCAACTAATGATCCTCTGGGCAATGACGTTGACCCTCTGGAGCGCTGTCCTATCTGCCACTGTGCAATGGGCAAACCACACACAGGTGCAGTAAATTAAAATACTCTCTGTGGTGCAGCGGTAGAAGGCCACCAGCAGTTTTTTCATTCAGGTGTTGTTTCCTGAGAAGTCTCAGGTAGTATAACCTCTGCTGGGTCCTTTTGAACAGGGCTGCAATGTGGAAGAATCCCCAGCTCAGGTCCTCTTTTATGATAACACCCAGAAACTTAAAACCAGCTACTTGCTCAACTCGGTCTCCATTGATAAGCAAGGGCTGGATGTCTGATCGATTCCTTCTAGTGTCTATAGCAATTCATTGAATTGCATTGCTGTGTCATTTTCAATGCATGGCAAAAGTCCATCTTTAGAAGGATTTGGGCAGCAAAAGAGCTCATTGCTTACCTGTTTAGTTCTTTGTCCTTTCTCAAGACTATCTGCAGAAGACGAGTTTATGCTCAGCCCTGGGTTGGATAGAAAGTGTTAAGGCTGTGCCAAGTTGGGTGAAGAGGCTTTGGCCCTACATACCTGAAGCTTTTCTCTGCATCCAGTTTGTGGTCATGCAAGGCTTTTTCATTCGAAGATTGGTTCATTTTCCCCTTTTTGTGGTGTGGTGTGTGTGTGTTTTTTTTTTAAAAAATCTGTCTGTGTGTATGTGTGGTGTTCTGCTGTACTGAAGACTATGACTTTGATTTAGTACTCAGTGATTTTGATTTTATGTTTCCCAGCTTTGAAAAGAATGCTGTTACTTTTTTTAACTGCACCGTTGCTTCCCTTGCTGAGCATCTGTCTGACTTCCTAATTTGTTTTTCTCCAGATTAGGTTTGAAGTTTTATTAAGTGGGAGGGAAAAAAATGCCTTCATGAACAGTTTTGCCTAAAAATTATTTAGGCTACAGACAAACAGATTTAAAAAAAAAAAAAAAAAAACAGAGATGGAAGCAGTTGGAGAGAAATCTCTTGAAACATATTTATTGACATTTTTTTCTTATTGATTTTGCCCCCTGTTCATAACCTACAAGGTTTTTGAAGCATTAAAGATAAAAACAAGTCAATTGATTCGGACTCTGTAAACCTCTTAGAGAGGACTGTAAAGCACTATGAAGCGGTATATAAATCTAAGTGCTATGGCTATTGGAAGCCAAAATGTGGAAACGTTGCCGATCACAACTAGAAATAATAAATATTTATATATATATATATGTTTTGAGGGAAAATATCTCACATGGCTTCTAGACTGCCAGAAATGTGGTAGAGTGAATGAAGAAGTCAGACGCATGCTTTATGCACACCACCTCTGCTTGACAGCCGAGGAGCAAGTGTTTACAAGTCAACGACCTATTTTGCAAATGCCTCCAATTGCCCCTTTTCCCTCCCCGTAGCCATCCGTGGATTTTCGCCGCAACACAAGATCCGCAGCTTTGAAGAAGCCAGAGGTCTGGATCGCGTCAACGAGCGTATGCCGCCACGCAAGGATTCAAAGCATCCTGACGGTCCAGTGAATTTAACCTCAACAAACTCTGCGGACAAGAATGGGACAGGGAAGAAAGCCCAGTAACAGTTCCATATCACTAAAGCATCCAAAACTTAATGAATTCTATTTATTTATTATGAAAGGGGCGGGGAGGGAGGGGGGAAGAAACCAATTTAGCCTGGAGGCACATCCATAATCCAGTTTGCATCCATTCTGTAAGAGAGGTGACCATTTTGTAAGTTTTTTAAATTTTATGTTCAATATATAAAGTCATCTTTTTTTTTTTTAAATTTAGGATGGGTCTAAAAACTAGTACATATATAAAGTGTTCTGTACAGATAGATATCCCTGCCAAGAGGGAAGGACTCTGTGTTGGTGAGGGTGGGAGGGAAGGGAAGCCAAATCAGCCTAGTTCAACTACCTATCTGATTGATTGGAACCATTTTAAGTTAGCATTTTTTTTTAAAAAAAAAATGGCATCTTTGATTTGAACACATTTTCCTTCCCACATTTGCTCTTTGTTTTTGTTTTTGTTTTTAAATTCTCCTTCTGTTTCTCACCACATCTGATGGTCCAGCACTTGACTTCCATTAAAAGGCCTACTGCTTAGGGCAATTGGTAAATGTTTTCCTTTGTGAAACCCTGTGTCAGAGGTAAATTCAGAGGTAAATACAGAAAAACAGCACAGAACAAGTTGCTAGATATTTGTAATGGGAGTCTCCCTTTTTCCAGGTCTACGACAACTTGCCACGGTCAACTAGCCCCGGGGAACAACTTGCCCCAGGACAATTAAACAATTCAATTTTAATTATTTAAAATCGTTTTTTTTTAAAAAAAAAAAAATTGTCATTCACATTTCATTTGTTTCTCCTTTGGCATTCTTTCTTTAATGATTCTATACAACTATTTCTTTGATATTAGTATAACTCTTGTCCCGTGGCGAGTTGGCCATGGTGAATTGTCTCGTGGCGAGTTAACTGTGGCATGTTGTTCCTTGCTGCCCTTTTCCTCCCCCATCTCCTCAAACGTACCCATCGCTTTTCCTTCAGAAATCCCAAGTCCAGTAGAGAAAACCTCTTGGAAAATAAACCATTATTAGGTCGGTTTTGATGAATGTGATTCGGGAATCTCCCTTCATCCGAAAGCATCACTCTTGGGAGCTAATCCAGCTGGCTGCTACTATTTTCTATGCGTTTAACCCCGTTTGACTTGCATCAACATCACACCTAAGGGATTTATATCGTTTTCTCTGAACCACAAACGGCCTCGCGGGATTGTTTAGGAGTCGCGATCTTAGTGTACATGGAGAAGGGAAACTTTGCCCTTCTTACCACATCCACCACATTCCGCAAGCTGCGCTACAGTGGCTCCACGATAAGAGCCCCAGCACAATATATATCTGCCTTGTCTACGTCAGGGCCTCCTGCTTGCAGGTTCAACATGAATGAATGAATACTGTGACATCTAGGGAGAATAACTTGTGTAAAGTTCTGAGTTCACAACCGAGCATTTTTCCCTCTTCTCCAGATGTACCAAGTATATGCCTATTCATTATAGACAGGTAGGAAAGTCCAGCAGCCAGGAAGTTGCATCTTTGGGTTTAAGGAGCAGAAAAAGGCCAGGAGCTCCATTCTTTTTTTTTTTTTTTTTTTCCCTGTACATAACTGACAAAAAGCGCTCTCCTTTAATCTAAAAAGCTTCTTGGTAATTTCAAGGGTGAAAGTATGATTCTCCAGCCCCCTATAACTACAAAAACGATCATTGATGTGAAATCAGAATTTGCGTAACATATGTAGGCTGAATGTTAATACCCACAATCAACATTACCCCATAAAATTACAACCTTCCATCGTTTTTGCTCAAATTGTCCCATCTTTTTCAAATTTGCCTCTGGAAGCAACGCTGCTTCCTTTTTATTCCCCCTAATGAGGGCTACCCCCTTATGAAAAAAAAAATGTTTGTAGGCAAGCTGTTCTATTCACTCTGCTATACACACCTAGGTAGGTCTATGCCCTAGAATTCTCAGATCTCTGATGCACATCTGTATTTTGGGATGTCTTGCTATATAGGAAACGCCTGGCTGTGTCCAATGCAGGTACTGACAAATTGTGCATTGGCTCCGAGTTTCTGGAGTTCCCTTTCCTCAGAACAGAGTACCTATCTCACTTTTCACATTTCTCCAACTATATGTTTAGTGAATGGAATATCCCAACCCTCTTCTTTGTAAAGAGTTCCAAAACCCCAACAAGCACAGGATCGGTGGGTGGGAATGCTTTCTCCTTGCCCTTGAAGGATCTATGGATGGCAGTGAAGGCCTGCTTATTTTACAAGGGAAGAAATAATGATTTCCCCCACGATGGGTGATGTTGGCAAGGGAGAAAA
Source organism: Arizona elegans (assembly GCA_022577455.1). Classification (NCBI taxonomy): domain Eukaryota; kingdom Metazoa; phylum Chordata; class Lepidosauria; order Squamata; family Colubridae; genus Arizona; species Arizona elegans. Next base: position 428,578 of record JAKOOJ010000048.1, read on the forward strand.
AAGGAGAAGAATGAAAATTCTGTTAAGAACATATAGCTAAAGGCATCGATAAAGAAAAACCTCTGCAGGAAGAGCAGAGTTAAAACATTTTAGTCTGGGGCAGAATCGGAAGCTTTGTGTTATAGAATGTGCCAAACAGCCAATAATTAAACCATTGAAGTTGTATTTTGGAAATGGGATCGTTTGTTGAGTATATTCCTTAGCTTGGTCTATTGTGGTGGAAACCAAGCGTTGGTAGTGGTTTCTTTTGTAAAAACTGCAGCTTTGATCATCCGTTGAGAAAAGAAGAAAAGGAGGGGGAAAAGATAGGAGGAGGAGAAATTGACAGCACTCAGTTACCTCTTGCTCCCTCCTCTGGCTCTTTCGCAATACGTTTTTGAATCAGCGTTCCTCAGGCAATTCTTCTTAATATTAGTGGCTTAAACGAACAGTACAATCAGCCACCGTAGGTCTATCCTTTTTTTAAAAAAAAAAAAAAAACCTCTTATTTGCTCTGTGATGGACTTCTCGCTCCAGGTTACAGCCATACAGCCGTTTCTTAAACCTTCATCTTGAGAATCAAGACGTTAGGGTTTTTGTTTTTTTTCCTGCATTTTTTTTTTTTTTTTTTTTTGAACTGATGCAGTTGAGGGCGTTTGTATTTTCATCGCTGTCTTTTTCTCCACAAACCTCCACCTAAATAATGTGACCTTGTAGACGGAGAGGTTCACGTCCACTTAGGGCTCTTACAGCTTTTGTTTAGGTTGACGATGGCATCTCATTTTTATAGACGGAATTCCTTCCTTCGTGAACTAACCCTCTAACGCTGGTAGGATATGATACAGCCTTAGTTGGGATATTTCTAATCCGAAAGGTACCCATTTTTGCAAGTCACTCAGAAAGGGCTTCATTTAATTGCATAAATCTTGAGTGGCTTGGTTCAGTCTCTGCCATGTCATCCATTGTGTGTTTTCCATCCAGCTGTTTTTTTGTTTTGTTTTTTTCCCAGCATCATCGGGTAAGATTCAAATGGTGAGCCTCCTAGGGATGGGGGCGCTATTCATTAGCTAATTTCAGCCATATGGATGAATATATATATATATATATATATATATATATATATATATATATATATTTATGTAAGTTTTCACGGGTATGTATGTGTGTATAGTTAATATTTCGGGTTTCTTCCCGTGTAATTGTGGATATATCCCTAAAAGGGTAGAAGCGACGTTTCGACAGAATCCCATCTGCCATCATCAGGCTTATGTCAGCAGTCATTTTGTACTAACTGCCTACTGTTAGTAACTTTTTGCTGTTAGTACAAAATGACTGCTGACATAAGCCTGATGATGGCAGATGGGATTCTGTCGAAACGTCGCTTCTACCCTTTTAGGGATATATCCACAATTACACGGGAAGAAACCCGAAATATCAACTATACACATATATATATATATATATATATACACATACATACATACATACATACATACATACATACATATATATATATATATATATATATATATATATATATATATACACACTGATTCCTTGTGTGTGTACACACATATATATCCAAGGAATCAGTGTCAAAAGGCATCATTTAGACTACAGCAGCCTGAACCACATACATTTGGATTTTCTCGTGCAACAGTAATAATGTTTATAAAATAAAGCTGGTCTTTAACAAAAAAAAAACAAAAAAACCTTAGTGTCTGAAATGTAGTGCCAACATTGATCTCTCACCTTGGAGAGATTTTAATTCTTGGCAATAGTGTCTATGCCCCCCCCTTTTTTTTTTGGCCTACTAGAGATCATTGTAACATGGGCTATTGATTTAGGAAATGGTGAAAACATTTCAGTCCTAAATTTCTGTTCTTTTGAGTGGCTAAGTACTGCTCTATTTCTGTCCCACCCCCGCCCCCAAGCTTCCTTTGCCTCCTCCGTTTTATGAAGTTAAAGCTAATAAAAGCTTTGCTTGCAGTATTTTTGCCCAATTGGTTTAAACTGCTGCATCTACTGAGCTTCCCCTTCCCCCAATTCTGTTAGGAAAGAGAAGCCTTGGAGTCTAATAAGATGGCTGTTCAGGGGAAGGGTAGGTTTGAGGCAGGAGGGGGCCTTAGATTTCCACCAGCTAAAGCTATTGCTCTTCTCCTTTCACCTTCAAGATACGAAAGAGAGACCACTTTAGACTCCTTGAAATATGGCATCGTGTTTGGTGATGACCGTGTGGCAAAAAAGTGTGATTTGGGGGGCGAAAGGATTTAGTTTTCGGACTCTCTAGTTCAGAGGTGGGGAACCATGGCCCTTTATGACTTGTAGACGTCCACTGAGCATGGCTGGCTCGGGATTCTGGGAGTCATAAAACGGCCATTGTTTCCCCCACTGGTGCTCTAGTTAGACAATGTGGTTGCAAGCTGCCTGTTGCCTTTGTCTTTTACCATGGACTGTGTGTTAAAATTCCTAATCCTGTGAAAACAAGGACACACACGGCAAGAGACAAACGCTTGAGTGGAAAAGGGGCAAGCCCTGGACAGTGGTAACTCTTCTCTTTCTTTCTCCTGCTCCTCCCACCATTTTAGCAAGTGTTCAGAAAAGGCAGTATTGACACCTGTTCCCAGTATTCAGTGCTCAGTTCTCAAAACTTCCTTTGCCCTGCTTTCCCTATCAGCTGTCAAAGAGAGGAGCCACCTGCGACGGTCCTTTCCCTGGCATGGCATGTTGCTGGACCAACAGCTTCTTATGTCCTAGAGTAGTGGTCTCCAACCTTGGCAACTTTAAGACTTGTGGACTTCAACTCCCATTCTGGGAGTTGAAGTCCACAAGTCTTAAAAGTTGCCAAGGTTGGAGACCCCTGTTCTAGAGGGCAACTAGATACTTCATGATCTCTCGACCCAAATTTTGAACCCGGCAAAAATTAAAAGTCAGCTCCTCTCAAACTCTGGAATTTGAGCATGTATTGCTGACGTGTAGATTTGCTTCTGAGGGCAAAAAAAAGGGGGGGAGGATCTGGTGGGTTTCTATTTCTAGAGGAAGAGTGCAAATGCCCTGGGAGAAATTTATGGTCAAAAAGTGACAATCGGGGGTGTTCCCCCCCTCAAAAAAGCAGTCGTTAGTTGCATCAGATTACATGCCAGTTTAGCACGTGGCTCTTCTCTACTTTAGCGATGAAATGTGGAAATGTTTTATTTAGAGCGTTGTTGGGTTGGGATCCTTTCCTATCACATAGTCTTATTTCCCAACACAGATGGACGATGGGGAATCGCACTGCCCAATCCCAATTTCTGGAAAAAAAACAAACAAGCCAGTCATTAATATATCTTGAATCTGTGAATTACCTCTTGTTTCTTTCTCCACCCGTTCTTCTCTAATCTCTGTCACACACGCGCGCGGGGGGCGGGGGTGTTATCTGTGTGTATTTCTCTCCCCACCCCCACCCCCTTCTCCTAATTCCAGGGACAATCTTGATCTACATCTTGAGCAACCAAGGGCAGCAAAATCAATTTTTGAAATGGTGAGAAGCTAAAAAAAAAAAAAAAACAGCCCTCCAGCCCAGGGGATTCCAGAATAATCAGAGGCTGTGCGCACTGCCGCCCCCCCCCCCGCCCCCCCCCCCCATTTGCCCATGAGGCTGTCTAGCACCAGCCCTGTTTTTTTGTTTTTTTAAAATTTTAATTTTTATCTTGCATGATAAAAAGCAAGGTGCATGTACTACGGAGGGGAGTCCACAATGGGTCTTCCAATCTTCAGGAACAAAGGTGCTTTCACCTCCTACAAGCGTCTGCTATGGGGTGGCAGCCCGCTCACCTCTCCCTGATTTAGCTAATCCGCTGCTTCACAGAAGCGCCTTGCCGGTTTTTCTCATCCCAAACAATCACAAACCCTGGGAATGTGTGATGGCAAGGACTGGGATTCCTGGTTCTGAAGTGATGTGTGCCCATTGCCTGGAGACTGCCTCCTTTCTTGCTCTCTTTTTAGCTATGTTTAAAGAAGAATGGTGACAAATGTTATTTATTGGCGGAAATTATTTAATATAATTTCTTTCTCTCTTTTTTTTTTTTTTTTTTTTTTTGTGAAAAAGGAATGACTTTGTTAGAACTGTCTTAATGTAAATTGGAAAGTCATCTTTAAGAAGAAGAAAAAAAAAAACCTTAAAAATTAAATGACAGTTATTTGGCTCCGGTGTCATTTTTCAGAATGCTTGAGCAATAGCTCAGAGTTAAGACCCTTGGTATTCCTGACTTTTCCAGGTCAACAGGAAAAAGTCTTAAATGTCTTACCTGTTTGTATGGGAGTCAAGTGATTTTAAAAAAAAAAGTGATGCAGCTCAAAAATAAGAGGTTCCTAAAATAACCAAGTGCTACATTCAGGTTTTTGTTGTTGTTGTTGTTATTTCAATTGGGAAGACTTGCTGAATAAACAAAATTGAAAGTGAGGTTAGGATTGTTTTGCCGGCAGAATGCAAGAATTTGTGATGACAAAATACAAACCTTGGACTAAGAAAGTGGCTAGTCATGGTTGAGAACTCAGTAAAGAAAATGCAGCATGAATGCAGCCAATTCACAGTTTTTCTACCTCACGCCACATAGTTTCTTCATTGTTCTTGAGAAGAACTTCCTCTAAACGTTCTTGAGGAGTTTTGGACACATTTCTTGGACATTACATTCATGCTGTGTAAATTGAGGCCATATTCCATATACACTCAGGAATGTGTCCCTGAACCCACAGAGTGGAATTGGACAACTCGCCGCGGCCATCTCCCCGCAGCCAATTCATCACAGCCATTTTGCCTCGGTCAACCTGGCATGGCCGTCTTGCCACAGCCAACTCACCACGGGACAATTCCACAATTCCGTGGGCTAACTCAACGTGGTAAATATTACCTGCCACCATTTCTTTGACATTATTTCCATTGGCCAAAAAAAAAAATGGAAATAATATAGAAGGAACAGTGGCGGATAACATCACATTGAGTTATCCCATGTGGGGATTGTCCTTCAGCTAGTTGGCCATGGCAAGTTGTCTTAGATTCCCCCAACAGAAACATCAGGTTCTTGGAGTGGACATTGCAGGGAAAGAATGGTAATAATGAAAGGATCATTTTGGGGTGGCCATTGGTCACTCTTAGCACTGGATTCATTTTAAAAAAAATTGATAAACTGAGCCACCTCAGGTTCACTATATGGAAGCTGCTGGAGTAGGGTATATCAGAAAATTCTACATTATTAATAATTGGTCACAGTTAAGGCTTCAGAAGATACAGATTTGAGGGCTGTCAAAGCTTGGGGAGTTCTCTTAGTAGTAAATTCCGGAGGGATTTTCTGACAATTTTATTGAAGGAGAATTTTGGGAAACTGGTTGTGATTCTCTGAAGAAGCCATCTTGAATCCAGCAGCTGAAACTAAGGGTGGGACCAGGAAAGAAGAAAAGCAGAAAATTGATGGTGGACAAAAGCGAATTAAAATTTGGCTTTCTTTAATCTAAAAAAAACTGTAAGGTACAGTATGATCAGATTTGCACACCATTTAAAATCGAGAAAGTGCTGAATCGTGTTGGGCGTTATCTCTGTCCCTTTCTCGGCCAGCCTACTTCTCAGGATCGTTGTGAGGAGACGAAGCACTTCAAACCCTCTGTTGAGTTGCTAAACAAAAGGCTGGATATAAAACTAACATACTCCACTGTGTTGCAGCCTAGAAATAAGGGCATTGTTGTTAGGTGGATCCCCGCCCCCCTCTTAAGCTGAGGAATGACACCTTCAAGGCTCATCTAGAATTGTCAAACCCACCACAAAGAAAAATGGCAATCATTAGGCCTAGATACAGAGAGTTGATGATTGGTGCAAAAGGTCTGTGGCTTGGACCCTTTGCTGGGAAGGTTGGAGATTCGGGCCAAAATTATGACTTTGAGGTAAAAGATGGAAATTGACCAGGCCTAAAGGTTCTTAAAAGGAAAGCAACCCAACATTTAGTGAGGTTCCCTTCTATAATTTGAGTTCTAGAATTTATAGTTTCTATAATCTAGTTGAGAACCTTGCTTCCGTATTTTAGATAGAAATCTCTTTTTGCAGTGTGGTACATTGGTTTGCTGGAAGACTACAGGCCTGCAATTTTAAAGGCTTCTTGAAGATGGGAAGGTCATCATGTTGCAAAGAGCATTGCAATTGCTTTGGATGGTGAGATGAGCAGCCATATAAATTTGGGCTTTTTGAGGGATGCATTGCAGACTTTCCACAGTACACCGCCAGCACCTTCACTAAAATAAGACAGCCTTAAAAGAGATTTTAATTTTCTCCTGTTTTGGCTAATATTTGAGTAGCGGTTAATTGGTTTTTGCTTCGCTGTTGTGTGAAGCTAGCTGTTAATTTATCAACTGAGGTTTACAGCTTAGTTGGTTTACAAGCTAACAACAAAAGGTAGCTTGATGGGCCAAGATGTGAATTCCGTTCTTGCCATTTTTGGGGAATCCAGCAACCACGTGAGGTAAATTAGCTTCAGAAACCACAACTTCTGAGGGAAGAGGGAACAACCCAGCTGCCTTCAGACTTTTAACGCCATTAATCCTGGTTGGCTTTAGTATCTTTTAGTCATTGATAGTGTATATGCAAGTTAGCCAAAAGACGCCTAGGATAATCTTGGTAATTTTAGAGAGGACTTGGAAGACTTTAAACTGGGTTTGCTATATGCAAGAACGCATCTGTGGTCTCATTCCAGATCTGGAAATGGGAAGTGGAGAGATGGGGGCCTTTTAGGTTTTTTTTTTTTTTTCTTTTTTAATTTGATTTATATGCCGCCCTTCTCCGGAGACTCAGGGCGGCTTACAATGCGTTAAGCAATAGCCTTCATACTTTTGTATATTTATACAAAGTCAGCTTATTGCCCCCACAAACTGGGTCCTCATTTAACCTACCTTAGGAAGGATGGAAGGCTGAGTCAACCTTGAGCCTGGTAAGATTCAAACCTGTAGAAATTGCAGGCAGCTGTGTTAATAACAGGGTGCATTAAACCACTGTACTACCAACTACCAACTACTATACTAGTTTATTTCCAGCTCTCTCTTCTCTGCTCTGGAGCTTAAAGCAGCTAACAAAACATACAATTTTCATAAAGAGCAGAAAATGCAAAGTCTGTGCTGCTTATTTCTCATCCAGGGCAGTGTGATAGGTATGTGACAGTTCAGCCACCCTATCGAGGGCCATGGATGAGGAGCTCCGGTGGCGCAGTGGTTAAGAGTGCAGTACTGCAGGCTACTTCTGATGACTGCCGGCTGCCAGGAATTTGGCAGTTCAAATCTCACCAGGCTCAAGGTTGACTCAGCCTTCCACCCTTCAGAAGTTGATAAAATGAGGACCTGAATTGTTGGGGGCAAGATGATGACTCTGCAAACCGCTTAGAGAGGGCTGTAAAGCAGTATATTAGTCTTAAGTGCTATTGCTATTGTGGCTTGGTTTCCTTAGCAGTGGAAATGGTTTCCTACCATACCTTCTTCCAGTTGAGCATCCAGCCATGGCATATCATGGTGAATGATGGTCTATCATTTATATCCCAAGCAGGCCTGGTTTTGCATAGTTTCTGAGCCCCATAGTTCATTGAGGAATTGCTCATGATGAACACCTGTGTGGCTTCTCTACAAACCCAGGATTGGTTTTCGTCCCCCTGCACAATACGGGGGTCCAAGTGATTGATTGATTGATTATGTACCATCAAGTTGTCAACTCCTAGCAAGCACATACAGATTTCTCCATGACAATCTTAACGTGGTTTTTCAGGTCTTTCGATGGTGTCCCCATCGCCACTAAAACCAAGTTCCTTCCACCTTGTTGCTGGTCATCCTTTCTTCCACCTTCCAGGCTTCTCTAGGGAGCTAGGGCTTCGCATAACAGATCAAAAGTAGGATAAATTGTGCCTGGGGCCTCGAGGTAAGTGAAATCAGTGAATCGATTACACCTGTCTTAATGTATTGATTTACTATCTACATTGTAGTGCTGAGAAGATGTAAGGATGGCTGATGAGAACTTTTTTTCAGGAACAGGTTAGGAAGGTGACCTTCTCCAGATGGGTGCAGGGTTCTTTAGCCTCAAAACGGGCCTGGTGGCTCAGCAGAATAATAGCATTGTGATTAACACCAGCTGTCTGCAATTACTGTAAGTTCGAATCTCACCAGGCTCAAGGTTGACTCAGCCTTCTATCCTTTCTAAGGTAGGTAAAATGAAGACCCGGATTGTGGGGGCAATAAGCTGACTTTGTATAAATATACAAAAGTATGAAGGCTATTGCTTAACGCATTGTAAGCCGCCCTGAGTCTCCGGAGAAGAGCGGCATATAAATCAAATTAAAAAAAAAAACAAAAAAAAAACCAAGTTGTCCTGTGGAAGAAAGCAGGAAAGGAGATCCCACAGAGATCACTTCCAGGCATCTGGTTGATTACCTGAATTCTCATAATTGGTTCTTCTTTCTCAGTGTTTCTTTCTCAGGGAAGTTCACGATTAATTCATAGGGAGCTAGCAGTTCGAAAGCACATAAAAAATGCAAGTAGAAAAATAGGGACCACCTTTGGTGGGAAGGTAACAGCGTTCCGTGCGCCTTTGGCGTTTAAGTCATGCCGGCCACATGACCACAGAGACGTCTTTGGACAGCGCTGGCTCTTTGGCTTTGAAACGAAGATGAGCACTGCCTCCTAGAGTCGGGAACGACTAGCACGTATATGCGAGGGGAACCTTTACCTTAAAGTTATGCAAAGCCCTCGGAGCTTACACAGCTGTTCTTCTCTTTTACCAGCAGGGGGTACTGTGGCTTTGTAGATGGAAGTCTGATTATGGTTTTAACTTGATCCTGTAAAGCAGCCGTCGCCAACCATTCTGGCACCAGGGACCAGTTTCATGGGAGACAATATTTCCATAGATGAGGAGGGGGAAGATTTTGCATGCAGCCTAGATCCCGATGCATGTGTAGAGGAAAGCTTCATTTGCTCGCCCACCATTTGCATGACCTGGTTCCTCTTAACGGGTCATGGGCCACTACTGATCTGCGGCCTGGGGGTTGGGCACCCTTGCTATAAGGCAACTAGGATGGATTGAGGTTGTTTATTTGTACTGATTATACGTGTCACTGAAATTGTTGGGTTGGGTAGGATGAATTGTCCCTGGTGTGTATGTGTGTGTGTGTGTGTATACACACACACACACACACACACACACCAGGGACAATTCATCCTACCCAACCCAACAATTTCATTCATTTATTTATTTATTTATTCATTCATTCATTCATTCATTCATTCATTCATTCAAATTTCTATACCGCCCTTCTCCTTTCGGACTCAGGGCGGTGAACAGCCAGATAAAAAACATCTATACAAACATCACAGTTAAAAAATAAAGTTAAAATAATTTATAAATTTGGCCCATAATTTAAAACTTGTCAATTAAAATCAATATTAAAATTTTAAAACTAACCCTAAAATCAAGACAGACCGGCTAACTGAAAAAAATAAGTTTTTAGGGCCCGACGAAAAGTCCGGAGGTCTGGGATCTCTCGTATCTCTGGGGATAGATTTTTCCAGAGGGCAGGTGCCACCACAGAGAAGGCTCTCCTCCTGGGAGTCGCCAGCCGACATTGTCTGGCCGACGGCATCCTGAGGAGGCCCTCTCTGTGGGAGCGAACTTGCCGGTGGGAGGCAACTGGTGGCAGAAGGCGGTCCCATAAGTACCCCGGCCCCAAGCCATGGAGCGCTTTAAAGGTGATCACCAACACCTTGAAGCGCACCCGGAAGTCCACCGGAAGCCAATGCAGCTCGCGCAGGAGAGGAGTCACATGGGAGCGTCCCGTCGCTCCCATAATCCCCCACGCAGCCGCATTCTGCACCAGTTGGAGCCTCTGGGTGTACCCCAAGGGGAGCCCCATGTATAAAGCAGCCTTTTCCAAATTTGGCACCCCCTTGTGAGTTGGTACTCCAACTTCTAGTATTCCCAGCCATTGTATCTGGGAGTCAAAGTCCCATCTCACCCACAGTGATGGGAAACCTATGGCACGTGTGCCAGAGTGGCACGCAGCACCCTCTTTTTTGGGCATGTGAGCCCTGCCAAAGTTCAGCTCTGCTGTACATGCGTGCGCGCCTCCCGCCGGCCAGCTGGTCTTTGGGTCTCTGCGTCATATGCGCAGGGGCCATGGGTGCACCAGGGCCGGTTTGCTCGTGGGTGCGCCTGTGTGCTCACGCGCGTGATGCTTCTGCGCATGTGCAGAAGCATCCGGGCAGGTGGGCGGAACCTCCCGCCACCGCTACCGGTTCGCCCGATCCGGTGCGAACCGGTAGCAACCCATCACTGGAGTGCATGTGGATGCGCGGGGGTGTGTGTGCATGCATGTATGGGGCACAGGTGCATGCACCGAGTGTGGGGTGCATTTTGGGGGTTTGGGCGGTTTGGACACTAGGTCCAGAAAAGGTTAGCCATTACTGCACTAAACCCTACATGTGGTTAATCAAAAACAGTGGTTGTATTCAAAGAGTATGTCTTGCTCAGACAAATAAGCCATATTATAACTTAATATGTGTCAGGCGTGAAAGGCAGGTTCACACCTGAAGGTTCATTTAAACTGAGAATAGAATAGAATAGAATAGAATAGAATAGAATAGAATAGAATAGAATAGAATAGAATAGAATAGAATAGAATGGAAGACTGGAAGAATAGAATAGAATAGAATAGAATTAGAATAGAATAGAATAGAATAGAATAGAATAGAATAGAATAGAATAGAATAGAATAGAATAGAATAATAGAATGGAAGACTGGAAGAATAGAATAGAATAGAATAGAATAGAATAGAATAGAATAGAATAGAATAGAATAGAATAGAATAATAGAATGGAAGACTGGAAGAATAGAATAGAATAGAATAGAATAGAATAGAATAGAATAGAATAGAATAGAATAGAATAGAATAGAATAGAATAATAGAATGGAAGACTGGAAGAATAGAATAGAATAGAATAGAATAGAATAGAATAGAATAGAATAGAATAGAATAGAATAGAATAGAATAGAATTTTTTATTGGCCAAGTGTGATTGGACACAAAAGGAATTTGTCTTGGTGCATATGCTCTCGGTGGACATAAAGGAAAAGATACATAAAAGATACTGATTTATTGCTATTTATTGCTAAACGTCTATGCAGAGGAATCTTCTCAACTAACTGTCGGCATCTATATAAGAGCTTTGGTGGCGCAGCAGACTAAAGCACTGTTAAGTAACACCAGCTGCCTGCAATTACTGCAAGTTCAGATCTCATCAGGCTCAAGGTTGACTCAGCCTTCCATCCTTCCGAGGTAGGTAAAATGAGGACCTGATTTGTAGGGGCAATAAGCTGACTTTGTATAAAAAAGAAAACCACTTAGGGTGGGCCAAAAGCCCTACTAAGCAGGTATATACAAAAGTATGAAGGCTATTGCTTAATGCATTGTAAGCCGCCCTGAGTCTCCGGAAAAGGGCGGCATATAAATCGAACCAATAAATAAATAAATTTAGATAAGAGTCAACAGCACTCAGGAGGATTGACTTTAGGCCTCTTGTGAGTGCATAAGGATTCTAGGTTGGTCCCCCTTTTCACTCCACCCCAGAGTCTGCCACCCCGTCCCCTACAATATGATGGTTGAGATCCAGCAACATATAATATCACAAATTAAACAACTACATTTTAACCTAGGCTAGTCATGCAAACCTATATGTGAATTACCGGTGACTTCCAAGTTAATATAGCGATCAAGGTGGATGGATTATGAGCAGAGAGACCTGGGTTCTAGTCCAGCAACAGAGCCTTTTTCAGGAGATTTAGGGTCAATCCCCTTTTCTCAAGCCAATTGTCTCAAAGAGTTTGTTGTAGGGAAAATTGGAATGCTCTGTGTACACTGCCTTAAGTTTTTGAAAGAAAGGCAGACCTACAGTAAATCCACAGCATAAGTATGACCACAATATGCGAAGAATGGTGCAACGGTGGCAGAGCAATTAGGGAAAGTTAGAAACAGCTGCATTTCAGGGTTTTTCTGTTCTTGCAAACTTTTCACCGGGCAACTTCTACTTCCGAAGACCTCCAAAGAAACTCTCCAAGTCAGAGAATAAGTGTCTCATTCATTCTTCAGAGCCAGACATCTTCCGATGGCACAGATTCGCCTGTGTTCTTCATCTGCGGGAATCTTAAGAACAGCCCTGTAAAACTTGACACTGGAGCGCTTTTTTTTTTTTTTTTTAATTTGATTTATATGCCGCCCTTCTCCGAAGACTCGGGGCGGCTTACAATGTGCTCAGCAATAGCCTTCATCCTTTTGTATATTTATACAAAGTCAGCTTATTGCCCCCACAAACTGGGTCCTCAATTTACCTACCTTAGAAAGGATGGAAGGCTGAGTCAACCTTGAGCCTTGGAGAGATTCGAACCAGCAGAAATTGCAGGCAGCTGGTCTTAATAACCAGCTTAATAACAGGGTGCCTTAAACCCCTGTACTACCAAGGCTCTTTGCCAGCTCAGCAGCAACTGAGTCTCATTTTCTTGCCGTGTTCAGCAGTTCTTGGCTCAGCCTCACTCAGCTGGTGCTGCTGGCTTTGCTTGCAGTTTGCACAAAGGCTAAAGTCCAAAATGAGTCTCATTAAAAGTTCTGGGGAAGAAGCAGGAAACAAAAAGTTGTCCAGCCAGGGGAAGGCGGGCATCTGATTGAACACAAAGGCGTGTTTCAGATGCATCTTGGGATCGTTTGCTTACCGAAGCAAATTTGAAAAGCAGTTGAAGTGGGCATTTTTTTTTTTTACAGAAAGAGAATTAAGGAGTCGACTCCCTCCTGATCCCCATTCGAAAATGCTTCTGCTGTATGTTCTGAGTTCTAATCCCCTTTAATTGAAGTTTTATTTTTTATTCCTGCGTTTATTTTTTTCCTAAAATCAAAATCGTGCAGAGCAAGAGTGGTGACGTATTTATGTTCGTTTTACCTTTTTGAGGGCTACATTTTCTCTTCAACACACTTGCTGAGACAACAGATCGTGTGTCAAGCTGCACTACCGTGTTTTCCCGAAAATAAGACCCTGTCTTATATATTTTTTGAACCCCGAAATAAGCGCTTGGCCTTATTTTCGGGGAGGTCTTATTATTTTGGGGCGCGTGGAGCAAGACGGGGCTCCTCTTGCCGTCTTACCTGATTTCCAGCTCTATCTCCCTAACCCTAACCAGAGGAAATGGCAGGGAACCGGCTGCGTATGCAGTTAAATATTTTCGGTGGAGGGCTTATTTTCAGGGTGGGTTTGTTTTTGGGGTGGGGCTTATTTTAGCACATGCGCTCAAAAGCCCGATTGGGCTTATTATCAGGGGAGGTCTTATTTTCAGGGAAACAGGATAGTTTATAATTTATTGCTTCATCCTGTTGTTGTGAGATCCTGGCCATTATCATAGCATAAAACAAACCCATTGCAGTTTTTAAATGTATTGCTGGTTACTGCCCAGATAGAAACCATGCTCGTCCTGTAGAGATACAATTCCCTGCATTTTGCATAGGCACAATATCCAAAAGGACATGGCTATCTTTTTTCTCTTTTTCTGAAAGATTCTGGAGAAGGAAAGGCATATCAAAGCAAACAGGGAAGCTTTAACAACAGGTAGTCCTCGACTTAATGACCACAATTGAGCCCAACATTTCTGTTGCTAAGTGAGAAATTTGTTAAGTCATTTTTGCCCCATTTTACGACTTTTCTCGCCCTGGTTGTTAAGTGAATCACTGCAATTGTTACGTCACTAACATGGTTGTTAAGTGATTCTGGCTTCCCCATTGATTTTGCTGGTCAGAAAATATGCAAAATATGATCCCATGAGCCCAGGACACTGCAACCGTCATAAATATGTCAAGCACAGTTGTCAAGCACATCTGTATGCAAGTCATGTGACCATAGGGAATGCTGCAATGGTCATAAGTGTGAAAAATGGTCATAAGTCACTTTTTTCAGTGCCGTTGTAACTGTCACTAAACGAACTGTTGTAAGTCAAGGACGACCTGTTCTGGGAAACTGAGACTTGGCAATTCTAGGTCAACTCACAAGCCAACTGACAAGGTGAACAGGACAAGATTTCTCAACATACTGAGATACTTTCAAAACAGTTGGAACAGCAGGGGGTTGGACTAGAAGACCTCCAAGGTCCCTTCCAACTCTGTTATTCTGTTTTCTGTTTCAGTGGGAAGAAGCTTTTGTCCCCATGAAACTTAAAACACATTAAAGATGTTCCCCTGGCACATATGTGCTAGTCATTCCCATCTCTAGAGGGCGGTGCTCATCTCCGTTTCAAAGCTGAAGAGCCAGCGCGGTCCGAAGACGTCTCCATGGTCATGTGGCCGGCATGACTCAATGCCAAAGGCGCACGGAATGCTGTTCCCTTCCCACCAAAGGTGGTCCCTGTTTTTTCTACTTGCATTTTTTTTTCGTGCTTTCGAACTGCTAGGTTGGCAGAAGCTGGCACATGGAACGGGAGCTCACCCAGTTACGCGGCACTGGGGATTCGAACCGCTGAACTGCTGACCTTTCGACCGACAAGTTCAGTGTCTTCGCCACTGAGTCCCATTGCACATTGCATATGTTCAAAAGGAAAAAAAAGTGGCCAAAAATGTTCGACACAGGCTTAAGGATACTAGAGCTTTTATAGATAAAAGCTGGCTGCAGCCCCACGACGGAAGGTCAATCAGGAAGGATTTGTGCTTAGACTATGCCTTCTGAACAAAACAAATATTACCTTTTACAGAGGTTTCCTTTGTTCTCCAACCTGCTCTGTCCCATTTCCCAACCCGCTGCAGGTCTTTTAGCATAAAAGTTTAAGCAAACACTCCAGAAGTTTTGCTGATCTATTGTAGATCATGGCCAGGAGGCAGAGATTTCTGCCTTCTCGTCTGACCCTCCAGTGCAAACACCTGTTAACTGAAGGAGGACACCTCAGTCCTCGTTTGCTATTTTCTGAGTCCCTTTCAGTAGCTCGCACAAAAGAAACATAATCGTCCGTCTGGCCTTAGCACACTATGTTGTCACTTGGTAACTGGTGTGTGTGTGTATAGCTAGGATGACAGAAGAGCAAAGGAACTGAGTTATTAGAACACTTGGCAGCCATGAAAACCCTTTCTCCGTAAGACAGGGGGAATACCCAGTTTCCTTATTTATCAGTGGTGCACTCAGGGGTCAGCAACTTGCGGCTCCAGAGCCACATGCGGCTCTTTGGGCCCTCTGCTGTGGCTCCTTGTCAGGTGATCCCAGCATTGGCTGGCCCCACCCCTTGCCCTCCCCTCCCAGTCACTCCTCGCCTGACCTGAGAAGGTAAGGGCGACGGTGGGGGATGGAGGAGCGGCCAGGACAGAGACAGAGAGATACAGAGAGGGGGGAGAGAGAGAGACAGAGAGAGATACACAGAGAGAGAGTGGGGGGGAAGGGAGGGGGGGAGAGAGAGATGTCAAAAGGATTTTGTGGTTCTCGGTGTTTTTTTAACAACTGGTTCTCTGCCTTAATGACCGGCTAGGTAGGCATGGCTGGGGGGGGGGGGGTCATGTGACTGGTGGAAGTGAGTGACATTGAGTTGGCCACACCCACCCAGGTTTTGTGGTTCCCGGTGTTGTGGCTCCCAGCACTGTCCGAAGACGTCTCTGTGTCATGTGGCCAGCATGACTCAACGCCAATGGCACACGGAACACTGTGACCTTCCCACCAAAAGTGGCCCCTATTTTTCTACTTGCATTTTTTACGGGCTTTCGAATTGCTAGATTGGCAGAAGCTGGGACAAGTCACGGGAGCTCACCCTGTTACGCGGTGCTAGGATTCGAACCGCTGACCTGCCGACCTTTCAATCAACAAGCTCAGCGTCTTAGCCTCTGAGCCACCACATCCCTGAATGTTTATACGTTTATATAATTTTTATGTTTATACGGTATGCTAAATCATGGTTTGCACATCATAATGCTAAATCCAAACCAAATAGATCTTGGGATATTCTCTGAATCTGATCAATACATTTAAGATTTGAGGTCTATTTTAAGCCCAGCTTGTCAATGTGAAACATGTCCATTACGACCCACACTTTATTTTTTATAATACATTGTGTGACTATATTAGGCACTTACACAATTCATAATTTGGTTAAAGCTACACAAGGCTCTAGGAATTTTTTTTTTAATTTGATCATTAAAAGCCCTTATTGTTAGCAGGCATTTTCTGGCAATATTCCCACCTAGGATTTCAAGGGAAAATCCAAAAGCCCAATATTGAATACCTGCCAATCCAAAAGAGGGGGTGTCACCTCCTGTATAATGTCAATAAGACATCAACCAAGAAAAAAAAATGTTCTGAAAAATATTTACCTGGCAAGGTGAACTTGGGGCGGGGAAATCATTACAGATGGTACCTTTGTGGCTAAGGTAGAGTGTTTAATAGAATAGAATAGAATTCTTTATTGGCCAAGTGGGATTGGACACACAAGGAATTTGTCTTGGTGCATACGCTCTCAGTGTACATAAAAGAAAAGATACATTCGTCAAGAATCATAAGGTACAACACTTAATGATAGTCATAGGGTACAAATAAGCAATCAGGAAACAATATCAATATAAATTGTAAGGATACAAGCAACACAGTTACATCATAAGTGGGAGGAGATGGATGATAGGAACGATGAGAAGATTAATAGTAGTGCAGACTTAGTAAATAGTTTGACACTGTTGAGGGAATTATTTGTTTAGCAGAGTGATGGCATTTGGAGAAAAACTGTCCTTCTGTCTAGTTGTTCTGATGTGCAGTGCTCTACAGCGTCGTTTTGAGAGCAGAAGTTGAAATAATTTATGTCCAGGATGCGAGGGTTCTCTAAATATTTTCACAGCCCTCTTTTTGACTCCTGCAGTATACAGGTCCTCAATGGGAGGCAGGTTGGTAGGAATTGTTAGTAATTAGAACTGCAGAAATTAGTAATTTCTGCAGAAATTAGAACTGCAGAAATTAGTAATTACTAATTAGTAATTTCTGCAGTTCTAATTATCCTCTGAAGTCTGTGTCTGTCTTGTTGGGTTGCAGAGCCAAACCAGACAGTTATAGAGGTGCAGATGACAGACTCAATAATTCCTCTGTAGAACTGGATCAGCAGCTCCTTGGGCAGTTTAAGTTACAGAAATGTTGACTCCCTTACAATAAGGAAGTATGAATGAATATTTTTATTATGGTCAGTGATAAGAACTACAAACACATTACACATAAAGTGAAAACAAAACAAGATGAAATACAGATAGTCCTCGCCTTACAACCACAACTGAGCCCAGAGTTTCTGTTGCTAAGCGAGACTTTTGTTAAGTGAGTTTTGCTCCATTTTACGACTTCCTTGCCACTGCTGTTAAGTGAATCACTGTGGTTGTTAACTTAGTAACCCAGTTGTTAAGTGAATCTGGCTTCCCCGTTGACTTTGCTTGTCAGAAGGTCACAAAAGGAGATTATGTGACTGGCAAGCGTCATAAATATGAGCCAGTTGCCAAGCATCCAAATTTTGATCAACCTGCAAAGGTTGTAAGTGTGAAAAATGGTTAGAAGTCACTTTTTTCCAGTGCTGTTGTAATTTTGAACCTCACTAAATAACTTGTTGTAAGTCGAGGACTAGAATTGGTGATGGGTTCATCAATAAATAATGAATGTCTTACCTAATTAGATAGGCAGCATAACAAAATTTAGCTACATTCAAAAAAAAAAAAAAGGAGAATTTACGTTTGCAATCAACTTAAGACTTACAGAGAAAACGTACAGAGAAAAATAACGATAATATCTTTGGGACAATCAAATAGTGCAGCACATTTAGCAATATATATATATGAGGTTAGACAGTGTTTCTCCTACAGAAGAGGCCCATAAAAAACATTGATGTGTTTTGGGAAAGATGATACGGCTAATGTGCTGGATTTTGAGGAGGGAGACTTGAGTTCAAATCTATGTTTAGTCTAAATCAGCGGTCACCAACTGGTGGTCCATGGACCACTAGTGGTCCACAAGAAAAAATTTTGGTGGTCCGCAGAAAAATTATTTGCATTTTCTATATTGGTCTAAATTGGGGGCCCTCAAACTACGGCCCCTGGGCTGGATACATGCAATGAATGTTTGTGTTGCTGCAGAGAGTCTCCCCCTTTGGGGTCTTTTTGTGCGGGTCGGAGTGGGACAGAAATTCCGACTTGGGGTCTGCTTCAGCCTCCTGGTGTGGGGCTTTGGGCGAAGGCTGGAGGGAAGCGCCGCTGGTGGCAAAGAGCCGGAGGGCCTCGTTCCAGTGGGACTGCATCATGGCCTGGAACTGGCTGACCATCTCAGCCTGCTGAGTCTCCAGGTGCTGGTACCTGGCCTTGCACTCCTGCAGGTCTTCGCTCTGCTTGGAAAGCCTATGCTCGTAGTCCTCAGTGAGGTGCTTCTGCTGAGCCTCCTTCTCGGTCAGATCCAATTTGAACTGAGCTGTTTTGCCAACTCTTTCTCGTGGTGCCTGCTTAGCTCCAACAACTGCTTCCTGTTGGGGACCTAAGGAGCCCGGGTGGGCAGGCGAAGAGTAGCGAGTAGAGGCTGGCAAGGCGCCCCTCGACATGAGTGACATCGAGTTGGCCATGCCCACCCAGTCATATGGCCACCTTGCCATGCACACCTGCCCACCCACCCAGTCATTAGGCAGATCATATTAGGGGTTCACGGGATTTAAAATTATGAATTTAGTGGTCCCTGAGGTCCGAAAGGTTGGTGACCCCTGGTCTAAATCATATTGGGAATCCTTGAACCAAATGTACACTCTCAGCCAAAGCTACTCTACAGTGGTGGCTATGTGGCTAAATTACCAGGATAGAAACAAAATAGAGAAAGGAAAAGGATGAGTGGGTGACGGGTTGCCAGGTGTCTACTATTTGAGCGGACCGGTCCGCTTTTTTCACATTATGTTCACTATTTTTTTTTTCACAAAATAGTGGACATTTTTTTTATTCAAAAGCTTTATGATGAAATGGTACGTAATCTAAAGCTGTACAGTCTAAGAGAATAAGGATAGGAGAATCGCGTTTTGTCTTTTTTTTTTTTTTCATAAGTTAGAATGAGACAAAGATCGAAGATCCATTGAACTCGATTCTCCGAAAAAATTAACGATGAGATTAAAATAAAAATATATTATAAAATTATGTACAGTTCACATTTTTAAAATGTATTGTAGCTTGTGTCCACTGACCTAAAATGGCGTGTTAAAATGTTTGTAAGAAAATATATAATTTAATTGTAAAACTTTTTTTTATTTTTTTACTACTTAACCCCCCACCCCCACCCCCCACCCGCTTGTCCGCTATTTTTTGGAAGCAGACCTGGAAACCCTAGTGAGTGTGCACACATACATACACAAACACACAAAATTCATGAACTTCTTGAAGATGACTGGCTTTTTTTTAAAAAAAAAACATTTTCAAAAATTGGACACAATGCAGAAGGCATACAGATTCCATGAATCACACAGAATTCCTTCAGAAAATCCTTCCAAATCTTATCAAGAAGTTTTTGGCTGACTAGACACTACGCTGATGACTCCAGAGTTTGGATTTTCATCCTGAATCGCTAAAATATCTTAAGAGAGATTGGTAAAGGAATCTTATCTACAAATCATCACAGAAGCCTGTCTGCATTTCATAGGGAAATACGGTCTTAGCCTGAGCAGTCATTGGCTGCAATAAAATTGTACTATTGGCAGGGGTGGGCTGCTGGGGGTCTGCAGGGTTTTGGGAGAACCTCTAGCTAAGATTCTATGCAGTTCGGAGAACCCCCAAATCCCACTCCTGGCTGGCCCCGCCCAACCCACCCCTTCCAGGAGTCCCCACGCGGCCCATTTTGGATGCAGGTAAGTGCAGGTTGCTCGGGGAGGGAGAAAAAGGGGCCTACCCGAAGATTGGGGAAAGGATCAGAAGAGGGCCTCTGGAGCCTGTTTTCGCCCTCCCGGAGGCTTGAAAAAAGCCTCCGGAGCCCGGGGAGGGCAAAAACGCTACCCCCCACTCCCGCCATGGTGCAGGAGGCCAACTAATGTTTTAAATTGTTACAGGTAGTCCTTGACTTGTGACCACAACTGAGCTCCACTTTAACATTTCCTCTTTTTATATCTCCTCCTGGGACCAGCCAGAGGTGGTATGTGCTGGTTTGCCAAATTGCTCAAAATTTTTGCTACCGGTTCTCCAGAACCTGCTGAATTTCACCTCTGTTCTGCCCCCTTTCTGCTCTTTTTCTGGACCCTGGGCCAACCTCAGTAATGAAATGTTCAAGTGTCTTTGCTTATGGAATTGTTGTTTGTTAATGTTCAAACCACTTCCTATTTATCTTGATCATCTCTGCCATAACTTGCAAAACCAGGTTGCTGAGCTGCAAAGCTTGAGCTCTCCAGGAACTCTGAATGGGTGAAATTCATTGTTCAGGTCTCAGTTCCCTGTTAGCCCTTTGATTGACGTTCTTGATGCAATGGAAAGCTGTTTTGGTAGTTTATGTAACCTTCCCAAGACTTGTGGAGACGAGTCATGTTTAAAGACCATATGGAGGCATCTATGAAACTTTGCCAAGGGCAGACAGTAATACATGGCAGACAGCAATACAGCCTGAAAATAGACTCAGTTCTTCATGGATAATTTATTCGCTTATTTGACTTCTAGAGCCGTCCATCTCAGCAAATGACTCTGGGCGGCTCACAATTCGAAACATACAATAAAAACAGAAGTATTAAAACAGTTTTAAAAAAACATTAAAACATCTAGTTTTAATTATAGTTTAGTTTAGTTCAGGGGTCAGCAACCTGCGGCTCTGGAGCCGCATGTGGCTCTTTCACCCCTCTGCTGTGCCTCCCTGTCACTCAAAATATGCGTTACAACCGCCAATGTGCGACACCTGCCAGCATGCGATTTACCTGAGTTTTTCAAAGTTTCAGAAGAAAACTGAACGTTTAATTCAACTACATATGCTAGTTTTGTGGCTGCTCAAGAAATAGTCAGGCCCGGGAAGGGAAATGGGTCCAAGTGGCTCTTTGGGAGTTTAAGGTTGCCGACCCTTTATTTATTTATTTATTTATTTAATTTTTTATACCGCCCTTCTCCCGAAGGACTCAGGGCGGTGAACAGTCAAAATAAACATATATATATATATATATATATATATATATATATATATATATATATATATATATATATATATATATATATATATATATAAATGTGAATAGAAGCAATAAATAATAATTAAGTCAATTTGGCTTATCAGTTAAGTTAGGATCTTCAGAATAAAATTTACACAATTAGGAAAGGAAAGAAAGAATTAATTATGCCAGCCCGGCTTGGTGAAAGAGTAAGGTCTTAAGTGCCCGACGGAAAGTACGAAGATCTGGGATTATTCTTATCCCTGGGGGTATCCTGTTCCAAAGGGTAGGTGCCCCCACAGAGAAGGCTCTCCCCCTGGGAACCACCAGTCGACATTGCTTTAGTGATGGTACCCTGAGGAGGCCCACTCTGTGGGAGCGTACTGGTTGGTGGGAGGTTATAGGTTTTTCAGAATTTGGTTTAGTTGGGCTAGTCTGCTGCCACCCCTTTCCTTTCCTCCTCCCTCTCCCCATTCAAAGGCCAGGGATCAGCTGGAGTGAGGAGAAACAGAAGGGAGAAAGTACAAGCCTTGTATAGCAAGCCCTGGAAAATCACGCTGGGCCATTCCTGTTCCATTGATTCATTTGTTCCATGCACATAATCTGGCCAGCTTTTCAGTTTGGGACAGCAAAGTGGGTGAGTGAAAACATAGAGGAAGCCAGGAGGGTGGCGGTATGCTGGGAACAGATGCCTCGAAATCAACCAGTGTGACCCCCCTGGGCCACTTGATTCCTGCCCCTTGCTTGACCGAAAGCCTGGATTACAATCCAGATGGGATGTATCCAGAAGTCAGGGCGAGACCTCCTGCCCATTATTAGCAGAAAGAAATGCTTTTTTTTTTGGTACTGTAGGAAGTTAGCACCCACCCCTTTCCGAGAAGAATGAAATATTTTAGGAAATATTAAAAAGGCAGAATATTATATTTCCCTGGTTGAGAAATGGAGAAACATGTTTTAAAGACAAAGCAGCTCCCACCTTCCTGCCCTCCCACCCTTTGTCAATGGACCATCATCTGCAACACAATAGGACCCATCTAGCAACAGAAACTAACACAATAGGACCCATCTAGCAACAGCAACTCACCACATGGCACCTGGGAAGATTACATCAGCCAGCAAGGCTAGCTAAGACCCCCACCCCCTGGGAGTCTGACAACCAATCAGGATACTCTTTCTGGGCCCCAGGAAGTTCGAAGCCAGAGAGGGCATAAAACCTGGGGACTCGCTCCATCTCGGCCCCCTTTTCTGTTCAGGAACTCAAACCATGTGATCCTGTCCACCATTAAACCATCTTCCCAAGCAGTCTCCATGTTTCCAGTGTCTTTTTCCCCACTTGGAGCTGAACCCAGAACGATATTTCTTCTAACAGTACAAAGAGGGATAATGGGATCTCACGCTGAACCAGATGCCCGCCGAGGGTTGCATAATTGATACTCGTGTCTTCAAGGTTGAACGAGTTTCACATATCAGGACAGGCAACCTGTGGCTCTATCCCCCCCCAGCCCTTGTCATAGCAGCCCTTCCCTGGAATCTGTCCGCAGAACTGCTAAACATTAGCAACGCAGTTTCCAACATTTGGAGTGGGAAAAGACAACGATGACGACAGGTCGCCGCCTCTCAAATCAATTAAAAAAAAGAGAGAGACAGAAATCTCTGGGATAATAAAGAATTCCAGTGATGCAGGATGCAATGCAGGGGTGAAATCCAGCAGGTTTTGATAGGTTCTGGAGAACCGGTAGCGGAAATTTTGAGTAGTTCGGAGAACCGGCAAATACCACCTCTGGCTGGAGTGGGTTGGGAATGGAGATTTTGCAATATTCTTTTGCCAGGAGTTGGGTGGGAATGGAGATTTTGCAGTATCCTTCCCCCAGGAGTGGGGAGGGATTGAGGATTTTACAGTATCCTTCCTCTGGAATGGGGTGGGAATGGAGATTTTGCAGTATCCTTCCCCAGGAGTGGGGAGGGAATGAGGATTTTACAGTATCCTTCCCCTGGAGTGGGGTGGTAATGGAGATTTTGCAATATCCTTCCCCCAGGAGTGGGGAGGGAATGAGGATTTTATAGTATCCTTCCCCTGGAGTGGGGTGGGAATGAGGATTTTACAGTATCCTTCCCCTGGAGTGGGGTGGGAATGGAGATTTTGCAGTATCCTTCAACTGCGACGCCCACCAAACCAAGCCATGCCCACCAAGCCACACCCACAGAACCGGTAGTAAAAAAAATTGAATTTCACTACTGATGCAATGTACACGTATTTTATGACGGTTGCAGTTTCCCAGGTTCGTGTGATCGCTTTTTGCAATCTTCCAACAAGCAAAATCCACGGGGAAGCCAGGTTCACCTCATCATCGTGTTTCTCACTTAACAGCTGCAGGGATTCACTTAACAACATGTGGCAAGAAAGGTCGTAATATGGGGCAGACTTAATGATGAACTGTCCCGCTTAACAACATAAATTTTGGGCTCAATTGTGGTCGTAACTCAAAGACTACCTGTACATACGTAGCCTGTTTTTTGCACACCCTTGAGTGTCGTTCTGAATCGGGTGGGTTCTAAATTTGTTTACTACCGGTTCTGTGGGTGTGGCTTATTTTGTGGGCGTGGCTTGGTGGGGATAATGTGACTGAGTGGGTGTGGCCAACTTTTTTTTCTCTCTCTCTCTTAAAAGCATTTTTTCTTCAACCTTAAGAGGTTGCAGAAAACAATGCTTTGAAAAGTCTCTGATGATCACAGCTCAGAGGCTTTTTTTTTAACTTTTAAAAGCATTTTTTCGGTCGAAGAGGTTGTAGAGGTTATAGGAGCCTTGGTAGTACAGTGGTTTAATGCACCCTGTAATTAACACAGCTGCCTGCAATTTCTGCAGGTTCGAATCTTACCAGGCTCAAGGTTGACTCAGCCTTCCATCCTTTCTAAGGTAGGTTAAATGAGGACCCAGTTTGTGGGGGCAATAAACTGACTTTGTATAAATAAACAAAAATATGAAGGCTATTGCTTAACGCATTGCAAGCCGCCCTGAGTCTCCGGAGAAGGGCGGCATATAAATCAAATTTTTTTTAAAAAAAAAAAAGCCTCTGATGAGGTGGGCGATGTAAGCGAACGGCGACTGGGCCGGGGACCGGTTTGGGGGCGTGGCCAGCCAATGTTATTACCGGTTCTCCGAACTACTACAAATTTTTACTACCGGTTCTTGTGTGCCCCTTTGTGTGACTCAAGTCTTGCATTACCTTCCATATGCCCGAAACACCTTTGCCTTCATCACTTGGTGCATGTGGGCGTAGCTGTTTTCTTTGTCGGTGTCCGAAATCCAGGACAACTTTTCCAAACTCCATTGCTCTAAATCTGCCTGCCAGGCCTCCCAAAATGAGTGTTTTGTAATCTGGTGGAATGAACTATGTGAGAGTGTGAATTTGTGCAACTCCCCAGTTAATGATTTCAATGTTTTGGCTCGGTGCCTGGGTTCCTGGAACTCGGCCTCGCTCCCCCACTCTGGCCGTGTCCCTGGAAAATGCAAAAGACTTTCTTGCAGCCCGTGGGTTGGTCTTAACCTGTGCGTGAACCTCTGCAAACATGGAACATGCTGGACAGGTTGCAAAGCAAGGGGCTCCGTGAGGGCCAAATGCTACTAGAAACCCCAAGCAGAAGCTGTTTTTGTAGCAGCCTTTTCTATCCCAACACACAAGTTATGAGATCATACCTCTCAGAATAATCGGCCACCCTACATTGCTTGGAGATAGTATGCCTCACATCTGGAGGGCATTGGGGGCTGACAACAACTACGGGGTGCTTCCTCTGTAACAGCCATAGGCCTTTCTGGCTTTTTTCCAGAGTGCTCCACAAATGGTTTGTAAATTTTATATGCTTGCAGAGTCAGTTGGTGAGATTCCATGCTGCAGGCTGGCTGGGTATCTGGGTATTTGAAGTTAGAAAACCTGCACCTTGCCCTGAGCAGCTTTTGAAGTCGGGACGCCTCCCTCTTAACCCCAAAAGTGAATGCCTGGAGGCAGGAAAGCCCGTTTCCGATTTCTCAAGTGTGTTTGTGTAGTTCAGTCAATCAGAATAGGGCTGGAAGGGACCTTGGAGGTCTTCTAGTCCAGCCCCCTGCTCAAGTCTGCACTACTATTAATCTTAATCTATTCTATTCTATTCTATTCTATTCTATTCTATTCTATTCTATTCTATTCTATTCTATTTTTATTGTTTCCTAGTACGATTTGATTGCTTATTTGTACCCTGTGAGTATCATTTAAGTGTTGTAACTTATGATTCTTGACGAACGTTATCTTTTCTTTTATGTACACTGAGAGCATATGCACCAAAGACAAATTCCTTGTGTGTCCAATCACACTTGGCCAATAAAAAATTCTATTCTATTCTGTTCTATTCTATTCTATTCTATTCTATTCTATTCTATTCTATTCTATTCTATTCTATTCTATTTTTATTGTTTCCTAGTACGATTTGATTGCTTATTTGTATCCTGTGACTATCATTTAAGTGTTGTACCTTATGATTCTTGATGAATGTATCTTTTCTTTTATGTACACTGAGAGCGTATGCACCAAGACAAATTCCTTGTGTGTCCAATCACACTTGGCCAATAAAAAATTCTATTCTATTCTATTCTAAGCAGGAGACCCTATACCGAAAGATGCTTTTTCAAGAGGCAACTCAAGAAGCGTGTTGAATGAGAAGCGAAATGACTTCAAAGCAAAACTAAAAAATCCAGTTGCTTCTTGAAAAAGCATCTTTGGCAGAACCCTCAGCCGGATGACGGAGAATCTCCACGGACATACAGAGACCTGATTCCATTTCAGACAAGTGGCTGTCCAACCTCTTCTTAAAAAAACCTCCAGTAATGGAGCACCCACAACTTCTGGTGGCAGCAAGTTCCACTGGTTAATTGTTGTCTCTGTTAGTTGCTCGAGGACGCAAGTCACGCAACTTGGCGACCAATCTTTGCCTTTAAATAAAACGTAAAGATACTCTCCCCTTAACCCTATGTGACTCTTGCCTCAAACTCTTCTTCCTCTTTCTTGGGTTACCTCTGGGCTGCTGCTCTTTTGGGATGTGAATTTTGGGATTTTGAGGGCAGCTGATACAACTTTCATAGGGAACTGCCTGGGAGGAGACCCTGGAGTGAGAAAGGCTCCGTCACCCTAGTCCAGGGGTCTCCAACCTTGTCAACTTTAAGACTTGTGGACTTCAACTCCCAGAGTTCCTCAGCCAGAATTCTGAGAGTTAAAGTCCACAAGTCTTAAAGTTGATAAGGTTGGAGACCCCTGCCCTAGTCAATACCTGACTAGGTGGCTCAGTGGCTAAGACGCTGAGCTTGCCGATCAGAAAAGTCGGCAGTTCGGCGGTTCGAATCCCTGGTACAGGTCTCCTTCGTGAGCCGGGGGTTGGACTAGATGACCTCCAAGGTCCCTTCCAACTCTTTGTTACTATTACCGAGCTGCCCCTTCCCTCTTGCGGGAGGACCCGCGGCCTCAACCTCGCCTAACGCAAAGGCTCCCGTCCCAGGAGGTCGTGTGAAACCGCCGCAAGAAGCCGCGGTGTCGGAAGCCGCGGCGCCAGTCCAGCTCCGCAGCTCGCCCTCCCCGCCTCCCTGAGTTTAAGGTTATTCTTTTTTTTTTTTTCCCTTCCCCTTTTCTCTCCTCCTCCCGCCGCGCTGCTCCTCTGAATTGCTCCCCCTGCAGCTGGCAGCGGGAAGACCGAAGCCGCAGGCTCACACCGGCGCTTTCCGACCGGAACAGCCGAGGCTCTCTCCGCGCCTAACAAGCCCCGGCGCCCTCGCAGTTGGCAGGGCTCCCCCCGCGCGCCACTCCCGGGTCTCTGGAGCACGTCGGGAGGACCACAAACGGTGCCCGTAGCTGTCCGTCCTTCCTTCCTTCCTTCCTTCCTTCCTTCCTTCCTTCCTTCCTTCCTTCCTTCCTTCCTTCCTTCTTTCCTTTTCTTCTTTTCTTCCTCCCCCCTTCCCTCTTTCTTTCTTCCTCTCTTCTTTCTTCCTCCCTCCCTCCTTTCCTCCTTCCTTCCTTCCTTCTTTCTTTCTTTTTCTTCCTTCCTTCCTTCCTTCCCTCCCTCCCTCCTTCCTTCCTCCCTCCTTTCCTCCTTCCTTCCTCCCTCCCTTCTTTCTTTTTCTTCCTTCCTTCCTTCCCTCCCTCCTTCCTTTCTTCCTCCCTTTTTCCTCCTTTTCTTCCTCCCTCCCTTCTTTCTTCCTCCCTTCTTTCTTCCTCCCTCCTTTCCTCCTTCCTCCCTTCCTTCTTCCTTCCTTTCTTCCTTCCTCCCTTCCCTCCCTCCCTCCTCCCTCCCTTTCTTCCTCCCTCCTTTCTTCCTTTCTTTATTCCTCCCTCCCTCCCCTCCCTTCTTCCTTCCTTCCTCCCTCCCTCCCTCCCTTCCTGGAGCTGCCTTCGCTGGGAGGTGGCAATTGCTCCGGAGCTCCTTTGCACCCGGGCTTGTGGGGAGCGGGGGGCAACCACCTGTTGGGAAGTAGGAAAGGTGCGTCGGCCGAGTCAGGTGCCTCCTGACCTGGGTCAGCAGCGTCCTTCTTGCCAAGCAGCCTTCCTGCGTCCGGGAGCCGAGAAAAGGTAAGCCCTTACCCTGCCTTGAATGGAGTGGCCCCCGGGCGCTGGGAAAGGCACCTAAACCCGCCTTGCGTTGCGCAAGACCGGGGAAGGGAACGATCCTGTTGCCTGCAGGAAAAAAAAGGGAAAGTCCTCTCCCCCCCCACTTTTTTTTTTTTTTTTTTTGCAAGGCCATTTGGAGGGAATTAAAAATCAGGGTGATTCGCCCTCCTTCCTTCCTCCTTCCTTCCAGCCGCTAGAAACAGAAGTCCTAGAGTAAGTTGGGTTGAAAAGGGCTGGGTGGATAAGATAAATTACAAAATTATATTCTGCGAGGTATGAAAAGTCTAGTCCGAATCCATTTTTGCAAGCAGTGCCGTGTATTCTGTGCGTGGGGAGGGGAGGGGAGGGGGGGGCTGTGTCGTTCTGCCGTTTTGCCTCCACGCTTCTGCTACTGTTGACTCGGTTGTCAAGTTTTGTTTGCTTGTATAAGCTGGGCATTGAGCTCTGTAAACAGCGAGCGGGCATTCGGCGCTTTCTTGCATGGCGAAGGCATCCACCAGGCAGGCATACCTATTCTATAAATGCGGCCAAGGAAAGGGAGGAGTAGGGCTGGGCCCCGGGGCGAATATTGCAAAGACGCGGTCTGTACATTTGACAGCTGAAAAAAGGACATTTCTGTGACAGGAGGGAATTAATTACTTACTTACTTACTTACTTACTTACTTACTAACTAACTAACTAACTATTTTATTTTATTTTATTTTATTTTATTTTATTTTATTTTATTTTATTTTATTTTATTTTATTTTATTTTATTTTATTATTTTATTATTTTATTTTATTTTATTTTATTTTATTATTTTATTTTATTTTATTTTATTTTTATTTTCTATTTTTATTTTTATTATTTTTATTTTTATTATTTTTATTTTTATTTTTTATTTGATTTATATGCCGCTCTTCTCCGGAGACTCAGGCCAGCTTACAATGCGTTAAGCAATAGCCTTCATACTTTTGTATATACCTGCTTAGTAGGGCCCCCACTTAAGCAGTGTTCTTTTTTTATACAAAGTCAGCTTATTGCCCCCACAATCCGGGTCCTCATTTCACCTACCTTAGAAAGGATGGAAGGCTGAGTCAACCTTCAGCCTGGTGAGATTCGAACCTGCAGTAATTGCAGGCAGCTGGTCTTAATAACAGTGCTTTAGTCATTAGGGCAGAGAACCGGTGGTTAAATTACTTGAATCCCACCACTGGATCTGGGGAGAGAAAGCGAAGAAATGGAAATGTTTAAGCATGAGAAAGGATAAGATAGCACTTGCCAAATAGCTGGAAGAGTTTCAACTAAGAACAAAATCACAATGCCGTATATTATCCATTGTTTTAGAGCGCAGAACATGGAATTACAGATTCAGTTTACAGGAGGGCAGATTTCAGTTAAATGTGAGAAAAATATTCAATCAGGATAATTCAGCTATGGAATCAAGCCTCCAAGAAGATGGCTCCCTTTCCTTTCCTTTCCTTTCCTTTCCTTTCCTTTCCTTTCCTTTCCTTTCCTTTCCTTTCCTTTCCTTTCCTCTCCTCTCCTCTCCTCTCCTCTCCTCTCCTCTCCTCTCCTCTCCTCTCCTCTCCCTTTCCTTTTTCCCTTTTCCCTTTTCCCTTTTTCCTCTCCTTTTTCCTTTTTCCTCTTCTTCTTCCTCTCCTTCTTCCTTTCTTCCTTTCTCTCCCCTCCCCTCCACTGTATCCCAGACATGTCCCATAAGAATTGTAGATTATTACTTGATAATATATAGGGGAGATGTCTGCCATCAATGTTCTATTTTTCTCTGTTGTCTCATTATTAATTATTATACAAGCATGCAGTAGAGACATCCTTAAATCTTCACTCAAAGTGTTACTTAGTTGGAGGATCTTCTATTTGTTTTATTTCCCTAGATATGTCGGACTTCACTTCTTACAATTTGTCAGTCAGCATGGAAATGCAGTTTGATTTAACTGTGTGTGCTTAACATGGCTTAGATTTCTATTCCCCCTTGAAATTACACATCATGGCCATGTTTTCTGGGGGAATCTGGAGAAGACCATACTGGGAAAATCCTTGCAAACTAGTCCAATGCTAAAATAGTGTGAATTCTCTGGGGCAAACGTCACCTTGACTTCTTTTTCCCAATGCTGATAAATTGTTCTGCACCACCAACCTTTCAATCTATCAGTTCCAGCAGAATTCTGGTTCTTCAAGTGCTGAATTTCTAGATGGGGCGGGGAGAGAGAGTGTCTACACAGGTAGAGGTGACATTTTCTTATTCTCTACAATTTAAGCACTTCCTGTAGGTATCCTGGCACCTAGAATAGACCATTTGAAATACTTTACACCAATGGTGAAATCCAATTTTTTTTTATTACCGGTTCTGTGGGCGTGGCTTGATAGGCATTGTGTCGCTTGGTGGGCGTGGCAGGGGAAGGATACTGCAAAATCTCCATTCCCACTCTACTCCAGGGGAAGGATACTGTAAAATCCCCATTCCCTCCCCACTCCTGGGGGACGGATATTGGAAAATCTCCATTCCCACTCCACTCTGGGGCCAGCCAGAAGTGGTATTTGCCGGTTCTCTGAACTGCTCAAAATTTCTGCTACCGGTTCTCCAGAACCTGTCAGAACCTGCTGGATTTCACCCTTGCTTTACACTTAAAAAAAAAAAAAACATTCTCTACACCAGTGTTTCATAATTTCAACAACTTCAAGATATGTGGACTTCAATTCCCAGAATTCCCCAGCCAGCACGCTGGCTGGGGAATTCTGGGAGTTGAAGTCCATGCATCTTGAATTTATTGAGTTGAGAAATATTGCTCTAGGCCAGTGATGGTTAACCTTTTCAGCACCAAATGCTGAAACTGGAGTGGGCATGCGCCAGAGCAGTGGAACCCAGAAAAGAACAGCTGATCAGTGCGCATGCATGTAGCGGCCAGCTGCTCTTCTGGATTCCATCACGCACATGCGTGCCAGACAGCTGGTCCAGCACACATATGCACTGTTAGCTGCTCTCTTCCAGGTTCCAGCACGCACATGCTGGAAGAGAGCAGTTGGCCGGGACTCATGCACGCCAGACGAGCCTGCACGCAACCGAACCCAGGAGAGTAGCTGGCGATGGCACACATGCCCATTAGAGAGGGCTCTGGGTGCCACCTCTGGCACGTGTGCCACAGGTTTGCCATCAGGGCTCTAGGCATTTGCATTGAGTCATTATTTTCTCCCTTCTTGCTACGTCTATTCAGTATTTGGAAATTATCAGCCTGTTTCAAGCTGGGTCCTTCCCCCTCCGTGAATTGTTATTATTATTTTTTTTAAAACTATGTTCTCTTCTCCATTTTCTTTCCTAAAGGGTTTTTTTTTTTTTTCCTGCTTCTCCCTTCCCAGATTTTTCTGCAATTTGTCTGTGCAGCTTGTTTGCTGAAGAGGTCATGGGACTTGTCTAAAAGTGGAGCAATTTTCATGCTTTTTTTTTTTTTCCTTTTTCAGAGTTTGGTTTTGATTAGATGTCACAAGTGCTGCTTTTCCTTCCAAATTCTTCTCTGTGGGTGGGAGTTGTGCTTTGCTGCTTGACTTTCAGGGCTGCTCTGAAGATAGAGGACCAGAAGCCTTGATCAGTCCATAAGAATAGAATAGAATAGAATAGAATAGAATAGAATAGAATAGAATAGAATAGAATAGAATAGAATAGAATAGAATAGAATAGAATAACAGAGTTGGAAGGGATCTTGGAGGTCTTCTAGTCCAACCCCCTGCTTAGGCAGGAAACCCTACACCACTTCAGACAAATGGCTATCCAACCTCTTCTTAAAAACTTCCAGTGATGGAGCATTCACAACTTCTGGAAGAAAGTTGTTCCACTTATTAATTGTTCTCACTGTCAGGAAATTTCTCCTTCATTCTAAGTTGATTCTCTCCTTGATTAGTTTCCACCCATTGCTTCTTGTCCTGCCTTCAGGGGCTTTGGAGAATAGCTTGACTCCCTCTTCTTTGGGGAAGCCCCTGAGATATTGGAAGACTGCTATCATGTCTCCCCTAGTCCTTCTTTTCATTAAACTAGACATACCCAGTTCCTGCAACCGTTCTTCATATGTTTTAGCTTCCAGTCCACTAATCCTCTTTGTTGCTCTTCTCTGCACTCTTTCTAGAGTCTCCACATCTTTTTTACATCGTGGCGACCAAAACTGGATGCAATATTCCAAGTGTGGCCTTAGCAAGGCATTATAAAGCGGTATTAACACTTCTCGTGATCTTGATTCTATCCCTCTGTTGTTGCAGCCTAGAACTGTGTTGGCTTTTTTGGCAGCTGCTGCACACGGCTGGCTCATATTTAAATGGTTGTCCACTAGGACTCCAAGATCCCTCTCACAGTCAGTACTGTTGAGCAAGGTACCACATATAAAAAGAAAGAAGGGATTCCACTCCATTTTATCTTTTTATTTTATTAATTTATTTATTTTGTCAAGCATGTATAAGATAACAGATATAAGTTTTCTCAGGTTTTCGCGGGTGTTTGTATGTAGGTCTTTGGTTATTCGGGTCTTCTCCCACGTAAAATTGGAAGTGTCTTGGCGACGTTTCGACGAAGTCTCATTCGTCATCTTCAGGCTGGTGTTCTCGGCTTCGTGCTTCCAGGAGCAATGTGAGATCGCAGCTGTCTCTTCCTTTTAACTGCTAGTGGGGGTGTGAGCTGATTGGGTGGGAACTTGGCTGTGTTCTGATTGGGTGGAGGTGTGTTCTGATTGGTTAGGGGCTCGGCTGTGCTCTGATTGGATGGGGGGTTGGTTGTGCTCTGATTGGCTGGGGGTGTGTTCTGTTTGGGTGGGGGCTTGGTTGTGCTCAGCTTAGTCTGAGTTGCAGGGGGATTTGAGCTGGTGAGCTCACCAGCTCAAATCCCCCTGCAACTCAGACTAAGCTGAGCACAACCAAGCCCCCACCCAAACAGAACACACCCCCAGCCAATCAGAGCACAACCAACCCCCCATCCAATCAGAGCACAGCCGAGCCCCTAACCAATCAGAACACACCTCCACCCAATCAGAACACAGCCAAGTTCCCACCCAATCAGCTCACACCCCCACTAGCAGTTAAAAGGAAGAGACAGCTGCGATCTCACATTGCTCCTGGAAGCACGAAGCCGAGAACACCAGCCTGAAGATGACGAATGAGACTTCGTCGAAACGTCGCCAAGACACTTCCAATTTTACGTGGGAGAAGACCCGAATAACAGATATAAGTATAAACATGATTATGTTTATTTATTTATTTTATTATATTGAAAAGACAGTGCCATGTCAGGATAAAAATGCTAATAAAGCACAACCAGAGACAGATCAATGATAAATAATATACAGGCTAATAACTATAACTGTACTGTGTTAACAGTTATTGCAACAATACAACCAAAAAAGCCCCAAAAGGAAATAAAAGAAAACTTCAACCACGTTTCTACTTACATTAGCTTATTTACAGATTTTTTTCCATATTATATCCATAGTTTTGGATCTTTGTTGTACTGACATTCATAAACTTCCCTCTCATTTCTACCTCTTGTGTCTATCCATTCGTAAGATTTATTCCATGTCCTGTAATATTTCGAGTCTTCTTTATCTTTAATTTTTAAAGTTAATCTGTCCATTTCTGCACAATCCCAAATTTTCCTAATTATGTCATCATCCGGTGGGGTGTTCACATTTTTCCAACATTTAGCATATGTAATTCTAGCTGCCATCAATATATGTAACACTAAGTAGATGGTTGCATGATTATGAATACAAATAATCCCCCCTTTTTTATTTTTTATTGGGTTTTAACAATTAAACAATTCTTATTCAACTCTTGGGCATGACTATGACCATTTACATATCATCACACTAATGTTCTCCTATACTCTATAATTTTACAGAATCTACTATCTGTTATTTCCCTTTTTTCCTATCTTCAACCCAATTATACCATTTCTCCCATATTACGTAAAAGTCCGAATTCATCAGTCCTTTCAGTTCCAATGTCATTTTATCCATCTCAGTGCAATCTAATATCTTTCTAATTATTAAATCTTCGGAGGGTGTGTTTGAACTTCTCCAACATTGCGCAAATGCCAATCTTGCCGCCGTTGTCGTATGTAGAATAATATATGTTGTTGTTTTTTCATATTTCTTTCTCATTATTCCTAGAAGAAACAATTCTGGTGTATATTCTATCTGGAAGCCTGTTACTTCCTATATCCAACTATGTATTTCCATCCAATATTTTTTTGTTTTGGAGCATAGCCACCATGTGTGAAAGAAGGTACCTTGTGGGGATCTTTTCTTTTAAATGGACAGCAGGTTAGGTTTACAGTCGAGTGTGAGAAAGTCAGGAAACCTCCGCTGGCTGATCAACATCTAATGAACAGAATCCTATATTTTCTATAAGAAGTAGTCCTTGACTCACAACTACAGTCGGGACCAGGATTTCTGTGACTAATCAAGGCAGTTATTAAGTGAGTTGGGCCCTATTTTTCAACCTTTTTTTGTGCCAAAGTTGTCAAGCAAATCATTGCAGTTGTTAAGTGAATCATGTGGTCATTAAGCAAATCTAGCTTCCTTCATTGATTAGATTAGATTAGATTAGATTAGATTAGATTAGATTAGATTAGATTAGATTAGATTAACAGAGTTGGAAGGGACCTTGTAGGTCATGTACTCCAACCCCCCACCCAAGCAGGAGACCCTACACCATTTCTGACAGATGGCAGTCCAGTCTCTTCTTGAAAGCCTCCAGGGATGAAGCTCCCACAACTTCTGAAGGCAACTTCTGTTCCATGGGTTGATTGTTCTCACTGTCAGAAAAGTTCTCCTTATTTCTAGGTTGAATTTCTCCTTGATCAGTTTCCATCCATTGTTCCTTGTCTGGCCTTCGGGTGCCTTGGAAAATAGCTTGACACACTCCCTCCTCTCTGTGGCAGCCCTTCAATTTTTGGAAGACTGCCATCCTGTCTCCCCAGGTCCTTCTCTTCACTAGACTAACCATGCCCAGTTCCTGCAACCGTTCATCATATGTTTTAGTCTCCAGTCCCCTCATCATCCTGGTTGGTCTTCTCTGCACTTTTTCTAGAGTCTCAACATCTTTTTTATAGTGTGGCAACCAAAACTGGATGCAGTACTCTAGATGTGGTCTTACTAAGGCTTTATAGGGTGGTATTAGTACCTCACATGATCCTGATTGTATCCCTCTGTTAATGCAATTTAGGATAGTATCAGCTTTTTTGGCTGCCTCCGCACACTGCTGGCTCATATTTAGCTGGTTGTCCACTAAGACTCCAAGATCCCTCTTGTAGTCACTGCTGTTAAGCCCGGTTTCACCCAGTTTATACGTGTACTTTTGGTTTTTCTTTCCTAAGTGTAGGACTTTACTTTTCTCTACATTGAATTTTATTTTGTTAGATAGGGCCCAGGGTTTAATTCTGTCAAGATCCATCTGGATCTTCCTTGTCACTCCAAGGAATTTCTTGTCACTCCAAGGAAATATGATCTTAGTTCAACTTTTTCAACACGTCCATCCTCCCAACATGCCATGATTGGAACTGCTGAGCTACTGGACATTCTAAGTGAGCACCAGGTTAGGGAAGGAAATCTGTCCTGTGCACTCAGCAAGGCTAAACACATTGATATACTGTATTTTTCAGAGCATAAGACGCACCTTAGTTTTTGGGGAGGAAAATAAGAAAAAAACTGATTGGTGGGTGGATCGGCCTCCCGGAATACCCCCAATCAGCTGTTCCCAGAGGTGAATTTTAGCAACAGGTTCCTTGGTTGTGAGCTCTGTGCCTTGCTTTGTTTTTGCTTTTTTTTCTGCCTCTGAAAGCCTCCAAAACAGAGCTTCAGAAAAAAAAGCCTCTGGAACTCTGTTTGGGGGCTTTTTTTTTCTGAGGCTCTGTTTGGAAGCTTCTTTTCTGAAGCTCTGTTTGGAAGCTTTTTTTCTGAGGCTCTGTTTGGGGGCTTTTTTCTGAGGCTCTGTTTGGAAGCTTTTTTTCTGAAGCTCTGTTTGGGGGCTTCTTTTCTGAAGCTTCGTTTCTGATGCTTTTTTCAGCCTCTGAAACCTCAGTTTGAGAAGCTGGTCGGGGCTACATTCGGAGTATAAGATGCATCCAGAACAGGGGTGCGTTCTAAAATTTTTTACTACTGGTTCTGTGGGCGTGCCTTATTTTGTGGGTGTGGCTTGATGGTCATGTGACAATTATTTAGGATTTAGCAGAGGTACTGGTCTACCAGGCTTTTAACTGCTTGCAGAGCTGTACCGATCTACCCATTTATTTTTTGCAGGCACTGATCTACTCATGTATTTTTGCAGGCACTGGTTTACCTATTTATTTTTGCAGGCACTGATCTACTCATGTATTTTTGCAGGCACTGATCTACCCATTCATTTTTTGCAGGCACTGATCTACTCATGTATTTTTGCAGGCACCGGTCTACTCATTTGTTTTCTTTTAACACTGATCAGCTGTAGGGCGGCCCTTTGAAGCCCTGCGGCAAGAGTTTAAACAGTTTCTTTCCCTCTAACCAATCAGCTGGGACTCAGGAGGCAGCAATATATTGGGGGGCGGGGCCAAATAAAAGGTAATAATAATATGGGGGGGGCAGAACCAGTTCGGTGACATCATATCATCACCGCTACCCGGCTCGGGAGAACCGGGAGGAACCCACCACTGATCCAGAGTTTCACCCTCTTTTTGGGGGGAAAACGGTGTGTCATACTCCAAAAAATATGGTAGTTAATGTCTGGATGCCTTTCCCTCCCAAATATCTCTCTTGGGCTGTTTTGAATTGGGAACATCCAGGAAAAAGCTTCTTCCCTCTCCTCCCCACCCCACCTGAAGCCTCAGTAGACAATTGTTCCCAGGACCCAAAGATTCACATGAGTGCTACAAATTGGCAAGCGGGGGAGAGAGCAGCCTTTGGGTGGGGAATGGAAATGTTTACATGGAAAGTTCAAGGGAAGAACCAATGAGTCGGTTGTGCCAGGTAATGAAATCCAGAAAAACCTCCACCCTTTAAAAATGTCCTGTCCCAGAAAGAAACTTTATTAGATTAGGAGTAAGAAAAACAATGGGTGGTGGGTATATTTGCTGTTGAGTAACTCCCTCTCTTTGTAGCTCCCAACACTCAGCGATTCTGGGAGACTGGGAACGAGCTTTGGTTCTCAGCCGGAGAGGGAGAGGAACGTGGCAGTCCGGCATGGAATTTGGCACTGGGATTTGGCACGGAGTGTGAAGCAAAGCGTATCTGGACAAAGTCCTTCCAAATAAAAATCTTCATAATACTACCAAAAGGGGGGGTGGGGGGGGTCAAGAGTGCTAGTACTCTTCTCCTTTCCCCTCCTTCTGAGCAAAAGTTGGTTCTGTGGACAAAAGACTTGGGGGTCTGGGATCATGCCGTGATTTTGACTCAGGGGTGAAATCCAGCAGGTTCTGACAGATTCTGGAGAACCGGTAGTGGAAATTTTGAGCTCTTCAGAGAACCGGCAAATGCCACCTCTGGCTGGCCCCAGAGTGGGGTGGGAATGAGGATTTTGCAGTATCCTTCCCCTGGCGGTGGGTTGGGAATGGAGATTTAGCAATATCCTTCCCCTAGGAGTGCGGAGGGAATGGGGATTTTGCAATATCCTTCCCCTGGAGTGGGAATGGGAATTTTGCAGTATCCTTCCCCGGTGTGGGGAGGGAATGGGGATTTTGCAGTATCCTTCCCCCAGGAGTAGGGAGGGAATGAGGACTCTGCAGTATTCTTCCCCCAGGAGTGGGGAGGGAATGGGGATTTTGCAGTATCCTTCCCCCAGGAGTGGGGAGTGAATAGGGATTTTGCAATATCCTTCCCCCAGGAGTGGGAAGGGAATGGGGATTTTGTAGTATGCTTCCCCTGGAGGTGAGGTGGGAATGGGGATTTTGCAATATCCTTCCCCCAGGAGTGGGGACGAAATGCGGATTTTGCAGTATCGTATCCCCCAGGAATGGGGAGGGAATGGGGATTTTGCAGTATCCTTCCTCCAGGAGTGGGGAGGTAATGGGGATTTTGTAGTATCCTTCCCCTGGAGGTCGGGTGGAAATGGGGATTTTTCAATATCCTTCCCCCAGGAGTGGGAAGGGAATGGGGATTTTGCAGTATCCTTCCCCTGGAGTGGTGTGGGAATGGAGATTTTGCAGTATCCTTCCCCTGCCACCCCCACCAAGCCACACCACGCCACCAAGCCACGCTCACAGAACCAGTAGTAAAAAAAATTGGATTTCACCACTGCTTTGACTTATTAGATGCCTGGGGAGAAATGACCATACTTGGAATCACACTAATCATGCTAAGCCGTGGTTTTGTGAATTATACCACCAGGAACTAAATTTACATAGTACATGGGGAAATCCTTTGAATGTAATTTCTCTTAAGAAATTATTATGAACAACAGATCCTTGTGTGCTTTCTTTTCTGACATTGTCAGGACTAAAATTATGTTGTGAAATGTTCTTGAATTATTTGATGGATTTGGCAGAATGGAGGAAATGCAGCAACTTTTCTGGTGATGTTCCTGCTAGCAAATAATTGTATTACATCTTTGATAGTTCTATGGCTTCCTCAGGTCCCTTCAGAGAGCGAGAGTAATTTATGGTCAGCCCAAATAATCCCTATTTTTTTACACAGTAAAGGACTGCAGCTCCATTGTAGAAGGTTGGTGGTAATGATGCATTGATGGTAGTTTTCACACTCATCTCTCTTCAAAACCAAAGCAACTCGCAGCGTCAGAAAGTTGCCTGATTCTGAAGAGCTGCCCAAGCTGGATGTTATGAACTAGATGGACAATCTGACCTGCCCATCGTAAGAGTGACACAAAAGGCAAAGCTCTTCGTATGTCTGAGTTTTTGCCATCAGTTTAGTTGAATCAAGGAAGTAGTCATGGAACAGTCCTTCTAGGCCTTTTATCCATCTTTGTAACACTTATCATTTTGATTGGAGGGATGGATGGATAGATGCAGATGGATGGATAGATATGGATGGATGTATAGATGGATGGATGGATAGATAGATACAGATGGATGGATAGATACAGATGGATGGACAGATGGACGGATAGATACCGATGGATGGATAGATACAGATGGATGGATAGATAGATAGATAGATACAGATGGATGGACAGATGGATGGATGGATGGACAGATGAATGGATAGATACAGATGGATGGATAGATACAGATGGATGGATAGATAGATAGATAGATAGATAGATACAGATGGATGGACAGATGGATGGATGGATGGACAGATGGACGGATAGATACAGATGGATGGATAGATACAGATGGATGGATGGATGGATAGATAGATACAGATGGATGGATGGATGGACAGATGGATGGATAGATACAGATGGATGGATAGATACAGATGGATTGATGGATAGATAGATACAGATGGATGGATGGATGGACAAATAGATACAGATGGATGGATGGATGGATGGACAGATAGATACAGATGGATGGATAGATGGATGGATGGATGGATGGATAGATACAGATGGATGGATGGATAGATGGATGGATGGATAGATAGATATAGATGGATGGACGGATAGATATAGATGTATGGACAGATAGATATAGATGGATGGATAGATAAAAGATGGATGGATGGATAGATGGATGGATGGATGGACGGATAGATATAGATGGATGGACGGATAGATATAGATGGATGGATAGATAAAAGATGGATGGATGGACAGATAGATACAGATGGATGGATAGATAAAGATGGATGGATGGATAGATAGATAGATAGATAGATAGATAGATAGATAGGGATAGAGTTAGATAAAGAGCTACAGGCAGAGCGACAGACAGACAGACAAACATTTAGATGTTAGTAACCTTACTTTAAGCATCTTTATGAGGGCCAGTCTGGTTAAAGTACCAGGTACCTCCAAAGCAGGTAGCCACAAATTCTAGTCTCACCATAGGCACAAAAAAACAGCTGAGTGACCTTGGGCCGGTCACTCACATTCAGTCCTAGAAAGGAGGCAATGGCAAACCACTTCCAAAATGTTGCTAAGAAAACTGCAGGACTTGTCCAGGTAGTTGCCAGGAATCAAGGCTGACTAGTAGAGGCCAGTTTTTGTGACAGTGACAGAGAGGACAGAATGGGTAGCGATACCAC
Source organism: Arizona elegans (assembly GCA_022577455.1). Taxonomy (NCBI): domain Eukaryota; kingdom Metazoa; phylum Chordata; class Lepidosauria; order Squamata; family Colubridae; genus Arizona; species Arizona elegans. The sequence goes on from JAKOOJ010000048.1 coordinate 468,493, forward strand.
TAGGAAGCAAATTCCAACTTAGTTGCATCCTGTAAGTCTATAGGTCGCTACTCAAAGAGCCACCGCTGAGGGAATTTTGAAGAGCTTCGGATCTTAGTTGACCACTCACTCTATCGTTTACTGCCTCGAATCGCTTCCTTTTCAGTGGCAGCAGCTGAAAAGCCGGGAGGAGAAAAGATTCATTTATAGACAAGACTCTTTCAATCTCCTCTTAAGCGGGGAACTTTTCATTCTGCTCCTGCATTGTTGCTGGTCTGCAATAGGACATAATCAGTATCGGAAAAGTACAAAGGGCAAGGAAAGGGAGCAGCAGTATATTCATTCTATCTTTATATTGTTTTGAATAATCTAGAGCAGGGGTGTCAAACTCAAGGCCTGCGGACTGAATGCGGTCCATGGGGTGCTTAAATCTGACCTGCGGGGCCGGCCTGGAAATAGCAAATGACTGGGGTATGGTGCTTCTGGCAGCCAAAACAGGGCGTCGGGGGCCTGCTGGAGGGCTCTGTGTGCCCCCCCGCACCCCATTTTCAGCCTGGACGGCCTCCTGCAGGACTCTGCCGAGCGGGGCAGCAGAGTGCTGCAGGAGGTTGTTCAGGCCGAAAACAGGATGCAAGGGGGCCGTTGTGGCCGGCAGGGTGCTGCAGGAGGCCGTCCAGGCTGAAAACAGGATGCAAGGGGGTCATTGTGGCCTGCAGGTGCTGCAGGAGGCCGTCCAGGCCGAAAACGGGATGCAAGGGGGCCGTTGTGGCCAGCAGGGTGCTGCAGGAGACCGTCCAGGCCGAAAACAGGATGCAAGGGGGTTGTTGTGGCCCGCAGGGTGCTGCAGGAGGCCATCCAGGCCGAAAACGGGATGCAAGGGGGCCGTTGTGGCTGGCAGGGTGTTGCAGGAAGCCGTCCAGGCCGAAAACAGGATGCAAGGGGGCCATTTTGTTTTTTTTGTTTTTATATTTAAAAAGTTTTTTTATTAATAATACAAAATTAAAAAAAAAACATTGGACATAGATATGACATCACTGGTTCCAAACATCTTCTGTCACTTCACAATAATATTAGTACTCCTATAAACATATAGTTCTTAAGCTTTGTTCACTATTTAAACATAATATGATATGATATTAATACTTATTACAAGGGGGCCATTTTGGTCGGCAGGGTGCTGCAGGAGGCGTCCGTCCCGTCTCTCCCCACCCTAGGATCACAAGAGTTGAAATGCCAACAAAAGTCTGAAGTGGGTAGAATGATTTAATCTATTTGGAGTCATCGGTCTCTTAAAAGGGGCATTTCAGCCTTTAGTCTCCAGATCACTGAACTGTGTGAATGTAATAGTTCCTCACTCAACTTGAATTCAGAAAGTGGCATACAGAAGATGCCTTCCATATTTACACCGAGTTTTAGTTATGTGTTTAGGGTCCATAACTATGTATGGTTCCTAAAAACAGACCTTTAGAAATGGTAGTTGGATGTAGGATTGGCCCAAATAGCCTGATTCAAGCATTATTATTATTAATAATAATAATAATTTTATTTCTATACCGCCCTTCTCCCGAAGGACTCAGGGCGGTGTACAGCCAATTTAAAAACACAAGACACAACAATAATTAAAATTTAAAATAATTAAATAGATTTGGCCGATTTAAAACCCCAAAAATTTAAAATACCCCAATTGCAAACCATATTGCGGTTGGCTAGTTTTTGGCTTAGTACATTGGGCAATTCCAATGATTATGGCTTGTAAACTTTGCTTTAAAGCTTGGGGTGTTGTGTGGATACAGTGAGTTGTGATTTATTCATTAAACCATGGCAAAAAACAAACAAACAAAGCGAATGCATCAAACCATTTTCCTTATTTTCCCAGGCTGTTCCTTGGCTTAAAAGCAAGACCTTTCTCAGGTCTTCATTCCCTTCTGCAAAGTTCGATTTTCTCAGCTTCGGAATTTTGGGTATGACAGCCAATTTACAGTCATCTGTGAAATTTGAATCACTAATGAAGAGTTGTGTGAATAGGTAAAATAAATAAATACGTTGCAGCAATCCGTTGGCCTGGTATCCTCTATCACACTTGCAAGTGAAGATTCTGTTAGGACATGTTGCTTTTTATTTGGTTTATAAATAATATATAGTCTTTTGGATGCTGGGCCCTACCATCTTGTAATTGTATCTCCAGATCAGATTCCAACCTGGTGGGTACCCTTGCTCCTTGCTCCTTCCCTTCTCCTTCCTTCCCTTCTTTTTCCTACCCTTCTCTCCTCTCCTCTTCTTTTCCCTTCCCTTCCCTTTCTTCTTCCCCTTCCCTTCTTTTCCTTTCCCACTTCTTCCCCTTTCCCCTTCCTTTCCCTCTCCCCCTTCCCTTCTCTTCCCTCCCCTTGCCTTGTTTTCTCTTCCCTTTCCCTTTCCCTCCCCCTTCCCTCCCCTTGCATTTTCCCCCTTCCCCATCCCTTCCCTTGTTTTCCTTTCCCCTTCCCCTCCCTTCTTTTCCCTTCCCTTTCCTCCCCTTGTCTTGTTTTTCTTTCCCTCCCCTTCTCTTCCCTTCCCTCTCCTTCTCTTCCCTCCCCTTCCCTTGTTTTCCTTTCCCCTTCCCCTTCCCCTTCCCTTCCCTTCCCCTTCTCCTTCCTCTTCCTTTTTCCCTTACCCTCCCCCTTCCTTTCTCGTTCCCTTCCCTTCCCTCGCCTTGTTTTCCCCTTCCCTTCTCTTCCTTTGTTTCCCTTTCCCCTTCCCCTTCCGTTCCCCTTCTCCTTCCTCTTCCCTTTCCCCTTCCCTTCCTTTGTTTTCCTCTCCCCTTCCCCTTCCCCTTCCCTTCCCTTCCCCTTCTCCTTCCTCTTCCCTTTTCCCTTCCCCTCCCCCTTCCTTTTTCTTCCCTTCCCTTCCCTCGCCTTGTTTTCCCCTTTCCTTCCCTTCCCTTCCCCTCCTTTGTTTTCCTTTCCCCTTCCCCTTCCGTTCCCCTTCTCCTTCCTCTTCCCTTTCCCCTTCCCTTCCCCTCCCCTTCCTTTCCCCTCCCTCCCCTTGCCTTGTTTTCCCTTTTCCTTCCCCTTCCCCCTTCCCTTCAGCTTACTTACCCTCGGCCCATTTTTCTTTCCCCTTGCTGACCTGCCTTTCTATTAAACATGTTCCCTTTAGGGCGTGGAAATGTTTGCATGTTGGCACGCGTGGGCACTTAAGATCCTCAGATGCCATTCATTAAATAAAGAACAGGAGCATATCTAAAAAATTGGGTTCCGACTATTATCCTAGCACCCTAGTTCCCTCTTTTTACTTTGGGTTATTATACCAAGGCCAGCTCTCAAGTTATCTGTGCTAATTAATACCATCCCTTTTTAGTACCTGCCTTGTCGAAAAGAAACATGAAGCCCTAAGGCCAGGAAAAACTCTCCTGAACATGGCCACGTAGCTTTCTCTTGCAACAGCAGCACAGAACTACCCTACTTAAAATTTAAGAGTTCTCTATTCCTTCCTGTACAATTCGCTTTTGAAATTACCAGCTGATGACACCCACTCCTCTGCAACCCTAATTCAGAATTTGCAGGAAAGCTCTCACTGTCTACTCTACGTGCTGTTGAATTACAATGCACAGTATTTCTCTCCAGGGTCCATGCTGGCTGGGGATGCTGGGTGCTGTAGTGCGGCAGGACAAGGAGGAGGGACTGCGAGATCGTCATTCTTAACGCATTGTAAGCCGCCCTGAGTCTCCGGAGAAGGGCGGCATATAAATCGAACCAATAAATAAATAAATAAATAAATAAATAAATAAATAAATAAATAATAATTCTTTGTTCTTAGATGCAGTAAAATGCAACCACCTTGCCAAGGAAATGTATAATTATGAATCATGAATTAACTTTGCATAATCGCTTTTCTCCCGAGACTAAAGGAAATACTGCTCAAACTTTGATGAGCTGAAAATCTTCCCCGTTGTTCACTATAGACATGGCACAAATTGCCACATTCACCACATTTCTGGCCATTCTGGATGTTGTTGAATGGGTGACAAAAAATGTTAGTCTCTGTAGCCATATCTAAGCCCACTTGAGATGTTTGCCAGTACTGGATAATCTCCACTCTGTTTCTGTGGCACTTTGGCTGTCAGGAAAAACTGGGTCAGCCTTAATTCAACTGGCAAAGCTAAATAGGAATAGCACTTAGACTTATATACCGCTTCGCAGTGCTTTTATAGCCCTCTCTAAGCGGTTTACAGAATCAGAATTGTGGGTCCTCACTTTACTCACCTCGGAAGGATGGAAGGCTGAGTCAACCTTCAGCCGGTGAGGATCGAACTCCTGGCAATGGGCAGAGTCAGCCTGCAATGCTGCATTCTAACCACTGTGCACCATGGATGGATGGAAGGAAGGGAGGGAGGGAGGGAGGGAGGGGAGGGGAGGAAAGGAAAGGAAAGGAGGAAGGGAAGGGAAGGGAAGGGAAGGGAAGGGAAGGGAAGGGAAGGAAAGGAAAGGAAAGGAAAGGAAAGGAAAGGAAAGGAAAGGAAAGGAAAGGAAAGGAAAGGAAAGGAAAGGAAAGGAAAGGAAAGGAAAGGAAAGAAGGAAAGCTCTAAAGCCCTCTCTAAGTGGTTTAGAGAGTCAGCATATTGCCCCCAACAATCTGGGTCCTCATTTTACTGACTTCAGAAGGATGGAAGGCTGAGTCAACCTTGAGCCGGTGAGATTTGAACTGCTGAACTGCAGCTAGCAATCAGCTGAAGTAACCTGCAGTACCGCACTCTAACCACTGTGCCACCAAGGCTTTTCTTGGGATTGGTAAAAAATTTACAATCTGGATTGAAAATAACAAGGCACTTGAGTTTTTTTCTTCTGCAGGTAAGTCCTTGGCTTACTACCATTCGTTTAGTGATTTTCAAATTGCAACAGCAGTGAAAAAAGTGACATGACCGTTTTTCGCACTTATAACCATTGCAGCGTCTGGAGTGGTCCAGGCAGAAAAACAACATCGTGGCTTCAAAATCTAAGGTAGCGGATTGGACAAAACTCAACAGCACTTTTTTGTGCGGCCGTTGATAAAAATAGGATTGCTAACATGATCGCCAACATCCGACGATGGACAAGGCAGAAGAAGAAGAAGGAGGAGGAGGAGGAGGAGGAGGAGGAGGAGGAGGAGGAGGAGGAGGAGGAGGTTGTCTAGTGCTTGAGATTCTGTGGAAGCAATGCCCCAAGAGCCTTGGTAGTACAGTGGTTTAGAGCACCCTGTCATTAACACAGCTGCCTGCAATTACTGCAGGTTGGAATCTCACCAGGCTCAAGGTTGACTCAGCTTTCCATCCTTTCTAAGGTAGGTGAAATGAGGACCCAGTTTGTGGGGGCAATAAGCTGACTTTGTATAAATATACAAAAGGATGAAGGCTATTGCTTAGCACATTGTAAGCCGCCCCGAGTCTCCGGAGAAGGGCGGCATATAAATCAAATTAAAAAAAAAAGGACTTTCCTGAGAAAATTCCTGAGAAACCCTGATGGAAACTTATTAATCATAATGAGCTTCCTAACTTTGGGTAGGATGAACTGCAGTCCGCAAAACTTGAAAGGCTATGAATGTTTAACCTGTTCAAACAATGCACACTTTGTTTTCGAAGACCAGCAGAGAGATCTATTTGGGAACGATCACCAGTTTGGAAGTAGGATCCAGCGGTCCTCCCATTGCCATAGAATAAGGAGGGGTCCTTTGGTTCTCTGATCAGACGGCAGAATTAAGCATGCTGAGTCCACACGGGTCAGTTAATTGGCTACCTTAAATTGGCTAAATTAAATTAAATTAAATTAAATTAAATTAAATTACCTAGTCTTCCAAGTTACATAGGAAATCCATTCTAAACCAAGGATGTACAGCTCTGAGGCTTCTAAACCCTTTCAGAAACTGTCACCAAGTTGTAATTTTAACGGAACAGAAAAACAACAACAACGTTAACTACATGAGGACTACTTAACTGTCATACTAAACCAAATTTACTTTATATCTAAAAATAGCGACACCTCCTGTTTCCCACCTCTTCTTTTAGTTGAAAGAGTTGATATATCAGAGTTGCTTAGAAGTGGGATGGGTGGCATATGATAGACAGACAGACAGACAGACAGACAGGAGATAGAGATACTAGAGATAAAGATAGATGGATGGATAGACGGAGAGACAGACAGAGATATAGATGATAGACAGACAGACAGACAGGAGATAGAGATGCTAGAGATAAAGATAGATGGATAGACAGACAGACAGACAGAGATATAGATGATAGGCAGGCAGGTAGGCAGGCAGAGATATAGATGATAGACGATAGACAGACAGACAGAGATATAGATAATTGATGATAGACAGACAGACAGACAGGAGATAGAGATGCTATAGATAAAGATAGATGGATAGACAGACAGAGATATAGATGATAGATGATAGACAGACAGGAGATAGAGATGCTTGAGATAAAGATGCATTATGTTCGCCTCCCGCAGTTGCTGCTACCGGTTCACGTGATCACGGGATCCGGAGAGAAGCCGCTGAATCCCACCACTGGTGCTATGGCTATTACAGCACAGTGGTTACTCTGTTTAAATAGCACCTAACAATGTAAAATTTGCCTGCTTTTAATTCAATCCAAACTTTTCCATGAAGGGTGACCATTTCACCTTCACCTAGTAACCAACAGTCTAGGAGATGATACTAAACATGTGAAGACAGGCCAACGAAAGAAATCGGAGTTCGTGGATTCTATTACATTTTGGCCCCCAAATTTACTGTTTCCCTTATACTGAACATTTTCTATTGGACTATGGCCATAGGAATTGCACAGGACAAGTGTAGGCACTTCGTTTCCATAACGTTTAAGATTTCTCTGATAAAGAAACGGAGCAAAGTTGTATGGAAATGCAAACACAGGCTACCTTTGTTCGTAGCAGTAATTGTCTTCTAGTCAGTAAACATTATTTGATTTCAGGGGTGAAGATTGTATAACAGCTATTTGCACATGCGTGTACACGACCATGGACACACAAATGCACGCAGGTCAAAGTATTATCAGAATTCAAAATAATAGACTTGGGAGGGACCTTGGAGGTCTGCTTAAGCAGATGGCCCAAGACCATTTTAGACAAATGGCTGTTCAACCTCTTCTTTAAAAACTTCCAGTAATGGAGCACCCACAATTTCTGGAGGCCAGCTGTTCCACTGGTTAATTGCTTTCACTGTCAGGAAATTTCTTCTTAGTTCTTAGGTTGGATCCCTCCTTGATTAATTTCCATCCATTCCGTTCTTTCCATCTGACCATGATTTAGTCTTTGTCTGTTTATTAAGCAGGTCTCTCTTTTTTACAATTATAGTAAATAGGTTAGGACAATCTTTCCCAATTTGGTGCCTTCTATACATGAAGGGATGCGGTGGCTCAGTGGCTAAGACACTGAGCTTGTCGATCAGAAGGTCGGCAGTTCAGCGGTTCGAATCCCTAGTGCCGCGTGAGGGGGTGAGCTCCCGTTGCTTGTCCCAGTTTCTGCCAACCTAGCAGTTCGAAAGCACATAAAAAATGCAAGTAGAAAAATAGGGACCACCTTTGGTGGGAAGGTAACAGCGTTCCGTGCGCCTTTGAGGTTGAGTCATGCCGGCCACATGACCACGGAGACGTCTTCGGACAGCGCTGGCTCTTCGGCTTTGAAACGGAGATGAGCACCGCCCCCTAGAGTTGGGAACAACTAGCACATATGTGCAAGGGGAACCTTTACCTTTATACATGTTAGACTTCAGATCTCATGGAAGAGAGAAGGTTGTTTTGCTCTCTCAAAATAAAGACACACAAATAACAACAGCAATAGCATTTTGGCTTATATACTGCTTCACAGTGCTTTTACAGCCCTCTCTAAGCGGTTTGCAGAGTCAGCTTATTGCCCCCAACAATCTGAGTCCTCATTTTACCCACCTCAGAAGGATGGAAGGCTGAGTCAACCTTGAGCCGGTCAGGATTGAACTGCTGGCAGTTGGCAGAAATATACTGCAATACTGCATTCTAACCACTGAGGGTGGGGAGGGAAGGAAGGAAGGAAGGAAGGAAGGAAGGAAGGAAGGAAGGAAGGAAGGAGGGAGGGAGGGAGGGAGGGAGGGAGGGAGGGAAGGAAGGAAGGAAGGAAGGAAGGAAGGAAGGAAGGAAGGAAGGAAAATAGCAATAGCACTTAGACTTATATACTGCTTCACAGTGCTTTACAGCCCTCTCTAAGCGGTTTACAATGTCAGCTTCTTGCCCCCAACAATCTGGGTCCTCATTTGACCCACCTCAGAACGATGGAAGGCTGAGTCAACCTTGAGCCCTGTGAGGTTTGAAATGTGTTCAAGCTGTTTTAACTAAAGCGGAGGCATTTCTGCCTCATACAGTTGTAAACATCTCCACCCATTTGGGTGTCAGATGTTCATGATTTCGTCCAAGAATTTTTGTGAAAGAAGTTAGATTCAGCAGGAGGGAAAGATGGACCATTTTAAAAAGAGCAAGGCCGGAAAAGTTGGAAAAAAGATGGGTGCAAGAAAGCACCGGGGGGAAAAAAAAAAAGGCTTCACCACCAACTGATGTTTATCACTTAGTGCAAAGTTTCTCAACTGAACACGTGGTTCACATATCTTTGCCAAGGGTGAGAAACACACCCTTGGCAAAGATATGTGGGCTCTCCTCTTTGTTTTTTACAAAAAAAAATGTGGTAGCTTTATAGAGAGAAAAATTGAATTTAGAAATGGGATTAAGCTGTGTAGTTTATATGCAGCTTTTTCTGCATGAAATTTCCTTCTTCAGAAGATATTATTGACAGAGATAGAAATCCAGGAGGGAAATTTGGGAGGCAAGAAAAAAAAAAAAAGCATAGCAATTAAAGTATTGAAGCGATCAAGAGACGATGGATAGGTGATTTTTCTTCTCTGTTGCTGTTTTGATTTTCTTTTCCTTTTCTCTCTCTTTCTTTTCTTTTTTTTTTAGGTAGGTGACGACTAGAAGTTAGGTAGGATAGAAAGAAAAGAAAATGTTTTTTAGTAAAAGGTGATATGATTAAAAGTTAGAATAAGTGATAGAAATGTGAGAAGGGGGAATGCTAGTGTAAATACTTTTATATAATAAAACAAAAGTAACAATAAGAGAAAATATGGAATAATTGAATAATGACAGATTGCAACCTATTATAATTATGCATCAAATATATAAGATGATTGAATCTAATAGTTATGATTAACTTTACTAGTTTTATTTGTATTAAAATGTTTGACACCCAGGTGCCACACTGTTCATGCATTGATTTGATATGTTTGTAAAAAATAAAAAATAAAAAAACTTATTAAAAAGAAAAAGAAGGAGAAGAAGGAGAAGGAGAAGGAGAAGGAGAAGGAGGAGGAGGAGGAGGAGAAGAAAGGAGGAGGAGGAGAAGAAGAAGGAGGAGGAGGAGAAGGAGAGGAAGAGGAAGGAGAAGGAGAAGGAGGAGGAGGAGAAGAAGGAGGAGGAGAAGGAGAGGAAGAGGAAGAGGAAGGAGGAGGAGAAGAAAGGAGAAGGAGGAGGAGGAGGAGGAGAAGGAGGAAAAGAAAGGAGAAGGAGGAGGAGGAGGAGAAGGAGGAGAAGAAAGGAGGAGGAGGAGGAGAAAGGAGAAGAAGGAGAAGAAGGAGGAGGAGGTGAAGGAGGAGGAGGAGGAGAAGGAGGAGGAGGAGGAGAAGAAAGGAGAAGGAGGAGGAGGAGGAGGAGGAGAAGAAGGAGGAGGAGAAGGAGAGGAAGAGGAAGAGGAAGGAGGAGGAGAAGGAGGAGGAGGAGAAGGAGGAGGAGAAGGAGGAGAAGAAAGGAGAAGGAGGAGGAGAAGGAGGAGGAGAAGGAGGAGAAGGAGGAGAAGATGGAGGAGGAGAAGGAGGAGGAAAAGAAGAAGAAGAAGGAGAAGAAGGAGGAGGAGGAGAAGAAGAAAGAAGGAGGAGGAGGAGGAGGAGAGGAAGAAGAAGAGGAAGAGGAGAAATTATTGGCTCTTGTGGAGAAAATGGGGATACCAAACTCAATCTAGAAAGTGTCCAGAGAAGAGCGACAAAGATGATAAGGGATCTGGAGGCTAAATCATATGATGAACAGTTAAGGGAACTAGGTATATTTACTCTAACAAAGAGAAAGACTAAGGTTGATAGTCTTCCAGTACTTGAGGGGCTGTCACAGAGAAGAAGGGGATTGACTTGTTCTCCAAAGCACCTGAGGGAAGGACAAGAATGGGTGCAAGATAATTAGTGATCCAATGTGGAACTAAGGAGAAATTTCCTGATGGTGATATAGGATCTCTTGCTGGAGCAGAGGGTTGAGCTAGAGGACCTCCAAGGTCCCTTCCCATTCTATTATTCTGTGTTTTGTGTTCTTTTCCCCTCCATCTAGCAAGTGAAAAGGTACTTTAAGATGGGGAAATGGCAGCGGTAGGAAGAAGGATGAAAATAATATTTAACGATGCTCCATATGTTTTATTTCTAGATTTAAAAAGTAACGTCTCAGAAATCTAGCTGGCTTTTTCTGGCTTTCTTCTTTTTTTCTCCCTTCAAATTCACTCATCGTTGTTAGTTGCGAAGTCATGTCTGACCCATTGTGACCCCATGGACAACGTTCCCCCAGTCCTTCCTGTCCTCTACCATCCTCTGGAGTCCATTTAAGCTCACGCCGACTGCTTCAGTGACTCCATCCAGCCCCCTCGTTCTCTGCCGTCCCCTTCTTTTTTTGCCCTCCATCCTTCCCAGAATTAGGCTCTTCTCCAGGGAGTCCTTCCTTCTCATTAGATGGCCAAAGTATTTGAGTTTCATCTTCAGGATCTGGCCTTCTAAAGAGCAGTCAGGATTGATCTCCTCTAGGACTGACCGGTTGGATCGCCTTGCAGTCCAAGGGACTCGCAGGAGTCTTCTCCAGCACCAGAGTTCAAAGGCCTCCACTCTTTTTTTTTTTAAATTTGATTTATATGCTGCCCTTCTCCGGAGACTCAGGGCTGCTTACAATGCGTTAAGCAATAGCCTTCATACTTTTGTATATTTATACAAAGTCAGCTTATTGCCCCCACAAACTGGGTCCTCAATTTACCTACCTTAGAAAGGATGGAAGGCTGAGCCAACCTTGAGCCTGGTGAGATTCAAACTTACAGTAATTGCAGACAGCTGTGTTAATAACAGGGTGCTTAGACCACTGTACTATCAAGGCTTTTTGACGCTCAGCCTTCCTTATGGTCCAACTTTCACAACTTAAATTCTAATGGTCTTCTTGTAGAGGTACCCCATGTCGTCTATATTTTTATGAACGTTTATACATTTACTACTAATAATAACATTTTTCATTCTGCCAAAGGATCAGGTTGGTGGCATCTCAGAAAATAACATACTGTGTTTTTAGCTTTTAAGTGCTGTAAAAGTTGGTTTTGTGACATATTTGGCTAGTATTTCAAAGCTTTCTTTTTGCTGTAGCTTGATTGACAGGCCTCTTTCCCTCTGGATTTCATGTAAATTGTGCCCTTATTTCTTTCAGTTGACCTCTTCTTCTAATAACAGCTTTGCTGGCATCAGGGGGAAAAAAATGTCTGTATTTGGTCTTTGAGTAATTCTAGGACCCTACAGACAATATGTCTGTACTCTCCAATCTAATTGGGAAGAGCAAAGTAATATATTCTAATTTGGGTCACGTTATAAGAAAAATGTTAGGTTTGGAGGATAATTTTGTTTAAATACATGTCGTGCTTGGGGATATTCTTTGCAAAACTGTTCAGCTGGGTTCACACATTATTCTAAGCCAGGGATCTCCAACCTTGGCAACTTTAAGCAAAGCTGGCTGGGGAACTCTGGGAGTTGAAGTCCTCCAGGCTTAAAGTTGCCAAGGTTGGAGACCCCTGTTCTAAGCTACAATGCGATTGTTTGGTTTTGCCCTAGAACAGTGATGGTTAACCTTTTTGGTGCCGAGTGCCCGAAGCGCACTCACGCGTGCCCCAATCCCCAAGATGCAATGCAAGCACCCCACGCATGCATGTGTGTTCCAGTGGTGGGTTCCTCCCGGTTCAGCCGATCCGGTAGCGGTGACGATATGACGTCACCGAACTGGTTCTCTTTGTTTGGGAGCTGGGCCCTCCCGCCCCCACCACCCCGGGTTATTCTTATCTTTTATTTGGCCCCATCCCCAATCTATTCGCTGCCTCCCGAGTCCCAGCTGATTGACTAGAAGGAAAAAAACTGTTTAAACTCTTGCCGTGGGGCTTCAAAGGGCCGCCCTACAGCTGATCAGTGTTAAAAGGCAGTGTGGTGGTAGACCAGTGTGCTCGGAAAACAAATGGGTAGACCGGGGCCTCCAAAAACAAATGGGTAGACCGGTACAGCTCTGCATGCAGTTAAAAGCCTGGTAGACCAGTACCTCTGCTAAATCCTAAATAATTGTCACTTGACCATCAAACCACGCCCACAAAATAAGCCATGCTCACAGAACCAGTAGTAAAAAAATTTAGAACCCACCCCTGGTGTGTTCCCTGCGGATGTGCCCCGGCCCCCGTTTTGGTTTCTAGGTTGGTGTAGGAGGCTTTTCAGGCCCAAAAAGGAGTGGGCGGGGGGAGGGTCGCGATCTTCGCAGTTTCTCTCCTCCCTGCACGTGCTCAGGCTTTCTCCTCCATTCCTGCCTTCCCCAATCTCCTCAGTTTCTCACCGCGCACCCAGACTTTCTCCTCCATTCCTGCCACGGAAAGACACCTGCAGAGGGTAGAACCTGCGGAGATTGGGGAAGGCACAGGTGGCAGAAATGCAGGAGAATGGTAGGGCTGGGGGGGGAAACTGCAGAAACTGCAGAGATTGGGGAAGGCCCCACCCCATGCATGCGCGGCAGAGACGCGAAGAGCAGCTGGCTGGCGGGAGGTGTACTCATATGCGCAGTGGAACTGGGCTGGGGTGATGGCTGGCGTGCCCGCTGAGAGAACTCTGTGTGCCACCTGTGCCATAGGTTCGCCATCACGGCCCTAGAATATCATGCCACAAATGGCACACATAGCCATATTGGTGGGCACGCAAGCTCATCTCCGCCAGCTGATTTTCGGGCCTTCTGGGCCCACTAGAAATAGGGAAACAGGCTGTTTCCTGCCTCCGGAGGGTCTCAGGGGAGTGGTGGGGAAGGCCCATTTTTCTCTCTCCCCAGGCTCCAGAGCCTTTCTAGGAGTCTGGGGAGGGCCCTTCCGAGATTCCTAGAAAGGCTCTGGAGCCTGGGGAGAGAGAAAAATGGGCCTACCGGGACATCGCGTGCCAGGAGCATGGGAAGCGCGGGTGATCACATGCGCATGCGTGGGGGCAGGGCGCATAAAACTATGGCCTTGGGCACGTGCGTGTGCGAACTCCTCCCCCCCCCGCTCCTGGCACACAATGGCAGAAACTTTAGCCATCACTGGCCTAGACAGCGTACGTGCTACATTTCTACCAAATCTGGTATTTAGTTGTGTTCTTCAGCTTTTGGGGAATCTTGACTGGATTATTTTAATTTTGAAACATTTACTTGCGACCGTAGGTTTTAGCAAAATTCATATAAAGTTGCAGCACATGGGTGTGATTTAAAAGAGGAATAAAGTGATTAATTCTTATGGACAACCTCCAAGAGATTCTCAAAAACCAGAATGCTTTCTGATTTATAATGGTCAGAGTCCTACATACTGAGCAATTTTAATTCTTTGTTTGTTTGTTTTTTTCCAATTGGCATCTGAGCAATTTTAAGGGGGTCTTTGATCCACAGCTGAAGGGAAGGGGAGAGGGGAAAGAGTACAAGTAGGTCTAGGAGCTTTTGTATGCGGTCTTATAAATAAATAAATAAATGTTGAACAAAGAACTTGTTTGCAGCAAAGGCTTAATTGTTATGAAGCTCCAAATTAGTCATTGGGCACTCCATCACTGGAGGTTTTTAAAAAGAGACTAGACAGTCACTTAGCTGAAATGGTATAGGTTCTCCTGCTTGAGCAGGGGGCTGGACTAGAAGACCTCCAAGGGCCCTTCCAGCTCCTGTTCTGTTCTGCTCTGCTCTGTTCTGGGTTCTCTTCTCTTCTCTTCTCTTCTCTTCTCTTCTCTTCTCTTCTCTTCTCTTCTCTTCTCTTCTCTCCTCTCCTCTCCTCTCCTCTCCTCTCCTCTCCTCTCCTCTCCTCTCCTCTCCTCTCCTCTCCTCCCTTCCCTTCCTTTCCCTTCTCTTCCCTTTCCCCTCCCTTCCATTATTCTATTCTAATCCATTCTTCTGTTCTGTTCTGTTCTATTCTATTCTATTCTATTCTATTCTATTCTATTCTATTCTATTCTATTCTATTCTATTCTATTTCATATTCTATTCCATTACTCTACTCTACTCTACTCTACTCTACTCTACTCTACTCTTACCCATCCATTCCCTCCCTCTGCTTCCGCCCACGTCAAGTTGTTAACTCTCCGGGATGCTTGTCTCTCCCACTCATAAACTTTGGCTTCCTCCTGTTCTGTCCCGCCGTGCCAATTCTCTGGACACCCTCACAAGAATCCGGGCACGCACTCCAGCAAACTGTAGCGTCTTGTTTGGGGCTGAATTATTAATATCGAGTGATTTGCATAGTCACTGTTGCAACAAAAGTCAGTCCCCACTTCCATGCTGGATGTGCTGGCAGACTGAACCAGGCAGTGACCTTGCTCTGGGCACGGGACCAACAGTAGAAAGACAGCTTTGTTTGCCCAGTGCCCAGCAGTGTCAGAAACCGAGAATAGCCGAGATGCCCTGCTCCAGTAAGTCCAGAGAGAAGCAAAGCTTTGCAAAGAATATACGGTGCATCCTGGCTATTCGTCCTGCAGCTCACACCAACCCTTATCTGGGACATCTTCGTTCGCACTCTGCCCTCTGAGGTGAGATGGGTGGTGACTAGGGGTGGGTTCTTCTTACCTTTACTACCGGTTCGCATTGTGCCTGCTCGTGCGTGCACGCACGCCCTTCTGCACATGTGCAGATCTAATTTGATGATGTCCGGGTTAGTAGGCGGAGCCTCCCGCCAGTTTTACTACCGGTTCTTGCGAACCGGTCCGAACCGGGGGCAACTCACGAACTGGTGGTGACAAGGAAAGGACCTTATGGGGACTGGTGTGATTCCATCTTCGTGCATGCTGCATGTATTTGTTTTGAAGCAGGGGTGTCAAACTCGATTTCATTGAGGGCTGCATAGGGTTGTGTTTGACCTCCTGAGGGGGGAAAAGAGGGGCGTGGCCAGGATGGATTTGTCCAGCTCAATGTCAGTTGTGTCAGGGGTACCTGTGGTGGCCTGAGCACTCTGCCAGCGAAAAACGGGTCCCGAGCTCTCTTTTCAGCTGCCAGGGCCTCTGGCAACCCTCTGCCAGTGAAAACAGAGCTCGGGAGCCCATTTTCGCTGGCAGAAGCAGCACGAGCCAGTCCTTTGCTATTTCCACGGCGGCCCCGCGGACCAAATCTAAGTACCCCGCGGGCTGGATCTGGCCCCCATGCCTTGAGTTTGACACCCCTGTTTTGAAGCTAACCATGGTGTATGGATTTAACCCAATTTTTCTCTCTCTTTGGATAGCAAGCTGAGCTGTAAGCCAATAGCTGGCCCTGCTCCCTGAATGCATTAAGCTAAATGAGGTTGGCTAATTTGTGTTTCATTATGTCATTCCCCCGCTAAAAGCACAGTTCAGTGAAGATTTTGACAAGGGTGACTAATGCATAGGTTCCTTTAAGTGCTAAGAGTAATGATTCATTATTTTGATGTGCCGGAAAGTTGGCTAGCAACTGAAGAGTAATTACACGAAACAGAGGAAGCGAGAGGCTGTCCAGCTTTTGTGCTCCGAAGACTGTCCTTGACTGTCAAAAAACAAAACAGATCAGGGATAGGATTCTTGGTATCCTTTGATACTCTTGAGGACTAGGAGTGATATCATAGCAGCCGTCCAGGACTTGAGGGGCTGTCACAGAGAAGGGGGAGTCGACTTATTCTCCGAAGCACCAAAGCAGGACAAGAAATAACCTAAAGAGAGACCCAACCTAAAAGTAAGAAGAAATTTCCTGACAATGAGAACAATTAATCAATGGAACAGAAGTTGCCTCCAGAAGTTCTGGGTGCTTCCATCACTGGACGTTTTCAAGAAGAGACTGCATTTGTCCTGCATAGTATAGGATCTCCTGCTTGAGGATATTGGAAGACCTTCAAGGTCCCTTCCAACCAAGGGTGAAATCCTCCCGGTTTGCACCGCATCGGGCGATCTGGTAGCGATCTTGGCGGCTGGTTCGGCGATTCGGTAACTATGGCGGAGCAAAGCTCCACCCACCCGCCTGGGTATATTGTTACTTCCTGGTTTTAACCAGGAAGTATTGTGTTCATTACCTTCTGCACATGCTCAGAAGGTTTTGCTCATGCGCAGAAGGTTTTGCACATGCGCAGAAGGTCTGCACGCACATATGATGCTTGCACGCATGGCGTGGCGTATGCATTTCTGAACCGGTAAGGAAGATAAGTAGATTTCACCCCTGCTTCCAACTCTTATCAGTCTATGTACTATATTCTATATTTACTGAGTGAACATCCTCACATGCTATGGTTTTCTGTCATTTCTCTAAGTCAATTGGCCTGGCCTAAAACTTCTCCCCTTTTTAAATGTAAATTTTAATTTGTTTTAAATTATGGGGTATTTTAAATTCAGCCAAATTATTTAATTCGTTTTTAATTTATTTTAAATTTTTGTATTTATGTGTTTTATTTCGTGGCTGTTCACCGCCCTGAGTCCTTTGGAAGAAGGGCGGTATAGAAATTTAATAAAATAAAATAAATAAATAAATTCCATGTCCAAAATTTTTGCCCCAAGCAATCATTGTTTCTTTAACTTGTTCGCCTTCCAGTTTAACCTCTAATAAATATCCATACAGTTTTTTAATTATGTTTTCATCAGTACCTATTAAAATTTTATCTAAACTAGTCAAATTATTATAAAAAAACCTTCTGTTTTACAATCTTTATTGTGTCTAAACTGTATTTGCAAATAAGAAAACCAGTTCATCTTTATACCTTGTACTTCTAATTCTTGCATAGATTTAAGTTCACCCTTTTCATTCAATATTTCACTATATCTGACAGTTTGTTCCTTTCTAAATGTTGTTGGATATGAGAATACTCCATGCTACGGTTTTCTGATGGGAAGTCCTTAATTGTTAGGGAAGAGGATGTTTTGAATCAGGAGTGCAGAGAGTATGACTTCCTGGTGCAGTTCGAAGCCCTTTTCGTACAACAGGTTTGTTCTCTGTTTACTCAGGAGTAAACAACCTTCAGCTGATCCTCCTGTTCAAGGTGAAAGTGTTTGCATCGGACAAGTTTTGATGGTGGTTGACAACTCCGGATCCGGAATGCTTCGTCCCCTGCCAAATGTGAGTGTCTATGCTTCAAATTGCCATGGTATTATTATTAGTGTTGATTATTATTATTATTATTATTATTATTATTATTATTATTATTATTTGATTTGATTTACATGCCGCCCTTCTCCGGAGACTCAGGGTGGCTTACAGTGCGTTAAGCAATAGCCTTCATACTTTTGTATATTTATACAAAGTCAGCTTATTGCTCCCACAACTGGGTCCTCAATTTACCTACCTTAGAAAGGATGGAAAGCTGAGTCAACCTTGAGCCTGGTGAGAATTGAACTTGCAGTAATTGCAGGCAGCTGGATGTTAAATGCTGCCTTAGCAGGAGGCATTAGCCTCCTACGCCACTCAGGCTCCTCATTTTGCGTAACGCATAGCGATTCTTTAAAATAACAGGAAATATTTTCTGAGCTGATGTCAGGGATGTTGGATTGAGATCCCAGAAGAGCCATTGAGGCTTCTGATAAATAAAGGCGCTGCCATAATCCAGCATTGGCCCTTCTAGACAGCAGGCATGTCCAGAGTCAAAAGTAGGCATTCCTATTCTCAGCTTCCCATGGAAGGAATGATGATGTGTTTGGGATGTTTCGGTCTCCAAAACAAAGGCGTGGGCACATACGGCTTACTCGTGATGTCCAGGAAGAGCCTATGAAATAGGAACTAATGATCAACAAACAACAATTTCTCTGCTTGCAGGAAATCCCCGTTAGAATCTGGGGCATTCCCAGCCAAAAGGTCAGGAGCAGAGGGTGGGAAAGTCCTTCTAGTTGTAACCAGGAGATTTAGAATGACAGCAGAGACAATAAAGGTAAAGGTTCCCTTCGCACATATGTGCTAGTCGTTCCCGACTCTAAGGGGCGGTGCTCATCTCCGTTTCAAAGCTGAAGAGCCAGCGCTGTCCAAAGACGTCTCCGTGCTCACTTGGCTGGCATGACTCAACGCCAAAGGCGCACGGAACGCTGTTACCTTCCCACCAAAGGTGGTCCCTATTTTTCTACTTGCATTTTTTTAGTGCTTCCGAACTGCTAGGTTGGCAGAAGCTGGGACAAGTAACAGGAGCTCACCCCATTACGCGGTACTAGGGATTCGAACTGCTGAACTGCAGACCTTCTGATCGACAAACTCAGCGTCTTAGCCACAGAGACAATACTGGGATACAAAACAAAACACCACCTCGACATCAACAGTTTCCAATTTTCCAGATTGAAAGTCTTGAACCTCTTTCTTTTTCCCCCCACCCCACTCCCTTCAGGGTTTGCCACCTGCTGAGCAGCATTTTCATGATGGTGGAGAACATCCTTCACCTGCCTCGAGAGGCTCCAGTTTCACATCTCCTCCACATCACTCGAGAGCCGGGGTCTCTGTGGAAACTCTCGGTCTTAGGCTGGATGACTTTATCCCCTCACACCTCCAGAAGAGCCCAACTATCCATAGTGGGAGCCTCACCTCTCCGCGGGCCACGTCCACCCCGCAGAGTAAATGGAACCCCAAGTATTACAGAGTGAGTCTGTCTTCCTTGAGCCAAGCCGATGGGAAGATTGGGGGCTTATGAGTTACTTGTAGAGATTCATGGGTGGGCTGCTGGGGGTTCGCAGGGGAGAACCTCTAGCTAAGATTCTGTGCAGTTCGGAGAACCCCCAAATCCTACTCCTGGCTGGTCCAGCCCACCCACCCCGTCCCACCCAGGAGTCCCCATGCGGCCCGTTTTGGGTGCAGGTAAGTGCAGGGTGTGTACAGAGGTTCAGGGAGTGCAAAAAACGGGCCTACCAGAACAGGGGTGGGTTCTAAATTTTTTTACTACCGGTTCTGTGGGCGTGGCTTATTTTGTGGGTGTGGCTTGGAGGTAATGTGACTAGGTGGGCATGGCTAGCTGGTCAGAGTCATTTCTGGAAGGTCCTCGCACTTACCACCAAGTCCTCGCACTAATTTATTTGCTTTTAACACTGATCAGCTGTAGGGCGGCCCTTTGAAGCCCCCACAGCAAGAGTTTAAACAGTTTTTTTCCCTCTAGTCATCAGCTGGGACTCAGGAGGCAGCAATAGATTGGGGATGGGGCCAAATAAAAGGTAAGAATAACGTGGGGGGTGGGAGGGCGGGGGGGGAAAACCGGTTCGGTGACATCATATCGTCACTGCTACCGGCTCGGCCGAACCGGACCGAACCAGGAGGAACCCACCACTGTACCAGAAGTTTGGGAAAGCGGGAAATGGGCCTGTTTCCAGCCTCCAGACATCTGCCGAAGCCTGGGGAGGCTGTTCCGACGATTTCGTGTTGCTCAGCTGATGACCAGTAGCCTTTTTTACTACTGGTTTGGGCCGAACCGGACCGAACCAGGAGCATTTCACCCCTGTCAGGCAGGGCAAAAATGGCCCCCCCCACCCCGCCGTGGTGCAGGAGGCTGACTAGCCCATGCCCACCATGGCCACGCCCACCCAGCAACCAGGCAGAGAACCCCTTGCTAAAATTTTTGAAGCCCACCCCTGTAGAGATTGCTTGTTCTCCAAGAAGGTCAGGTCCTGAACAGAGCTTAACAGCCCAGCGTTCATGGTAGTGGAAATTTTGAGTAGTTCGGAGAACCGGTAGTAAAAATTCTGACTGGCCCCGCCCCCATCTATTCTCTGCCTCCCCCCCCCGAGTCCCAGCTGATCAGGAGGAAATGGGGATTTTGCAGTAACCTTCCCCTGGAGTGGGGAGGGAATGGAGATCTTACACTATCCTTCCCCTGCCACGCCTACAAAGGCACGCCCACCAAGCCATGCCACACCCACCAAGCCACGCCCACAGAACCGGTAGTAAAAAATTTTGAAACCCACCAGTGAGCAGAAGGCGTGCCTCAGCTTGTGATCAGCTCCTGTGATGCACAATTGAGCAATGAGAAATGTGTTCCCGTTTTCACAACGGAGAGATTTTTGAAAGACAGCAAAAGTTGCATACTAACGGATGATGTTCTTTTATCTGTCCTCTCTCTCTCTCTCTCTCTCTCTCTCTCTCTCTTTCTCCCTCCCTCTCCCCCTCCCTCTCTCCCCCCCCCTCTCTCTCTCTATATATATATATAGGTTCCTGTGATTCGCAATTGTGGGTCTAATACCCTGAATTTTGAATTCCATGATACAACTCCCCGCCGGGTGTACAATGGGATATCCCAGCCATGGAAAACAACTCAGCAGAGTTCAGGTAATACTCCAGCCAAGAATGGGAGCGATAATAGATTTCCTTGGCAAGCAGCGCAAAACACTTTGTAGTCCTTGCTGCCTTATCTTCCTGTTATCCATTTGTGCTTGATCTTTTAAGTTTAAATACAACGAGACCCACTTCTAAAGCTCGGCTAGCTTTGTGTTCCTCCTGCCAGGGGAAGAGTTAGGAGCCTTTGATGGTCGTTTTTGACAGCAGAGCTTTGAGTAAAAGACGGTGTTTAAATTCAGCAGCGGGTCTAAAAGCCAACCCTCCCACTCTCTCTCTATCGTTCTTGCCTCCCTTTTAGGGAGTAATTAGATGGGATAAAATTTTGATATCTCCAATGCGTTCTTGATGTTAGATGGAAACAGAGCAAATGCAGACAAGCTCTGCAGACAAGGCACTATAATTTAACACCAGCTGTCTGCAATTAAAGTAAGTTCGAATCTCGCCAGGCTCAAGGTTGACTCAGCCTTCCATCCTTTCTAAGGTAGGTAAATTGAGGACCCAGTTTGTGGGGGCAATAAGCTGACTTTATATACAATATACAAAAGTATGAAGGCTATTGCTTAACGCATTGTAAGCCGCCCTGAGTCTCCGGAGAAGGGCGGCATATAAATCATTTTTTTTTTTTAAAAAAAAATGCTAACGCTAGTCTTGAGCATTTTTTTAATGGAAAGGATGTAAAATATACAGTACAGTTAGCCCTCGACTTACAACAGTTCATAGAGGGACTGCTCAAAGTTACAATGGTACTGAAAAAGGTGACATAATCACAGGGGTGAAATGCTCCTGGTTTGGACCGGATCGCCCGATCCGGTAGAGATGGCAGCGGGTGGTTTGGAGAACCGGTAGCAAAAATCCCTGTTCCCCCCTCCCATGCCCAGTTGAGCCGTGCGATCATCACAGGCTTTTTTTTTTTTTTACTTTTAAAAGCCTTTTTTCTACAACCTCTTCAGCCGAAAAGATGCTTTTAAAAGTAAAAAAAAAAAAAAAAGCCTCTGATGATCGCGTGGCTCAGCTGGGATCGTAAGAGGCTTTTAAAAGCATTCTTTCTACAACCTCTTCGGCTGAAGAGGTTGTAGAAAAAAGGCTTTTAAAAGAAAAAAAAGCCTCTGACGATCAGGCAACTCAGCTGGATCATCAGAACCTTTTAAAAGCATTTTTTCTACAACCTCTTCAGCCGAAAAAATGCTTTTAAAAGTAAAAAAAAAAGCCTCTAATGATCGCGCAGCTCAGCTGGGATCGTCAGAGTCTTTTAAAAGCATTTTTTTCTGCAACCTCTTTGGCTGAAGAGGTTGTAGAAAAAATGCTTTTAAAAGAAAAAAAAAGCCTCTGACGATCAGGCAACTCAGCTGGGATCATCAGAACCTTTTAAAAGCATTTTTTCTACAACCTCTTCGGCGGAATGGACGTAATGCTCAATTAGATCATCCTTCTCATTATGATCTGACTGTATCTCTTGGCAGTGAATAATTGGTACCCAACCTGGCCTGCTAAAGAAATTAGACCACCAAAAACTGAACCTGCTCATTCTCCTTACTTGGCTGGCTCAGTCAATTACCCGACTGTGAACGGTGTAGGACAACCAGGCTGGTCAGCGACCTGGACAAAAGATGGCAAGAGGAAGGAGAAACGTTGGGTGAAGTACGATGGGATCGGGCCAGTGGATGAGTCTGGGATGCCCCTTGCCTCTCGATCGGTGAGTCCTTGGAACAATTGTAAATAGGATGAAAATGTCTACTTCTCAGTATCTTTCTTCAGTATACAGAAGAAAGTTCAGGGTTGAACTGTTAATCACGTCAATTAATTCAGAGTCGGGTCTACAACAGTTCTTTCTTTTTCTTTTCTTTTATTAGATTTATATACCGCCCTACTCCCGAAGGACTCAGAGCGGTGAACAGGCACAAAATAAAATACATAAATACAAAAGTTAAAAGATATAATTAAAACCAGATTAAATAATTGAGCCCAAGACAATTAAAAAATCCCAATAATTTAAAACAAATTAAAATTTCGATGTAAAAGAATTTTAAAACAGCAATGGCCAACTTGCTGTGGGGCAAAAGTTACACTAATATCAAAGAAACGGTGGAGCAGAATCATTAAGCAAAGGATCAAAAGGAGGGACAAAATGAAATGTGAATGACAAAAATTAAAAATATTTTTTTTTAATTTATTTTGAATACTTAAATTTATTTTTTCAAATTGTCCTGCGGCAAGCTGTCCTGTGCTGAGTTAGCCTTCATAACTCCTATTGTGATGCTTTTCCCTTCATTTTTGACAGATAACATTTTGATTTGATACTGCAGTCAATACTAGCAAGAGTATAGATCCGTGTTGGCGAACCTATGGCACGCGTGCCGGAAGTGACACGCAGAGCCATTTTTCCGGGCACGCGAGCCGTCGCCAAGCTCATCTGAAACTGCGCATGTATCCACCTCTGGCGCGCAATTCAGGGGACCCAGCTGGTCTTCAGAGCTCTCCTGTGCATGCGTGCGAGATTGTGCACCCATGCGCAGACAGTGTTTGCGTGCACGAATTATGCGCATATGGTGAGATATCGGTAAGTAAAAGGTTCGCCATCACTGGTATAGATTGTTCTAAATATATAAAGTTATCTGTATCTAATTGGTCAAAATAGTGCAATGCGTATATTTTTGGGTACCAATAGAAGAGAATATTTGCAGTGCAGCCCTTGGGGCTCTCTGAGCCAGGTTGTTTGCTTGCAAGACATTTCATTATCCCACTAGGTAACATCATCAATGCTATCTTGAGTTTGGGGTTTGCTCCCTGTTTATATATAGTTGCTTGCCTTGCCAGCATTGGTGAGGGTATGGTTTACTCCTTGGTGGTCCTTTAACTATTGTTTACTGTCTGACTGTTTGCTTGATTTGTTTGTCTCCTTTGATTAAGCTACTGTTTCTGCTTGATGGTTTGTCTGGTGTTAATCCCTGCTTATCTAGGTGTTGGCTGCTGGAAAGGATAAATTCTGGCCTTTTTATTTCCTTCTTAGACAAAGAATTCCACCCCTCTTCATTTTTAAAAATACAACCCACTGCCTAGCTGTCACAGGCTGGGGACCTCTTGGATTGATTCCCAAGCCATGAAAACCTGGGGCTGATTTGGCAGATGAATGAGAGTATATATATATATGTGACTTTCCAGATGTCCATAAAATTACCATTCTAAGCATCTTTTACCACTGGCTCACGCTTGAAGCTGCTGAGATTTGTAGTTCAATGATGTCTGGAAAACTGTAGGTTTGACACCCAGGATTTAAAATTATCCAAACGTCAATCTGACATCGAGTGGATTCTGTGGTCTCATCGACATAAAAATACTGTATTTTTCAGAGTATAAGACACACCTTAGTTTTTGGGGAGGTGGGTGGTAGGTGGATTGGCCTCCTGGAATACCCCCAATCAGCTGTTCTCAGAGGTGAATTTTAGCAATAGGTTCCTTGGTTGTGAGCTCTGTGCCTTGCTTTTTTTTTTTTTTTTCCCTGCCTCTGAAACTTCTGAAACAGAGCTTCAGAAAAAAAGCCTCTGAAGCTCTGTTTTGAGGCTTTTTTTCTGAAACTCTGTTTGGGGGCTTCTTTTCTGAAGCTTCTTTTCTGATGCTTTTTTCAGCCTCTGAAACCTCTGTTTGAGAAGCTGGGCTGGGCTACATTTGGAGTATAAGACGCACCCAGATTTTCACCCTCTTTTTTGGGGGAAAAAGGTGCATCTTATATTCCAAAAAATATGGTATTTTCCTTGCAAGGCATAAAAAATCTAACACTGGGTTAATAGAGTAAAAATCTAATGCTAAGTTAATATAAATTGCAGTTTACAAATTGAAAGCCAATCTTAAGAGCGAGTGCTCTTTTGCCCATTAGCCATTACTCCCCTGGGGAGATTCTCTCTTTCTAAGTCTCTTAACCTTGATCATAGATTTGGTATTTGCATCAAAGCTCTTATTCCTTTACTAACTTTGTAGCAAAGAAGGAAGCTCGAAGGGTTCCAGTTTGCAAGACATTTTACATATATAACATTTACTTCATAGGTCAGTTATAGCCTCTACACCGCCTCAGAATTCATAATTTACTTGCCTGTTTGCTCTGTGCAAGATTCCTGGTAGACTGTGCATTGCGTATTTGGAATAGCACATAGATTTGTATACCGCTTCACAGTGCTTTGCAATCCTCTCTAAGCGGTTTACAGAGTCAGCCTCTTGCCCCCCAACAATCTGGGTCCTCATTTTACCGACCTCGGAAGGATGGAAGGCTGAGGAGTCAACCTTGAGCTGGTCAGAATCGAACTGCTGGCAGTCAGCAGAATTAGCCTGCAATACTGCATTCTAACCACTGCGCCAAAGTCTTCTTGCACTCCTGAGAGAATCTTACTTTTCCGTCATGTTACAGAATTGTCGAATTCCACACAAAGATGTTGCCTAGTCCTTCACGGTATGTGTTCCTTCATTCCATCTTTCCTTTCCTGTTACTGATTTTACATGTTTGTTTTGTATTGCAGAGTGTAGATAGTCCTAAGGACTGGTATCGCAGCATGTTCCAGCAAATCCACAGTAAACTTCCAGGTATGAGCTTTTTCAGAGCATCCTCTTAATTTAGCAATAGCAATAGCACTTATATACCGCTTCACAGTACTTTCCAGCCCTCTCTAAGCAGTTTACAGAGTCAGCCTCTTGCCCCCCAACAATCTGGGTCCTCATTTTACCCACCTCGGAAGGATGGAAGGCTGAGTCAATCTTGAGCCAGTCAGGATCAAATTGCTGGCAGTGGGCAGAGGGAAGGGAAGGGAAGGGAAGGGAAGGGAAGGGAAGGGAAGGGAAGGGAAGGGAAGGGAAGGGAAGGGAAGGGAAGGAAGGAAGGAAGGAAGGAAGGAAGGAAGGAAGGAAGGAAGGAAGGAAGGAAGGAAAATAGCAAATAGCACTTAGACTTACATACCACTTCACAGTGCTTTACAGCCCTCTCTAAGATGTTTACAGAGTCAGCCTCTTGCCCCCAACAATCTGGGTCCTCATTTTACTGACCTCAGAAGGATGGAAGGCTGAGTCAACCTTGAGCCTGGTGAGAATCGAACTGCTGGCAGTCGGCAGTCAGCAGAATTGGCCTGCAGTACTGCAGTCTAACCCACTGCATCACCATGGCTAATTTAGATCAGTGTACCAACTCCCAGAATAGCCAGCTGGGGAATTCTGGGAGTTGAAGTCCACACATTTGAAAGGTTGAGAAACAATAATTTAGACCCAAAAACCATCTCAATCATTTTAGATTCTCTCTCCATTTGCAGCGTAGCAATGCCCTGACAACTTCCATTTTCTCTCCCCTGCATAATGTTCCCCTCATTTCATTCCTGGTTCAGACATTAAACCATTTCTTCACATTGTATACCAGGATAAAAATAGTCTTTACCCTCATGAACCTTGTTTTTGGAGGTCGTCTAGTTCAAGGCAGGTGACCTTTTATTTTGGTGAAATGGGAGGATCTTCTTGAAGACCTCCAATGATGGAGCACCCTCAACCTCTGGAATCAAGCTGTTCCACCGATTCATTGTTCTCACTGTCAGGAAATCTCTCCTTAATTCTAGGTTGAATCTCTCTTTAACAAGCTTCCACTCATTACTTCTTGTCCTGCCCTCTGGTACTTCGGAGAGTAGGTCTCTTCTCTGTGACATGCCCTTCAAATATTGGAAGACAGTTATCATGTGTCCCCCACCAAATCCTTCTCTCTGATATGTTAAAGGTAAAGGTAAAGGTTCCCCTCGCACATATGTGCTAGTCGTTCCCGACTCTAGGGGGCGGTGCTCATCTCCGTTTCAAAGCCGAAGAGCCAGCGCTGTCCGAAGACGTCTCTGTGGTCATGTGGCCGGCATGACTCAATGCCGAAGACGCACGGAACGCTGTTCCCTTCCCACCAAAGGTGGTCCCTATTTTTCTACTTGCATTTTTTACCTGCTTTCGAACCGCTAGGTTGGCAGAAGTTGAGGCAAGTAACGGGAGCTCACCCCGTTACGCGGCACTAGGCATTCGAACCGCTGAACTGCTGACCTTTTGATCGACAAGCTCAGCGTGTTAGCCACTGAGCCACCGCATCCCTTTTTATCATGTGCCCCCCCCCCCAAATTCTTCTCTTTGATATGCTAGACATACCTAATTCCCTCAATCATTCATTATATGATTTGCGTAACTTCCAGATCCCTTATCTTCTTTTTGCTCTTCTCTGCAACTCTCTCATCTATTTCAGGCCAATAAGAGTTGACAGAAAATCACCACAGAGGCAGAAAGTTGCAGGAATTTGCAATGTGGACCGCTAATTTGATTATTTCTTTGTTTCTGAAGATATGGATTGTACTTTAACTCAATATTGAGAAAGTGGCTTTAGAAACCATAATCTGGGCATTGACTGGGCATTGAGATAAAAAACATCAAGGAACACTACCATTTTTTTTTTTTTGCAAAAACAATTTTTTATTTTAAAACAAAAATAAAACATAAAACCGTCATCATTCCAAACAATTACAGACAGCGTATCGATCGATTAACATCCTTTTGTGCTCAATCCCATCGCCTGGATATCAGTATATGACCAAAACTTATTTTCATAAAGAAATATTTCACTTATTTTATCTCAACTTCCACTTCATATTTATCTCCATATTTTATTATCTATCCATTGATAAAATAAATCCCATATCTAATAATATTGCTTATCTTCCTGTTCTCTTATTTCAAATGTCAATTTACTCATTTCAGCACAGTCCAACCTTTTCTTAATAACTTCTTCATCAGTAGGTATCTTTTCTCCTTTCCAGTTTTTAGCAAATACAATTCTAGCTGCTGTTAAAACATTCACAATTAAGTATTACAATTCTTTATTATTTGTCTCTGGTAGGATCTCTAATAAAAATATCTCTGGTTTAAATGATGTCTCTTTATCATTTTTTCCAACCACATGTGTATCTTAGTCCAATATCTCTTAGCTTTTGCGCATATGGAAATAAGATCCTGGAGTCTGGTGACATTTCCAACATTTCTCAAGGAACACTACCATTATTGTGCGTGCTCTAGTGGATAACAATTTCTCTTCTCTACCATCATAGTTTTTCTGGGAGTTTTCCCACATCATAATCTTATTTTATCAGCCAAATGAAGCTTAGACCCAAACTGAGATGCCGATTCTTTCCACCTCCCTATTTGCGCATTGGAAACGTGGTTTCTTTCCTGCCACACTTCTATTCTTACGATCTGCAACTCACTCTCGAGGTAGTAATCTCTGACTGCTTTTCCTCTTCATTTTCTCACCAATGATGAATCCGATGCATTGTGTGTGGTAGGAAACATATCAGTGATGAAATCTAAAATTTGTTATTACCGGTTCTGTGGGCGTGGCTTATTTTGTGGGCGTGGCTTGGTGGGGGGTAATGTGACGGTGGGCGTGGCCATTTTTTTTTTTTTTTTACTTTTAAAACCATTTTTTCTACAACCTCTTCGGTAAAGAGGCTTTCAAAAGCCTCTGACGATCCCAGCTGAGTTGCCTGATCAGCAGAGGCTTTTTTTCTTTTAAATGCCTCTGCCGATCAGGCAACTCAGCTGGGATCGTCAGAGGCTTTTAAAAGAAAAAAAGCCTCTGCCGATCAGGCAACTCAGCTGGGATCGTCAGAGTCATTTAAAAGAAAAAAAGGGTTTTTTTTTTAAATGCCTCTGACGATCCCATTCGAACCGCGCGATCATCAGAGGCTTTTTTTTTACTTTTAAAAGCATTTTTTCTGCCGAAGAGGTTGTAGAAAAAATGCTTTTAAAAGTTAAAAAAAAGCCCCTGATGATTGTGCAGCTCAGCTGGGCATGGGGGTGGGGGCAGGGATTTTTGCTACCGGTTCAGCCAAAGAGGTTGTAGGAAAAAAAAATGCCTTTAAAAGCCTCTGGCAATCCCAGCTGACATGCCTGATCGTCAGAGGCTTCTAAAAGCATTTTTTTCCTGCAACCTCTTAATGTTGTAGAAAAATGCTTTTAAAAGTTAAAAAAAAAATCACATTAGCCCCCCACCAAGCCACGCCCACAAAATAAGCAGAACCGGTAGTAAAAAAATTTAGAACCCACCCCTTGACTGGTGTCAGTAACTGGTATCCTTGAGCAACTAATAAGCCATGATGGGGCCATAGCTAATAGCTGGTTTAGGCCTCTTGTGATTTTTTTTTCCTTTCTGGCCAACACACTAAATAGATCCCACCAGATTTGCCCAACCTACCAGTCCTTTAGGAAATTAATTTAATTTGGAGTTTCATAGGTTTTTAAACCCAGCAATTTCTTGCTGCTCAGACCATTGCAACTTTGTAAGCTCTGAAGAAACTATGGTAGGGAATTCATTAGCTTTAGTCCTCTCAAATATAGAGCCCATCTCAATGGTGAAATCCCAATTTTTTTTACTACCGGTTCTGTGAGCGTGGCTTGGTGGGCGTGGTGTGGCTTGGTGGGCGTGGCAGGGGAAGGATACTGCAGAATCTCCATTCCCACCCCACACCAGGGAAAGGATACTGCAAAATCCCCATTCCTTCACCACCACTGAGGGAAGGATATTGCAAAATCTCCATTCCCACCTCACTCCAGGGGAAGGATACTGCAAAATCCCCATTCCCTCCCCACTCCTGAAGGAAGCTACTGCAAAATCCCCATTCCCTCATCACCACTGGGGGAAGGATATTGCAAAATCTCCATTCCCACCCCACTCCAGGGGAAGGATACTGCAAAATCCCCATTCCCTTCCCACCCTGGGGCCAGCCAGAGGTGGTATTTGCCAGTTCTCCAAACTACTGAAAATTTCCGCTACCGGTTCTCCAGAACCTGTCAGAACCTACTGGATTTCAACCCTCACCCACCTCCCATGGACTTCTCTCTTCTCTTTCAGAATCAGATCTGGATTGGGATCCCTACAAACCAAGAGGTACATACATTTTTTCTGTTTTTGAACACACTCCCTAGCTCTCAGTTGGGAAATGTTTGGTCGCTGTATGTGGAACAAAGGATTTCCCAGGAATGGCGTCATTCGTGAGAGCAAATTGTGGGATTCTCGTGTTGAGAGAAAAGCATAATACAAGAGGTTCAAAGTGCTTCATTTATGGGACAAGAACTTGTACCAAGAAGGAAGCACAAAAACCTGCGGGAATGCATCTTGGGGTCATTCTACTACACCAATAAAATATTCAGAGCTTCTTGTCTTAGATCTATTTTGTAGAAACAACTGTAGGGGCAGTGGTGGGTTTCAAATTTTTCTACTACTGGTTCTGTGGGTGTGGTTTGGTTGGCGTGGCATGGCATGACATGGCATGGCTTGGTGGGCGTGGCAGGGGAAGGATACTGTAAAACCTCCTTTCCCACCCCACTCCAGGGGAAGGTTACTGCAAAATCCCCATTTCCTCCCGATCAGCTGGGACTTGGGAGGCAGAGAATAGATGGGGGCGGGGCAAGTCAGAATTTTTACTACCGGTTCTCTGAACTACTCAAAATTTCCACTACCGGTTCTTCAGAACTGGTCAGAACCTGCTGAAACCCCACCTCTGGTATGGGGTTCAAAATTGTCATCTTTAAACGCCGTAGTACAGCTGAGCTTTGTTATTGACCCTTTAATACAGGATTGTCAAACTTGTTTTCATTGAGGGCTGCATCAGGGTTGCGTGCGACCTAAGGGGGGCCAGGGTGGGCCTGGCCAGTTAGACATAACTCGTGTCGGGGGCACCTGTGGTGGCCAAATGCTAAGGCAGAACTTCCCTCAAGACTCTCCCTCCCTCTCATTATAATCTTCCTTCCTTCCTTTTCTTCTTTTTCCTTCCGTCTTCATTTCTCCTTTCTTCTTCCTTCCACACTTTCCTTTTTTTCCCTTCCTCGCTCTCTTCCCATCTTCCCATCTTCGTCTTTCCTCTTTCCCTTTCTCCTTTCCTGTCCCTTCTTGCATGCTCAAATACAAAAGGGGAAACATTTCTCCTTTCGTTTTGTTTTTACTTTATTTTGCTAGCCCTTTGCCAGTGAAAACGGGGCCCCGGAGAGCCGCATGCTCCGTTTTCAGATTCAGATTCAGATTAGCAGAGTTGGAAGGGACCTTGTAGGTCATCTAGTCCAACCCCTTGCCCAAGCAGGAGACCCTACACCATTTCTGACAGATGGTGTCCAGTCCAGTCTCTTCTTGAAAGCTTCCAGTGATGAAACTCCCACAATTTCTGAAGGCAACTTCTGTTCCACTGGTTGATTGTTCTCACTGTTGGAACATTTATCCTTCTTTCTAGATTGAAACTAGCTTCACCCCTTCCTCTCTGTGGCAGCCCCTCGAATACTAGAATGCTGCTTTCATGTCCTTCTCTTCACTAGACTAACCATGCCCAGTTCCTGCAACCGTTCATCGTATGTTTTAGCCTCCAGTCCCCCAATCATCTTGGTTGCTCTTCTCTGCACTCTTTCTAGAGTCTCCACATCTTTTTTAGAGTGTGGTGACCAAAACTGGATGAGAGGGCTGCAGGAGGCTGTTGTGGCTGAAAATGGAGCCTGGGAGGGCCGTGCGTGGCCCTTCCGAGCTCCGTTTTTGCTGGCAGAGGCACTGCAGGCTGGTCCTTCTCTGTTTCCAGATGGGCCAGATCTAAGCACTCTGTGGACCCAGCTCTTGTCCCACGGGTCTTGAGTTTGACACCTCTGATTTAATATTTTCTCCTGTGACTCTGTGGAAGTGACTGATGTGGGAATAACACTCGCTTAGATGGGACAATGCTTAGAAGGCCCTTAGCAGCCAAATGAAGGACCTGAAGACATCAGACTCATGGCTTCGTGGAAACTTCTTAATGAGAAATTCTCATTTGTTAGGGCTTCTGTCTGTGAATAAGCTATTAAGAAATGGTGGTCTTCCCACCATGAAAGAGGTGGGAAGGAGGGGTTTCTCTCCCACTAGCAAAGTGCCTAATACAAAGGTAGGCAAGACAGTGGTAGGAACCATAATTCATGTTTTTACAGGAGGGCCTAGGCAGAATAAGAGGAACCAGGTTACGGATGTGATTAATGCTGGGGTTTTCTGATATTCAAGGAAAGGTTTGGAGAGAGATTTCTTTGTGTGTTACAAAGAAACAAAGCTATTTTAAACCTTAAACGATGGTTGTGATGTTTCCCAATTAAAAATAACAGGAAGCTGCACCATTCATTTTCAGATCAACAGCAAACTCTATCCTCCAAGTTCAGCTTGGAGGTCATGCGAAGTTCTGAGATAGCAAAAAGGAGATTCTTGACTTGTTCCAGCACTAAGGCTTTAGGTTATCCACCGGTGGCCTAAGAGATGTTGTGGCCCGTCAGCAGCCTGTGCAGCTAGTAGCTGATTTCGACAGCGAGGAGGCTGGTGTGGTGCTGCACCAGCAGCCTGTGCAGCTGGCACTCGAGTCACACAATGAGGAGGCTGGAGAAGATGTGGTGCCAGAGGCGGAGATTCAGCCAGGGCCTTCAGAACCTCCAGAAGCTCCCATAAGTGAAGAGGAAGAAGAGAAGGAGCCTCTTCTCGATGCATGAACGCACAGAGCTGTTACAAGGCAGGAGTGGCTCCTCAGGAAGAGGTGTCCTCGAGAGTAAGGCTTGGGGCTAATTGGCCACTCCTTTAGCCTATTTAAGGAAGGATGACGACTGAGGCAATTTGCAGGGAACAACTTCATTCACTCTCCTTCGCGTCTTGCTCTTAGTTCTCTGCAAATTGCTTCTGGGCTTTCTGCCAACCATAGTAAGGTTACGATTATTTATTCTTTGGATTCTTGTAGGCAGTTAAGAAAGTTAATTAACAGCCTTTGTTTGAAAAAAGACTGATTTAATTTAGTAAACTTAAGGTTTGTACAGACTTTGTATGTGCTGCGTTCTTTGGGGTCCGTAACTGGGGCAGAACAAGAGAATGTCTAAACAGAGCGTGTATGTGTGGTGGTTCTGGGAAGAGATCAAAGAGATCATCCATGGTTCCATTTGGAAAGGATTGTCCATCGCACAGTGACAATTTTGTCTCCTCTAGATCATGACCCTCCAGAGTTCATGAAGAAGAACCAACCTCCACTGATGACCTCAAGCAGTCCCTCCCACCAAAAGAATGGCTTGGATTGGTGAGTAGAAACATGGAAAATGTGAGTTTCCCCTGTGAAGAACGGCAACCCACCAACATTGAGAAAGGTGACAAAGCCATATGAACACCAGAAATAAATATGGGGTTGAATATAAAGATACGAGATTATGCACTTTCTTTGGTATATTTCATAGGGACACGGTGGCTCAGTGGCTAAGACGCTGAGCTTGTTGATCGAAAGGTTCGAATCCCTAGTGCTGTGTAATGGGGTGAGCTCCCGTTCCTTGTCCCAGCTTCTGCCAACCTAGCAGTTCGAAAGCACGTAAAAAAATGCAAGTAGAAAAATAGGGACCACTTTTGGTGGAAAAGTAACAGCGTTCCGTGCGTCTTTGGCGTTGAGTCATGCCGGCCACATGACCACGGAGACGTCTTCGGACATCACTGGCTCTTTGGCTTTGAAACGGAGATGAGCACTGCCCCCTAGAGTCAGGAACGACTAGCACATATGTGCGAGGGGAACCTTTACCTTTTTACCTTATGAATAGAAGCTTATCTGCAACTCTACCCTGTGCGTTTATTCAGAAGTGAGGTCCATTTCAGTCAGTGGGGCTTTAATATAAGTGAATTTGAGACTTAAGTATTTTAGGGAAGCATGGAGCATTTGGGAATCCACAAATCAACAGGATTTGAGAAAAATAAACTAAGTGCCCCCTAAAATATTGGAGGCATCCTTGTTCCCAAATTCTGTGTCATTTTTTTCTGAATTAGTGTTTTGCATCTGCCTTTGGAGAATGGACTGAAAAACGAATTAGACCCCCACAAGTCTAAAATCTGTCCATGATTGGAATAATTCATCAGTTTGAATCCATGCCTATGCCAGTGCCCAAATGTGACACTAGAGGGAGCTGTTGAGATTTTAACATGAAATGGATTCATCTATAAATATATACATGTATTATCTCGATGATTTATCTCTCAGTCGTTTTCAGCTGAGTATTTGCACCACTTTGCTTATGTTTGAAGTGTTATCAGATGACAATGGGAGATCATCCCTGTGTGGCGGTTGCAGTTTTGCCGTTTCACAACACACAATATCAACCACAACCTACCATTTACCAAGAAATGTGGGTGTAGTGATACTCCTAGAGAATATGTAGGGAGGGAACGTAGCGGCAAAGGCACAAAAATGGCCTTCTAGACTATTGCAACAATCCTCTCATGCTGGGAACAGTCCTTGCTGAAGTGGATCTTTGCAAAATATAAGGCAGGAAGTCACTGGGGCCAAAAGGGAAACAAAGGCACATCATGCAGAGCACTTCAGAGGTTCTCTGATCTTTCTTTTGCAGGAGAAATTGGGAAACTGCAGATGCTTCCAGCAACGAGCCCAGGAGCATTTTTGATTATGAACCCGGGAAGTCGTCCATCCTTGATAATCCGACTTTGGTATGCAGACCCCTAGCTTAGTTCGTGGCAGAGTGTTCATTGATAGAACAATCAGTTATTGTTGTTAGTTACAAAGTCGGGTCCAACCCATCACGACCCCATGGACAACGTTCCTCCACCATCCTCTGGAGTCCATTGAAGCTCACGCCGACTGCTTCAGGGACTCCATCCAGCCACCTCCTTCTCTGCCGTCCCCTTCTTCTTTTGCTTTCAATCTTTCCCAGCTCTTCTCCAGTGAGTCCTTCCCAAAGTATTTGAGTTTCCTCTTCAGGATCTGGCCTTCTAAAGAGCAGTCAGGGTTGATCTCCTCTAGGACTGACCAGTTTGATGGCCTTGCAGTCCAAGGGACTCGCAGGAGTCTTCTCCAGCACCTGAGTTCAAAGGCCTCAATTCTTTGGTGCTCAGCCTTCCTTATAGTCCAACTTTCACAGCCATACATTGCAACTGGGAAAACCATCGCCTTGACTATACGCACTTTTGTTGGCAGGGTGATGTCTCTGCTTTTTTTACTGAACAATCAGTAGGCCCAGCTAATATCTGAACTAGGCCTTGTGTCTCACCAATCAAGGGAAGTACAGTGGAATATTGAAATAGGGATCTTGTGCATGCTTCTGGCAAGTAAATCTCATTGACCTCAAGAAGCATGAAAGGATGGCACACATGCTCACAAGTTTCTGAGCTCAAATGGAATATAAGGGAAAACAGATGTCGAACAATAGTTGTAACGCCGTATGGAAAATTGGCCTCTGGAGTGGGAAGTCACATCCTGTTCTGCATCCTCCTAATTCAAGCCCAAGGACCATTGTCCCACAGGATTAATTGTCACCATATTAGAAAAAAAGATGTTGAGACTTTGGAAAAAGTGCAAAGAAGAGCAACTGAGATGATGAAAGGCCTGGAGACAAAAACGCGTGAAGAATGGCTTCAGGAATTGGGTTTGGCTAGTCTAGAGAAAAGAAGGCCGGTGGGGACGGGACATGATAGCCGTATTCCAGCACTTGGGAGGTTGCCACAAAGAGAAGGAAGTCAATTTATTCTCCAAAGCACCAGAGGGCAGGACAAGAAGCAATGGATGAAAACTAATCAAGGGGAGAAGCAACTTAGAACTAAGGAGAAGTTTCCCGACAATGAGAACAATGAATCAGTGGAACAACTGGCCTCCAGAAATCATGGGAGCTCCATCACTAGAGGTTTTTTAAGAAGAGACTGGACAGTCACTTGTCTGAAATGGTATAGAGTCTCCTGCTTGAGTCTCCTGCTTGGGACTTGAGCTCAAGTCCCACTTGAGGACTAGAAGACCTCCAAGCTCCCTTCCAGCTCTATTCTGATTGTCCCAATTTTGAATCGTCTCTTAACTTGCCCTTCTTTTCACTGAAGTTTTAATTTGCCCGTTACAGGCCAAGAAACCTTTCACGCCATCTTCAGCACGATGCCCATCACCGCCCTCTCTGCCAATTGAGGTGAGTCCTTTCTGAAAAGCAAGGGAAATGCACATTTAACCTCTGGCAACGTTAAGTCAGACGCAGCCAAGCATATGTTATCAACTTCCTTGGATAAAAAAAACCCGGAGGTTTGGGAGGCTAACGTAGCCAGCGAAAGGGGATGGTACTCCCAAGATGCCTGGAGTGCAGCTGTGTTTACTGGCTTCCATGGAGCAGGATCCTTTGTTATTTCCTCTCCGCCTCCTCCTCTGCCTTGAAGATTGTGCTACACACTGCAAATAGGCTGCCAAGAATTTTAGACAAGAATGCACCAGGTCAGGGTTTAGAGCGAATGAGATACAGTGCTGTCTACGATTCTAAAAACCAGGTGCCCCTTTTTTTGTGTGCTGTCTTTTTTTTTTAAAAAAAAAAATTGTCTGTGCCCGTACAGTTCAGGAAAAGCCAGTTTCCATTCTTTTTTTAAAAAGTTTTTTATTATTTTTAAAACAAAAACATAAAACACATCTTTTCAAAACGAAGCTTTTGATACGGTCACAAATTAATACAAATTTGTATTTGTGAAAAAGAAAGTTCACAATCTGTATTTGTGAAATACAAATTGCACAATTTGAATTTGTGAAAATCTTACTAACAAATCTTACTTTTCAATTAACACAACTTAATATTTTACGCAAGTGTTTCCCTCAAATCTGTCTATTTAACTATGACGTTATCCCCAAAAACCCGTTACTTAAATCTTAAATCCTAACCAATTATCATTCCATTTTTTTTCTTTCATTTGCTTAGATGGATATATTTTAACAATATAATTCACACAGTTATTATAAACATTCATGAAATGTTTAATTCCAACATACTCATTTTATTTTTACTATTAAACTCAAAATTTATAATCTTTATTTCTATTATTAAACCTAACTTATTCATTTTATTTTAACTATCACTCTCAGCATACTCCTCCTCATTTTAACTATCCCACCTCATTTTATTTTTGCTATAAAACCCAACGTTGTTCTTAATTGTGAACATTCGCTTTCAAATCTACTAGGGTAGAATTTTTTTTAAAAAAATAGGGAGATTTTGAAAAATGTTGAATTTCGTATTCGTTATCATGCTGCTCCACTATCCTTGAACTATGCATGATAGTATCCTGCGGCATTGAAGCATTGTGATTTTTGTTTCGGAAATGACTGACTCCACTGTAATCTTAATTTCAGTGTAAATACAAAACGTTCCCTTATTTACCCCAGCCTGCTCCGTTTTTCTAACTCCTGCCTACAATGTAATGAATAGCAGATGCTGGATGTGATATTTGGTGCCTCCATAAATGAGTTCCAGTGGGGAGTCATGTTCTGATGAAGTGGGGGGGGGGGAAGAAGACGACTATGAAAGACTAAAAAGGATGGTTATAAATTAAAATGTTTCCAGAGGATTTAAATTCCAGACGATACAGATTCCACAGTAATGAACATTTTTATAGACGCATCAAATTATCCCATTCTTTCCAGGGTTAGTTTGAAAATATTTGATGCCTCCCATATTAGGGTTATGCCCTTCCTTCCTTCCTTCCTTTCTTCCTTCCTTCCTTCCTTCCTCCCTCCCGCCCGCCCTCCCTCTCTCCCTCCCTCCCTTCCTTCCTTCCCTCCCTCCCTCTTATCTCTCCTCCCTCCCTCTTATCTCTCCTTCCTTCCTTCGTTCCTCCCTCCCACCCTCCCACCTTCCTTCCCTCTTATCTCTTTCCTTCCTTCCTCCTTCCCTCCCTCTTATCTCTCCTTCTTTCCTTCCTTCCTTCCTTCCTTCCTCCCTCCCTCCCTCCCTTCCTTCCTTCCCTCCCTCCCTCTTATCTCTCCTCCCTCCCTCCCTCTTATCTCTCCTCCCTCCCTCTTATCTCTCCTTCCTTCGTTCCTCCCTCCCACCCTCCCACCTTCCTTCCCTCTTATCTCTCATTCCTTCCTTCCTCCTTCCCTCCCTCTTATCTCTCCTTCTTTCCTTCCTTCCTTCCTTCCTCCCTCCCTCCCTCCCTTCCTTCCTTCCCTCCCTCCCTCTTATCTCTCCTCCCTCCCTCCCTCTTATCTCTCCTCCCTCCCTCTTATCTCTCCTTCCTTCCTTCGTTCCTCCCTCCCCACCCTCCCACCTTCCTTCCCTCTTATCTCTTTCCTTCCTTCCTCCTTCCCTCCCTCTTATCTCTCCTTCTTTCCTTCCTTCCTTCCTTCCTTCCTCCCTCCCTCCCTCCCTTCCCCCCCTCCCTCTTATCTCTCCTCCCTCCCTCCCTCTTATCTCTCCTCCCTCCCTCTTATCTCTCCTTCCTTCCTTCGTTCCTCCCTCCCACCCTCCCACCTTCCTTCCCTCTTATCTCTCCTTTCTTCCTTCCTCCTTCCCTCCCTCTTATCTCTCCTTCTCTCCTTCTTTCCCCCGAGAAGGCTGAGAGAGAATATAGAACAAAATATCAGAGTTGGGAGGGGCCTTGGAGGTCTTCTAGTCCAACCCCCTGCTCAGGCAGGAAACCCTACACCATTTCAGACAAATGGCTGTCCAATCACTTCTTGAAAACCTCCAGTGATGGAGCAGAACTGGCCAATGGTCAACTAGCAAGCAGGCCTAGAAGTCAGGTGTCCCAGTTTCTGGCCTGCTTCCTGTAACCACTGCACCAACTGGCTCCCGGCCCCCTCTGTATTGCACTATGAACCAATGAGCATGATTGTGTAACCCATATAATGAACAGCTGCAGCCTAACCTGATTAAATTCAAAATGAAACCACAGAAGGAAAAGGCATGTATGTCAGGCGTTAAAAAAAAAAAATCCCCCCCTCCCCACCGCCGGTTCTCTGAGGATTCTTCCTCCGAATTCCAAAACTTGGGCATCAGGGCCATTCCAGTGAAGTCCTGAGTTAACCTACCATACGTGGTGCTGCCAGGAAGAGAAGCCCTCCACGAGGTTTTGGGAGGACCAAAGAATATTTCAAGATACTTTCCCCTTTTGCTCTCTCAGTCCCAAACAATGGAACTGGCATCTTTGCCCTCCCTCCCTCCCTCCCTTTTCCTTCCTTCCTTCCTTCCTTCCTTCCTTCCTTCCTTCCTTCCTTCCTTCCTTCCTTCCTTTCTTTCTTCCTTCCTTCCTTCCCTCTCTCCCTCCCTCCCTTCTTCCTTCCTTCCTCCCCTCTCTCCCCCTCCCTTTTTCCTTCCTTCCTTCTTTCTTTTCCTTCCCTTCCCCTTCCCTTTTTCCTTTCTTCCTTCCTTCCCTTTCCTCCCCCCCTCCCCTTTTCTTTCCTTCCTTCCTTCCTTCCTTCCTTCCTTCCCTCTCTCCATCCCTCTCTTCTTCCTCCCTCCCTTCCTTCCTTCCCTCCCTCTCTTCTTCCTTCCTTCCTCCCCTCCCCTCCCTTTTTCCTTCCTTCTTTCTTTTCCTTCCCTTCCCCCTCCCTTTCCTTCTTCCTTCCTTCCTTCCCTCCATCCCCATCCCCTTTTCTTTATTTCCTTCCTTCCTTCCCTCCCTTTCTTCTTCCTTCCTTCCTCCCCTCCCCCCTCCCTTTTTCCTTCCCTCCCCCTCCCTTTTTCCTTCCTTCCTTCCTTCCTTCCTTCCTCCCTCCCTCCCTCCCTCCCTCCCTCCCTTAGGCCAAGTCCAACAATTCTCAAGTGTTTATTTTCATAAAATCCAGTTAGCATAATTTCCCGGGATGTTCCTCGAACTGTGGTCACATGTGACCCTTTTATCAGTTTTTGCCCTTCCTTTTTAAAATATCCTCGTGGAAACGACAGCCTTGTGTTGGGGTTAATAGTAAAATCAAACCATAAACAAACAAACATTAAAGGCTTCCAGCTGCACCATGGAAAAACGCACTGCATATAGAAAATATTCCAGGAAGGGAGAGTGGGTGGGGAAACGCACTCTTCGACATTTGTCTGAAACACACTGAGTTTTGTTTTGTTTTTTAACATACTGGAATCTTTTACCATATTGTGAGAGAGAGCATTTCCTTGTGAACGCACAACCTATAACTTGCAGTTTTACATTCCTTGGGGAACTGACCCCCTTCTTCTCTTCCGACCTTTGAGCCTGGAGGCTGCATTCCCGTTGGGCGCTTTCAACCTGTTGCCCTTTCAAACAAAGTGGGACTTCTGTAAGCGAGGTGTCAGGTTGATGGTACATTGTGCAACTCCGATTTAAGGAGCGGTTTGGGTAGCAGGGAGTACAGACTGACTCCACCCGTGTTGGCAGGACCAGAGCTTGGCCCTCTGGCACCGCGGTGGGCACCACTTCAGCCTGGGCACGCTTCCCTCTTGACTCAACCAGGCAGCCGTGGGCTACTCGTCTTTCTTTCCGTGGTCTCCGCAACCCAGCCGCTACACTCCTAAAGCTGCGTGTTTCTTTCTCCTCTGCCAGGAGTTACTGGAGAAGGAACTGCGTCAACTCAGCGAAGAGTTGGACAAGGATATTAGAAATCTGGAGCAACAGCAACTTATCCGTAAGGTAAAGCTTCCCCTCTCCCCCCCCCCCAATTTGCTTCCTCCCCCAGTGGCATAGCACAGACAACGCATTCCTAAAGTGGCTTGGACTCAAAACCAATAGCCTCCAGCGTGGCCTTCCAAATATTGTTGAAAT
Source organism: Arizona elegans (assembly GCA_022577455.1). Taxonomy (NCBI): domain Eukaryota; kingdom Metazoa; phylum Chordata; class Lepidosauria; order Squamata; family Colubridae; genus Arizona; species Arizona elegans. The sequence goes on from JAKOOJ010000048.1 coordinate 508,548, forward strand.
CTAATTTTTTTTTTAAAAAAAAAAAGGAGAGGGAAGGAGCATTATGAAATGCAAGGGGGGCGGGAATGCTATTTTTCCAATATATCTTATTAAATTGAAATTTGAAAAACTCAGTTGTTGTTTTTGTAGGCCTTAGTTAATGCCAACACAGCATTATGATGGAGTTGTGAGAGGCCACCACATACCCACCTCACAGTCTGTTTTCTGTTGCGCCCCTCAGGGAGGAGGTTTTGAAGTATTTCTAGCAGGACTACTAAATTCTGTAACAGCTTTTTGTTCCTTATGCCACCCGTTTTGTAAACTCTCAGGATTCTTATTTTCAGAATGGAATGGAATGGAGGGGAGGGGAGGGGAGGGGAGAGGTGAGGAGAATCGAATTGAATAGAATCAGAGTTGGAAGGGACCTTGGAGGTCTTCTAGTCCAACCCCCTGCTTAGGCAGGAAACCCTGCACCACTTCAGACAAATGGTTATCCAACATCTTCTTAAAAACTTCCAGTGTTGGAGCATTCGCAACTTCTGGAGGCAAGTTGTTCCACTGATTAATTGTTCTGACTGTCAGGAAATTTCTCCTTAGGTCTAGGTTGCTTCTCTCCTTGATTAGAAGTTTCCATGTATATGTGTACATTCAAACTAGACTGTGATGTTTCCCTGTATCGTGTGTATGCATAACAGTTACCTTTTGAGAGCACAATGCAACGAAATTTCATTTTAATGTGTTAGGCTTAGACTAACTTTATGGTCACTTTGAATGTACACTAATCGGCGTAAAGGTAAAGGTTCCCTTCGCACATATGTGCTACTCGTTCCTGACTCTAGGGGGCAGTGCTCATCTCCGTTTCAAATCCGAAGAGCCAGCACTGTCCGAAGACGTCTCCGTGGTCATGTGGCCGCCATGACTCAACGCCAAAGGCGCACGGAACGCTGTTCCCTTCCCACCAAAGGTGGTCCCTATTTTTTCTACTTGCATTTTTTTACGGGCTTTCGAACTGCTAGGTTGGCAGAAGCTGGGACCAGTAACGGGAGCTCACCAGGGGTGGGTTCTACTTACCTTTACTAGCGGTTTACAATGGGAAACTTCTGCGCATGCGCAGATTGCTGATGACGACATCCGGGGCGGTGGGCAGAGCCTCCCGCCGGTTTTACTACCAGTTCTTGTGAACTGGTCCGAACCAGCAGCAACCCACTACTGGAGCTCACCCCGTTACACGCCACTAGGGATTCGAACCGCTGAACTGCCGACCTTTCGATTGACAAGCTCAGCATCTTAGCCACATACAGTAAAATTTTGTTGCATACAGCTCTCTTAAGGATCTCCATCTACAATATAGACTTCATAAACATGACAAACAAATAAATACAAAATTATGCATATACCCACATATTCTATCTATCTATCTATCTATCTATCTATCTATCTATCTATCTATCTATCTATCTATCTATCATCTATCTATGCTGATTAGTGTGCATTTAAAGTGACAATAAAGTTTTTGTTCTATTCTATTTTAGAACCCATGCTTTCATCTCCCTTGTGACCTTGGCTCTCAGCGCTTTCTAAATTTATCGGTTTCATTTCAGATTATTATTGGCTTTAGAGGACTCGCGATACTCAGATATATAGGTAGTCCTCGACTTACAACCACAACGGAGCCCAAAATCTCTGTTGCTAAGAGAGACGGTGGTGGTTAAGGGAGTTTTGCCTCATTTTACGAACTATCTTTCCATCGTTGTTAAGCAAATGACTGCATTTGTCAAGTTAGTAACACAGTCGTTAAGTGAATCTAGCTTCCCCGTTGACTTTGTTTGTCAGAAGTTGGAAAAAGGGGAATCACATGGGCCCTGGGACACTGCAACCATCATAAATATGAACCAGGCATTCATATTTATATGAGCCAAGCATTCAAATTTTGATCACATGATCCTGGGAATGCTGCAATGGTCGTAAGTGTGAAAAATGGTCATAAGTTTTTTTTTTTTATTTATTTATTTTAATTTGATTTATATGCCGCCCTTCTCCGAAGACTCAGGGCGGCTTACAATGTGCTCAGCAATAGCCTTCATCCTTTTGTATATTTATACAAAGTCAGCTTATTGCCCCCACAACTGGGTCCTCATTTCACCTACCTTAGAAAGGATGGAAGGCTGAGTCAACCTTGAGCCTTGGCGAGATTCGAACCCTGCAGTAATTGCAGGCAGCTGGTCTTAATAACCAGTTTAATAACAGGGTGCCTTAAACCCCTGTACTACCAAGTTATTTTTTCCCAATGCTGTTGCAATAGCAATAGCCCTTAGACTTATATACCGCTTCACAGTGTTTTACAGCACTCTTTAAGCAGTCTACAGAGTCAGCATATTGTCCCCCAACAATCTGTATCCTCATTTTACCGACCTCGGAAGGATGGAAGGCTGAGTCAAGCTTGAGCCGGTCAGGATTGAAGCCCTGGCTGTGGGCAGAGTTAGCCTGCAATGCTGCATTCTAATCACTGGGAAGGAAGGAAAGAGGGAGGGGGGAAGGAAGGGAAGGAAGGAAGGAAGGAAGGAAGGAAGGAAGGAAGGAAGGAAGGAAGGAAGGAAGGAAGGACAATAGCAATAGCCTTTAGACTTATATACCACTTCACAGTGCTTTTACAGCCCTCTCTAAGCGGTTTACAGAGTCAGCCTCTTGCCCCCAACAATCTGGGTCCTCATTTTACCCACCTCGGAAGGACGGAAGGCTGAGTCAACCTTGAGCCAGTCAGGATCGAACTGCTGGCAGTGGGCGGAGGGAGGGAGGGAGAGAGGGAGAGAGAGGGAAGGAAGGAAGGAAGGAAGGAAGGAAGGAAGGAAGGAAGGAAGGAAGGAAGGACAATAGCAATAGCACTTAGACTTATATACCGCTTCACAGTGCTTTTACAGCCCTCTCTAAGCGGTTTTACAGAGTCAGCCTCTTGCTCCCAACAATCTGGCTCCTCATTTTACCCACCTCGGAAGGACGGAAGGCTGAGTCAACCTTGAGCCTGGTGAGATTCGAACTGCCAAACTGTCGTAAGCCGAGGACTACCTGTAATCACGTTGAAAAATCACATAATCTATTTTGTTGGCTGTACTTTCATGCCTTTAACTGGAGTCTACCCAAAAAGTCTCATTCTCTTCAGCCTGTTCCTGAAACGATCAGCTTAACTCTGCATGTAAAAGGCTAAAGGAAAACAAACGAAAGTTTTTTTTAGGACACGCATAAACATAAATGGAGCCCTTAAGTAAAAGGTTGACAACAATAGCTATTTATAGCCTTCTGTTGGTCTAGTCTCCCCTTTGTGTCTCTCCTCCACCTGTATTTATATAATGCAGTCAGATATTGATGTTTATTCCATATTCCACAGCTGTAGCAGAGAAGGATCAGGCACAATCAGTTCGTAGAGGTTGTAACATTCAAGGAGGGGCGGGGGGGAACCAGAAAGCAGGTTATTCTGGTTTCTTGTATATTGTTTTTGTTAGTGGATTTTACACAGTGGCTTCTATATCAGCATTTTTTTCAAAAATGTCAATTTCCAAATGAGTGAACTCAGTGATGGGATTCAGGCGGTTCGCACCACTTCGAGAGAACCGGTTGTTAACTTTCTGAGCAGTTTGATGAACTGGTTGTTGGAAGAAATCATTAGGGCAGAGAACCGGTTGTTAAATTATTTGAATCCCACCACTGAGTGAACTTCAACTCCCAGAGTTCCCCAGCCAGACAGCATGTTGTATGTTGTATGTTTTATTGGCTATCCACTGGTATTTTCAGGACAAATACTCCACAACTTTTGGAAGTAAGCCATTCGCACTAATTAATTTTTTCTCACTGTACGATCACAATATTTCCATTGCTAAATTAAACAGTTGTTAAGTGAGTTTGGCCCCATTTTACGACTTTTCTTGCCCCAGGCGTTAAATGAATCACTGCAGTACTTAAGTTAATAACCTGGTTGTTAAGTGAGTCTGGCTTCCCCACTGACTTGGCTTGTCCGAAGGTTGCAAAAGGAGATCACATGACCCTGGGATTCTGCAACCGTCATAAATATGGACCAATTGCCAAGGATCTGAATTTTGATCATGCAACGGTTATAAGCGTGAAAAACAAGCTTAAGTCACTTTTTCCGGTGCCGTTATAACTTCAAAAGGTCACTAATTGAATGATTATAGATTGAGGACTTCCTATAGTCTTTTCTAGCACCATAATTGACACTGAACGAATAAATAAAATAAGATGTGATAGTGTTTGCAGGGAAATAATTCTGAGTGATAGTGTTTGCACAGCCCGGTATAATAAAATGTGGTCGGCTGATTTGTGAATCATCTGTTGTATTTTATAAGATCGGATCAACATCAATTAATCAAGATCTCAGCAGGTGGAACAATCAACGCCCCCCCAAAAAAATTTGTATGCTTCTCACAACCCTTTTCAAACAAACCCTTACAACTGGCTGAACTCCTAGCCTTAGGACAGAGTGGGGTTGGACTCCTGATGGAATGTTTGCTCTGTAAATATATTTTTATATATTTTATTTATTTACATCCTGCCTTTATTATTTTTATCAATAACTCAAGGCAGCGAACACACACAATTCTCCTTCCCCCTTCCTATTTTCCCTGTAGCAACAACCCTGCGAGTGTTTGGGCTGAGAGAGAGAGGGAGAGGTGAGATTCAGCAGGTTCTGACCAGTTCTGGTGAACCGGTAGCGGAAATTTTGAGTAGTTCGGAGAACCAGTAGTAAAAATTCTGACTGGCTCCATCCCCATCTATTCTCTGCCTCGTGAGTCCCAGCTGATTGGGTGAAAATGGAGATTTTGCAGTATCCTTCCCCTGCCACGCCCACCAAGCCACACCCACCAAGCCATGCCACGCCCACCAAGCCACACCCACAGAACCGGTAGTAAAAAAATTTGAAACCCACCACTGGACTGGACTAAAGACACCCAGCTGTTTTTTATGACTAAGACAGGACTTGAACTCAGGGTTCGAACTCTGGCTTTCTAGTGGTGCTTTAACCACTAGGCCAAACTGGCTCTCATTTTATTTTATTTTTTTAAATTTGATTTATATGCCGCCCTTCTCCGGAGACTCAGGGAGGCTTACAGTGCGTTAAGCAATAGCCTTAAAAAAAATTTATATTTATACAAAGTCAGCTTATTGCCCCCACAAACTGGGTCCTCAATTTACCTACCTTAGAAAGGATGGAAGGCTGAGTCAACCTTGAGCCTGGTAAGATTTGAACCTGCAGTAATTGCAGGCAGCTGTGTTAATAACAGGGTGCTTTAGACCACTGTACTACCAAGGCTCTTGGTAGTACAGTACATTTCCCAGATGTTTGTTTTAATATTGCTTTACATTCTATTGTTTTCAATTGTTTCATGCTGTACTCTATACCTCCCAGACTTATAACAGGATTGGGCAGCCTGTACATTTAATAAATGAGTAAATAATAAATAAAACCTCTCTATATTTATACGGAAAACACAAGTATAGTATAGTAATGTAAGATTAATTAATCAGAGGCTGACACACTGTATGAATTTGCCTTCAATGCGGCTTATCTTTGTTACCACACCTCTTTAGCGTTGCAACCCCATTATTCTGTAATGCCTGAAATTATTATTTATTCATTATTAAATTTTTATGCTGTCCTTCTCACCATCTCAGGCGGCTTTTATAAATGATGTCAAATGAAGTAGAATTAAAAATCCCCCCCAAATTAAAGCAGATAGGAAACAGTTGTTATTTATGGCTATTAATAAATATAAATCATATCAATCGAATCGGCATATAAATCGAACCAATAAATAAATAAATAATTTTTTTTATTTATTAATTAAATTTTTATGCTGTCCTTCTCACCATCTCAGGCGGCTTTTATAAATGATGTCAAATGAAGTAGAATTAAAAATCCCCCCCAAATTAAAGCAGATAGGAAACAGTTGTTATTTATGGCTATTAATAAATATAAATCATATCAATCGAATCGGCATATAAATCGAACCAATAAATAAATAAATAATTTTTTTTATTTATTAATTAAATTTATATGCTGCCCATCTCACTATCAAGGAAGCCTGGGCATTTTATATTATCATAAAAACATAAAACATAAACAAACAAACAAATAAGTCTTACCATCGTCATGAGAGATGGGTAGGTGACTTTGAGCCAATCCTTCTCTCTTGGCTCAACCTACCTCACAGGGTTGTTTTGTGGGGAAAAGAGGAGGAGGAAGGAGTATTGTGCATGTTGGGTATCTTTGTTGCCTTGCATTATTTGTAAAAATAATTTAAAAGGCAGGATAGAAATAAATAAAATATAAGCAATGAAAAGTTAGAAATATTAAAAACATCAAGCATCAAAATGAGAAACCTGAACCGTCAACAATAGATGAAATAGAATTCAGTAACAGGACCATACAGTTGGAAGGGACCTTGGAGGTCTTCTAGTCCAACCCCCTGTTCAAACAGGAGATCCTATAGTACAGTGTTTCTCAACCTTGGAAGCTTGAAGATGGGTGGACTTCAACTCCCAGAATCCCCCAGCCAGCGCTGCTGGCTGGGGGATTCTGGGAGTTGAAGTCCACCCATCTTCAAGCTACCAAGGTTGAGAAACACTGCTATAGTACCATTTCAGAAAAATGCTGGTTCGCTCTCTTCTTAAAAACCTCCATTGATGGAACATCCCTCAACTTCTGGATTTAAGTCAGCGTCCTCCCGCTGATTAATTGTTCTCGCGGTCAGGAAATCGCTGCGCACTTTCCGCCGTGCTCTTAAGACCCTCCTATTCCAGCAAGCCGGCCTGGCCTAATTTTCTCCCCTTTCTTTTAAATTTTTTTAATTTGAAATTTTTAATTTGTTTTAAATTATTGGGGTTTTTAATTGTCTTGGGCTAAATTATTTAATTTGGTTTTAATTACGTTTCTAACTTTTGTATTGATGTATTTTATTTTGTGCCTGTTCACCGCCCTGAGTCCTTCGGGAGTAGGGCGGTATATAAATTTAATAAAACATAAACATAAACAACAAATTCCTTCGTAGATTTTTAGAAATTTCTCCAATTCGATTCTTTTGAAAGGGGGATGTTTGTTTGTCCACTGGGCATTTGATGGGATTAGACAAAAAACAGAATTTTAGCGGTGCCTCTCCCAATTGCCCGGCTGGGTATCCATCCATCCTGCCTGTTCTCCTTTAGACCAGTTGGCCTTTAGGACCCTGCTGTGTCCTGCTTGCCTGCCTTCTTTCCCCCCACCTCCCCACCACCACTCCTCTGGTTTTCCCAGCACCCTGCCTGGGACTTCCCTCCCTCCCTTCCTCCCTCCCTCTCTGCTGGCTAACTATTTTGTTGCTGGCTGCTGGTTTCCGCCCGCAACACGAATTCAGACTCTTCCCCACACCGCTCTCTGTGTCAGCTCTCTTTTTTTCCCTTTCTCTACGCAGAATTCTCCGGCTGGTTCCTCTTCCCTGGCCTTCCCTGCTCGCTGGTGAGTATGTGGAATTGGGTATGTTGGAAGGTATGTGGGGGGAGAGCCTGGCACAACTGTTAGATGCTGGCACGCAGAGTGCCCAGCTTGCCACTTGCTGCTTCCTTCTAGCTGCCAGCCGGCCACACCTTGGCTGGCAAGGGTAGCGTCATCCTGAAAGCATCTCGGGGTGGATCTGCTGCCTGCCCGCCTGCCTGGCTGGCTGGAGAAAAATTTGCAAAAGGGGGGGTGGGATGGAAAAGCAAGGCAAGGCAAGGGGGTGCAGCCTGCTGAAGGGAGGCGGAGGAGGGTAGCTTCCCATCACTAAACAGTCTCCAGATGCGTTGGATTGCATTTCCGATCTGCAGCACGTTGGAGAAAGTTTGTTGTAACTGGAGGGTTGAAAGAGGAAAAGTTTGAGAGTTAGAAAGTTTTTGTTTTTCCTTCATTCAGGAACGCTGCTCCTTTTTCCCTCGCAGGGAGTGGTGTTTTTTGTGGGTGTATGTGTTAAGAGAAGAGATGAGCTGAACTTTCTGCCTGCTGAAATGTAGCATCCCGCCCAGACTCCTGGCAAAAAGAGCTTCCATGTCTGGAAGCAATGTATCTGGGAAGGTTTGGGTTGGCAGAGAGAGGAAGCGAACCGCAGGGCATAGGACTAATTGCATTAGCTGAGCAGAGCAGTGAAGATCTGGCGCTGAAAAAAAAAACCTATTCCAGCGTTTCTCAACTTTAGCGACTTTACGAAGCGTGGACTTCACACCCTTCTGAAGTTCACACACCCTTTTTAAAGTCGCCAAAGTTGAGAAACGCAGTGAGGTATTCCGTGGGACGGCGAACTCTGTGGACTTTTCGGTCTGAAGTAGCAAGGCCCTGCTTATCAGGATTCATCCTGTTTTGTACATCCTGTCTCATACACGCAGACAAAAAAAAAAAAAGAAGCAAGCAAGATATGTTTAGGGTCATCGAAAGAGAAAACAGTCTGGCTATCAGGGACTATAGGGACAGAGGGGAAGAGAAAATGTGTCGGGGAACATGAGTCAGATTCTAATTTTTGATGGCTTTCTTGGATTGCTGGCTGAATGTTGTCTTCTGGAAAAGCTGGCTGGGGAATTCTGGGAGTTGAAGTCCTCCAGGCTTAAAGTTGCCAAGGTTGGAGACCCCTGGTCCAGACCATATCTCGAAGCAAAGCTGGTTGGGGAATTCCGGGAGTTGAAGTCCTCCAGGCTTAAAGTTGCCAAGGTTGGAGACCCCTGATCCAGACCATATCTCAGAGAAAAGCTGGCTGGGGAATTCTGGGAGTTGAAGTCCTCCAGGCTTAAAGTTGCCAAGGTTGGAGACCCCTGGTCCAAACCATATCTCGGAGCAAAGCTGGCTGGGGAATTTTGGGAGTTGAAGTTCTCCAGGCTTAAAGTTGCCATGGTTGGAGACCCCTGGTCCAAACCATATCTCGGAGCAAAGCTGGCTGGGGAATTCTGGGAGTTGAAGTTCTCCAGGCTTAAAGTTGCCAAGGTTGGAGACCCCTGGTCCAGACAATATCTTGGAGTTTCAAAATTAATTCCTGCACATGCATGCGCAATCCCCCCGCGCTGCCCCACCCCTCTGCACTGCCGTGTGTGTGACCCCCTCATGCTCTCCCACCCCCATGCATGCGTGCAACACCCTCCCCCGCCGCACCCCGTTTTGGGCCTAGCAGGCCTCCCTGAAGCCTCTGGAGGCCGGAAGCGGCCCGTTTCAGGACTTCCGGTAGGCCTGTTTCTCGCCGTCCCAGAGCATGACACTTACCTGGCATCCAAAACGGGCCACGGGGCGACTCCTGGGTGGGGAGCGGCGGCATGGGCATGCATGCATATCTCCCGCATGAGCGGCAGAACCTGAAAATCAGCTGGCCGGCAGGAGGCACCATGCATGCGTGGTGGAACTGACCTAGAGCGACGGCTCATGTGCCCACAGAAATGGCTCCACATGCCACCTGTGACACGCATGCCATAGGTTCGCCATCACGGCCCTATAGCATTCCAGAAAAATGACTTTTCCAATCTCTTCTTAAAAACCTCCAGTGATGGTCAATGCAATGGTCGTAAGTGTGAAAAACGGTCATAAGTCACTTTTTTGCAGTGGCCGATCAATGGTTCACTTCAAATGGTCACTAAATGAATGGTTGTAACTCAAGGACTATATCTGTGTAAAGATATCACTATATCAATTTGTACCATATCCCGAAATTAATATTTTTGCCACTGCAATTCCTTCATCTTGAATATTTTCCAGATCCATTATAGAGTTATTAACTGTCATATGATGACTTTAGGATGGAATGCCTGATTCGTTCCCTCCTTTTTGTCTGTCTGATAATCCTGTAAAATAATTCAAGTTGAGAGACAGTGGCTGTTCACAGAATACTCTAGGTTCAAATGTGGTTTGGTAACTACAGTTAGTCCTCGAGTTACAACAGTTCGTTTAGTGACCAAAGTCACGATGGCACTGAAAAAAGTGACTTATAGTCATTTTTCACACTTATGACTGGTGCAATATCCCCATAGTCACACAATCAAAATTCAGATGCTTTGCAACTGGTTCATATTTATGATGGTTACATAAATAGCAGGGGTCTTAAGACTTGTGGACTTCAACTCCCAGAATTCCTCAGCCAGCACCGTGGCAACTTTAAGATTTGTGGACTTCAACTCCCAGAATTCCTCAGCCGGCACCTTGGCAACTTGAATACTTGTGGACTTCTATTCCCAGAATTCCTCAGCCAGTACCTTGGCAACTTTAAGACTTGTGGACCTCAACTCCCAGAATGGGATTTGAGGTCCATAAATCTTAAAGTTGCCAAGGTTGGAGAAGCTTCTGTGCATGCGCAGATCGACGACAACGACATCTGAGATGAAGGGCGGGGCCTCCCACCGGTTCTTGCGAACCGGTCTGAACCGGGGGCAACCCACCACTGCTGCCCAGAGTCATGTCATTCCCTTTTGCAATCTTCTGACAAGCAATGGTGAAGCCAGATTCACTTAACAACCATGTTACTAACTTAACAACTGCAGGGGTTCACTTTAATTGTGGTCGTAAATCAAGGACTACCTCTATAGCGTTGGCCCAGTTGGGACAGCTAATTGGGGAATTTTTGTGTTTGCAAACCTAGGCAATTGGCCTCCTTCATTAAGCCACTTGAACTCAAAAGATTACTTTAAGTGCTTCATAGTTGAGCAAGAATGTGGATTTTAGATTCCGGGCCCTCCCCGCCCCCCTCCAGCATCCATTCCACGAAAACTTAATAACATCTTACAATTATGAAAGGTGAAATGATGATACGTTCTTTGTCGAAACTGTATAGTCTCTCTGTGTGTGTGTGTGTGTGTGTGTGTGTGTGTGTAGGCTGGATTACACATTGTTTTAGTAATGGCTTGTTGACTAATTTAGTGGCCAGATTTACATAGCAACGCTAAGATGTACATCACAACATACAACCCACAGTGTGGCATTCATACAACTTGCTGAGCCAAAACGTAACCATCAGATTGTGGTACTTTTTAGATGCACGAGGCCAGGGACCGTTTTATAGTGGTTCAGAAATAAAATTAGTAAGCACTGAAGCTCAGCTGTTTGCCCTCCTGTCTGGTTGCATTCTTATTTGTGTTTTGCACAAAACAGGCAAGTCGACTTCCACAAATGGACAATTTTTTTTTAAAAAAAAAAGGTTTATTAAATTTCCAAAGACTAAAATACACAGTACAAAAAGAAACATAATACACAAAAAACAAGACACACACACACAAAAATATAAACAAACAAAGGCAAACGTATCTAATTTTCAATACTAGTAACTGACAAAATTGACAATTTTGATGCATGCCTTATCACAGGATATAAAAACTCAGTGAAAGTTTTCATTTCTAGGTATGATGCCTGCTTTGAAATACATTCAAGGCTCAAACCTTTGAGACACTTACAAAGTGAGCAGTAACAAGAGATACTATTGGTATACACCAGAGGTCTTCAAACTTGGCAGCTTTATGACTTGTGGACTTCAACTCCCAAGAATTCTCTAGCCAACATTGATGGCTGGGCAATTCTGGGAGTTGAAGTCCACAAGTCTTAAAAGTTGCCAAGCTTGGACAATCCTGCATTAAAACAATTTAAAAGGACTGAAGTTGTACATCAGCAAAATATTTGTTGTATGCCAGGTTCTTCTTGTTGCCTCCACACTTCCTGTTCAACTTGACCTTGACTTGCTAAGACATCTCCGGGGGGCCCTGGCTTGGATGAGGACTTCAGAGAGGCCTGTTAGTTATTTGTGGAAAGAAGAGCTGGAGATAAACCTCTGAACTTTGATTCTACAAGGACGAGGGAAGGAGGTTTGGGTGGATCAAGGCTAGTCTTAGAAATAGAGATTGGAAACTGAGGAAGGAAAGTCTTTCATTATTGGAAAGGATCCCCGAGAGGTGCTGCTTGTTTGTGGATTATTGACTGTATTCCCATCTTCAAGATGCAAAGGCCTCTTTTCTACGTGGCATGCTTCTCCTTTTATTGAAGGGGCATGATAAGATTAGCAATAGTAATTGCACTTTTCAGCCCTTTCTAAGTGGTTTACAGTGTCAGTATATTTGCCCCCAACAATCTGGCTCCTCATTTTACCGACCTCAGAAGGATGGAAGGCTGAGTCAACCTGGAGTCCCATCAGGATCGAACTTCTGGCTCTGGGCAGAGTTAGCCTGCAATACTGCATTCTAACCACTGCGCCACCATGGCTCCTTGTACGGAGTTGGTCCTAGTCAGATTGTAGATATGAAATGCGCAGAGATATGATGGAGTCCAAGATATCATCTGTAAGTCAAGTGTCAGTGAGTTAGTCATTAAGCAGATCTGATTTTACTGCCTACATTGGCTGGATTGAGCTTGCTTTCACTGTGTCCCCAACTTCTCTTACTTGGCAGCCCATTGCCCAGTTCTGGTGTCCATCTTGTAGCCCCGGGCCACATACCAGCCAGCCCAAGAATGGAGAAAGGAAGCCCAGGTGTTACCAGAAGTACCTGGAGCAACTCTCTACCCAGGAACGGTATGACTCAGGGTTTATATGGAACAATGTGGGCACGTAATTGAACTCAACAATTCAAGGGGATAAATATACCCGTGTTTCTCTGAAAATAAGACCAGGTCTTATATTAATTTTTGCTCCAAAAGACACATTAGGGCTTATTTTCCAGTTAGGGCTTATTTTCAGGGAAATACGGCACTAAATGCATCCGTCTGGCTGACGATCTTAACTGGGGCTTATTTTTGGGGTAAGGTTTATATTACGAGCATTCTGAAAAATCGTGCTAGGGCTTATTTTGGGGTTGGGTCTTCTTTTCGGAAAAACGGTATATTCTCTGGAAAGTGAGCATGCTTTGCCGCCTTCTGTAATCAAGTGCCAATTTGGAAGAAAAGAGGCCCTAGAAAAGGCAGGAGGAAAATACCCTGTTTCCCCGAAAATAAGACATTTCCCAATAATAAGCCCCCCCTGAAAATAAGCCCTCCCTAAAAATATTTAAACACAGAGCTGGAAATCAGGTAAGATGGCAAGAGGAGCCCCATCTTGCTCCATGTGCCCCAAAATAATAAGACCTCCCTGAAAATAAGGCCAAGCGCTTATTTTGGGGTTCAAAAAACATAAGACAGGGTCTTATTTTCGGGGAAACACGGTAGATCTTCTCAGATCTCATATAGGATTGGTGGTTCATGTTCCCCAGCTTCTGGACAGAAAAGAGACTCAGTGACGGTTAAATCCCATCCATGTAAGTGGACAATGAAAAATACTTTAGAATTTTTTTTGCTAGGTTTCTTACTGCATGTTTTTTTTTTAAAAAAAAAAACACTTCTGAGAACGTTTATCGTATATATATTCTTTCTTCATCTCCCTTCTAAAATAATGTGCTATATATATTTTTCTATGAGTTGCAATCTCTTTAGAGATACAGACATGGAACGTTATTTCCTGAAGGATATGTCAAACTAAGACATATCTTTCCTTTTGGGCTGAAGATTGTCCTTTCCTCCACCACCTCCTCATTACAGTTTGACTCACATATTAATGCTAATACGATGCAAATTGCAGCCAAGTCAGCAAATACATGGGCTGAAGCCTCCAACTCTGGAAATTTGCCATAATTCAGTGGGTGGTCAGCTATTTTGTTGAGCTGTGGATCATTCTTGTTAAGAAAGATGAAAACAGTCTCCTAAAATATTTTCCTTTGTTCCTTAATCAATATAGATGAAGTGTAGTGACACAAAAGCATTTTGACCAGATGGATAATTTTTTTTGATGCTGGGGAACCAAGTAGGTTTTTGGAGAGAAATCATATATATGTACTCTCTTTCTGTTGATGTTTGGGGAGCTGTAGCCAGTCCCAAGTCACTCATCTCTCAGAAAAAGACAAATAGTAAAATTGCTCCCAATTACCATATTTTTGGAGTATTAGACACACCTTAGTTTTTAGGGAGGAAAGTAAGAAAAAAGCTGATTGGCAGGTGGATCAGCCTCCCGGAATACCCCCAATCAGCTGTTCCCAGAATTTTAGTAACAGATTCCTTGGTTGTGAGCTCTGTGCTTTGCTTTTTTTTTCTGCCTCTGAAACTTCTGAAACCCTGTTTCAGAAAAAACGTTTTTTCCTGCCTCTGAAATCCTCCGAAACAGCTTCAGAAAAAAAGCCTCTGAAGCTCTGTTTGGAGGCTTTTTTTTCTGAAGCTTTGCTTCTGATGCTTTTTTCAGCCTCTGAAACCTCCGTTTGAGAAGCTGGGCCAGGCTACATTCGGATATAAGACACATCCAGATTTTTACCCTCTTTTTTGGGGGAAAAAAGGTGCGTCTTATACTCCAAAAAATACAGTAATCCTTTTAGGTCCTGAATGCCAACATGCTCTGTTCCATTTCATTTTACTTCCAGTTTTTCCCCCCTTTTCTAGGCTAATGAACTGAACCATCCACCAATCTTAATTTTGCTCACCTGGGTAGCTGTGTTGTCTATGTGTATATATGTTTAAATTAAAGGAATGTGTAAAATAAGAGAAATGGGGGTAAAGAACAGTTTGCTCCAAGGGAAGTATTGTAGATGGTTGGAGATGAATATCTCTACTCAGCATATATGTGGATTTGCTGTTTCTTGCAAAGTGTATTATTGAAATTCGGTTTATATGATCGGTTGAAAGTTAGCTCTCCTTTTTTACCTTTCGGTTCAAAAGATTCACTCTTTCCCTTCTTTTCTTCATCCAGATCCTCTGAGACTTCCTGGGCAAAGTCCCTTCCTTGATTCTTCAGAAATCCTTCTAGATAGCCCTCCCAAGAGAGATGAGAAGAAGGTGAGGTGCAATTTTCTACCAAAAAGGAGGCAGATTGGATTGTTGTGGGCTGTCAGTCTTTCTCAACTTGGCTTCTCCTAGCTCAGGCGTCTCCAACCTTGGCAAATTTTAAGACTTGGGGACTTCAACTCCCAGAATTCCCCAGCCAGCATGAAGTCCACAAGTCTTAAAGTTGCCAAGGTTGAAGACCCCTTTTCTAGATACATTGGGACAACTTCTAGAACAGGGCTGTCAAACTCGATTTCATTGAGAGACGCATCAGGGTTGGTGTTTGACCTCGGGGGGGTGGGGTGGGGTGGCCAGGGGTCTGGCCAGCTTGATGTCCCTTGTGTCGGGGGCGCCTGTGGTGGCCTGAGCACTCTGCCAGCGATAACAGGCTCCCCAGCTCCGTTTTTGGCTGCCAGGGCCTCCTACAACCCTCTGCCAGTGAAAATGGAGCTCGGGAGGGCCGCACGCGAGCTCCATTTTCACTGGCAGAGGGTTGCAGGAGTACCTGGCAGCTGAAAATGGAGCTTAGGAGCCCATTTTAGCTGGCAGAAGCACCGCGGCCGATCCTTTACTGTTTCCAGGGTGGCCAGTTCTAAGTACCCCCCAGGCAGGGGTGAAATCCAGCAGGTTCTGACAGGTTCTGGAGAACCGGCAGCGGAAATCTTGAGCGGTTCGGAGAACCAGTAGTGGAAATTTTGAGTAGTTTGGAGAACCGGCAAATACCACCTCTGGTGGGAATGTAGATTTTGCAATATCCTTCCCCCAGGGGTGGGGAGGGAATGGGGATTTTGCAGTATCCTTCCCCTGCCACGCCCACCAAGCCACACCACACCACGCCCACCAAGCCATGCCCACAGAAGGTAGTAAAAAAATTTGGATTTCACCACTGGCCCCGGGTCAGATCCGGCTCCTGGGCCTTGAGTTTGAAACCCCTGTTCTAGAATCTGAGCTGGACAACCTTTTAACATCTGACGGGCTATGGATTTTCCAACCTCTTTTAGAATGTTTTATTATCATGAACCAAATAATAACCAAGCCGTATTCGTACCACTAATTAATTAATTTGCTTTATTTTTTCTGCTCTCACTGAGAGAAAAAGTAAATTGATGAGATGACTTGCCGTCCAGGTTTTCTCCCCCCCCGCCCCCGATAATTTGCCAGTTTACCAGAATAGAAGTGTTCGTCTCCATCCCTGATTGACAGGATAACTTGGAGAGGAATTATAAAACTTCCTGCAGGAATTTAGCAAACCCAAAACCTCTCTTGCATCATTGAGTGTTTGTCAGCATATCAAGAATAGGTGAGGTTAGGGCGTGAATTAAACATTAGAAAAGAGCTTAGATTGGATTATCCGTTGCTTAAGGTACCTGTTCCACTTCCAGTATTCTATAGGCCTGTGATAGTGAACCTATAGGACGCGTGCCACAAGTGGCACACGGAGCCAGATCGGTGGGCACACGAGCATTGCCCTAGCTCAGCTCCGGCGCGCATGTGCACGCCAGCCAGCTGATTTTCGGGCCTTCCGGGCCCACCGGAAGTCAGGAAACAGGCTGTTTCGGGCCTCCAGAGGGCCTCCTGGTGGTGGGGGAAGCAGTTTTCGCCCTCCCTAGGCTCCAAGAAAGCCTCTGGAGCCTGGGGAGGGCAAAAAATGGGCCTACTGGGCCCACCATGCCATCACATGCCAAAAGCGGGGGAGCTCGTTGGGGTCATGTGGGCATGTGCAGGGGGACAGGGCGCATTGAATTATGGTGGGGGGACACACAAGTGCATGCCCACCCTCCCCCGACTTTTGGCACACGACGGCAAAAAGGTTAGCCATCACTGCTATAGGCCATACCAGCATGTTTTTAATGCAGGTCGTCCTCAACTTGTAACAGTTCATTTAGTGACTGTTCGAACTTATAACAGCACTGAAAAAAGTAACACCACTGTTTTCCACTCTTACGACTGTTGCAGCACTCCCCATGGTCCCATGCTCAAAATTTGGATGCTTGGCAACTGACTCGTATTTACGATGGTTGCAATGTCCCCGGGGTCACTTGATTCCCCCTTTTGCGACCTTCTGACAAGCCAAGCCAAGGGGGAGGGGGAAAGCCAGATTCACTTAACGACGGCTTATTACTAACCGCAGCGATTCACTTAACAACTGTGGCAAGGAAGGTTATAAAATGGAGCAAACTGACTTCACAACTGTTTCACTTAGCGACAGAAATGTCGGGCCCAGTTGTGGTTATAAGTTGAGGACTACCTGTAGCTGTGTTCATGGCTGGTTTTCTTTTATAATTGGAGTGTATGGGTTTTTAATGTTCTTTTAAAAAATTTTCATGGGATATTGTTTTATGGGATATTGTTCGCATTGTTTTTTTGCTGTAAGCCGCCCAGAGTCCCTAGGAAGTTGGGCGGCATAGAAATGCAACTAATAAATAATAAATAATAATAATTGAGTGCCCTTTAATTCGGCTTTGGACTCTGGGTCTGCTTTTAACTTATTTCTCTTCCCCCATCCCTGCCAGATGAAAGCTGCCCGGCTCAAATTTGATTTCCAAGCAGAATCGCCAAAGTAAGTAGCAATATCTGGCAACCTTTAGCAGCCATATAATATTTTAATGCCTTGGCGCTGTTGCCACGCGGGTGAATTGTGATTGTTGTAGCGCAGAATTGAGGCCCAAGGTCTCTCTGAGCTCTTGAAAGCCTTTGGCATGGCCACAAGACATGGTTACTAAATTATAGCATTTGATATAATTAGATATCGCTTTCAAATATAGGACCGAACACTATGAATTATATTGACATTTAAAAACTTTGTAAAGGAAGTTGATTTCTTTGGTTCTGCTCCAGCAACCACTTAACAGATTAACAGAGTTGGGAGGGATCTTATAGGTCCATGATGGCGAACCTATGGCACGCGTGCCATGGGTGGCACGTGGAGTCATGTTGCCTGGCACGCCAGCTCAGCTCTGTCATCTGATTTTCGGCCCTTTTGGGCCCACCAGGAGAGAGCCTGGGGTGGGGGGTAAAGGCCCGTTTTTCTTTCTCCCTGGCTCCAGATCCTCTCTATGCATCTGGGGAGGGTGAAAACAGCCTTCCCCACCCCCTCGGAGGCCCAAAACGGCCCGTTTCTCAACGTCCGTCCTCCGAGGGAGTGGGGAAGGCTATTTTTGCCCTCCCCAGATGCATAGAAAGGATCTGGAGCCAGGTGAGAAAGAAAAACGGGCCTACCGGGCCATCGCGTGCCAGGAGTGGGGGCAGGAAGGGGGGGTCGCGCTTGCATGTGCGTGGCGGGGCACATAGAATTATGGGTGTGGCATGCACGGGCAAACCTCCCTTGCCCTCCTCCCTTCCTGGCACGCGATGGCAAAAAGGTTAGCCATCACTGTTATAGGTCATCTGGTCTAGCCCAAACAGAAGATTTCTGCTTTTGAAAACTTTTCTCATGGCATTAGAGGAACTACATAACCACTGCTTTTCTTTTCATATGCAATAGACAGTTACTAGATTGTGCTGTTTTATCCCCAGAGTATTCCTATGGGGGACCCAAACTTCTCAGTGGCCCCCTGACAATGTCTATGATGGTCAGTTTGTGGCCCTTTGTCAGGAAATGCATTTGAGTTGTATCATAGGGAATGAACTACTTGGTGCATTGCAGATGCAATTTTTATTGGTGGAAGCTGCCCAGAGTCACCGAGAGTGAGTAGGGAGGTCATATAGATGTTCTTAAATCAATAAATAAAGATGGCTAGCAAATCTGAGGAGAGAAAAAAGAAGAATGGGAGAAGCGACGATCAATACGAACACAGATAGACGTGTATAGAGATCCTCATAAAGTTGGCCTAAGCAACTCGGTCTCCTCCAGATGTTACAACCCAAAGCATCTCCCACAAGTTTTTGCTGCTGGCCAGAACTTAAGAGACCTGAAATCCAAAACATTCATACAGTGTGAGGTAGTTTATTCACCTCAATAAAGCTTCATTTATTAGTAAGGAAAATAAGGTAAAGGTAAAGGTTCCCCTCGCACATATGTGCTAATTGTTCCCGACTCTAGGGGGCAGTGCTCATCTCCGTTTCAAAGCCAAAGAGCCAGCACTGTCCGAAGACGTCTCCGTGGTCATGTGGCTGGCATGACTCAACGCCAAAGGTGCACAGAACGCTGTTCCCTTCCCACCAAAAGTGGTCCCTATTTTTCTACTTGCATTTTTTACGTGCTTTCGAACTGCTAGGTTGACAGAAGCTGGGACCAGTAACGGGAGCTCACCCCATTACGTGACACTAGGGATTCAAACCGCTGAACTGCCAACCTTTCTGATCGACAAGCTCAGCGTCTTAGCCACTGAGCCACCGCATCCCCAATATGACTTCTAAAAACAGGGAGATGAAGAGATGACCTGTACTGAGAGAGTTTAAACTGAGAAGAGTTGAGAAGAGTTTAAGAAGAGACTGGAAGCCACTTGTCCAGAAGGTTTTAGGGTCACCTGCTTGTGCAGAGTCCCTTCCAAATTTGTTATTCTGTTATTGTCAACTGCGCTTGCTCCTCCTCCTTACCACATCTCCTGCAAAGTCTGACTGTGTTTTCTCCTCACAGTCAGCTAGTGGTACATCAGGATAGCCCACCCTACTTACTACCATATTTTTCAGAGTATAAGACACACCTTTTCCCCCCTAAAAGGAGGTGAAAATTTAGGTACATCTTATGCACTGAATGTAGCCCTGCCGTGCCACTGTCACCCACCCTTTGGCCTCTGCCTCAGAGCAGTTACCTCCTTGCAGCAAGAAGAAACAGCTCATTTCAGCTTCAGCACAGCCTAATTAGCACAAGTTGATTGGATCAGCCTCCCCACTCTCAGCTGTTTTGCTCTCAGCTCTTTTGCTCTCAGCTGTTTTGCAGGGGCCTCTGCTGTTTGCTGCAAGGAGGTAAATTGCTGGGAGCAGGGTTTTTTTTTCTTGTGCTAATCAAACTATGCTGAAAACGAAAATGAAAGTAAAGCAGGCTGTTTGCTGTTTGCTGCAATGAGGCCAAATTGCTGGGAGGCAGAGGCAGATTTCTTTTTCTTGTTTTCCTCACCAAAAAAGGTAGGTGCATCTTATACTCAGGAGCGTCCAAAAAATACGGTATATGGAATCTAGCAGAAATGTTAATTCCTTTTCCCATGCACTTTAATGCGACCACACCTGGATATGCCAGAAACAATATCAAAGAGATCAAAATCCCAGCAGGGCAGTCTTTTGAGTGATGATGGGAGTTGAAATACTCTGTGTGTTTGTTTATTACCATTCAACAACCACGTTCTTGAGAGTAAAATCTATGAAACCTCAGTTGAGCGGAGGTTAAATGCAAATATACTATTTTTGCAATACGTCTGCCTTATCCTTTTTTTTCCCCATGATGAAATGCAATCAAGTGCCTGAGTAATTTCCCCAATAACTACTGACTACACCCAAAAATACTATGCTTCAGCAAAGTGACTATGTTAGACTGTCATCTGGTATACACGAAAGTATTATGGATAATGCACGAAAGGAAATTCCAGTGCTGTCGATAATATTCAGCTACGATAATATATTTAGACCTATATTATCTTTGCTAGCCTTTCCCAACCAGCTTACGAGTGCCAGAATTTTGGGAGGACATCTCAATTTCATTAGAAGTGCCATATGTGAAGTTAGCCAGGTTAGAACGCAAAACATATGCTGTACTGTTGGAACATATGGCTCTAACCCACGTATAGAATGTTTTACCATGTTGAATGTTTAACTCTTGTTATATCATGGATTGAAAATTTAGGTAGTGTCATAGTGACCTGCTCCAAAGAACCTCAACCCAGATACACTTGGTTCCCCAGCTGCAACGTTCTTGATCCATTGGATTTGACAGAGACTAACCATGGCTTCATCCACTCACTAGACAGAACTGTCAGTCAAAACTGTCAGTCAGAACATCAGTCAGAACTGATGAAGCTTCTTGGATGAGAAGCAAAAGTTCTTCCACTCACTGATCAGAACAGTCAGTCAGAACATCAGTCAGAACTGTCAGTCAGAATTGAAGAAGCTTCTTGGATGAGAAGCAAAACTTCTTCCACTCACTGATCAGAACTCAGTCAGAGCTGTCAGTCAGAACCTCAGTCAGAACTGATGAAGCTTCTTGGGTGAGAAGCAAAAGTTCTTCCACTCACTGATCAGAACTCAGTCAGAGCTGTCAGTCAGAACATCAGTCAGAACGGATGAAGCTTCTTGGATGAGAAGCAAAACTTCTTCTTCCGCAAGGAAAAAAAAATACTTCAGTTGCCTTTTTAAAAAAAGCACCTTTGAGACAACTACGAGGCCCGGATGACTGAGAATCTCCACAAACTTTCTGCCTTGTAGTCTCAACATTTAGCAAAAAAAATCTACCATCTCTTTTTACAGGCTCTCAATTGTGAAAAAGAGTTTAGCGTGACTTTCAGTGTGAATCCTGCCTTTCTATTCTAACAAGTACCGAAACCAGATAACGCAAGTTAAAAAACAAAAGCAATAATATTGAAAAGTTTAGTTTTTTAAAAATAAATAAATAAATAAATAGCGTTAGCGATTCAGAGGAGAAAGGCAGGATTGAAATCGAATATAAACTAAATGGAGGGAAAAAGCCAGTGTGCTTTCCAAGTGCAACAAGATTCCTCACCCCCATTTCTACATCACATGAGTTGCTTGTGTGAAGCTTTGCCCAAGTTCTTCAACTCTCACTGTTTTTCTGCTTGGGTGGAGAATGTACCCTAGAACACACCCCACTGTCCTGCACAAAATATTTCCTGGAGCAACATAGCTTTAAAAAAACCACAGCTACATTCTTTGGACGCCACGAAAGGAGCGACGCAAAAGGGTTCAATTTATCTCAATTGTGGCATTAAGCCATTTAACCTGAACAGGAGGTGGCTTGTACAAATCCAGAGAAGTGACTTGAAGAGACCCTTAAAGGAGGTTCGCTCTGAAAGAATTTTTAACAGTGTGTTGTCCCCAATTTTGGGTCTGAGCCTGATGCCGAAGCCAATATTGGACGCTAGACACGAGGTGGAGGTTTTCTGTTTGCTTTTTATTGGAGTACTGCAAGGAAAAGGGGTCCTCCTAGCCAAAATGCCAAGAACTAAGAACAAAGGATTAAGTAAGCTTTATACATTTTCACTAAAGGAGAAGGCAGGACAAGGAGAGAAATATCATCTAATAAACATTTTAGTAATCATTCTACAATTTGTTCTATTGGTCTCTAGCTGTCCCTATTCCTAAACCTTGGCTAATGAATACCTCAGGACAGTGGTGGGTTCCTCCCGGTTCAGCCCGGTTCGGCCGAGCCGATAGCGGTGATGATATGACGTCACCGAACCAGTTCTGCCCCCCCGCTCCCCCACCCCTGCATTATTCTTACCTTTTATTTGGCCCCACCCCCAATCTAGTGCTGCCTCCTGAGTCCCAGCTATCGGCTAGAGGGAAAAAAACTGTTTAAACTCTTGCCATAGGGCTTCAAAGGGCCGCCCTACAGCTGATCAGTGGTAAAAGAAAACAAATGAGTAGACCGGTGCCTGCAAAAATAAATACGTAGACCAGTGCCTGCAAAAACAAATGGGTAGACTGGTGCCTGCAAAAACAAATGGGTAGACCAGTGCCTCCAAAAACAAAATAAGTAGACGGGTACAGCTCTGCAAGCAGTTAAAAGCCTGGTAGACCAGTACCTCTGCTAAATCCTAAAGAATTGTCACATGATCATCAAGCCATGCCCACAAAATAAGCCACGCCCACAGAACCGGTAGTAAAAAAATTTAGAACCCACCCCTGCCCCAGGAGTTATCTAATGCACATTTTATTGGCTGCAGGCCATCTGTATTCCTAATTTTTAGCTGAGGCCTGCAAGTTGTCTAACTCTTGTTGCTTTTATCAGCTTTCTATCTGCCCAGAATTGCTACAAGTTTTACACATATGTATTTCCTGTAGATAAGCATTCTATGTTCTTGCCAGACACACTCCCCAATTACAAACTTCCTGCTTTACTTTCAAAGTGTGTGTCATGACCTGGCTTTATTTTAGCCTACAGCCCATCAAGTGGTCCTTATTTTACCTGCTTGTCTTTCAGAGAACTGACCTTACAGAAAGGTGACATTGTCTACATCCACAAAGAAGTAGACAAAAACTGGCTTGAAGGAGAACACCATGGCAGAGTGGGCATTTTCCCTGCTAACTACGTGGAGGTAAGCTTCTGGGCCCATTGGGAACTTTTTGGCTGCCCAACTAAACTTGAAATAGATTTTGAATACCTATACAGAAGAGAGAGGAGCGGTGATGGGTTGCTCCCGGTTCTGTCCAGTTCTATAGAACCTGTAGTAAAACTGGCAGGAGGCTCCGCCCATCCGCCATGACGTCATTATGGGTGATCTGCGCATGTGCAGAAGCGGGTGCACGTGGTCCTGTTGCAAACCAGTAGTAAAGGTACCGCATTTTTCGGAGTATAAGACGCACCTTTTTCCCCCCCTAAAAGGGGGTGAAAATTTGGGCGCGTCTTATACACTGAATGTAGCCCCGCCCACAGACTGGCCACCACCATTTGGCCTCTGCCTCCCAGCAATTTACCTCCTTGCAGCAAGCAGCAAGAAGAAACAGCTCCTTTCAGCTTCAGCACAGCCTAATTAGCACAAGTTGATTAGATCGGCCTCCCAACTCTCAGCTGCTTGGCTCTCAGCTGTTTTATGCGGGCCTCTGCTGCTTGCTGCAAGGAAGTAAATTGCTGGAGCAGATTTTTTTTTCCTTGTGCTAATCAAGCTATGCTGAAAACGAAAATGAAAGTAAAGCAGGCTGTTTGCTATTTGCTGCAACAGGGCAAAATTGCTGGGAGGCAGAGGCAGATTTCTTTTTCTTGTTTTCCTCACGAAAAAAGGTAGGTACGTCTTATAGTCTGGTGCGTCTTATATTCCGAAAAATACGGTAAGTGGAACTCACCCCTGGAGAGGAGGTAGCAGAAATTGAGGGAAGGGGATCACTTTTTAAGAATTCAGGATTCCCCACTTGCTAAAGGGCAAATTTAGTAAAATTCTTGCTTCATTGTGCCATGCTGGATGTTGACAGACATACTTTCTACTTTTATGTTTCCATTCTATTATTCCTCCAGACCAGGGGTGTCAAACTTAAGGCTCGGGGGCTGGATCCGGCCTGCGGGTGCTAAGCTCTGGCCCATGGGGCTGCCCTGGAAACAGCGAAGGACTGGCCTGTGATGCTTCTGCCAGCGAAAACAGAGCACGGGAGAGCTGCACGCGGCCCTCCCGAGCACCGTTTTCGCTGGCAGAGGATTGCAGGAGGTCATCACAGCCAAAAACGGAGCTCGGGAGCCTGTTTTCTTTGGCAGAGCGCTAGGGCCATCACAGGTGTCCCCAATACGAGTGACGTCGAGCTGGCCACGCCCACCCTGGCCACACCCACTCCGGCCCCCTGAGGTCAGGCACAACCCTGTCCTTCTACCATTCCATATCTCCCTTCTTCCACGACAACCATTCCTCTCCTTCTCCCCTCTTACCCTTCTCTCCCTTCTTCTATTCTTTTCAAATTTCTTGTTTCCTCCTCTCCTTCTCCTTCTCTCCTTCCTCTTCCTTTCCCCCACTCCTCCCCTCTTCCTCTCTTACTAACCCTTGCTTCTAATCTTATTTCCCTGTCTATTATTATTATTATTATTATTATTATTATTATTATTATTATTATTTATTAAATTTGTATACCGCCCTTCTCCTTTCGGACTCAGGGCGGTGAACAGCCAAAATAAAAACATTTGTACACAAAAGTTAAAATAATTATTTAAAACTAATTAAATAGAATTTGGCCCATAATTTAAAACATAGCAATTAAAATCAATATCAAACGTTAAAACCAACATGGAATCAGGCCAGCCCGGCTAGATGAAAAAAATAAGTTTTTAGGGCCCGACGAAAAGTCCGGAGGTCTGAGATCACTCGTATCCCTGGAGGTAGATCGTTCCATAGGGTAGGTGCCACCACAGAGAAGGCTCTCCTCCTGAGGGTCGCCAGCCGGCATTGTCTGGCCGACGGCACCCTGAGGAGGCCCTCTCTGTGGGAGCGAACTGGCCGGTGATAGGCAAATGGTGGCAGAAGGCGGTCCCGTAACAATGCCCCTTTAAAAGAGGCATTGTTCTGATGTTCAGGGAAAGAATCGGAGCAGGCCCGATTGCACAAATAACAAGAGTGTGGCACACACAAGCATTTTCCTCCTTCATACTTTCACTGCCAATGATGTGTAAAGATGTTTGGTGGTCAGGTGAGCTCTTTCTCTAGGAACCTGTATCCCAGATTAAAGCCATAACCCTGTTGTTGTGCTGCTGCTTCCTTTTTTCAACACAGGTCCTGCCTCCAACCGAAATTCCTAAGCCCATCAAAGTGCCCTCCATCCAAGTCTTGGAGTATGGGGAAGCAGTGGCACAGTACAACTTCAAAGGAGATCTGGCAGTAGAGCTGTCCTTCCGAAAGGTATCGAAGTCCACATATTAGCAGAAATATACCAGTGGTGGGTTGCTACCAGTTCGCACCAAATTGGGCAAACTGGTAGCGGCAGTGGTGGGAGGTTCCGCCCACCCGCCCGGATGTCTCTGCGTATGCGCAGAAGGTTCTGCGCATGTGTGAGAGCGCCCGCGAGTACACACGCACCCGCGAGCAAACCAGTAGCGACCGAAATTGAAACCCACTACTGAAACATACATTCTTGCTCAGAGTGGAGCCAGCAACAAAATGGCTTCAGGGCCTCCTTTCCATGGTGCGTCTGGGCTCCAGGCCAGTTCATTCCCCTCCAACAGATGTGGGGTTTGGTTGGCTGTCTCCGCTTCTCATAATGGAGCTCTGAGGCAGCCAGTAATATTTTTAGTGCCTGTAGGAAAATATGCAAGGGGCACCTCCTGTGGCGATGGAACCATGTCATAAATAATGTCCTGTCACTTTTGAACATCAGTGCTGAAAAATGCCACCTGAAAGCAGGGGTGAAATGCTACCGGTTCGGATAAACTGGTAGTGATAAAAACTACCAATTCAGGCAAACAAGTAGGAAAAAAAAAGCTACCGATTCAGGCAAACCGGTAGTTAAAAAGGCTACCGGTTCTTTTGAACCGGTATTTCCAACGATCAGCTGTGCCGCACGATTTATATTCCCTAGAAAGCAGGAAATCCTGCTTTCTAGCGAATCTAACGTCGGCTCCGGTGTGCCCAATGGCCCGGAGCTGCCATTTGGGGGAGAACGGCCGTCGCTACAGCCGTGGAGGACAGGGGCCCTGCACACTAACTTGCCAGCTGCTGAGGACTTGGGACGGAGGGCGAGGAGACGTTCCATCATCTGGGATGGTCGCCGGGAAGCCGGGCGGCCGCCAAACAGCTGTGAGGCGGCTGCACGGTGATGACGTCAGGAAGGGAGTGACAGCACTTTCAGATTGAGCAGCATGTTCCAAGGAAACCCACAAAAACACTTCCCCCTTAAGAGACTGATTTTAATAATTACAGTTAGAGTAAAACACATTAACCATACTTCTGAGTCACATGGGCAGGGTAGGCATTGGGGCAGGGGTGAAATGTAAAATTTGTTACTACCAGTTCTGTGGGCGTGGCTTGGTGGGGTAGGGGGGTAATGTGACTGGGTGGGCGTGGCCAACTTTTTTTTTTTTTTTAAACTTTTCAAAGCATTTTTTCTAATGCTTTGAAAAGCCTCTGCCCATCAGGCAACTCAGCTGGGATCGTCAGAGAGACTTTTCAAAGCATTTTTTTTTACCACCTCTTCGGCCAAGAGGTTGCAGAAAAAAATGCTTTGAAAAAGCCTCTGACGATCCCAGCTGAGCCGCGCGATCATCAGAGGCTTTTTTTTTTTTTTTTACTTTTAAAAGCATTTTTTTGTCGGAAGCGGTTGTAGAAAAAATGCTTTTAAAAGTAAAAAAAAAAAAGCCTCTGATAATTGTGTGGCTCAGCTGGGCATGGGGGATGGGGGGGGCAGGGATTTTTGCTACCGGTTCTCCGAACCACCCACCGCCATCGCTAACGGATCGGGCGATCTGGTCCGAACCAGGAGCATTTCACCCCTGCGTTGGGGATTGGAAAATGAGAGCTGCATTCACTGATGTATTGTATAAAAGGTGATGAGAATCCAGAGCAGTCATCCCTAACAATATTTTTTTAAGTGGTCAGTGAATGCCAGGAATAAAAGGCAACAGCATCAAACCAGGTTTGTTTTGTTTGTTTCCTGTTTTATCGTTCTGGAACCTGACATCTAAATCGTGCAGCACAGCTGTTCCCCCCCTCGCTGTTCTACTTACCTTGCCAAGTCTTCTTTTTCCACGCAAAGCATGTGTTTGGTGTGCAGTAAGCATGGCCGCGCAGCGTCCTTTTTGTATGCTCTGTGAAGGCACAGGCAGCGAACCAGTGGCAATCTGTGGAGGATTTCACCACTGCCTGAAAGAAGCTGGGTTGCACCCAGCCAACGGCAGAGCCGGCTTTCCTGAGTTTTGATCATCCTGTGCCATCTCATCACTCTTGGAAAACCCTCCATCAGAAAATATATATATATATATATATATATATATATATATATATATATATATATATATATATATATATATATATATATATATATATATATATATATTGCTAAAGATGAGCCTTGCAGATGGTTTGGATTGCTGTACAGCTTTCCTGTGCATTTATTAATCTGTTTTTGGTGGGTAGGGATATCAGACAAGGTAGCTCCAATCATCCGGATATTACAATTCCTTTTTGTTGCTTTGTTTGACCGAGATCAATTGGGCAATGCCCTTGCTCAGTTTAAACGCTTTGTTCTGAGTTCATGTTTAATTCAAAGAGCGACATAGCAATTAGTAGCTTCTGGAGAAAGAACAGAAGGACGTGTATTTGCAAAATCAGCTTGGTTGTTGTTGAACAAATGTTTCACTCCACAGAATTTATGATTTTATAAACCTTAAGAACATTTATAACAATAATATTTGAGAGGGGCATTCTCTTTCCCCACCGCTGGGGATCTGGGCCATGGTTGACCTTTTGGAGAAAAGGAAATATGGTGAAAAAGTAAATAAATAAATGGAGCAAATAGCAATAGCACTTAGACTTATATACCGCTTTACAGTGCTTTACAGCCCTCTCTAAGCGGTTTACAGAGTCAGCATATGGCCCCCAGCAAGCTGGATCCTCATTTTACCAACCTCGGAAGGAAGGCTGAGTCAAGCTTGAGCCAGTCAGGATTGAACTGCTGGCAGTGGGCGGAAGGAAGGAAGGAAGGAAGGAAGGAAGGAAGGAAGGAAGGACAATAGCACTTAGATTTATGTACCGCTTCACAGTGCTTTACAGCCCTCTCTAAACGGTTTACAGAGTCAGCCTCTTGCCCCCAATAATCTGGATCCTCATTTTACCCATCTCGGAAGGATGGAAGGCTGAGTCAACCTTGAGCCTGGTGAGATTTGAACTGCCAAATTGCAGGCAGCCGGCAGTCAGCAGTAGGAGCCTGCAGTACTGCAGTCTAACCACTGCGCCACCATGGCGAAAGAAAATGTGGTGAAAAAGTAAATAAATAAATGGGAGTAAATAAATAAAGTGGTTGCTGTTAACTCAACCAGTCAAGAGGCCTTAGAGACAAGTATGGTAGGGTAACAGGTGGCCTGCTTCATAGATCTTTCAGATATATTCAGGATGTTGTGTGAATTAAGGAGTTGCTGTTGCTTTAATGCTGTACACCACCCAGAGTTACTGCTGCGAGATGCTGTTCTCATCCTACATTCCATATCCCACTGCTGATATGGAGGCCCTAGAAATGCACATACACACCCCCACACACAACAAACAAACAAATAAATATCAAGATGGACCTATTGTGCCTGGAACAAGCTGGGTGGCCCTTAGCTTCAAAGTGGTTGTTGTGAAGGGCAGACAATCTCTTCTTGGGTGTGTATTTCAGCCTCGGGACTCTCCTTACTTACTCCCACGGTATGCTAACTATTGTTCTTTCTTTTTTTTTTCTTTGTTGCCAGGGTGAGCGTATCTGCCTCGTCCGTAGGGTAGACGAGAACTGGTATGAAGGTCGCATCTCTGGCACAAACCGCCAGGGTATTTTCCCAGCCAACTATGTCCAGGTGGTGAAAGAGCCAAGAGTGAAGAATTCGGAGGAATATCCTTCCTCTCCGGGCCTCCCAACCCATGCCAGCTCATCCCCCCAGGCACATACACCCAGTCTGGGCAGTAGGTGGCAGTCTGAGACTTCCCCTTCAAGCCTGCCAAGCACCCTGGCACCAGACCTGCTCTCCTCTTCCTCCTTCTCCTCCTCTGCCCCCTCTGGATTCACATTTCCCATGTCTCCAAAATTTGAAAACCCTGAGACCCCGACTCACAGAATCCAGGATGCACCCAGAGCTGGCTCTTTCAGTCCCCAGAGTCAAAGCCCAGGGAAAATGTCCGGTGGTAGCCCGCAGCCTCTCACGTCTGTCCAGATGAAGGACCCACCACGACCTCTTCCTCCTGTATTGACTTCCCAAGCACGGACTTCCATTCCGCCGCAGGTGAGATGCTGTTCTTTCCTCCCCCCGCTTCACATTTCTCATGTCTGGTGTAATAGACCGAGCATAATTTCTTACCCCGGGACTTAAATATAATAAGGAGCTACTTTCTGGCCTGTGTCCGTCCTTTTAATCGCAGGCAGTCGCTTAGCATCCTCCTCTGAATTACAAAAGCAGTCCTGCCGCTTTCATAACGTGGGGCGTGCATGCCAAATAACGATGCAATTTTTTTTTAAAAAAAGGGGGATGGGGCTGGCACGGTGCCACGGTGCCACTGGCTGGCATCCCTCTTGAGTTTTCTTGATCCCTTCTCTGCGGATCCCACGGTCGCAGGTTTAATTCATGGCAATGGTGGACATTTCCTTGATACAGCATCACTTTAGACCAGGGGTATAAAAAACTCGATTTCAACAGGGTTGTGTTTGACCAGGGGGTGGGGTGCAGGGGGGGCATGGCCAGCTCGACATCATTCCTGTCGGGGGCACCTGTGGTGGCCTGAGCGCTCTTGCCAGCGAAAACGGGTTCCCGAGTTCCGTTTTTGGCTGCCAAGGCCTCCTGCAAACCTCTGCCAGTGAAAATGGAGCTCTGCCATTTCCACTGGCAGAGGGTCGCAGGAGTCCCTGGCAGCTGAAAATGGAGCTTAGGAGCCCATTTTAGCTGGCAGAAACACTGTGGCCGATCCTTTACTGTTTCCAGGGCGGCCACTTCTAAGTACCCCCCCAGGCAAGGGTGAAATCCAGCAGGTTCTGACAAGTTCTGGAGAACCGGTAGCGGAAATTTTGAGCGGTTTGGCGAACCAGTAGCGGAAACTTTGAGTAGTTTGGAGAACCGGCAAATACCACAATACCGCTTGCGGCCCTCCCGAGCTCTGTTTTCACTGACAGAGGATTGCAGGAGGCCCTGGAAGCCAAAAACAGAACTCGGGAGCCCGTTTTTGCCGGCAGAAGCATCACGGGCCAGTCCTTTGCTGTTTCCAGAGCAGCCCCATGGGCCAGATCTAAGTACCCCATAGGCCAGATCTGAGCCCTGGGCCTTGAGTTTGACACCTCTGCTTTAGACCCTGTGGGAAATTAATATCCTGTTGTAGGGCTTGGCAGCAACCCCAAAACAATGGGAAGAGCAGACAAAAAAATACAAAAACCAGCAACAGCAACTCTTAGCAGGGGACAAAGTTTGCATTCCTTTCGGTGGACGTGGGGGTGAGTTTCTTCCCTAGCAAAGCCAAGCCAATCTGGAAAAAATTCTAGTTCTGCTTTGAAATGACTAATGGAAACTAGAAGGATACTTGTGCTTAATATAGTCCTCAACGTACGACCACAATGGAGCGCAAAATTTCTCTGGCGAAGTGAGACCGTCGTGCAGTGAGCTTTGTCTCATTTTACGAATTTTCTTGCCGCAGTTGTTTAAGGGAATCACTGCACTTGTTAAGTTAGTAACACAATTGTTAAATAAATCTGGCTTCCTCATTGACTTGGCTTGTCAGAAGGTCGCAGAAAGTGATTTCCTGACCCCAGCAGTGGTGGGTTCCTCCCGGTTCGGTCCGGTTCGGCCGAGCCGGTAGCTGTGATGATATGACATCACCGAACCGGTTCTCCCCCCCCGCCCTCCCACCCCCCACGTTATTCTTACCTTTTATTTGGTCCCACCCCCAAACTATTGCTGCCTCCTGAGTCCCAGCTGATGACTAGAGGGAAAAAAACTGTTTAAACTCTTGCCGCGGGGCTTCAAAGGGCCGTCCTACAGCTGATCAGTGTTAAAAGCAAACAAATGAGTTGGGTTGTAAGTGCGAGGACTGGTCGTAAGTGCGAGGACCTTCCAGAAATGACTCTGACCAGCTAGCCACACCCACCTAGTCACTTGACCTCCAAGCCACACCCACAAAATAAGCCACGCCCACAGAACCGGTAGTAAAAAATTTAGAACCCACCCCAGGATACGGCGACGGTCATAAATATGGGACAAGTGTCTGAATTTTGATCATGTGACCTCAATTCTGAAGAAGTGCCCTTTATAGAACTGAAGAAGCTTCTTGGATGAGAAGCGAAATGTCTTCAAGGAAAACCTTGAAACTTCGAAAAAGCATTTTTGGGACCTTCTAATCTTAGTGGGGTCTTCTAGCTTAACAAAGCCAAGCATTTGT
Organism: Arizona elegans; assembly: GCA_022577455.1. NCBI lineage: Eukaryota > Metazoa > Chordata > Lepidosauria > Squamata > Colubridae > Arizona > Arizona elegans. The sequence goes on from JAKOOJ010000048.1 coordinate 540,021, forward strand.
ACCCCTGATGAGTTTCTTTTGATTCAGTCCTTTGCTTCTGGTTTAGAGACAACTTAAAATGAATATTTCTGTATTTCCAGTTTTTAAAACCCACCCCTTCAAAGGCGCTGTGCGGCTTACAACAAATGCAAGGGTATAAAAAGGAACATATTAAAAATGACAAATATGGGGGGGGGGTCTGAATAACTGAACTGCTCACAGAAAGTCTAGACACGATTTCAGAACATCAAATGAGGAAAACTGGATCCCCCTTCCATTTCCCTGCACCTATCATGGAAGTGCCTTAGTTTTCACAAAAGCCCAACTCGGTTAGACAATTAACAAGTGAAGAGTTGCTGAAGTTATTAATAAGATGAAGTTATTAAGAAAATTATGGAATGTGCTGAAATGAGTAAATTGACATTTGAAATTCAAGAACAGGAAGATAAAACAATATTATTTGATATGGGATCTATTTTATCAATGGCTAGATAATAAGGGATGGAAATGAAGTATGAAATATGAAATTAATGTGATGATAAAATATATGAAGTGATTTCTTAAGGGAGTTAAGCCTTTGTTAAATAATTGTTAAATTATTTGAACAATAATTTAACGGGCTGTCTTGATTTTATGGTTGGTTTTAAAATTGATATTGATTTTAATTGAAATGTTTTAAATTATGGGCCAAATTTTATTTAATTATTTTAAATCTATTTTAACTTTTGTGTATGAATGTTTTATATTTGGCTGTTCACCGCCCTGAGTCCGAAAGGAGAAGGGCAGTATAGAAATCTGAAAAATAAAAATAAAAATGAGAATAATGATATAAAGGGATATATAAAATTGTTAAATAAGAGAAATTAAATAACTTGTAAATGTTGGATATGGGATTAAGCACAAAAGAATTTTAACCGATCGACACACTTTCTGTGATTGTAATGGATGATGGTTGTTTTATGTTTTATCATGTTTAAAAATAAAAATTAAAAAAAACAACAACTGAAGAGTTACTAACATTTAAAGGCAAAGTCTATACCGTGTTTCCCCGAAAATAAGATCCTGTTTTATATTTTTTTGATTCTTGAAATAAGCGCTTGGCCTTATTGCCATGCGCTCAAAAGCCCGATTGGGCTTATTATCAGGGGATGTCTTATTTTGGGGGAAACAGGGTAGTCGCAGCTGGAAAAAAAACATAAAACATCACAGCATTACAATCTTTAATGCCCAAGACACCGAATCCCAATTGTACTAAACCTGGAAGGATATATACACAATATAGTAATAAGGCGGTAGCCATGTTGTGTGAACAAAATATTTCATACGTGAACTTGTAATTGGAGTAAAATGAAAAGAATTAAATAGTGGTTTTTTTAAAAAAGGAACAAAATGTTCCAATTTCACCTCCGCTAACATCAGCAGCAGTTCTCAGTGTGTATTTCGGTCTGGTCATTGGCAGGCAAATCTTACACGACACAGAAATAAAGATAATTTATGATCACAAATATTTGGTATATGCAGAGCTATTCATTTCATGCTGTTTCTCCTGATTATCATGTTTGTGGCACTTGTGATAAACAAAATGTATTGTGATTTCTAGCAGGATTTTCACCCTTCTAGGAATTAGCAAACATTTTCATCTATTTTCTTTCTGGGCCATTTATAAGGGCCATTTTGTCCTCTGTTGCTTCTCCAAAAACATAGTGAATGGTCATTTAGTGACCATTTAAAGTTACAACGGCACTGAAAAATGTGGCGGCTTGCAACCATTTTTAGCACTTACAACCGCGGTAGCATCCCCACGGTCACGGGGGTCAAAATTCGGACGATTGGCAGCTGACTCTTATTTATGACGGTTGCAGTGTCAGGTGATCCCCTTTTGCGACCGTCCGACAAACAAAAGTCAGTGGGGAAGCCCGATTTACTTGACAATCGTGTTACTTACTTAATAACTGCAGTGATTCACTTAACAAAGGCAGCAAGGAAGGTCGTACAATGGGGCAAAACTCACTTAACAACGGTCTTCCTTAGCAACGGAAAGGTTGGGCTTGATTGCAGTAGTGGGTTTCACTAACCTTCGCTACCGGTTCGGAACTGTGAGCGCGCGGCGCTTCTGTGCAGAGCGTCTGTGATAACATCCAGGCGTGGGCGGAGCCTCCTGCCACCGCCGCTACCAGTTTTCCCGAACCGGGGCGAACTGGTAGAAACCCACCACTGTTCGATTGTGGTCGTAAGTCCAGGACTACCTGTATTCTGCGTTGAATTTTCCTGGGCACTTCTGCCAGGATTTAGGTAAATTTTCCTTTCCTCCCACCTGTGTTTATTACTTTCCGGTATGCCGTGTTCTCATCGCCCTTCCTTTTTCTTGCTCTCATGACTGCAGAATTCCGCCCTCGAGACAGTGTTTTCCCCAACTTCAAAGCCGCAGAGCCCCCCGCACGCCGCCAGAGACTCCCCCTCCGGCATCCAGTGGACTCCGTAAGTCAGGCAGATTCGCAGTGGCGGGGAAGGGAGAGCTGGGCTCCTGCTGGCAGCTGGCCAGCCCCACCATCCCTGTGTGAAGTGACCCATAAAGGAGGGGAGGAAGGAGGAGGAGGGCTGTAGACAACCCCCCCCCCCAGAGTGCCAGGCTTGGACAGTGTCTGGATTGTTCAAAACAAGGGGCCTTTTTCAGAGGGGCCTGCTCACCGCCTAGGGGGACAGAAGCCGCCGACTGCTTCACCGGTGCCAAGCATTGCAAATGCCTGCTGGAAGGGCTGAGGACAGCTTAAGGTTTCTGAGCTGCAGGGTGTATGTCTCTCCACCCCTTTCCCCCCACCCCAACCCAAATATTTGGGGAGTGGGGGGAGCAGGCAGATTGCTTGCCTTTGCACATTTCTTTTCCACGCATGAAACATCTCTCGTTTGTCCTGCCTGCAGAAGGGACTTAAAAGTTTATTTCCCTTAGGAAAAAGTCTATAGAGATTCTCAACCATCCAGGTCGTTCTTGTCCCAAAGGTGCCTTTTTCAGCTGGATTTTCTGTTTTTTTCTCATCCAAGAAGCTTCTTCGGCTCTGACACGATAGTGGGGAATGGAAAGATTTATATTCCTTGCAGACAGCTGGTCCTTTGCGTTCTTTTAGAGGGTCACTGAGTGGTGGCTCGGTGGCTAAGACACTGAGCTCGTCGATCGAAAGGTCGGCAGTTCAGCGGTTCGAATCCCTAGTGCCGCATAACAGAATGAGCTCCCGTTACTGGTCCCAGCTTCTGCCAACCTAGCAGTTCGAAAGCACATAAAAAAATGCAAGTAGAAAAATAGGGACTGCCTTTTGTGGGAAGATAACAGCGTTCCATGCACCTTTGGCATTTAGTCATGCCGGCCACATGACCACGGAGACGTCTTTGGACAGCGCTGGCTCTTCGGCTTTGAAACGGAGATGAGCACCGCCCCCTAGAGTCGGGAACGACTAGCACATATGTGCGAGGGGAACCTTTACCTTTACTAGAGGGTCCTTGAAGCACTTGGAGGTTTATCTGTGTCCTCAGGGTCACCTGAGTAGTGTTCAGATGACTAGTTGTCTGCAAGGAATATAACTCCTTCCATTCCCCACCATCCAGTCAGAACTGGAGAAGTTTCTTGGATGAGAAGCGAAACGCCTTCAAAGAAAAAACAAGAAAGTCCAGTTGCCTCCTGAAAAGGCATCTTTGGGATTCCCTTAGGAGAAAAAAAAATGTTTTAATTGGAGTATACGGAAAAACTACACATGTAGTCCTTGACTTATGACCATAATTTCGTAAGTCATGACGGTCATAAAGCAGGTCATGACTGACCCCATTTTACGATCTTTTCTTTTTTCGTGGTAATCATTAAAGTGAGCACTGCAGTTGTCAATCACCAAAATGCAGCCACGTGACCATTGAGGTGGAAGGATGGCTATCAGAACTTCAGAATTGGGTTGTAAGTACAGTGATACCTTAGTACTCATTGTTAATTCGGAAGGCATGATGGGTACCAGAAATGAAGAGTATGAAACAAATATTTTCCATAAGGAATAATGTGGTGAGTCATAAGGCAGTCGACACCGACAAGTTCTAGCTTGTGTCGAGTACTAAACAAACGATGAGTACCGGGACAATATTTTCACATCAAAACGTGCCGAGTACCAAATTCGATGAGTTTCGAAGCAGTTGAGTACCGAGGTATCGCTGTACTTTTTCTTTTTTTTTTACTTTTTTAAAAAAAGTTTTTTTTTATTTTTTGACACACACACAGACAGACACACATACAATGTATTTTTTCTGAACAAAGTATTGGCCGGTTCACAAATTTAAACAATTTTTAGTCATTTCAACACAATTTATACAATATATTCTCTTTTTGCCATAGTATTCTCTCTATTTTTCTTTCTCTCTCTCTTTTTTTTAAAATCAATATTACCCATTCATCCTAATTCTAATCTTAACCAAATTCCATTTTTCCCTTCATCTCTATATTAAACCAGTGGTGAAATGTAAAATTTGTTACTACTGGTTTTGTGGGCGTGGCTTGGTGGTGGTGGTGATATGACTGAGTGGGCGTGGCCAACTTTTAAAACCATTTTTTCTACATCCTCTTCGGCTGAAGAGGTTGTAAAAACATGCTTTTAAAAGCCTCTGACAATCCCAGCTGACTTGCCTGATCAGCAGAGGCTTTTCTTTTTTTTAAAGCCTCTGATGATCCCAGCTGACTTGCCTGATCAGCAGAGGCTTTTCTATTTTTTTAAAGCCTCTGACGATCCCAGCTGACTTGCCTGATCGGCAGAGGCTTTGTTTTTACTTTTAAAAGCATATTTTTGGCCGAAGAGGTTGTAGAAAAAATGCTTTTAAAAATAAAATAAAAAGCCTCTGATGATCGTGCGGCTCAGCTGGGCATGGGTGTGAAGAGGGATTTTTGCTACCGGTTATCCGAACCACCCGCCACCATCGCTACCGGATCAGGCGATCCGGTCTGAACCGGGAGCATTTCACCCCTGTATTAAACCCCTTAAATTTGAAATCTCATTTAACATAATTCCTAATATTACAATCATTCATTTCATATCAAGGTAAAAAACATTTTATACCATACATTTCCTTAAGTCTTATTTAAGGAATAATACAAAACTATTGCTATACTTTTGGGGAAGGGAGTTTCTGTTGTAGTTCGAATGGTCCCTGAGCAACCCGTCATCAGTTAAGGACTACTCGTACGCTGTTCAGTAAATGAGGAGGAGACGTCCTCATCCATAGCTTGTGTGTTCCAGGTACCAGGCCATCTACCAGTACCGACCCCAGAATGAAGATGAGTTGGAACTTCAGGAAGGTGACCGAGTAGATGTTATGCAACAATGTGATGATGGCTGGTTTGTGGGTAGGTCAAGATTTGTGTTGACGGGCACTTCAAAGCAGGGCGGTGGCGGGTTTTAGTAACTTGCAATTTCTTCCACACCTTGAGTTGCCTTTGGACTCGGAGGCTGCCCTCCCGAAGGAGTGGGCAGGACTGGCATAAAATCTACATTTGATTTACATTGCAGTTTGATTAAACGTAGGCATAATGCATATGGTTTATCCTCCAGCAATGTGTTTTCTTCATAGTAAGACTTGAGTAACATCTGAGGGTTTCTAAGGGCTGCATCCAAGGCTTTTGAGGTCTACACAGCTCCTGTAGTCTCAAGTGAGGCACCACTGCCTTATTTAAGAGCCTTGGTGGCGCAGCAGACTAAAGTGCTGTTAACTAGCACCAGCTGCCTGCAATTACTGCAAGTTCGAATCTCACCAGGCTCAAGGTTGACTCAGCCTTCCGTCCTTTTGAGGTAGGTAAAATGAGGACCCAGATTGTGGGGGGCAATAAGCTGACTTTGTATAAAAAAGAACACCGCTGGGGGCGGGGGCGACAGCCCTACTAAGCAGGTATAGACAAAAAGTATGAAGGCTATTGCTTAATGCATTGTAAGCCGCCCTGAGTCTCCGGAGAAGGGCGGCATATAAATCGAACCAATAAATAAATAAAGAAATAAGTAAATAAATAAATAAATAAATAAATAAATAAATAAATAAATAAATAAGTAAAAAATGAATAAATGAATAAATGAATAAATGAATAAATGAATAAATGAATAAATGAATGAATAAATAAATAAATAAATAAATAAATAAATAAACAAACAAACACACAAACACACAAACAAACAAACAAACAGAAAAGTGAAGTTGGAAGGGACCTTGGAGGTCTTCTAGTCCAACCTTATTGCTCAAGGAGGAAACCCTATATCAGTGATGGCTAACCTTTTTGCCGTCGCGTGCCAAAAGGGGGAAGGAATGTGGGGGGGTTGCGCGCGCACATGCGCACACCCGTAATTCAATGCCCACCCCGCACCCCCACACAAGCGTGCACGACCCCCCCCCCGTGCTCCCCCCACTTTTGACACGCAATAGCAAAAAGGTTACCGGTGGGCCCAGTAGGCCCGTTTTTTCGCTCTCCCCAGGCTCCAGAGGCTTTCTTGGAGCCTGGGGGGGCCCAAAACAGCCTTCCCCACCCAAACCCCCCGGAGGCCCTCTGGAGGCCGGAAATGGCTCATTTCCCGACTTCTGGTGGGCCCGGAAGGCCTGAAAATCAGCTGGCTGGTGCACACATGCACGCTGGAGCTAAGCTAGGGCAACAGTCACGTGCCCACAGATATGGCTCCACGTGCCACCTGTGGCACGCGTGCCATAGGTTCACCATCACGGCCCTATACCATTTCAGACAAAAGGTTGACTAATCTCTTCTTAAAAACCTCCAGTGTTGGAGGTGGAGAAGATCTTGGCTTAGGGCGGGGGTACTTACAAGACCGCCTTCTGCCACCAATAGCCTCCCACCGGCCAGTACGCTCGCACAGAGTGGGCCTCCTCAGGGTGCCGTCCGCCAGACAATGTCGGCTGACGACTCCCAGGGGGAGAGCCTTCTCTGTGGCGGCGCCCACCCTCTGGAACAACCTCCCCCCAGAGATACGTACAATAACAGACCTCCGGATTTTTCGTCGGGCCCTGAAAACCCATTTATTTCAACTAGCTGGGCTGGCTTGAGTTAAATTTTAAATTGATTTTAAATTGGGTTGTTTTAATTTACGGCCAAAATATTTAATTATTTTAAACTGCTTTTAAATTTTGTATGTACTGTTTTTTACTTTGGCTGTTCACCGCCCTGGGTCCTATTTGGAGAAGGGCGGTATAGAAATAGGAACAAATAAACAAATAAACAAATAAACAAATAAATAAATAAATAAATAAATAAATAAATAAATCTAAGGTAGACCTTTGAAGGCATGCCACTGGCCAACTTTGCATTTAGTTTTAATTGAAGGCATCTGAAGAATAGTATTAATTCTTATTTTTTATTATTCATATTTCTATGCCGCCCACTCTTCGAGGACTCTGGGCGGTTTACACCAAAGACAGTATACTAAATAGCATATTGCCCCCAACAATCTGGGTCCTCATTGTACCCACCTCGGAAGGATGGAAGGCTGAGTCAACCCTGAGCTGGTGAGATTTGATCCGCTGATCTGCTGAACTAGCAGTCAGCTGAAGTAGCTGCAGTACTGCACTCTAACCACTGCACCACCTCGGCTCATTAAAAGATAGGCGTGGTAAGTAGTATTAAGTGACAGTCTCCAAAAGAGAGAGTTGTAAACAAACTGGTGCTCCTCATTACTGGGCTGCCTATTCCTCATCCAGGATCTGAATGAATGGAGAAGATCTCCTGCCATCTGGATCATGCCCTGACAGAAAACCACTCAAACAGATTCTATTATTTATTTAGCATATGGCATCTACAGAGGCCATGCAATCACTCATATTGAGGATGACTCAGCATTCCATCCTTTCGAGGTAGGTAAAATGAGGACCTGGATTGTGGGGGCAATAAACTGACTTTGTATAAAAAAGAACACCGCTTACGGGTTAAAGAAATAAAGGGAGACTAGTATATATCTATTTCAAGTTATTTAGCTCTCATCAGTTAGCCATACCCTTACTCGGATTCAAGTATTATTTTATTTCTTTATCAGCAAAATATAAATTTGGTATAAAATGGTTTGTTGTGAATGCGACTGCTTGAGGGCTCCTGGATTGGAGCTGAAGGGTGAAAGGGAAGCAGGATGCTCCCTCCCATATTGGGGTAGATCAGGTATTTCGATAGAAAAACACTTAATCTCTCCCCTGGCTCAAGCTGATAAAGGGAGGAGAACTTGTGGCTCTGAGGTTAATACAACTGCAGGCAGTTAATACAATATGCAGGCAGCCCAAGTTCGAATCCGAGTAAGGGTATGGCTAGCTGATGAGAGCTAAATAGCTTGAAATAGATCTTTACTATAGTACCAGTATATGGGCAATATAGATGGAGAGAGGAATATTGCCAAAAACTTTGAAGCTGGGGCACAAGAGGTAGCAGAATAAGATATTATCTTCTTTAGAGATTTCTTTTTTTTTTTTAAATTTCAAGTGGCTGGTCCAGAATCTTCCAAGAAAAAAAAAATCCTCTGAACCTTGAACTTCTATTCTCTCTTCATGGGTCTCTTCTGCGTTTTTTCCCCCCTGCACTAGGGGTCTCCAGAAGGACACAGAAATTTGGCACTTTCCCTGGGAATTACGTTGCTCCCGTGTGACCAGCAGCCTCCCCCACGCAACTGAAGCAGAATCTTCTGCTCCTAGGATCTTGCCTTCTTGGAGAAGTGCCCAATGGTCAACGGACACGAAAGGAAAGAGTAAAAGACATGGTCTGAAAACTAATATGTCCCCCCACCCCAAGATATGTCTTGTTTGCCAGCTGGAGTTTGTATTCCTTGACTTGTTACCTTTCATTTCTGCACCTTGGCTTCCTCGGAGAAGACGATTACAACCTAAGTTTCTTTTCCCAGGATTTATGAAGTATCTGTCTGCCCCAGCTCCGGATTTCCGAGGATATTGACACACACCAATGGTCCTTATCAAATTGATTAAGTAACAAGAATAAACAAGACCGGCAAAGATTGGCAACCACCCCAGAAAACAAGATATGATAAACCAAAATACTCTGATAATAATACAAGTTGTTTCCAGCAAGAACGCACTAGCTGCGTGTGACTTAAATAGGCTAAGGGAGTGGCCAATTATCCTCAAGCCCTACTCTCGAGTAGACCTCCTCCTCCTGTGTAGACACTCCTGCCTTTTGGCAGCCCTGCGTGCTCGAGCATTGAGGAGAGGCTCCTCCACTTCGCTCTCTTCACTTGAAGGAGCCTCTGGAGGTTCTGAAGGCCCTGGCTGAGTCTCTGCCTCTGGCACCACATCCTCTTCAGCCTCCTCGCTGTCCGACGTGAGCCCCGGCTGCGCAGGCTGCTGGCACGACACCACACCAGACTCCTCTTCATCGGGATCAGTCACGATCTGCGCAGGCCGCTGGCGGGCCACAACAGCATCACTAATTTCAGCATCCCCATGCCAGATGTGGGTTGAACAGAGTGGACTGTACCGGCCTCTTGTTTCTCTTAATCTGGGATCCCGTATTTTTGCCAGTTCTTATAACAGCATTGGAAGGTGAAGATGAGCCGTCGCTACTGTTGAGCCTACACTAGTTCTTCCCTCCAGAAAAATCCATTTTTTTCTTGAAAGTACCATTGTTGGAAGACTTGCCCTATAACCAAAAATCTCACACAACGAATGAGCTGACCGGGTTACCTGAATATACAACTTTGGTGTGCGCCTCATAGGAATCTCTGGACCTTTCCACCAGGAGATTGTGCCCTTTAATGTGCCCATTTTAATGTCCATGACTGAGATTCTCAGTCATCCCAAGTCATGGGTTGTCCCCTTTCAAAAGACAATTGGACTTTCTTGGGGTCCCCCCCCCCCCGAAGATGTTTTGCTTTTTCCTCCATGAAGCTTCTTCAGTTCTGACTGAATTTACTTAATACAGGCAGATAAGATGGAGGGTTTACCAGCATTGACATTTTTGTATCTTGCCTAACCTCTCTCAAAACCGCTCAGCAACTTCAGCAAGCTTTGTGGCTGATCTTTGATCTAAAGAACTCTTCCATACAAAGACTCGTGTAGGACTTTGATCTAAATAATAACTTAACAGCCGTCCTCTTTCATGTTCAACCCTCCAGGCGGGATGCACTTTCGGTGGTTTTGGGTTGACACAAACTAAGAACAATCAGCTGAAGAGTGAAGAGAATACTTGGGGCTGTTCCTGAGTGAGCTATCCTTCCCTTCCTGCTTGAAAAGTTCAATCAAAACTTGAGTACAGGTACTCCTTGACTTACGACTGCAAAATTATGAGCCCAAAATTTCTTATTGCTAACGAGAGAAAGTTGTTAAGTGAAAGTTTTGCCCCATGTCACGACACCTTTCTTGCCACTGCAGTTAGTAACACGGTGGTTCAGCAAATCTGGCTTCCCCGTTGACTTCGCTTGTCGGAAGGTCGCAAAGGGGTCACATGCAGAGGTGGGATTCTACTGGTTCAGACCGGTTCTGGCGAACCGGCAGCTCCGATGATCAGCTAAGAACAAACCGGTTCGTCCCAACAATCAGATCCACCCACCCACGCTATTTTCCTACCTTTATCTCCAGTAGTGATGGCGGCGGGTGGTTCGAAGAACCGTTAGCAAAAATCCTTGCCCCCCTCTCCATGCCGAGCTGAGCCGCACGTTCATAAGAGGCTTTTTTTTTACTTTTAAAAGCATTTTTTCTTCAGCCAAAAAACGTGGCTCAGCTGGGATCGTCAGAGCCTTTTAAAAGCATTTTTTTCTACAACCTCTTCAGCCAAAAAATGCTTTTAAAAGGCTCTGAGGATCCCAGCTGAGTTGCCTGATCATCAGAGCCTTTTAAAAGCATTTTTTAACAACGTCTTTGGCTGAAAAAAATGCTTTTAAAAGTAAAAAAAAAAAGCCTCTGATGATCGCGCGGCTCAGCTCGGATCGTCAGAGCCTTTTAAAAGCATGTTTTTCTACAACCTGGAGGTTGTAGGAAAAAATGCTTTTAAAAGAAAAAAAAAAGTTGGCCACTCCCACCCAGTCACATTACCCACCAAGCCACGCCCACAGAACCGGTAGTAACAAATTTTCCATTTCACCACCGCTTTATCTCCTTAGCTGATTCACGCGGCAGATCCGATTGCCCTGCGAATCAGCTGTGTTACTCCTCTGAAGAAACCCGGAAGTGAAGATTTCTTCACAGCATCAGGCACGCGATCACCGAACCGGTTGTCAACCTGGGAGGATCCCACTACTGGTCACATGACCTCATGATGCAGCCACCATCATATATATAGGAGTCAGTTGCCAAGCGTCTGGATTTTGATCATGTGATCATGAGGACGTGGCAATGAAAAGCGGTCATAAGTCACTTTTTTTCAGTGCCATTGTAACTTCGGAGGGTCACTAAATGAACTGTTGTAAGTTGAAGACTACCTGTATTCACGATAAGGAATGAAAATATTGTTCCCGATTATGCTCGCCTCATATTAAAAAGAGCACCAGCAATTCCTTCTTCTCAATTTTTCATTAAGGTCCATGTTGTTCCCAAAATCTTCTCCAAAATCTTGTTCCCGTCTCCAGAAGCAGAAGAAAAGGACCAAAAACATTGTTGGTGGCATCTCCTTGTCATAGATAATTGTAGTCTCCATACCAGATGTTTCTTATTTTCGGACTTTGTTTCCCGGCTCTTCCCAATCCAGTGATTTCTTTCACCCCTAGAGACAGCAGCCAAGATCCAGGAAACATCTAGAGATGGATATTTCTCCAAGCCCCTTTTGCTCAAATTACATCCTGATGGATGCAAAGTTGTGATAAAAAGGAAGGGATGGAGATGGTTTGTGTGTCAGGATACTGAGACATTTATGCCTCCTGCAGCCTCAGTGTCCTTTCGCAGTGCTGTTGCGTGGATAGACACAAACTCATGTCAAAACTTGCACATTGGAGCCAGTCCAATATAAGCCAGTTTCTCTTCCCAGTGTGAACAATAGAAATTGTCCTTTGTGGGTAAGTAACAACCTAGCAGCATCTGGCAGATTTGGGCTCAGCATCCTGCCTCAGTAGACTGTCTTCCTTCAAGGACCTCTTGCTTTTCATCACATTTTTATGCTCAGCTGACGCAAAGTAATAAAAAGGTAAGCTGGCTTTGGACTTTGTGTGAATGGTGCTGTAATAATATAACCCTATTCTCAGCTGGTGCACCAATCACCCAGAATCCTGCCTAGTTTACTCAGTGGAGGAAAACCCAGGAGTGAAATCCAGCAGGTTCTGACAGGTTCTAGAGAACCGGTAGCGGACATTTTGAGTAGTTCAGAGAACGGTAGCGGAAATTTTGAGTAGTTCAGAGAACCAGTAGCGGAAATTTTGAGTAGTTCAGAGAACTGGCAAATACCACCTCTGGCTGGCCCCAGAGTGGGGTGGGAATGGAGATTTTGCACTATCCTTCCCCTGCCACGCCCACCAAGCCACACCACGCCCACCAAGCCATGCCCACAGAACCGGTAGTAAAAAAAAATTTGAATTTTACCACTGGGAAAGCCTGAGTGGGTCTGTCAGTCCTGGGAAGGCTGCTCATTTGTGAGGGAGAGACTGAAGTGGCAAGAAGTTTTATCTTGCCCACAATCACAAACGTGTTTCTAAGCAGCCGTTGTTTTTTTCTGGTTCGAAAGCTACCGATTAAGCCTCTGAAATAAAAATTGGGGGGTCCCCGGCCTGGCCATTTTGCAGGATGTTTGTTCTCCTGAAACTGCCTAGCTTCACTAGAGTTGTTTGAAAAGGCGTTTAGTTGTTAATTCTGGAAAAAAGAAGTCCGTATCTACAATTGTCCCTATGGCTTGTCCTGCCAATAAAATCCTCACCGAGCTAAAGCTGCCGTCCAGTGTGGCGTTTTCTTTTCTTGCCTTTGAATATGCAGAGTCTCACGAGCCCACAAAGACAGGAGCGGTTGTGCCACAGATCCTGAAGAAACTGTTGTCTAATGTGGCAGTGCTGGGTCGGAGGTTGGTAGGCCGACCTCTGGTGTACAAAGCCACAGGCAATTCTCTTACACAACATTGCCGCTCCTATCCATTGCAGTGGCACATTAGAAATCTTCTGTGGAATTGGCGGTGTGTGTCATGGGTGGGTTTTACTTATCGTTACCACTGGTTCTCCACACGTGCACTCTCTGTGCATTCGCCCGGCCTTCCGTGCATGCGCCCGGCCTTGAAAACGTGATAAATAGCATGACTTGGAGCTGGGATGGGTGGGTGGAGCCACAATCAGCGCTACCCGGTTTTCCCGAACTGGTGCAAACCGGCTGAATACCGCCTCTGGTGTGCGTGTTGATTTTTGGAAGACAACACAGCAGAGGTGGGTTTCAGCAGGTTCTGACCAGTTCTGGAAAACCGGTAGCGGAAATTTTGAGTAGTTCATAGAACTGGTAGTAAAAATTCTGATTGGCCCCGGCCCCATCTATTATCTGCCTCCCGAGTCCCAGCTGATTGGGAGGAAATGGGGATTTTGCAGTATCCTTCCCCTGGAGTGGGGCGGGAATGGAGATTTTACAGTATCCTTGCCCTGCCATGCCCACCAAGCCACGCTCACCAAGCCACACCCACAGGGTTAACCAGTAGTAAAAAAATTTGAAACCCACCACTGTAACACAGGTAGCGCTTGGCTTACAATCCTAACTCAGATCCGAATTTCCATTGCTAAGCAAGGTCGTTAAGCGAGTCGCACCAGATTGTACGACCGTTTTATGCAGCGTTGGTTAAGCCAATCCCTGCAGTTGTTAAGTGAATCATGCCATCGTTAAACAAATCCAGTTTCCCCCATTGACTTTGCCTATTGGAAGCCATCTGGGAAGGTTGCAAATGACGATCGCAGGACCCCAGAATTTTGCAACCAATATAAATGCTTGCCTGTTGCCAAGAGCCCAAATTTTGATCATGCGACTTTGGGGATGTCATGAGAGTCGTTAAATGCAAGAACCAGTTGTAAGTCACTTTTTTCCCCCTGTGCTGTTGTAACTTCACCCGGTTGCAAAACAATTGAGTTGTAAGTTGAGGGCTACTTGTAAACTGGATTCCCTATGTTAGGGGCCAGCATGAAATTTCTCTTCACCAGGGCAGGGGTGTCAAATTCGATTTCATTGAGGGCTGCATCAGGGTCAGTGGTGAAATCCGGTCGGATCTATCCGGTCCGCGCAAACCGATAGTGCTGGTGGTGGGAGGCTCTGCCCACCCGCCGGGACGTCATTACGTCCCGTTTTTGACCTTCTGAAGAGGTGCGCGTGCTCACACTCCCAAACTGGTAGCGAAGGTAAGTACATTTCACTGCTGATCGGGGCTGTGTTTGACCTGGGGGGGGGCTGGTGTGGCCAGAGGGGGGGCATGGCCAGGCACCTGAGTGTTCTGCCAGGGAAAGCGGGCTCCAGAGCTCCATTTTCAGCTGGGATGGCCTCCTGCAACCCTCTGACAGTGGCCGGTTTATTTGCCGGTTCTCCAAACTACTCAAAATTTCCGCTGCCGGTTCTCCAGAACCTGTCAGAACCTGCTGGATTTCACCCTTGCCTGGCGGGGGTACTTAGAACTGGCCGCCCTGGAAACAGTAAAGGATCGGCCGCGGTGCTTCTGCCAGCTAAAATGGGCTCCCAAGCTCCATTTTCAGCTGCCAGGGACTCCTGCGACCCTCTGCCAGTGGAAATGGCAGAGCTCCGTTTTCACTGGCAGAGGTTTACAGGAGGTCTTGGCAGCCAAAAACGGAACTCGGGAGCCCGTTTTCGCTGGCAAGAGCGCTCAGGCCACCACAGGTGTCCCCGACAGGAGTGACGTCGAGCTGGCCATGCCCCCCCTGCGTCCACCCCCCAGGTCAAACACAACCCTGATGAAATCGAGTTTTTTATACCCCTGGTCTAAAGTGATGCTGTATCAAGGAAATGTCCACCATTGCCATGAATTGAACCTGCGACCGTGGGATCCGCAGAGAAGGGATCAAGAAAACTCAAGAGGCCGTATGCGGCCCTCCCGAGCTCCGTTTTCACTGGCAGAGGGTTGCAGGAGGCCATCCCAGCTGAAAACGGAAATTGGGAGCCTGCTTTTCCTGGCAGAGGCATCGCGGGCTGGTCTTCGCTGTTTCCAAGGGCAGCTCCACGGGCCATATCTAAGTGCCCCACGGGCCAGGTCTTGCCCTGGGCCTTGAGTTTGAAACCCCTGCATTAAGGGTTTGAGACAGGAAAGCTGAGATATCCTTATCAACAAGGGGCCAAGCCCAAATCTCTGCCCTTGGATCTTTGAAAGCCGTTCAAGGAGAAGGCTCTATCAAGTCTTGAATACTGTCTGCAGGATGACCAAACATGTATTTTGCACAGTCAACAGGGCTGTTCGATCCAGGGAAGCAGAAATTCAGCCACCCAAGGTACATGAATATTAAAGTTAAAAACAAGAGCCTAGAAAGTTCACTGTAATTTATTTGGACTCCTGCCCCCCCCCACTCCCGTTTGTCCTGTTTCTAGCGTACAATACTGCAGAGAAACACAATCGTGGAAAAACGAATTGTGCTGTGAAAGAAATTAAACAGGGACAGGTAAACGTGGAAAGAGGAAAGGGGGAAATCAGTATTTATATTTATGTTAGGATAGGATAGGATAGGATAGGATAGGATAGGATAGGAGTAGAGTAGAATAGAATAGAATAGAATAGAATAGAATAGAATAGAATAGAATAGAATAGAATAGAATAGAATAGAAGGAGAGAGGAGTAGAATAGAATAGAATAGAATAGAATAGAATAGAATAGAATAGAATAGAATAGAATAGAATAGAATAGAATAGAATTCTTTATTGGCCAAGTGTGATTGGACACACAAGGAATTTGTCTTTGGTGCATACGCTCTCAGTGTACATAAAAGACAAGATCCATTCATCAAGCATCATAAGGTACAACACTTAATGATAGTCATAGGGTACAAATAAGCAATCAGGAAACAATATCAATATAAATCGTAAGGATACAAGCAACAAAATTACAGTCATAAATGGAAGGAGATGGGTGGTGGGATTGATGAGAAGATTAATAGTAGTGCAGACTTAGTAAATAGTTTGACAGTGTTGAGGGAATTGTTTGTTTAGCAGAGTGATGGCATTGGGGAAAAAACTGTTCTTATGTCTAATTGTTCTGGTGTGCAGTGCTCTATAGTGTCGTTTTGAGGATAGGAGTTGAAACAGTTTATGTCCAGGATGTGAGGGGTCTGTAGATATTTTCACAGCCCTCTTTTTGACTCGTGGGGTATATAGGTCCTCCATGGAAGGCAGGTTGGTAGCAATTGTTTTTTCTGCAGTTCTAATTATCCTCTGAAGTCTGTGTCTGTCTTGTTGGGTTGCAGAGCCAAACCAGACGGTTATAATCGGCAATTGATTCTTTTTCTTCCCCTTTAAAGACAGGCTGATGTGTCTTTGGGACGAATGGAAAAAGCTCTCCTGTTCCTTATTAAATTGCAATTAGGACTGAAAGTGCATTGCAAACTGAGCTCAGCTGACCCTCTCAAATGCTCCTTCCTTTTTCAACTGTATTTGTATTTGTATTTATTAGTTTGTCAATAACTAATAACAGGGGTTTAAGGCACCCTGTTATTAAGCTGGTTATTAAGACCAGCTGCCTGCAATTACTGCAGGGTTCGAATCTCACCAAGGCTCAAGGTTGACTCAGCCTTCCATCCTTTCTAAGGTAGGTAAATTGAGGACCCAGTTGTGGGGGCAATAAGCTGACTTTGTATAAATATACAAAAGGATGAAGGCTATTGCTGAGCACATTGTAAGCTGCCCTGAGTCTTCGGAGAAGGGCGGCATATAAATCAAATTAAAAAAAAAATGTACAAGATAGCAAAAACATGAATATGAACAAAAGAAATGAATACAAATAAATGGGGACAGTAGGATAGGGGCAGTAGGCACGCTGGTGCGCTTATGCACGCCCCCTTTCCAGACCTCTTAGGAATGGGGTGAGGTCAACAGTAGACAGTCTAAGGTTAAAGTTATGGGGTTTGGGGCTGTAACCACAGAATCAGGTAGTGCATTCCAGGCATTGACCACTCTGTTGCTGAAGTCGTATTTTCTGCAATCGAGTTTGGAGCGGTTTATCTTGAGTTTGTATCTATTGTTTGCCCGTGTATTATTGAGGTTGAAGCTGAAGAAGTTGTTGACAGGTAAGACGTTGTAGCAGATAATTTTGTGTGCTGTGCTTGGATCATACCACAGGAGGCACAGTTTCAGATTATCCAAGACCAAAATTTCCAGTCTGGTGGCATAAGGGATTCTATTGTGAGTAGAGGAGTGGAGTACTCTTCTGGTGAAGTACCCCTGGTGTATTTTCTTTCTCCTCTGCAGTTTTCCAGAATCAATGCAAACTAATCCTCTGCAGGTTTCATTAATCTGATGTCCTTCCTGATCCCAACACAACCAGAGACTTGGTTTTTTTTTCTTTTTCCAACAGCAGAATGTACACACAAGTTTAGCATACAAATAGGTAGAACAAGACACCTGGGCTTGGCTGTTTTTCTTTGAGCTGATGGCGCTGGTCGCTGCAGAGTTTTCCAGACCTTTATTGATCAACTCTAAGGCACAGATGGAGGTTGACTTTAGCCCCAAACAAATGATTTACTTTCAGCTGCATACATGTCCTTCTTCCTCCCCGCCTCACTCAATTCCCTATTCAGAGAGGTGGCCTGCTCTATTTCTGAGAGCACTAATTAAGAACAGCAATTTGCCTGCCCCACACAAAGAAATGTGTCCATTCCAGTAGTGAAATCCAATTTTTTTTTACTACCGGTCCTGTGGGCATGGCTTGGTGAGCGTGGTGTGGCTTGATGGGCGTGGTAGGGGAAGGAAATTGCAAAATCTCCATTCCCACTCCACTCTGGGGCCAGCCAGCGGTGGTATTTGCTGGTTCCCTGAACTACTCAAAATTTCCTCTACTGTGTTGTGGCTCCGTTGCCTGAGCCTGGGCTATCGGCAGATGCAGACACTGAGAGCGAGGGAGAGGAGTTGGCAAGGCCTCCCTCTCCAGGACCCTCCTCTCTGGCAATGCCTCCGGAGGACACCAAAGGCCAAGAGATAGGCCCAGAGCCAAGCACGTCCCCGCAGCCACAGGTGGACAGCGACGAAGGAGATAAGTGCTGGCTGGACCCTCGGCAGAGGCGCAGGGAGAAGTGTGCGCAGCAGAGGGGAAGGCGTGCCAGAGATTAGCTGAGGACCACACTCCACAGGGTATAAATGTGGGTGTGGTGGCCGGTTCAGTTTGTGATGAGCAGAAACTGGAAATAATCCATGATCTCTGCGTTACTGGACTTTGCCTGCTTTATCAGATTGCATTTGGATTAATCCTTGTATTGTTGACACTCTGCCTGTTTTATCGGAATGCTTGTAGTCTAATCTTTGTTTTGTGTGAGTAAAGTCTGAATTGGCAGCTAGCCACTGGGTTGCTGCCAGCTTTATCTTCAAAGAGTTTTGTTGTGTGGCTTATTAACTCCAGTCCGTCTGTGGGGGTGCATGTGTGGTACGGGGACAGAACATACTGGTTCTCCAGAACGTGTCAGAACCTGCTGGATTTCACCCCTGGTCCATTCCTTTATTTAGGAGCCAAGGTGGCGCAGTGGTTAGAGTGCAGTACTGCAGGCTATGTCTGCTGACTGCCAGCTGCCTGAAATTTGGCTGTTCAAATCTCACCAGGCACAAGGTTGACTCAGCCTTCCATCCTTCCAAGGTCGGTAAAACCCCCAAATCCCATCCTGGTTAGCCTCGCCCACCCTGCCCCTCACCTCCCAGGAGTCCCCACACGGCCTGTTTTGGATGCAGGTAAGTGCAGGATGCACGCGGAGGCTCGGGGAGGGTGACAAACGGGCCTACCGGAAGTGCAGGAGAACCAGAAATGGCTGTTTTCACCCTCCTGGAGGCTCGAGGAAAGCCTCCGGAGCCTGGGGAGTGCAAAAACGCCTCCTCGCCATAGTGCAAGACACCAACTAAGCCACGCCCCCTAAGGCCACGCCCACCGAGCAACCAGGCAGAGAACCCCCTGCTAAAATTTTTGAAGCCCATCCCTGGGGTAAAATGAGGACCCAGATTGTTGGGGGCAATGTGCTGACTCTGTAAACCACTTAGAGAGGGCAGGAAAGCACCGTGAAGCGGTATATAAGTCTAAGTGCTATTGCTATTTCCCAGAAATGTCCTTATGGTTGGGCCTGCATGCTAATTGAACCATGCTAAGTTCAATTAACCAATACACCTTTCCATATATACCTCTCAGCTGAGTTTTGCCATGTATGTCTTTGCATCAGTGGTGGGTTTCAATTTTTTTTACTACTGGTTCTGTGGATGTGGTTTGGTGGGTGTGGCAGGGGAAGGATACTGTAAAATCTCCATTCCCTCCCCAATCCAGGGGAAGATTACTGCAAAATCCCCATTTCCTCCGGATCAGCTGGGACTTGGGAGGCATAGAATAGATGGGGCCGGGGCCAGCCAGACTTTTTACTATCGGTTCCCCCGAACTACTCAAAATTACTACTTCCCCGGAGATACGAAATATCCCTGATCTCCGTGCTTTCCGCCATGCCCTCAAAACCCTGATGTTCCAACAGGTGGGGCTAAACATATGAACATGTGAATGTTTTTAAAATGTTATCTAATTTTAGATTCTATTTAATTGGGCCAAACTATGTTATAATAATAATTTTAATTAGCAATTTTATGATGTTTGTGTATCTATATTTTTCTTGACTGTACACTGCCTTGAGTCCTACAGGAGAAAGGTGGTATAGAAATATAATAAATAAATAAATTTCCACTACCAGTTCTCCAGAACTGATAAGAATCGGCGGAAACCCACCTCTGTTTTGCATATTCATTTTGCAAAAAAAAAAAAAAAATAAGGCAAGAGATTTTTTGTTTAACTGGAAAGCAGTTCCCGTTCCCAAAGTCACCAGCTGGCTTTCACGGTTAAGATAGAATTAGAATTAGTTACCAACCTGGAGCTTTCACCACTAAACCAAACTTGATTGTAGATTACTGTAAAAGGGAAAGCAGTTGAGTTCTCTTGCTCTCTTTAAATGGAGACATCTTTGCTTTGATGTGTAGATACTCCATGTTTGGGGCTGTGATTGTGTTGACATATACGCAACGGATAAAGTTTTATCAAGAGTTCAACCTTTGGAATTGGATCCTTGCTTCTTTCAAATGGAAAGCTCCAACTTTAAGCATTCTTCCTTGGGGGGGGAAAAACTCATTAAAAACAGCAGATCTTTTTTTAAAAATGTTAATATGATCAGCATATACTTTGATTCATTTTTTCCATTTGAAAATTTCAAAGCATTTTAATCCCATTGAAATTTTTAATTTAGCTCTTTCGCCGTCATCAGTTCCGACTGACCTCTCCTGGTTGAAAGTTGGTTCCAGGTTAATTTCCAAACATATATAAACAAACTGTGCAAATGTTAAAGTCCATACACATTTGTTTTCCTACACTTAAAATGCTGCAATGTGATTTATTGTCAGCAGATAAAAATCAGTTTTGCAAAGGACACCGTTAATGTCACTTCAAGTCCTGCATTTGCAATAGGAAAATGGGAGACATCAGCTGCCACTAAAAAAAAAAAATTGTTATGCTTAGTAGTGAATACCTACACTCTTTTAAAAGGATTTTTTAAAACAAATCCTTTTACCCTCTGAAACTTGTTGACAATTCTAAGTCTGAAGCTTAATGGATTTCAGAGTGAGGGAATGAAACAGCTATAATGAGATTTACACCTTAATTTGTAACACGCAAGCATTTTAGCATTGCAGTAAGTGATTAAATTTAGTAGGAGACAGAATACCTTCTCTGTCCTTTATCTACTTCAATCTTTCAGGTAGTTTCTAAAGGTGTATTGCTGAAAATTTACAAGGAAGTAAGGGCCATTAATAACCTGCTAGAATACATTAGTCTTTAATAATAATAATAATAATAATAATAATAATAATAATAATAATAATAATAATAATAATAATAATAATAATAATTTTATTTCTATACCGCCCTTCTCCCAAAGGACTCAGGGCGGTGTACAGCCTATTTAAAAACACAGAAACAAAACAACAATTAAAATTTAAAATCATTAAATAATTAGGCTCCAATTAAAATCCCAGAAATTTAAAATACCCCAATTTAAAATCGTTATGTTAATAGCCCGGCCTGGCGGAACAACAGGGTCTTCAGAGCGCAGCAAAACACCCGGAGGTCGGAGATCTTACGTATTTCCGGGGGCAGTTCATTCCACAGGGCTGGGGCTCCCACAGAGAAGGCCCTCCCCCTGGGTGTCACCAGCCGACATAACTTGGCCGATGGCACCCTGAGGAGACCCTCTCTGTGAGAGCGGACTGGTCGGTGAGAGGCTATTGGTGGCAGAAGTCGGTCTCGAAGGTACCCGGGTCCTTTGCCATGGAGCACTTTAAAGGTGGTAACCAACACCTTGAATTGCACCCGGAAGACCACTGGGAGCCAGTGCAGCTCGCGCAGGAGGGGTGTCACGTGGGCGCAACGAGTTGCACCCATAACCACCCGCTGTAAGGTGCTGTAAGGTCCTTTGAGGTTAGTGCTACCTACTGACTCAGAAAAGACACATCTTTTGGGAACTGTAGGGAGATTCTCAGTCCTCCAGGTCATGTTGGTCCCAAAGGTGCTTTTTCAAGAGGCAACTGGGCTTTTTTTGAAGATGTTTCATTTCTCATCCAAGAAGCCTCTTCAGCAATTTTTTGGAAGATGCACAAAATCGGGCAATCTAATTTCTTGTGGTTGCTTTACACAATGTTAGAAGTCTTGTAAGATAAAAATGAACGGAGGACACGTTTGATGAAGGATGAATTTTGCAAGCCAAATATGAGTTTCAAACTTCCGGTTTGGTGTCTCGGCGAGACAGTCGGGGAATTAGCGGGCTCCGACGAGCCCCGCGAAAACCCCGGCTAACAAAACCAACTTGCAACAGTTCTTTTAGTGACCATTCAAAGTTACAACGGCAGTGAAAAAAGTGACTTATGGTCATTTTTCACACTTATAACCATTGCGATATCCCCTTGGTTGCGTGATCAAAATTCTGACACTTGGCAACTGACTCATATTTATGACGGTTGCAGTGTCCTGGGGTCATATGATCCACTTTTGCGACCTTCTTGACAAGCAAAATCAACGGGGAAGCCACATTCACTTAACAACTGCATTACTAACTTAACAGCTGCAGTGATTCACTTAACAACTGTGGTCAGAAAGATCGTAAAATGGGGCAAAACTCACTTAAGAAATGTCTCACTTAGCAACTTAAATTTTGGGATGAATTGTGCTCCTAAGTCAGAGAACTATCTGTATATAATGGAAAAGAGCTTGTATCCAGAATTGGCACCTGTTCTACAAGGGTCGCGGTGGCTCAGTGGCTAAGACGCTGAGCTTGTCGATCAGGAGGTCGGCAGTTCAGCGGTTCGAATCCCTAGTGCCGCGTAACAGGGTGAGCTCCCATTACTTGTCCCAGCTTCTGTCAACCTAGCAGTTCAAAAGCACGTAAAAATGCAAGTAGAAAAATAGGGACCACCTTTGGTGGGAAGGTAACAGTGTTCCGTGTGCCTTTGGCATTGAGTCATGCTGGCCACATGACCACAGAGACGTCTTCGGACAGCATTGGCTCTTCAGCTTAGATATGGAGTTGAGCACCGCCCCCTAGAGTCAGGAACGACTAGCACATATGTGTGAGAGGAACCTTTACCTTTACTACATGGGAGCCCTCTTCCAATTCCTGGGTTACCCAACCTTCATTGCCCCTTCTTAAGTTTGTTAATCATGTCCAACTTTCACAACAACCAGTCCTTTACATGTGTTGGGCTCCAGTTCCTGTTATTCTATGACCAACAGAAATATTACAGGTAGTCCAGTGGTGGGTTGCTCCCGGTTCGGCCGAGCCGGTAGTGGTGACGATGTGACATCACTGAACCGGTTCTCTTTGTTGGGAGCTTGGCCTTCCCGTCCGCCCCCACTTTATTCCTAGCTTTATTTCTTGATTTTTAGCCCAGCTGATAGGCGTGGCAGAGTGGATTGTCGCACCTCAGCTGGGCAGAAGCCTAACGTGCTCGTGCAGAGTGCAAGTTCGGCGCATGTGTGAGTGAAGCGAGCATGCGCATGGCGATCGCACGCAAAGCCCGTGCGCGAAGAGAACTGGTGAGAACACCGGCTGGAACCTACCACTGAGGTGGTCCTTGATTTACTATTTATTAGAATTTGTCAAACAAAAATGAGAACAAGAATAGGAGAATAAAAATACAATGGCAGAGTCGATAGGCACATTAGTGCACATGCATGCCCCCCCTCTTCTGACCACTTAAATATGAAGTAAGGTCCATGGAAGTCAATTTGTGACTGAAACTGTGAGAATGTGTAGCTGAGACAACTGGATCAGGTAGGGCATTCCAGACTTTGACAATTCTATTACAGAAATCCTATTTTTTACAGTCAAGAGCCGAGATGGCGCAGTGGTTAGGGTGCAGTACTGCAGCTACTTCAGCTGACTGCAAGTTCAGCAGATCAGCGGATCAAATCTAACTGGCTCAAGGTTGACTCAGCCTTCCATCCTTCCGAGGTGGGTAAAATGAGTACCCAGATTGTTATGGGGCAATATGCTATTTAGCATACTGTCTTTGGTGTAAGCTGCCCAGAGTCCTCGGAGAGTGGGCGGCATAGAAATATGTCTAATAATAAAATAAAGTTTAGAAAGATTTACATTGAGTTTAAAGCAGCTGTTATCGCGTGTATTATGGCGATTGAAACAAAAAACGTCATTTACAGGTAAAATATTACTACATATAATTTTGTATGCAATACCTAGGTCTGACCGCAAGTGACTAAATTATCCAAACCGAGAATTTTGAGCACTATCGTTCATTTAGCGACCAAAGTTACAGCACTTATGGTCACTGATGACCTTCACAGAAACCCTGCATGATTAGAATTCAGCTGCTTGACAATTGGTGTGTGTTTATGAGTGTTGCAATGTTCCAGAGTCACATTTGCAACCTCCCCAGGCAGCTTCCAATGAGCAAAACCAAAAGGGGAAGTCCGGTTTGTGTAATGACCACATGATTTATTTTAAGTGCAGGGATTCACTTAACTGGCAAACGAAGTCCTAAATTTCGGCACGCCTCAGTGAAGAACCCGTCTTGCTTCACAACAACAACAAAAAAAAAATGTTCTCAATTGTGGTTGTAATTTGAGGACTACCTGAAGTCTTAATACACCAGGAAAGCGTGCAGTTTGTAGGTTCTGCTTGTCAAAAACTATAACGCTTAGGGTAATAATTTAAGTGCAAGGCTCCCATCAGATGAGCTCTCCCACTCTTAAAGGTAAAGGTTCCCCTCGCACATATGATTTTGGGCTTAATCGTCGATGTAACTGGAGGACTGCCTGTATTAGGATAAATAAGAAACCTGGTTAAACATTTTTGAGGGCTTACACTGCAATAAACCTGCATCCTTCCAGCAGCGTCTTTCCACATTGGCAACTAACCTGGTTAAACTCTTTTGAGGACTTACACTGCAATAAACCTGCATCCTTCCAGCAGTGTCTTGCCACCTTGGCAAATAATCTAATGAGCATAGGGGCCCCATACTTATCTGTGTATGTTAACCCTTTGATGCACCCTATTGTCATATAAATACAGCAACATATTTATTACATTTGACTGCATTTTTTAAATTAAAATTAACGTGCATTAATAGAAATCAGCAGCGATAACACTGATAAATATACATTTAATTTTATCAACCATTTACATTGTTACTCCTGTGAGTAGTTGTCGTAGAGACCCCAGTACACTGCTTTGCCCATAATACTGTTAAGACGGCCCTGCTCCGGATGCACCTAACACCCTGAAATCACCCCCAAACCAGGGGTGAAATCCAGCAAGTTCTGACAGGTTCTGGAGAACTGGTAGCGGAAATTTTGAGCAATTCAGAGAACTGGTAGTGGAAATTTTGAGTACTTTGGAGAACCGGCAAATACCATCTCTGGCTGAGACCCAGAGTAGGGTGGGAATGCAGATTTTGTAATATCCTTCCCCTGGAGTAGGGTGGGAATGGAGATTTTGCAGTAACCTTCCCCTGGAGTAGGGTGGGAATGGAGATTTTGCAGTATCCTTCCCCTGGAGTAGGGTGGGAATGGAGATTTTGCAGTATCCTCCCCCTGGAGTAGGGTGGGAATGGAGATTTTGCAGTATCCTCCCCCTGGAGTAGGGTGGG
The DNA here is from genome assembly GCA_022577455.1 of Arizona elegans. Lineage (NCBI taxonomy): Eukaryota > Metazoa > Chordata > Lepidosauria > Squamata > Colubridae > Arizona > Arizona elegans. Next base: position 565,263 of record JAKOOJ010000048.1, read on the forward strand.
AATGGCGATTTTGCAGTATCCTTCCCCTGGAGTAGGGTGGGAATGGAGATTTTGCAGTAGCCTCCCCCTGGAGTAGGGTGGGAATGGAGATTTTGCAGCATCCTTTCCCTGGAGTAGGGTGGGAATGGAGATTTTGCAGTAACCTTCCCCTGCCATGTCCACCAAGCCAGTAGTAAAAAAAAAATGGATTTCACCACTGCCCCCAAACCCTCCAGGCTGGCAGGCTGGAGCGAGGCACATGCTAGAACTCCCGACCCCGGCTTCCGCCTGCCTTGCTTTGCCAACCCACCAGCAGCTGAAAACCCCGCAAAGTGCAAGGAGGGGAGAGAAGGAGGAGGAAAATTCCCCAGCGGACCCTTCCCCTCCCTCGGTGGAGGTGAAGCGCTGGAGCCTGCAGGGGCGCCGGTGAGCCTGTAGAGGGCGCTCGGGCGACACCTGGCTGTCCCAAGCTTATCCTATAAGAACCCTACGAGGGAACCGCCGGCCCCTTAGGAGGAGGAGGAGGAGGAGGAGTAGGGAGGGGGGTGGCTAAGACTATAGGTTTAGGACTAGCGTTGCGCTGGGCGAGAAGCAGCGGAGAAGCTCTGTCCTCCGCGTTGCCGGCGGCATCTCCACGACACCCCCCCTCCTCTCCTCCCGCGAGTAACTTCGGAGTAGTCCAGAGGCAGCTTCGAGATTTCGGCGGAGTAAGTGCTACTCTCTCGCTGTCTTTGCCGGGAGGGTTGGAAGGAAACCTTGGGGTCCGGGCTCGGCGTCCAGAGCGGCTTTTTTTTTTTTTTTTTTTACTCCTTGGAGTAAGGTGCGGACCACTTTAGGGATTGTTATTTCCAACTTTCATTTTTTAAAGAAAGCGAGAGAAACGTTCTCCTTTCTTCTCCGCTCTCCGCGTTTTGTCTTTTTTTAGACTTTGGATAAGGAAAGAGTAACGGCGATGTATGTTACAAGGAGTCGGGGGCGGGGTGTCTTCTCTTTTTTGCCTGTCCGAAGGGACAAAATTTTGGGCTGTGCGCTCGTTCTTCTCGTCCGATAGTAAGTCTTGGTCGTCGGAACACGATGGGAACAAACTTTTGAAGTTGGTTCAAAAGTTGTGGGGGAAACTTCGCTTTTCCGTCTTTGCTTTCAGGAGTACCTGAAATTTGTATTTTTTGCACCTGGTTTCTGATATTTTTGCACCTGGTTTTAATTGCCAGGGGACGTTTTTTTGGGTGGGGAAGAAGGTTGCCCGTCAATCTTGTCTTGTTTCTTGACCGCTTCTAAGGCTTATATTTAGACTCGCGTTTTACTAGGGAGTTTTTCCCCCCTTTCTTTTAAAAGACATTGTGTATCCATCGTTTTAGGGAACTGCTTGCGAATCTGTTTGTGAATGACGCTTAGACAAACAAAAGTGTTCTTGAAATGTCAAACAAATGCCAATTGATACTTTTAACTGTAACGGAGTTGGAAGGGACCTCAGAGGTAATCTAGTCCAACCCCCTGCTCACGCAAAGACCTCTACAACGTTTTACTAGGGATTCGAACCACTGATTTTTCTTAAAAATCCTTAAAAGACGTTTGTTTCATCAAGCTGGGCTGACTTGACCTGACCTGACCATATTTTTAAATTGTTTTAATTTTAAATTGCTAATTTATGGGGTTTTAATATGGGGGTGTTTTAACTGTGGGCCAAATAAATTTAATTGGTTTTTAATATTGTTTTAATTTTTGTGTTTTCTGTATTTTATCTGCTGGCTGTTCACCGCCCCGAGTCCTTTGGGAGAAGGGCGGTATACAAAATAAATAAATTAATAATAATAATAATAATAATAATAATAAATATTAAATAATAATAATAATTATTATTATTATTATTTGAATTTTTTTTAAACAAAACATAAAAACAATCATCATCTATTCCAATTGCAAGTAGTGTGTCGGTCAGTTGCAAATCTTTTGTGCTTCATCTCCTATCCATCATTTACTAATTCTCTTAATTTCTCATATGATCAATCTAATATCTATCTTTATATCGTTATTCTCATTTGGTCATTCGTTTAGGAGCCTGAGTGGCATAGGAGGCTAATGCCTCCTACTAAGGCAGCATTTAACATCCAGCTGCCTGCAATTACTGCGAGTTCAATTCTCACCAGGCTCAAGATTGACTCAGCCTTCCACCCTTTCTAAGGTGGGTAAAATGAGGACCCGGTTTGTGGGGGCAATAAGCTGACTTTGTATAAAATATACAAAAGTATGAAGGCTATTGCTTAACGCATTGTAAGCCGCCCTGAGTCTCCGTAGAAGGGCGGCATCTAAAAATAAATAAAAATTTAAAAAAATAAAAATAAAAAAAGGCATTTTCATCCCGTTAAAATCATTTCCATATATTGTATGATAACATCCATTTCATGTTTCATGTCCATGTTTTATTACCTAGCCATTGATAAAATAAATCCCGTCTCTTACAATATTTTTCTGATCGACGGACTCCGCGTCTTAGCCACTGAGCCAACTAGCCAGTCAATACTGATGGGGGGCGGGGGGGGGGGCGGATGGGGAAATTTGCCTAGGTTTCTTGTGTTCTTCCCCCATCATTTTGTGCATCTTTCTGATTTATTTTCTGGTTTCTATTTCGGTAAGGAAACATCCCTTGTGATTTTTGTAGGTCCTTTAAGGCAGGGGTCTCCAACCTTGGCCCCTTTAAGCCTGGCGGACTTCAACTCCCAGAATTCCCCAGCCAGCTGGCTGGGGAATTCTGGGAGTTGAAGTCCACCAGGCTTAAAGGGGCCAAGGTTGGAGACCCCTGCTTTAAGGTGATAGAACCAGTCACTTAATTATTTCTCCCACCTTTGTTACTTCATAAGTAAAGCAGTGAACATCCCTAATACCCCTTCCTCTTCCAGTTCACACACACCCCCAACAACAACCCTGTGAGGTTATGCCATGTGTAGTAGTGTCTTGCAACCCCTTCCTAACGAGAAGGAAGGACTCCCTGGAGAAGAGCTGGGAAAGATTTGAGGGCAAAAGAAGAAGGGGACAACAGAGAACGAGGTGGCTGGATGGAGTCACTGAAGCAGTCGATGTGAACTTCAGTGGACTCCAGAGGATGGTAGAGGACAGGAAGGCCTGGAGGAACGTGGTCCGTGGGGGTCGCGAAGGGTTGGACACGGCTTCGCAATGAACAACAATCGTCTTGCAAGACTCCCTTGGATTTCTTCAGCAAGAGGCTAGACCATAAGAAGTGGCCATTTTGGACGAGAACTGGCTCCAGAAATCTAGGGAAGATAGGTTTCCTTCTACCTTGAAAGTTTTCGTTGTGCCTAGGTCTACTTTGGAGTATAGGCAGAGTGCACCTACTCTGGGCCTAATGATAATGTAACAAGAGCCTGCCTCACCAAACAAAAACCTTACTTTGGAAATAAGTACAGGTTCTTGTGGAAGACAACAGGCTATTAAGGTCCAGTTACCTTTAATTTCCAGACTGTGACCCCCACGGTTTGACCATCATAGGCTGATCTTTATGCTGTGAGGTAATGACAGGAGTCTGGAGCTTGGCAGGATGGGCATCGCGGCAAAGGGCTACAGCCACGATGTGGTTGGGAAGGATGGCATTTGGGGTGCCGCCAGCTCCCTTCGAGGGGTGGGGAGGCTGGTGATTCTACTGCATGTGCCTTGCTTCATACGCGCCCAGGGAGTGTTCCTGGCAGCCTTCGGAGCTTGCCAGCTTTTTCCATAGTCAGAAAAAGTATGAGGTAGGTTTCTTTGCGTGCTTCAGAAGTTCAGGGCTGGTTAAAGATAAGGGTGTAAACTTTCCTTTGCCAATTGGGTAAAAACAAATTCAGCCCGGCTGATGCCTCCAGGAAGCTCCCGTTTTTGGACACACATTCTCTCTCTCTCTCTTTTTTTTTTTAATTGAATTTGTATACCGCCCTACTCCCGAAGGACTCAGGGCGGTGAACAGCCATAGAATAAAACATATAAATACAAAATTTAAAATAGAATAAAACGAATTAAATAATTTGGCTGAACAAATTTAAAACTCCAATAATTTAAAACCAAATTTAAATTTTCCATTTAAAAAAGGGAAAAACTTAGGTCAGGCCAGCTTGATGAAATAAAAATAGTCTTGAGCACGCGACGGAAGGTACGCAGATCCGGGATCCTCCATATCTCCGGGGGGAGCTCGTTCCAGATAGTAGGTGCCCCCACAGAGAAGGCTCTCCCCCGGGGGCCGCCAGTCAACATTGTTTGGCCGATGGCACCCGGAGGAGCCCCTCTCTATGGGAGCGTACTGGTCGTACGTTTTCTTGTTGCTTTTCTTGTTTAGGTCCTGGGTATGTACTCTAAGGTTACACTTTAGGATGGAACTCTGCTTTGAAAAACGTTGATTTTTTTCCCCACCGTGTTGCAAAGACTGGCTTGTATAGTGCTTTCATATTATGTCATGTTCAGATGAAGCCCCCTCCTTCAGCCCCAAAGTTGACCTTTGTGATCCTGGTTTCTCTTCCAGATTTGATTTAAATCAAGTCGATTTCAATCGTGATTTCAATCACGAGTGGAAAGGCTCGATTTAAATCAACTCCATTTAAATCGTAATTTTTAAAGAGCAACTGTCATCTCTGTCCTGCAGCAGCTCTTCCTCTGACCCGCTGTTGACTCACCGAAAGTCCCAATATTGCAGAATATACAGCCTCATGCTACATAACTAAACTCCATTTCATGCTGAATAAACTGAATTATTAATATATCTTAAATAGCAATAGCACTTAGACTTACAGTAAGAAGAATGGTTGTTGGAATTGGGCATGGCTAGTCTAAGTGAAGAAGAGGACCAAGGGAGACATGAGAGCAATCATCCAATATTTGAAGGGCTACCACAGAGAGGAGGAAGGGGGTCAAGCTATTTTCCAGGGCAACTGAAAGCCAAACAAGGAATAATGGATGGAAATTGATCAAGGAGAGATTCAGCCTGGAAATAAGGAGGAATTTTCTGACAGTGAGAACAATCAACCCATGGAATAGAAGTTGCCTTCAGTAGTTGTGGGAGCTTCATCCCTGGAAGCTTTCAAGAAGAGATGGGACTGCCATCTGTCAGAAATGGTGTGGGGTCTCCTGCTTGGGTAGGGGGTTGGACTAGATGACCTACAAGGTCCCTTCCAACTCTGTTAATCTGAATCTATCTAAAATGATCAAAGGCCCGGAGACTACAACATACGATGAATGGTTGCAGGAACTGGGCATGGCTAGTCTAGTGAAGAGAAGGACCGGGGGAGGCATGATAGCAGTTTTCCAATGTTTGAGGGGCTGCCACAGAGAGGAGGGGGTCAAGCTGATTTTTTAAAATTTAAATCGGATTTTTTTTTATTTTTATCAAATTTATTTTAATAAAATGTTTTTGGAGTAAAATCTATAGAAAGATAGTTTTCTATATTAGTTTTCTAGGAGCTGCGGTGGTGCTGTGGTTAGAATGCAGTACTGCAGGCTGCCTCGGTCGACTACCGGCTGCCTGCAATTTGGCAGTTCGAATCTCACCCGGCTCAAGGTTGACTCAGCCTTCCATCCTTCCAAAGATGGGTAAAATGAGGACCCAGATTCTTGGGGGGCAATAGGCTGACTCTATAAACTGCTTAGAAAGGGCTGTAAAGCACTGTAAAGCAGAATATAAGTCTAAGTACTATTGCTATTTTCCTTCCTTCCTTCCTTCCTTCTTCCCTCCCTCCCTCTTATTAGAAGGCAGTATAGCAGGCTAACTCTGCCCACTGCCAGGAGTTCGATCCTGACCAGCTCAAGGTTGACTCAGCCTTCCATCCTTCCGAGGTGGGTAAAATGAGGACCCAGATTGTTGGGGGGCAAGAGGCTGACTCTGTAAACCACTTAGAAGGCTGTAAAAGCACTGTAAAGCCGTATATACAGTTCTGTTTTAGCCTCCAGTCCCCTAATCATCGTGGTTGCTCTTCTCTGCACTCTTTCTAGATTCTCAACATCTTTTTATAGTTGAAAAGATGGTTTTTTTTATGGTTGAAAAGATCAAGATAGTGATAAAGAGTTCGAAACATCTTGCAGCTGCCATTTTGACTTTTTTGACCATACCTTCCAGGCCTGCCTCCTGCAGTCCTAAACCTAACTTCGTAGGCTTAACTTTTTTGCAAAGCCAAGGGGGTACAAAGAACTAGCTAAAATCATTAAGGCTGTCTTTAACCGTCAGAATATTGTCTACGTTGCTTTAATCCAGAGGTCTTCAAACTTGGCAGCTTTAAGACTTGTGGACTTCAACTCCCAGAATTCTCCAGCCAGCTATGCTGGCTGGAGAATTCTGGGAGTTGAAGTCCACAAGTCTTAAAGCTGCCAAGTTTGAAGACCTCTGCTTTAATCAAACGTTGACTGCTCAAGTCCTTGCAAGATCCTTTGTCTCGCCTTGCTGTTAAAGCGGTCTGAATTATGCAGAATAAGCAGATGAGTAAAAAATGTCCTAAATTCCCATGACATTAAACAACTTTCAGAATTCCTCTCTGTCTGAAGAATTATACAATTCGGAGTCTATCCAAATCCTCTCCATGCACGTCTTCCTTTGTCTCTTCAGTCTGCCCTTATCTACGCTTTGGAAAGTACTCCCCAAAATAGGGAGACATTAAACTCTGGACTGGCTGCCACAAGCTGTGTGTAGGCAGGCTTGTATTTGACCCAAAGTAACGAGAAGCGCAAAGTCTACGTTTTGTTAGCATAAAACTAAGTTTATGCTTCTGTTAGCATAAAACTAAGACTTGTGGCTGAGCTGCTGTAAATCCAGTCCTCCTCCCACCTTACCAGACAAGGGAGTACATTTCTTGCAGCGTCCATTGCAAGTTAACAGTAACAGAGTTGGAAGGGAGCTTGGAGGTCATCTATTCCAACCCCGTGCTTACGCAAGAGATCTATACTAGGGATTCGAACTGCCAAACTGCCGACCTTTCTAATCGACAGTTTTCCATTGGCGAGATAATTGACCAAAGTGAGTGTGAAAAATGATCATTCAGTGCTGTCGTAACATGGAATGGTCACTAAATGAACTGTTGTAAGCCAAGGACTACCTCTGTTTTCTTTCTTGGTATCTCCCTGCACCCCAGGTGACCATACCAACGCTACTCACTCAGATCCCGAATGCCCAAATGGAAGCCACCAGTTCTGCCTGTCCTTGCCCGAGTTTTTCTGAAGGATCTACGTGACTTCACCGCTACTCATAAACCTTGCTTACATAATGAGAACTGATATTAAGAGGGGAAATTAGAATTTGAATGATGGCATTACTAAGTATACTTAAATAATATGGTGACTGGCATAAAAATAATATATCGAACTATTGATTAAATAAATAATGAAAGATGATAATTCAATATGAATAGGTGTACATTTACTCAATGTAAGAAATGTGATCAAAATACTTTATTTGTATTAAAATGTATGACATGCAGAATATGGCGATTGACATAAAAATAACATACTAAAATATTGAATAACTAAATAATGAAGGATTATAATTGAACAAGCAAATAATGGAAAAGTTTAATTGAGCATAAATGTTTGTTCTATTAGAATTATATAAGCTTGTTAAACATAATAAATGTGATTAATAAATATTCTATTTGTATTAAAAGTTATGACATTTAGAAGAGGGGGCTTGGTATAGAAACGACACATTGAAATATTGAATGGTTAAATAATGAAAGATTATAATTTAATAAAAATATGTGTATTACAAGGTCTATATAAACTTGTTAAATGAAATAAATATTAATACTATTTTATTTGTATTAAAATGATTGACACCAGGGTGGATTTGATTTAAATCGAGTTGATTTAAATCACAATTTAAATCATGATTTAAATCACTAGTAAAAAGGCTTGATTTAAATCAACTCGATTTAAATCATAATTTTTAAAGAGCAACTTTCATCTCTGCTACTCCTTTGACCCATTGTTGACTCACCGATAGTCCCAGTGTTGCAGAATATACAGCCTCCTGCGACATAACTAAGCTCCATTTCATGCTGAATAAACCAAATTATTTATGTATCTTAAATAGAAAACTATCTTACGATAGATTTTTACCCCAAAAGGTTTTTATTAAAATAAATTCGATAAAAATAAAAAAAAAATCCGATTTAAATAAAAAAAATCAAATTTAAATAAAAAAAATCTGATTTTTTTTAAAAAATTTTTTAAAAAATCATTGATTTTTATCCACCCTGATTGACAACCAGGTGCCACACCTGATATGTTTGTAAAAAATAAAAAACTTAAAACAAAATTTTAAAAAAACTTGCTTATGACAACACTGGACACTTCTAAAGGAAGAGCAGAGCAGAGGGACCTTGGAGGTCTTCTAGTCCAGTGTTTCCCAAACTTGGGAACTTTAAGAAGTGTGGACTTCAACTCCCAGAATTCCCCATCCAGCATGGCTGGCTGTGGGATTTTGGGAGTTGAAGTCCATACATCTTGAAGTTCCCAAGTTTGGGAAACACTGTATCTAGTCCAACCTCCTGCTTAGGCAGGAAACCTTACACCACTTCAGAGAAATGGTTATCCAACATCATCTTAAAAACTTCCAGTGTTGGAGCATTCACAACTTCTGGTGGCAAGTTGTTCCACTGATTAATTGTTCGGACTGTCATGAAATTTCTCCTTAGTTCTAGGTTGCTTCTTTCCTTGATGAGTTTCCACCCATTGCTTCTTGTCCTGCCCTCAGGTGCTTTGGAGAATAGCTTGACTCACTCTTCTTTGGGGAAGCCCCTGAGAGATTGGAAGACTGCTATCATGTCTCCCCTAGTCCTTCTTTCCATCAAAGTAGACATACCCAGTTCCTGCAGTTGTAATCCATATATTTTAGCCTCTAGTCCTCTAATCATCTTTGTTGCTCTTCTCTGCACTCTTTCTAGAGCCTCCACATCTTTTTTTTTTTTAACATCGTGGCGACCAAAACTGGATGCAGTCTTCCAAGTGTGGCCTTAGCAAGGCATGATAAAGTGGTATTAACACTTCTTTATTAATTATTGGTTAATTATGTATTAATTATGAAGCTGTTGTAGATGCGTGTGTACCATTTCAATCAAGTACATCTCTTGAGTTTGCGGTCTTTAACTCAGTGCTTGGTCTTCTCCTGGAGGAAGGGCTTATGGCCACAGAGACTTAAAACACTGGTGTACTTTGTGTTGCAACTAAAGTCCATCATTTTCCCTCCTATTTTTGTCCCCCTCAGGTTTGGGTGGGGGGAGATATTCCTCTCTCCTCCCTCCCACCCCCATTAGAGACAGAGGTTATTTGTATTCTTGGCCGGGCTGGGGGATAGTTTCCTGCTGGCAGAAAACACGTAACTTCAGGAAATTCTCCCTTGAAGGCTGTCTTTGTGTCAAGCTCATTTCTGGTTGGCCGTTACAGGAGAGATCCTGCAGCTGGAAACAGTTTTGGGGAAGCTGCTCTGTTGCTCTTTTCTAAAAAAAAAAACCAAAATATAACTCAACAACCCACAACTAAGCAACTTACAGGACCTTGTTGACCAACCCTTTCTTAGAAAGGGGTTGTCGTCGACTTCATCAGATTCAGGAATTCCCACATCTCTAGATATTTTCTTATCTAGAATAGAATAACAGAGTTGGAAGGGACCTTGGAGGTCTTCTAGTCCAACCCCCTGCTTAGGCAGGAAACCCTACACCACTTCAGACAAGTGGTTATCCAACATCTTAAAAACTTCCAGTGTTGGAGCATTCACAACATCTGGAGGCAAGTTGTTTCACTGGTTAATTGTTCTCACGGTCAGGAAATTTCTCCTTAATTCTAGGTTGCTCCTCTCCTTGATTAGTTTCCATCCTTGCTTCTTGTCCTGCCTTCAGGTGCTTTGGAGAATAGCTTGACTCCCTCTTCTTTGTGGCAACTTCTGAGATATTTAAATACATGTAATAAATAAATAATAAATAAATATTGGAAGACTGTTATCATGTCTCCCCTAGTCCTTCTCTTCATCGGACTAGACATACCCAGTTCCTGCAACCGTTCATCTGGTTTTCTCTATTCAAAGCCTCTGTGGATCTTGACAACGTTGCCTGTTAGTGTCCTTAATTTCCATCTAATCAACTCACCTGTGAGTAAGAGGAGGCGTTCCAGCAGGTGGTTCCTAGTTGTCAAAACATTACAACTCACTGGAGACTACATGCAGAAATAAAGGTGAAATTGCCAATCTCCGTTTTGCTATCATGACGCTAAGGTTCAACTCCAGGGTGTAGAGCAGAAGTGTCCAAACCTGGCCACCATAAGGCCAGTGGATATCGACTCATAGAATTCTGGGGAAATCTGGGAATTGAAGTCCACAAGTCTTAACAATTGCCATGGTCGGACACCCCTTGGTGTAGAGTCTCTCTATTGATGGTTGACTTCAAAGGTCCGGCTTTTGCTAGATTTTTCCATTGTTTCCATGAAATGGATTAGGCGTAGCTTGATCTGCAAGATGTCAGCCCTGTAGACTAGAGGTCTCCAACCTTGGCAACTTTAAGACTTGTGGACTTCAACTCCCAGAATTCCCCAGAATTCTAGGAGTTGACATCCACAGGCCTTATGGTGGCCAGGATTGGACATTTCTGCTCTATACCCTGGAGTTGAACCTTAGAAATCTGGGAGTTGAAGTCCACAGTCTTAAAGTTGCCAAGGTTGGAGACCCCTGCTCTAGACTGTTCTCCTGGGAGAATGGGGCAGCTGAGCGAATCTTTCACACTGAGCTGCGAAACAAATGTAGAAACCAAGCGTGTAGCTGTGGAGTCCCTGGGCTTATCTTAAACTTTTGTCTTCCTTTTCCATCCCTGCCCCTCACTCCCCAACCCCCAAAATATCTTCCTGATGAGCGGGAAGTCATAGGAGATGGCCTGGGGCACCAACTGTCTGGTGCTGACATGTCTCTAGAGACCTCGCTTCTCCTCCCTGAATCAGTAACTATTGTGTCTTTCAATGAGTCCCTTCTTCGCTCTTCTAATTAAAGAAGCATCTTGATTTTCTGTTTAACCATTCTTGCTCTTTCCTGATGTTCTGAGTTCTTGGAAATGTCTGGTCTTCTTAGATGCACTTTTTTTTTTTTTTGCTATGACATTCCTGCTGCATCTTTTTCTATGGGAGTGGACAACACCTTGATTCAGGCTTGAAGCTGAGATTTGGGAGAGGGGATCCTTAGACATGATTTTGTACCAGTGGTGGGTTGCTACCAGTTTTCCCCGGTTCTTGCGAAATGGTAGTGGAAATTTTGAGTAGTTCGGAGAACTGGTAAATACCACCTCTGCCTGGCCCCGCCCCCAATCTATTCACTGCCTCCCGAGTCCCAGCTGATCGGCTAGAAGGAAAAAACTTGTTTAAATTTCAAAGGGCCGCCCTACAGCTGATCAGCAGTAAAAGGCAGTGTGGTGGTAGACCAGTTCGCTCCAAAAACAAATGGGTAGACCGTAACACTCCAAAAATAAACGAGTAGACCGGAACGCTCCAAAAACAAATGGGTAGACCGGTACGGCTCTGCAAGCAGTTAAAAGTCTGGTAGACCAGTATCTCTGCTAAATCCTAAGGAATTGTCACATGACCATCAAGCCACGCCCACAAAATAAGCCACACCCACAGAACCAGTAATAAAAATCTTTAGAACCCACTCTTGTTTTGCACCCCTAATTTTCAGCCTATTTTGGGGGGGGGTTCTCCCTGCCTGACTGTTGGGATATTGGGAATCCCAGAGAATGTTACCAGAGGTGGTATTCAGCTGGTTCGTACCGGTTCGGGCAAATTGGTAGCGGGGATCGCAGGTGGGCCCGCTCACCTGCCCCGGCTCTATGCCATCCTATTTAGGATGACATTTTCGAGGCCAGGCACATGCGTGAAAGGCGCACGAACGAGCAAAGCGCATGCGCGGGAGACCAGGCAAATCTGCGGAAGGCGCGTGAGCGAAGTGAGCGTGCGTGCAGGGGGCGAACCGGTGGTAAGAATATTGGCAACCCATTGCTGAATGTTGCCAAGGGACAAAATGGAGGGAGGGTGTTGGTGAGGGCTTCTTTTGTATTTCAAAACTACGTGAAGCTTACAGATAGTTCTCGATTTAGGACGACAATTGGGAACAGAACTTCTGTGGCTTAATCAGGGCCGTTGTGAAGTATGTCCCTTTTATGGTTGTTAAATGAATCACTGCGCTTGTTAAGCGAAATGTGGTTGGTAAGTCAACCTAGCTTTCTTCCCCCCCCCCAATTGATTTTGGTTGTTGGAGGCCAGCTGGAAAAGTCACAAATGGCTATCACAGAGGTCTTCAAACTAGGCAGCTTTAAGACTTGTGGACTTCAACTCCCAGAATTCCACAGAATTCTAGGTGTCGACGTCCATAGGTCTTATGGTGGCCGGGATTGGACACTTCTGCTCTATACCATGGAGTTGAACCTTAGAATTCTGGGAGTTGAAGTCCACAAGTCTTAAAGCTGCCAAGTTTGAAGACCTCTTGGGCTATCATGTGACCCTGGGATGCTGCAATCACCTCTCAGTTGCCAAGCACCTGAATTTTGGTCATGGGGATGCTGTTGACCGTCATAGCTGCGAGGATGGGTTGTAAGTCACTTATTCAAGTTACATTGTATAATAGCATTGGAGGAACCAGTGCTATGACTTTGGATGCAAAGCATTTTGGAGAGATGAGTTCACGTTTAGTTGCGGAGAGTTCTGTAGAAAAGAAGAAAAAAAAAAAATCAAAGGATGAACCTCCGAAGGGCCTGTCTTGCATTGCCCAAGGCTTTTGAACCAAGCCAAGATGATGTCGCAATTGCTTTCGCTGGGTGGGTGTGTCTGTTTATGCAGCCATTGTGTTTCTGATTGCCCCGCTATTTATTTCAGTTGAGCCATTAGGATTGACATTATTGGAATGAAGGAAAGGCTCCTAGTTTTCCTTTCTCTGTTTTCCTATCTCGGGCATCTTCCTAAACATTTCATGCCTCTGTTGTTCACCACCTCCTGGTAGCTCAGAATCAGGGAGATGATCCTGCCCAAAGGCAGAGCTTAGATCCATGATTGCGAACCTATGGCACACATGCTATAGGTGGCACGTGGAGCCATATTGATGGGCACGCGAGCTCAGCTCCGGCGCACGTGTGTGTCGGCCAGCTGATATTCGGGCCTTCTGGGCCCACCGGAAGTCAGGAAACACGCTGCTTCTGGCCTCCGGAGGGCCTTCGGGGAGCGTGGGGGAGGCTGTTTTTGCCCTCCTCAGGCTCCTAGAAAGGCTCTGGAGCCTGGGGAGAGCAAAAAACGGACCTTCCGGTCCCACGGGAAGTCAGCAGATGGGCTGTTTCCGGCCTCCAGAGGGCCTACAGGGCGGTGGGGAAGGCCGTTTTCACCCTCCCCAGACTCCTAGAAGGGCTCTGGAGCCGGGGGAGAGTGAAAAATGGGCCTTCCAGTTCTACCGGAAGTCGGCAAACCAAAAGCAGGGGGAGCGGGGGCGGGGGTCATGAGTGCAAGCGGGGGGCAGAGCACATAGAATTATGGGTGTGGGCTCGCGACCCCCCGCGCTCCCACCATTTTGGCACGCGATGGCAAAAAGGTTAGCCATCACTGGCTTAGATAATAAACCACCATCATTCAGGCCAGGGGTCTCCAACCTTGGCAACTTTAAGACTTGAAGAACTCCAATTCTGGGAGTTGAAGTCCACCAGTCTTAAAGTTGCCAAGATTGGAGACCCCTGATTCAGACAACGGGAGAGGAAGGGAAGGGATGGCTAGAGTTGCAGGTTTATCTAAACCTTACTCTTCAGAAGGCAGCTGCTCCTAACTGGTTTTGTAGTTCAGAAAGGATAGGCAGTGGTCGGTGGTTGCTGTTTTTGGCTTTTAGACTTCCTTTTGAAATAACGAAGTATCATTTGTGTGCATAGCTATATAATATATAGAGAAAGAAGCAGACCAGAACAGCTACCACATTTGCTAAACATTATTATATTTCAGAAGAATTATTGGTAGGCATTCCTTAATCCACCCAAAAACGTAATTCCAGGGTGAACCATCACACCATGCTCTGCTGCTTATTTCTGTGGTCAGTGAAACCTTCACATGGTATGTTGAAAAAATATATTGGCTAAGATTTTTGTCACTCATCGTTGGAGAAGTTTTCTGTATCTCCAAGCCAGCGTTTCTCAATCTTCGCATCTTTAAGATGTGTGGACTTCAATTTCCACAATGCTCCGGTCTGCATGGTGGTTATGGTTGTTTGGAGTATTCTGGGAATTGAAGTCCACAAATCTTGGGGAATTCTGGGAATTGAAGTCCATGCATCTTAAAGTTGCCAAAATTGAGAAACTTGGCTGAAACCAAAACTTGTCATAAGGCTGCAATGCATATTGTTGTTATATTGACGATTAGGGGACTGGAGGCTAAAACATATGAAGAACGGTTGCAGGAACTGGGCATGGCTAGTCTAGTGAGGAGAAGGACCAGGGGAGACAGGATAGCATCTTCCAATATCTGAGGGGCTGCCACAGAGAGGAGGAAGGGGGTCAAGCTATTATCCAAAGCACCCAAAGGCCAGACAAGGAACAATGGATGGAACCTGAACAAGGAGAGATTCAACCTGGAAATAAGGAGAAATTTTCTGACAGTGAGAGCAATCAACCAGTGGAACAGAAGTTGCCTTCGGAAGTTGTGGGAGCTTCATCACTGGAAGCTTTCAAGAAGAGACTGGACTGCCATCTGTCAGAAATGGTGTAGGGTCTTCTTGGACAGGGGTTGGACTAGATGAGCCACAAGATCCCTTCCAATTCTCTTAATCTCTTATATTTGATGACACTGCCCTACAAAGCTTTTTAGGCTGAGATAGTGACAACACTCACATATCACACTAAGCTACAAAAGTATTTTTCTTCTTTTTTCTTCTTTTTTTTAGCTTCAGTATGTACCATGTGGCCTGAACCCAATCACTGTGGTTTTGTAAATCAGGATAATAGTCAAACATTATGTATGGACTACACTTCTGTGGTTTGTTGAGATCATGGTCAAAACAAACTGGCTTAGCACAGTGGGTGAATTCAATGGTTGTGTCGACATGATATGTTATCTCAACAACTCAATCATGGTTTACGTCAATCCAGTTTTCTGTATTTGCATGACATAATAATAATAATAATAATAATAATAATAATAATAATAATAATAATAATAATAATAACTTTATTGTCGTCGTACGTGTATACACAGTATACCCATACAACGAAATTCACTTAACACCCAAAGACCAGGTCCAACACACATAACAATCCCCAAACACACTCCGACCCACCACAATTCCCCACCCCTAAACCACCCAAACATCCACACAACAGACCAAGTAATGCTGCCCAACAGCTCACTGATGGTGGCCCTTTAGTTCATTGTTGAGTGCAATTATAGCTCTGGGATAAAAACTATTCAGAAAACGTGCGGTCTGAGTTTTAATTGTTCTGTGTCTTCTGTCAGAAGATACATATTGAACTTCACTCATGGGCGGAGTGAAACCAAAATGTGGTTGGCTACGATGATTCAGCACATCGTGTCAAGGTAGCTAGCCAGTGGCTTATTTGGTAAACCTAGTTAAAATGAACTATGGCTTCACAATCTGTAAAATTAGGACTGCTTTCTCTAAAGACGTTATGTACGTCAGCCTTCCCCAATTTTGGGAAGAAAAGTTTCTGGAACGCTCAAAAGTTTTGCTTTCCAGAATTCTAGGAGCACAAATATATCCAGATGATCCCATTTTAGGAAATCTGAGGTTGGTCCATGGCTGGATAAGGCTTCAGCGTTCCCAAATGAGATATTCTGAACCTGCCACTTCTCCAATTCAAGGATGGGTCTTGACTTTCCTTTCCAAAATAGCTTCTAGATTTTGCTTTCATGCCCCTATATCAGGGGTCAGCAACCTGCAGCTCCGGAGCCGCATGTGGCTCTTTGGGCCCGCTGCTGTGACTCCCTGTCACATGATCACATTGGCTGTGTTGTGGCCCCGCCCTCTGAGCCTGTCCCATCGGAGGAAGAAAGCTCCGAGCATGAGGAAGAGGAGTCAACCAGGCCTCCCTCTCCAGGCCCCTCCCCTCTGGCATTGTCTCAGGTGCCTGCCGAGGGAGAGGAGATTAGTAGAGAGACAGCTGATTCGGATCAGAGTGACGAAGAAACATCATTCCTGGACGCACGCCTCCGAAAGCGTGATAAACGATTGCAGCAGCTTAGGAGGCGTGCTAGGGATTAGAACTGAGTCACTGGACCACACCCTAGAGACTATATAATAGAGGGTAGTGGTCAGGGATCCTTGTGACGAACAAAGCAAACCTTGGATAGTCACTAAAGCCTCGTCCGGAACTGCTGAGAGAAAGATTTATAGTGTCGGACATTTGGACTCTTGAGTATTTATCTTTCTGTTTTACTGTGAAAATAAAGGCACTTGGCAGACGGTGTGTCTATCGCTGCCAAGTGGGAGATAAGACCTGGGTGCGTTCCAAAGTGTTTCCTTAACCCTCGGCTGGCTGTGTTTGTGTGTGTGTGGGGACGGGGACAGATCAGGCTGGCCCTGCCCCTCGCCCTCCCCTCCCAGTCACTCCTTGCCGCCTCCTGAGAAGGTAAGGGTGACAGCGGTGGATGGAGAAAGAAGCAGCCAGGGCAGAGACAGAGAGATACAGAGAGAGGAGGAGGAGAGAGAGAGACAGAGAGACATACAAAGAGAGAGGTAGGGAGTGGAGAGAGAGATATGTCAAAAGGGTTTTATGGTTCCCAGTGTTTTTTAACAACTGGTTCTCTGCCCTAATGACCGGCTGAGTAGACGTGGTTAGGTGGGGGATGTCATGTGACTGTTGGAAGTGAGTGACATCGAGTTGGCCACGCCGACCGAGGTTTTGTGGCTCCCGGTGTTTTCTTTTCTGTGGGAAATGGGTCCAAATGGCTCTTTGAGTATTTAAGGTTGGAGACCCCCGCCCTATATGTCAGGAACCAGTGAGATACCGTGCAAATACTGGACAGGCCACATCACAAAGGTGTGGTCCTGAGGGTGTTTTTTTTTTTTAAAAAAAAAATCTGATTAGTGTTGCTTTTTGCACTGTGCTTGTTTCCTGGTTGGGTGATTGCGGCTAGCAAAAAGGAACTTGCAGCCCTCATTGATTGACAGTTGCAAAACTGTGACAGGAAGGCAAATGTTTGACACACCATGTGGCTTAATAGGATACAACTCATTTCCTAGTTCCCTTTTAAAGGCACCCTAAGGAGGGTACGCAAGACGGTAGCTACGTACTCAAGAGGTACTTGAAACACCTGTGGTTCTTAGTATTTGGGGTGGGGGCGGAATTGTAAAGGTAAGACACGGATTTGGGGTGTCTCAGACCATCTGCAGAACGTGACGGAATGAGATTTAAGGGTTCAGTCCTTGGGAGGAAATGTAGAATTTCATGATGGCGAAATGGGTACAGATTGGACTTGTTTTATTATGTAAAAGGCTAGAGAATGCTTTCGAAAAAGCTTGCCTCAACATTTTTTGGGAGGAAAAAGAAAAACAGCTGAAGGATTTCTTTTTTCTTTCTTTTTGTTGGGAGAGTGGGGGAGAATTCTTCTTGAATTGTTAGAACTAGAAAGTATGTTGTATCCCACAATTTTAATACTTGCGGGAGGACGGAGGATTTTGTGGCGCGTTTTGAAAAACATTAAAAAGCAATTTTCTGCTTTTTATTAAAGGAAGGAGAGAGCTTTGCCTGTAACTCTTCCAATTCTCTTGGCCCGTTGCTTCCTTCTTTTTTACCAGACCTAGTTATTTTGTTCATTGAGTTAATGTATCGCGGAAGAGAAAAATGTGGTGGGGAGGGGGAAAAAAATGAAGAATTTATAAGTGGAATGGAGGTGGTTTTTTTTTTTTTTTTTTTTTTTTTTGCAAAGCATTTTTCCAATATTTAATACAACGAACTGGCAGCGAGAATTGATCTGATTTTGAACTTTTTTTTTTGTTCTGGTTAGCTTGTTCATCCTACTTGCAAACTAGATCCAGTTTTGGTGGATATTCTTGGCTCAATTGGTTCGCTTTGTGGGGGCTTTGATCTCGTGAGAAGTATAACTGAATTAGAATCTAGCTGTATTAATCTGTAACGTCTGTCAATAAAACTATCTTCTGTTCCTGGCTTCTGCTGTCTTTTGATTTTGGAGAAAATATATTGTGGAGGGCCAATGGTTTCCCAACTCCAATAGACCAGGAGTCCTCAATATTGGCAACTTTAAGGCTTGTGGACTTCAACTCCCAGAATTCCTCAGCCAGCTGTTGAAGTTGCCAAGGTTGGAGACCCCTGCAATGGACGGTACCATATTGTACATATGGAAAAAAAGAAACTCATTTGGCATAAATACTCCTGAATCTTCCTGTGGCAACTCTCCTGATTGACTGGTTCTTTTATTGCAGGGGTGTCAAACTTGAGGCCCGTGGACTGGATCTGGCCTGTGATGTGGTCGGATGCAGCCCATGAGGCTGTCCTGGAAAACGTAAGGGGCCGGCCCGCGTCGCTTTGGCCTGGTCCACCCAATGCGGCTTCGACCTGGTCCACCCAATGCGGCTTCGGCCTGGTTCACCCAATGCAGCTTCGGCCCGGTCTACCCAGTGCGAAGAGGAAACATTGGGCCAGCAGTTTGGGGAGTGGTGTCAAGATGGCCACACCCATCCAGTTGGCCACACCCAGTGACTGGCGTCAAGATGGCCATGCCCACCCAGTTGGCCACACCCACCTGGTCAGCCATGCCCCCACGCCCCCCACCCCTCCCAAGGTCAACCCACAGCCTTATGTTGCCCTCAATGAAATTGAGTGTCAGGTTTTCAGGCTGTCTTCAAATAAATTGCATCGCAAACAAAGTCTTTTATAAAACAAACTTTCATTTTATTAAGCACAGCACTTTTTACACCGACTCGTTGCATCCGGCACTGACGTGCTGCCCCAAAAACCCCTCCTCTTCCTTCCCCCACTCCTATGTATTCATTGGCCATCTTCCCAATCATTCACCCCTAATCTACTACTCCAGTTCAAAGAATTCCCCCCCTCCCATCCATCTCCTAGAGGACATTATCTCCAGAGGAAATAAGTAGGTGAAAGGCAACCGTCCCGTTGCAGATGCCTGCGTTCTCCCTCTTATGTCAGCACTAGGATAAATGCATCTTGACGTGCTGACATTGAGTTTGGACACCCCTGTTTTATTGCATGCTTTTCATAGAAATATTTTCCAGCTTTCAATTCTTATGTCTTTCCTTTCTTCCTTCAGGTCTGCAGGGTGCTGTGGTCACCTTGCCTCTAGCGGAGCTGCCATGTCGGTGAGCGTGAATCTGACTGGCCCAGCTCCCTGGGGGTTCCGGATTACGGGAGGACGAGACTTCAGAAAGCCCATCATCGTATCCAAGGTAAGCAGACCAAGCCTACGGTCAATGTCCTAACCAGGGGTGAGTTTCAGATCCTTTAGCAACGGGTCACTGCCCCGTTGCTGGGTGGGCGTGGCCATGATGGGCGTGGCCTAGTTGGCCGCCTGCACCACAGTGGGGGGCATTTTTCGCCCTCCCCAGGCTTCAGAGGCTTTCTTCGAGCCTCCAGGAAGGCGAAAACTGCTTCCCTGGGCTCCGGAGGCCAGAAACAGGCCCGTTTTCAGACTTCTGGAACCTCCAGTAGGCCCATTTTTTGCCCTCCCAGATCCTCGGCGCAGCCCCTGCGCTTACTTGGAATGATGAATGGGCCGCATGGAGACTCCTGGGAGGGGATGGGTGGGGTGGGCATGGCCAGCCAGGAGTGGCATTTGGGGGTTCGCCTGTTGTGACCCAGGCCCAAGTAAGTAGTAGGAAAATCAGTCAGTGAAAAAACAAACAAACTTTATTCGAACAGCTGAGAATTACTTCATTCCCAGCGTCGTTCAACTAAATTAAAGCAAATTCCTCCCAACACAAATTCCTCAGTCCAATCGCAAACCTTGGTCCAATTAAGCAAACTGCCAAAGGCCTTTCTTGGCAAACGTTCAGAAGTCACAGATACAAAAATAAATACAAGACGTAGATGATGAAGAAGAAGACGACGAAGCTACCAATGTTGCAAAGCCCAGACGCCATTGCTGGTCTGTTTTAAGTCTTATGGGAGGGGCCAATCATCTCTTGGCTCTACTCCCGAGTTGTCCTCTTTGCTTGAGCTGCTCTTGCCTTCTGGCAACTCTTCTCATGCGGGCATTAGGAACAGGCTCCTCCTGTTCCTCTGCCTCACTCCTATCAGTCTCTGGAGGCTCTGGAGTCTGCATCTCACTCCCCAATGACCCTGGCCCCATCTCTACCTCCGATGCAGAGCCCTCATCCAGGCCTTCCCCAACCTCCAGGACTGGCCCATGTTCATCCTCAGTCTCATTGCTGTCTGACTCCTCAGGCTGCTGGCAGACCACAACATCGCTGAACCCCAGCGATCCTTGGCTAGAGGATCGCTCGAACCCCCCAGGAGCCCACTCCTGGTTCTAAGGGTCTGAGTATGTAACTTTGGGACACAAATGGAATTCTAATGTTCATTAGAAATCTGATGGGGGCCATACTGTTCTCCTGCTGGCCACCCCTATTATGTAGACACTTCTAGCTTTTGAACTCTGAGAAATATCCTCTATGGGGAAATTCTGGCCATGTAACTTAACCCATTTTCTGGGTTCACACCACGCACTGAGTCATTCTTAAACTTGATGCACTTTTGTTTGAAAATTCATATCTTCCATATCTGCTGTCTCTGCTGCTCCCCACCCCCAACCCCATTCTGATTGTATGACTTGCCCCAGATTGAAAGGAAGTAAGAAGCTTTCTACCCAGCCGTAGCAATCTAACTCTCTTTGTTTCCTGCCATAAGATAATTCTTATCTCCAGCCCAGGGTTTCTCAACCTTGGCAGCTTTCAGAAGTGTGGACTTCAACTTCCAGGATTCCCCAGCCAGCCATACAATTCTGGTGGCTGGGAAATTACAGGAGTTGAAGTCCACATATCTTAAATTTGTCAAGGTTGAGAAAGAGTGGTTAGAATGCAGTACTGCAGGCTAATTCTGCAGTCCTGCATTCGACTGCCTGCCAGTAGTTTGGCAGTTCGATTCTGACTGGCTCAAAGTTGACTCAGCCTTCCATCCTTCCGAGGTTGGTAAAATTGAAGAAGCCAGATTGTTGGGGGTCATATGCTGACTCTAAACTGCTTAGAGAGAGCTGTAAAGCATTATGAAGCGGTAAAAGGTAAAGATAAAGGTTCCCCTCGCACATATGTGCTAGTCGTTCCCGACTCTAGGGGGCGGTGCTCATCTCCGTTTCAAAGCCGAAGAGCCAGCGCTGTCCGAAGATGTCTCCGTGGTCATGTGGCCGGCATGATTCAATGCCAAAGGCGCACGGAACGCTGTTACCTTCCCACCAAAGGTGGTCCCTATTTTTCTACTTGCATTTTTTACGTGCTTTCGAACTGCTAGGTTGGCAGAAGCTGGGACAAGTCACCGGGGCTCATCCCGTTATGCGGTACTAGGGATTCGAACCGCTGAACTGTCGACCTTTCAATCGACAAGCTTAGCGTCTTAGCCACTGAGCCACCGTGTCCCTCCTTAAAGCGGTATATAAGTCTAAATGCTATTGCAATGTAGTCCTTATTTCTCCTAAGGCTTAGGGCAACCTTCTTCAATCTATGGCTTCCCAGATGTTTTGACTGAACTTTCATGAATTTCCTGTTGGAAAATTCTGAGGATCGCAATCCTGGCACATTTAGAGGGTGCTCAGATTGAGAAGTTATAGCTCTTCCATCTTTTCATATATATCTCAGCAACGGTTGGGAGTCAGTCTTCCCCACCGTTACGGATGGCGCTGCTGGTTTGCACCTTGTGCTATGAATGATAGAATATTAGCTACGATAGATGAGTAATCTGGCCCAGAAATGAAATGGAACAGGTGTGGCCTATTTGTTTCGGCATTGGCATGGACTCTAAGCCAAGGTTTCTACAAATCAGATTTGCTAAGTAAGCCACAGTTTGCTGGGTTCACACCAGGGCTTCAAAAATTTCAGCAACGGGTTCTCGGCCCGGTTTCTGGGTGGGCATGGCCATGGTGGGTGTGGCCTAGTCGGCCTTCTGAACCACAGCGGAGGGACCATTTTCACCTTCCCCAGGCTCCGGAGGCTTTCCTCGAGCCTCTGGGATGGCGAAAACTGCCTCCCCTGGCTCTGGAGGCTGGAAATGGGCTTGTTTTCAGAGTTCCAGAACTTCTAAGGGCCCATTTTTCCCTCTCCCTGCTCCTCCATGTAGGCCCTGCACTTATCTTGCATCCAAAATGGGCCACATGGAGACTTCTGGGAGGGGTGTGGGGAGGGGGGAGAGGCGGGGCTAGCCAGGGGTAGGATTTGGCGGTTCACTGAGCTGCCATAACGTTAGTTATGGGTCCCGCCGAACCTGGGCAAACCCATAGCAGCCCACCCTTGTTTCACACATCAGCTTAAGCCATGGAATTGTGGTTTGCAAACTCTGCCAACTATGCTATAAATAGAAGCCATGATTTCCAACTATTAATGGCTGGAACTACACAACATATTAAGACCCAACTAGATATGCTGGGTTATGCATGATCGTGTTATGTAAACGCAACACGTATGTTGTTAAAGCAAAAAAATAATAAGGATAGAACTAGTGAGCACAAATGTTGCGGTGTTGTTACCGACAGACCTAGATTTTGGTTCAAAATCGCAGTTGGAGCGAGCCTTCATCCAAGACAGGGCTGTCATATTCTCTCCAAACAACAACATTCTTTTGCTAGGAGCTCCACATGGAATTTCCTACCGAGAGGTGAACGAGAAGAGCTTGACTAGCTTGGCAGTTCCTGCACTGAATGTTTGTGGGATTTGTGCAGGACATCCTGGAATGCTGTACATTTCTTGTGTCTCCAGGGATTCCAAATTATGTTGGGCCAAAAGATTTGTCAGAGAGGTCTATTCAGCTGGGCATTGAGCCAAGTGTGACCTTTCAGGCTAATGGAGAGAACAGATCCTGTTCATCATCCTTTAAACGAGAAGTCCTCTTCTGGAATGGTCTCAAAGTGAGGGTATGCACGCAAGAGGAATTTCAGAGATTTCTTTCTCTGTTTTGTTCGAAGCTCTCTTGATCAATCCCAAAGCAAGACTGAGAAAGGACCATAGAGCAGATGTGCTGCCTTAGTTGGTCTACTAATACTAATACTGGGTGCATAGCTGAAGATACCCTCAAATTTAACACCTTGTACCTTTTTATTAAGGGACGCGGTGGCTCAGTGGCTAAGACACTGAGCTTGTCGATCGAAAGGTTGGCAGTTCAGCGGTTCGAATCCCTAGCGGCGCGTAACGGGGTGAGCTCCCGTTACTTGTCCCAGCTTCTGCCAACCTTGCAGTTCGAAAGCAGGTAAAAAAAACCAAGTAGAAAAATAGGGACCACCTTTGGTGGGAAGGTAACAGCGTTCCATGCGCCTTTGGCATTGAGTCATGCCGGCCACATGACCACGGAGATGTCTTCGGACAGTGCTGGCTCTTCAGCTTTGAAACGGAGATGAGAACCGCCTCCTAGAGTCGAGAACGACTAGCACATATGTGCGAGGGGAACCTTTACCTTTACCCTTTTGGCTGGCTTCTTCCTTCCTTCCTTCCTTTCTACTCCTATGCTTTCCCAAGAAAGAAGAAAGACACATAGTAGGAAATACTGCACTCTCAAATATCGTTCTTGGAGTTCTAAACCCCCCTTATCTCTGGCAATACTATTTGTTCTACTCACGTATTGTGAACTTGCTGCGTGGAACATAGGCAGTGGTGGGATTCAGCCGGTTCGCACCACTTCGGGAGAACCGGTTGTTAACTTTCTGAGCAGTTTGATGAACTGGTTGTTGGAAGAAATCATTAGGGCAGAGAACTGGTTGCTAAATTACTTGAATCCCACCACTGAGCATAGGGCAGTGGTGGCGAACCTTTTCGGCATCGAGTGCAGGCATACGTGTTGCGTGTATGTGTGCTTGTCTGGGCCGCAACCCGGAAGAGGAGCTGCCCAGGGGGCATGCTCGTGCTGGAAACCGGAAGTTCATTTCCCGGTGCGTGCATGCCCCCTGGGCAGCTCCTCTTCTGAGTTGCGGTCCCTTTTCAGCACTCGGGCAGCTAGTCTTCCGGTTACTGGCGCGCATGTGCACGCGACAATCAGCTGGCTGGCACACATGTGCTCACCAGAAACAGGAAGATCAGCTCTTCCGGTTTCCGGCACTGCCGCATGCGCAAAGGCCAGCTGATTATTGCACACAAATGTGCGCCAGAAACCCAGAAGGGGAACAGGTGCCGCTGCGCATGCCAGGTGACATGGCTCTGCGTGCCACTTCGGGCACGTGTGCCATAGGTTCGCCATCACGGGCAAACGGGAAATAGGGACTCGTTTACAGCATTCCTTTTTAAATATAAATATATAGGAAGTTCAGAAAAAAACAATAATGCCCAGAAACTAATGGCGGAAGATGTTGAAATAAAGTTAAGGTCCAAGTCAACATCTGTCTGGGGTACCGTCTCACTGCTGCTTTGGTTTGTCAGCTGTTCAAAGAAGACCAGACCCTGTGTTCTGTCCCCAACCACACGCACACACACCAACAGACGTTCAAGAGTTAAAGACCAAACCAGCCGGCAAAATCCTTTTCCTTATGATAACGGAACTTGGCAACAACCTAGTGGCTGCCTGCCAAGAGTTTATTATTTACAAAGAGGAGAGATAACTTCTCCCCACTTCTGATACATCAAAGGAAAGCAGCTCAATAATTACAATCAAGTCCAGAGATAATCCAGTCTTAAAGCAAAAGTCCGGCAATGCAGAATGGCGTGGAAGCTTTCAGCTTTGTTTGTCACAAGGTTTGACTGTCCACCACGCTCCCTTTTATATCC
This sequence comes from Arizona elegans, assembly GCA_022577455.1. Lineage (NCBI taxonomy): Eukaryota > Metazoa > Chordata > Lepidosauria > Squamata > Colubridae > Arizona > Arizona elegans. The sequence goes on from JAKOOJ010000048.1 coordinate 590,146, forward strand.
TGTGGGGTGTGGTCCAGTGACTCAGCCTAATCTCGGGCACGCCTTTTCTTCTGTTGCGCGCGCTTATCTCTGCGACGCTGGCGTGGATCCAGCCAAGACTCATTACCCTCATCACTGTCCATCTGTGGCTGCGTGGACGTGCTTGGCTCCGGCCCTATCTCTTGCCCTTCAGCGGACACCGAAGGCATTGCCAGAGAGGAGGGTCCTGGAGAGGGAGGCCTTGGCAACTCCTCTCCTTCACTCTCGGAGTCCTCTCCTGCTGATAACACAGGCTCAGGTAATGGAGCCACAACTCCCTGCCTGCTAGTACTGCTTTTATTATAAGGAAAAATAATGGAATCTTGTAAGTCTGAATGTGCCTCCCCCCCTCCTATCTTTGTGAGAACTAGGGAGGGTTTTTATCTGAGATGCTTTCTTGGGTTGAAGTTCTGGCCCAAACTCCGGTTTCCTTTATCTGACCATTTTCTTGGATGTGATCCTCTCCCATTCCTCAAGCTAATTCTTTCTGCCCTTTCCTTGAGTTTGTAAATTAAACAAAGGCAGTATAAAAAAAAAAACAAACTGGTTGGTTGTAGTCTCTTCATTTTTCTGCTACGGATGGCAAGGGCTTCTTTACATGCCTGAGGTGATTTGAGAAATTGTGCTTTTCCTGCCACCTCCCTTCCCTTGTGGTGCCTGAGATTACACTTGTTGGAAGGACGAAAACTCTGCGTTTTAACCCACGGTTTTGCACAGTCTGCTTCTGCTTGCACAATTATGCGCCTAGAAAACCAGCAAAGAGAGAGGAGACCGCACTTTAAAAAACAACAACAAAACCTTTTGTATTTCCTGCTCTCTGTTGTCTCCGAAATGCTCTTTGTGGAGATCAGTCGGGTTAGGTCTGATTCACCCCAGGCCACTTGACCTGGCAATTAAATTTTTCCCTTTCTGGCTTGAAGGCTGATCTTGGACTCTGTATTAAGGAACAGAGCCGCTTTGTGTAAAGCCCAATCTAGTCTCCTCTTGATGTGCTACAGCTCCCAGAATTTTCAAGCCAGAGGCCATGCACATATGGGCACCACATTCTCGGTTCCAGATATGAATGCATGGCCTGCTAGTTTCTCCTTATGTTGCTGGGGAATGTAGAGGAGAAGAAAAAAAATGCACATTGCCAGGAGGAATAAGTAGTCCTTCAAAAGGAGCTCTTGTTTTATGCTTTGCAAATTTTGTATTTTGTATTTATTAGTTTGTCAAACATGTACAAGATAGCAGATATAAATATAAACATGGATATGAACGAAAGAAATGTCTTTTTTTATATATATATATAATGGAATGTGTATGTATATATATATATATATATATATATATATATATATATATATATATATATATATATATATATATATATATTAGCAGAGTGGGCAGTGGATTAAAGATATTTAGAATTGTAGTGTAGGGTAATTTGGTAGGAAACTGGGTGGGAATAGGTTACTTTAATGATTGATTAGTCTAACTAAAGGGATGTTTAAGTGATATATTTGGGGGAGTGGAGGAAATGGATAGAGTTGAATAGATGTTGAATTAGGATGTAGAGCGAAGGCTGCTTTGAAATGTTATATTAATATATACAAAAGATTAAATGTTAAAGTAGGATCTATCATACAGTTCTAAAGCGAAAGGTTGTTGTGAAATGTTGTAATAATATATAGATATAAGTTGGGAGGAGGAAAAGGGCAGATTATTGTTAAAATGGGAGTTATAATAATATTATGCTAAATTAGATGTTATTATACAATGTTATAGTAGAATGTTTTTTTTTCTTTTTTTGAAATGTATGGTAAATGGGGGAAATAATAACATTAATAATATTTTTCGTAAGTAAGGGTCAGTGTTTAGAGGAGGGAGTAAGGGATTGGTAAAATATTATATAACTAATTATGAATTAGATTTTTGTTGTGAAGAAGTCACAGGGGGGGGATGGGTGGTGAGGGGGGGCTAGGGAGGAGGTGGGGAGGAAAAAAAGGGGGGAAAATTTGTATTTGAAAACTTTTTCAATTAAAAAAAAACATGTACAAGATAGCAGATATAAATATAAACATGGATATGAACGAAAGAAATGAATACAAATACATGGGGACTGTAGGACAGAGACGGTAGCAGGAGTAGGTTGCCCCCGGTTCGGACCGGTTCGTAAGAACCGGTAGTAAAACCGGCAGGAGGCCCTGCCTATCACCCCGGATGTTGTCATCAGCAATCTGCACATGCGAACCGGTGGTAAAGGTAAGTAGAACCCATCCCGGGACGGTAGGCACGCTGGTGCGCTTATGCACGCCCCCTTTATGGACCTCTTAGGAATGGGGTGAGGTCTACGGCAGACAGTTTTAAGGTTGAAGCTGTGAGGGTTTGAAGATGTAACAATGGACTCGGGTCGAGCATTCCAGGCGTTGACCACTCTGTTGCTGAAGTCGTATTTTCTGCATTCAAGTTTGGAGCGCTTTACCTTGAGTTTGGACCGATTGTTTGCCCTTGTATTATTGAAGTTGAAGCTGAAGAAGTCATTGACAAGCAAGACGTTGTAGCAGATAATTTTGTGTACTGTGCTTAGATCATACCGCAGGCGGTGCAGTTCCAGATTGTCGAAGCCCAAAATTTCAAGTCTGGTGGCATAGGGAATTCTATTGTTGAGTAGAGGAGTGGAGTACTCTTCTTGTGAAGTATCGTATTAATGTCCGATATACAGTATGGATTCCATGCAGATGAGCTGTATTTGAGAATTGGTCTGGCAAAGGTTTTGTAGGCCCTAGTTAGCAATACAATTGTTACCGAGAAGAAGCTTCACAAAATTAGGTTTCGTTTAGTCAGACGTTTTTGGAGGGAGTCAGTCAGAAAGAATTAGCATTTATAATTAAACATAATGTTGGCCAAGCCATTAATATGTTCAACTGGACAGACTCTTGAAGGAATCTAAAGGTTGATTTATGGCAACTGGACCAATCTTTGTTAACAAAATTAGACGATTGGGTCTGGATGATTGAGTCCTCATTGACAGACTCTTGAAGGACTTAATTTAGCCCATACTACTAATTAATAAAGGGATGTAGTGGCTAAGAGGCTGAGCTTGTCGATCAAAAGGCCAGCAGTTCAGGGGTTCGAATCCCTAGTGCCGCGTAACGGGGTGAGCTCCCGTTACTTGTCCCAGCTTCTGCCAACCTCGCAGTTCGAAAGCATGTAAAAAATGCAAGTAGAAAAATAGGGACCACCTTTGGTGGGAAAGTAACAGCGTTCCGTGCGCCTTTAGCGTTGAGTCATGCCGGCCACATGACCACGGAGATGTCTTCAGACAGCGCTGGCTCTTCGGCTTTGAAACAGAGATGAGCACCACCTCCTAGAGTCGGGAACGACTAGCACATATGTGCGAGGGGAACCTTTACCTTTACTTACTAATTAATCCTGAGAAATACTTAGTACAGATCCTTGTCTGGATACTGGAGGAGGGTTATCCTTGTTTTGGATGCTGGAGAGGGACATGTTTGGTTAAAAAAAAAAAGTGAATTTATTTATTTATTTATTTATTTATTGGTCTGCTTTTATTTTTTTTTAGTGGGATGGGATTTGAAGGATATTTATTTATTTATTTATTTATTTATTTATTTATTGGTTCGATTTATATGCCGCCCTTCTCCGGAGACTAAGGGCGGCTTACAATGCGTTAAGCAATAGCCTTCATACTTTTGTATATACCTGCTTAGTAGGGCTTTTGCCCCCCCCCAAGTGGTGTTCTTTTTTATACAAAGTCAGCTTATTGCCCCCACAATCCAGGTCCTCATTTTACCTACCTCGGAAGGATGGAAGGCTGAGTCAACCTTGAGCCTGGTGAGATTTGAACTCGCAGTAATTGCAGGCAGCTGGTGTTACTTAACAGTACTTTAGTCTGCTGCGCCACCAAGGCTCAGTCTTAAAGTCCCCATGTCATAAAGTCGCTAAGGTTGAGCAACACTGGGCTGTTGGAAAATACGATATCGTCCTTAACATCCTGCCTTTGATATGGTTAAGAAAATAGGAATGTATTTTCCACATTTCAATTGTAGCTTTCTTTGCTTTCTGCTACCCGCAGGTGATAGAGCATGGCAAAGCAGCTTTAGGTGATCTTAGACCTGGAGATGTCATAATTTCCATCAATGGGGAGAATACTTCTGAGATGCTGAACGTGGAGGCCCAGAACAAGATCAAGCAGAGTCCTGGGCAGCTGCGATTGCAAGTGGACAGGTGAGTTTATAAGTGAAAGTGAAAGTGAAAGACTAAATCACCTATCTAGCTACGTGCTCAGGTTCTTTTTCCCACAGGTAACTTTAGGACAGTGGTGAAATTCAATTTTTTTTACTACCAGTTCTGTGGGTGTGGCTTGGTGGGCGTGGTGTGGTGTGGCAGGGGAAGGATACTGCAAAATCCCCATTCCCACCCCACTCCAGGGAAAGGATGCTGCAAAATCACAGCATTACGTGATCTTACCCATGATACGCGTAAGAGAGCAGAGGAGGCCAGATTGTACCCTCAACCCATCCCATTTTTCAGAAAAGATTTGGGTCAGAAATGTTAAATTTACGCAAGCACAAAATTTGAGAGAGAATTTTTATAAAATGTTTTTACAGATGGCACTTAGATCCTAAAAAATTATCATGTATGCACTCGAATTTGCAAGCTAAATGTTGGAGATGTGAATGTAATGATGCAACCTATTATCATATATGGTGGACTTGTAAGAAAATCAAGGCATTTTGGATAAAAATTTGGTGGGTGATGCAGAACATTTTGAAAAGAAGGTTGAAATTTACTCCTCAATTGTTCCTATTGGGTATAACTATGGACTGTACAGAGACTAAATTGATTTTGAACTTAATATCAGCAGCTAGGCTGCTGGTAGCTCAATATTGGAAGAAGGACTCTTTGCCTACTATTGAAGAGTGGATATTGAAAGTAATAAACCTAGCAGAAATGGCAAAAATCTCAGCGTATTTGAAGGACCACACGCAAGAAAGATACGTATCGGAATGGAGAAGATGGATTGATTATATTCAAAATAAGTATCAGACAAGAAAATATCAAATAGCTTATGAAAGAATGCTAGTATTAGAAGTATTAGGTTATCTATAGTGGAGTTAAGGTTTCAGGGGGGGAGTTAGTACTTTGAGGATAAGTAGATTAATCTAGTTTATGATTGATTAAATGAAATACCTTGTATTTTGCTCTGTGAAGTCTGGGTGGGGGGAGGGTGGGATGAAGGGGGGGGGAAGGGTGGGGGGGGAACATGGGGGAAATTTTTTTTTGTATTTCTTCTTTGTAAAACTTTTCAATAAAAAAAAAAAAAGAAAACCAGCCATTTTCTTCAAGATGGACTAGGGGAAACAGAGGCACTTCCTCTTTTTTTATTTATTTTGTTCATTTCTCTCATACATTCATACCGACAGAAACCCACAGGAGTTTGTAGCCCGGCTTCTCCTGAGGACTTCAGTAGTTTCTCAAGGACTGGAGCTTTGAAAGCAATTTGAAAGCAAATTGTGTAGAAATGGTGTGGAAGTGGCTCTGCTTTCTCCCTCAGCTCCAGAAATACGATCCTGCTTACTCTAGGATTATTTTTCGTTAAGAAGAGTCCATGATATGCTCTCAGGGAAACATGTACCCTAACTTAGAGTTCCTTCATCATCAATAGCTTCCCTTGATTTTGCTATCGGGAGCCCCTTTCGTGCATTTTTTTACTACCGGTTCTATGAGCGTGGCAAGGGAAGGATACTGCAAAATCCCCATTCCCTCCCCACTCCTGGGGGAAGGATACTGCAAAATCCCCATTCCCACCCCACTCTGGGGCCAGCCAGAGGGGGCATTTGCCGGTTCTCTGAACTACTCAAAATTTCCGCTACCGGTTCTCCAGAACCTGTCAGAACCTGCTGAATTTCACCCCTGCTTTAGAAACAACTCAACCTTAGCGGTATCCTTTGTGCAATATGATGTTGTAGTGTGATGGATTAGCCATTTCCAATGGAAAACTTGGCTTGTGATCCCCCTGGCATTCCCATTGCTGGGGATGAAATCCAGCGAATGGCAGGCAGGCCTCAGCAGGTTTCAGAACCTCTCTCTGAAGTTTTCTGGGCTTGGAAACTGAGCTATCAGGCTTGATTAGTTCTTGGATGAGAGACACCAAGGAATCTCAAAGGTGGAGGCTAGATTGGGAAATTAAGCGCGAGAACATGCTGGAGGAAAGCCAGCCCCAATCATTTTGGTACTTGTTGGCTGAGAAACCTCAACCAACTTGTCCATATTGTCGCCAGGAGCAACTCAACTCAAGGGGGTCTCTGCCGTTATTTTGACTTGGGAGATGGGACTTGGTGGAGAGTCATCTCGCCAATGGCTGAACCGTGGTCAGGAGGCCTGCATGTCTCTTTTGATGCAGGTAGGCAGAAGAGAAAAGAACTTTGTTTTGGGCAATGGCACTGTCAGGTTTCGATGTCATCTCAAATAAATTGCGCTCCCATACAATTAATCTTTGCTGAAATATTCCATTTATTTGAGTATGACAGATCTGGCCCAGACTTCGTCGTAGCCGATATTAACCCTCTAACCTGCAAACCCTTCCCTTTCCATTCCCCAATTCTCATCTTCTCATTGGCCATCTTCCAAGTCAGTCTCCCCAGCTTCTGACCTCAACCCACAGGAATGTCCCCCTCCCATCCCATCTCCTAGGGGATATTATCTACAGAGAAAATAAGTAGGCAAGTGCACATGCTGGCTGAGGAATTCTGGGAGTTGGCAGTCCACAATTCTTAAAGTTGCCAAGGTTGGAGACCCCTGTCCTGAAGCCAAGACCATTTTTTCCTATGCTTGGAAGGACCCTCAGAGGTTAAAAGTGTTGGACAGAGGCTGTTAGTTAGAACATAGAATAACAGGTTGAAGGAGACCTTGGAAGTCTTCTAATCCAACCCCCTACTCAAGCAAGAGACCTTTACACTATTCTGGACTAATGGCTATCCAATTTCTTCATAAAAACCTCCAGTGATGGAGCATCCACAATTTCTGGAAGCAAACTGTTCCACTGTCCAGTGACAGTTCTCACTGTCAGGAAATTCCTTCTTGGTTCTAGGTTTGGATCTCTCCTTGATTAGGTTCCATCCATTGCTTCTTGTTCTGTTCTCTGGTTCAGAGGTCTCCAAGACTCTCCAGAGCTCTCCAACCTTGGCTACTTTAAGATCTGTGGACTTCAACTCCCAGAATCCCAGCTTTGTGGGCCGAGGAATTCTGGGAGTTGAAGTCCACAGGTCTTAAAGTGGCCAAGGTTGGAGACCCCTGCTCTGGTGGCTCACCTCTTCTCTGTGATAACCCCTCAAGTACCGAAAGACTGCCATCATGTCCATTGGTGAAATTCAATTTTTTTTACTACCGGTTCTGTGGGCTTGGCTTGGTGGGTGTTGTCTGGTTTGTTGGGCGTGGCAGGGGAAGGATACTGCAAAATCTCCATTCCCACCACACTCCAGGGGAAGGATACTGCAAAATCCCCATTCCCACCCCACTCCTGGGGGAAGGATATTGCAGAATCTCCATCCCCACCCAGAGGTGGATTGTGCCGGTTCTCCGAACGACTCCGAATTTCCGCTACCGGTTCTGCAGAACCTGTCAGAAAGCTGCTGGATTTCACCCCTGATCATGTCCCTCATCTTGTTCTTTGATAAACTAGCTCCCTCAACCGTTCATCATACAGTTTAGCCTCCTGACCCTTTGTCATTTTTGTGGCTCTTCTCTGTACTCTTTCTAGGGTCTCTGCAACTTTTTTTGTATTGTTGTTTATCGGGGGTTTTTCTCTTCCACGGTGTTCGTAAGCTGCTTTTTGGATCTGAGAGCCTGTTGGTGGTTTGGCAAGCAGCAGGCAGCTGAACCAGGGTGGGTTAACTGGGAAGAGAAGCAGTTTGGGCATTTTTCCCACTCAGCTGGTTCCAGTGCTTGGCTCTTGTTTATTCTTGTTGTTGTTGTGGGGGTTGAGGACTTGGGAACTGTTGCTTGGATGGAAAAGGTCCTTTACAAGTTTGATGAAACAACTTCATTTCCTTGTTTAGGGTCTTCCATGTGTAAACACTTGTTCACACATGTTGTGCCCAAGAAAGGCAAATCCGATCACTGAAATGGTTGTGTGCCACTCTGTATTGTGTATTAAGGTAAAGGTAAAGGTTCCCTTCGCACATGTGTGGTAGTCGTTCCTGACTCTAGGGGGCGGTGCTCATCACTGTTTCAAAACCAAAGAGCCAGCGCTGTCCGAAGACGTCTCCGTGATCATGTGGCTGGCATGACTCAATGCCAAAAGCGCACGGAACGCTGTTACCTTCCCACCAAAGGCGGTCCCTATTTTTGCATTTTTTACGTGCTTTCGAACTACTAGGTTGGGAGAAGCTGGGACAAGTAACAGGAGCTCACCCCATTACTCGGCGCTAGGGATTCGAACCGCTGAACTACTGATCTTTCGATTGACACGCTCAGCCACTGAGCCATCACGTCCCTTGTATTGTGTATTACACAGCATTTATTTCAGTATGGGTAGATTTTTTTCCCAGAATAACGCTGAGCTCTGCTGTTTATATTGGATGATTTTTATTAAGAGAAAAGCAAAGAGAGAGAGAGAGAGAGAGAGAAAGTCTTTGTCAAAAAGTGATTTGTTTTTGAGTCTCCTTTCTAATTTCAGTTGTCTTTTGTCCAGTGTGAGAATATTTGTGCACTTTCCATATGTCTGTGAAGAGCTGCCTTTTTCCGCAAAAGGATGGGATAGCGTTCCTAAAGCTTAACTTTTTTCCATGTGTGCACACTTGAAATAGTGTTTAGGGTGAGCTCCAATCCGCACTGCATATCGGACATTAATACAATTGAGTGAGTCCAGAGATATTTCACGAGAAGAAGTGCTCGCAACAGAATACCTTAGGCCACCAGGCTTGAAATTTTGGGCTTAGACAATTTAGAACTATGCCGCCTTCAGTCTGACCTAAGGGTGGTACATAACATTATCTGCCACAATGTCCTACCTATCAATGACTACTTCAGCTTCAACCACAACAATACACGAGCAAATAATAGATACAAACTCAAGGTAAACCGCTCCAAACTCGATTGCAGAAAATGCGACTTCAGTAACAGAGTGGTCAGTGCCTGGAATGCACTACCTGACTCTGTGGTTTCTTCCCAAAACCCCCAAAACTTTAACCTTAGACTGTCTACTGTTGACCTCACCCCATTCCTAAGAGGTTTGTAAGGGGTGCATAAGAGCACCAGCGTGCCTACCGTCCCTGTCCTACTGTCCCCCATTTATTCATACCCATTCCCTGTATTCATAATCATGTTTATACTTTTATCTGTTATCTTATATGCTTGACAAATAAATAAATAAAAAGCAAGGAACCCATTTTTCCCCACTTCCTTTTTTTTTTTTTAATTTGATTTATATGCCGCCCTTCTCCGGAGACTCAGGGCGGCTTACAATGCGTTAAGCAATAGCCTTCATCCTTTTGTATATTTATACAAAGTCAGCTTATTGCCCCCACAAACTGGGTCCTCAATTTACCTACCGTAGAAAGGATGGAAGGCTGAGTCAACCTTGAGCCTTGGAGAGATTCGAACTTACTAATTGCAGACAGCTGGTGTTAATAACAGGGTGCTTTAGACCACTGTACTATCAAGGCCCTTAACCTCCCTTCTCCCCCGGTTAACCAGGAATAGCTCATTGTTGGCTTATGCAACTTATTTCTCTTCTCTTAAGGATATGTGTGAGAACTTCTTTCGCCAGGACAGGGTGTATTCTTCTGGGAAGCTGTTGGGCTAGATCTTCTCTGTTATGGAGCCACAGACCAAATCAACACCCAGACCTCAGCTTGCCAACGTTCTGGTTGCTGACACCGAATGTCCTTCTACAAAGTCTCGGTGGCGGCAATGGATGTTTGTTTTGGAGAAAGGACCGAAGGAGCCCAGATTTCCTCTCTTTCTAATAGGGCCTTTTAAGGAGAGGTAGGGCAGGAGAACGTCTGATTAACAAAGCACAAAAGATGTCTCATCGGCAGGGATTGCTATCGGAGCTTTCCTGGGCCTCTTGCATCAGCCGCAGTAGTTCGGTGATCCATAGGAGTCTAAACCAGGGATCGCCAACCTTGGCAATAATAATAATAATAATAACAAACAAATAGTCAAACATTATGTATGGACTAGACTTCTTTGGTTTGTTGAGATCATGGTCAAAAGAAACTGGCTTAGCACAGTGGGTGAATTCAATGGTTGTGTCGACATGATATGTTATCTCAACAGCTCAATCATGGTTTATGTCAATCCAGTTTTCTATATTTGCATGACATTATTATTATTATTATTATTATTATTATTATTATTATTAGCCGGACTTGAACATTTTGACTCTACAAAAAACCACCTTACTCGGAACAGTTTACATCCTCCGACGATACCTTAACAGTTCCTAGGTCCTTGGTTAGGACTCGAGCTGCTGAGCTATTAACCAGCCTCAAAGGCTGTGAATCTCACTAAAGATTAACCAATAATAATAATAATAATAATAATAATAATAATAATAACAACAACAACAACAACAACAACAACAACTACTTTATTGTCATTGTACGTGTATACACAGTATACCCATACAACAAAATTCACTTAACACCCAAAGACCAACACACATAACAATCCCCAAACACACTCCCACCCACCACAAATTCCCCACCCCTAAACCACCCAAACATCCACACAACAGACCAAGTAATGCTGTCCAACAGCTCACTGATGGTGGCCCTTTAGTTCACTGTTGAGTGCAATTATAGCTCTGGGATAAAAACTGTTCAGAAGATGTGTGGTCCAAGTTTTAATTGTTCTGTATCTTCTGGCAGAAGGCAACAGTCGAAAAAGATTGTAAGCAGGATGGGAAGAGTCTCTGAGAATGTTACGCAACTTCCTCAAACAGCGAGATTCGAAGATGTTATCCAGGGCTGGTAGATGGAGCCCAATGATATTCTGGGCAGTATTAATGATTCTCAGTAGAGCTTTTTTGTCTGCTACAGAGCTGCTCCCATACCATGCAAGAATGCCGTATGTCAGGACACTCTCAATGGTGCTGCGATAGTAGGACGGAAGGAGAAGCTGAGATAGATTTATCTTCCTGAGCAGTCTCAGGAAGTACAGCCTCTTCTGTGCCTTCTTCGCAAGCATGTTAACATTCATGGTCCATGAGAGGTCCTCCGAGATATAAATGCCCAGAAATTTAAAACTACCAACCCTCTCCATCTCCTCCCCATTAATGTACATTGGTAAATGTACAGCTGTACATGTACATGGCTGGCTGAGGAATTCTGGGAGTTGGAGTCCACGAGTCTTAACGTTGCCAAGGTTGGAGACCCCCTGGTCTAAACAACCATTTGTCTGAAATGGTCTAGGGCAAAGGTGTCAAACTTGATTTGAGGTCCCTCCCAAATCTATTATGCTATGTTCTGAATGTAATGGGAAGGCTACCCTTTAGTGAAGTAGCGCATTGGGCATTGGATAGGAGAACTAAGACTGGCAGAATCATGTAAGGTGGAGAAGAAAGCAGGGCTATTGTCTTCAGCAAAAGTCAAGACCTGGACTTTTCTGATTTGAGCAAAATGGACTATGCCCTTATGAACAGGTTACCATGCAGGGTGTGGCATTTACTGGGATGATTCAGAAATTCTCTTTCCACACACCTTCAATTGGATGACGGTAGAGCTTGGTCAGATGCTTCGGATGATCTAGGTCAGGGGTCTCCAACCTTGGCAACTTTTAAGACTTGTGGACTTCAACTCCTAGTGTTCCTCAGCCAGCGAAGCTGTTGAAGTCCACAAGTCTTAAAAGTTGCCAAGGTTGGAGACCCCTGATCTAGGTAACGCCAGTGAAGGGAAGCCTACTGAATTCCCTAACTCAACTTTCTCTTCTGCTGGAATTTGTAGAGCTGAGACGTACTTACTTTGCACCTGCTGTGTGAGCCTTGGCAAGATCTTGTTGCGCTTTTTCCTTGCGTGCTCTGGCTTGCATGTTTGGTATGCAGCGGTATCTGTGTGCGTGCCAGAGTGTTGTGTGTGTGTGTGTGTGGTGGAGAATCTAGGTGTGTTATGGCCATCTTCTCCACAGCTGCCTCGCCAATCAAGGTCGTGCAATCTTTGTTCACTGCTGTGCCTTCTCTCCGTGCCATCTTCAGTGGTGTGCGGTAGATGTAAGATGGCCTTGGGAAGCCCTAATGGCATCTTGGCACCATCCCAAAACTTGACAAACTGAACTTGAGCAGTTCAGCAAGCAACATTCCTCGCATTCCGGGGCTTTGGGCTCATCCTCTTCTCCCCCTCCTTTGAACATGCCAATTGTCTCCTACTCCCAACCCATACTTGTCTTGAGGCACCTGAAGCTTTGTGAGTTGGCTCAAATGTTTTCAAGTTGGTTTGACTTCTTCGGCTGTTGTGAGGCTGATTTTTCTGGTTTCAGGAATCTCCATACCAGAAATCCCGGTTGGAGTTTATTGTGCACATTTTTTAGTGCTTTATTCTAGTTAGCGAGCATACTTCCTTCCTCCTATTAATCCCTGAGGATTTTCCTGCTTAATTGTGAGACAATTTTAGCAAAAAATGCCTTTGGTTCCCATCATATTAGCCTTCCTCAACCTGAGAAATTTCAAGCATTGGCCCTTGGTACATTTGGAGGACACCCAGGTGAAAAAGAAAAGGGACATGGTGGCTCAGTGGCTAAGATGGTGAGCTTGTCGATCGAAAGGTCGGCAGTTCAGTGGTTCGAATCTCTAGCGCCGCATAACAGGGTGAGCTCCTGTTATTTGTCCCAGCTTCTGCCAACCTAGCAGTTCGAAAGCACATAAAAAATGCAAGTAGAAAAATAGGGACCACCTTTGGTGGGAAGGGAACAGCGTTCCGTGCACCTTTGGTGTTGAGTCATGCTGGCCACATGACCACGGAGACATCTTCGGACAGCGCTGGCTCTCCGGCTTTGAAACGGAGATGAGCACCGCCCCCTAGAGTTGGGAACGACTAGCACATATGTATGAGGGGAACCTTTACCTTTTTATGTGTGTCACTCTTGAACTAGCTAGTTTATGCCATGTCTTATTTTGGTTTGAGATGAGAGTATCATCACGTTCTTATATATATTTATATATAAATATAATTATATATATATATTTATTTATACGATGAAGAGTTGCAGGAACTGGGCATGGCTAGTCTAGTGAAGAGAAGACCAGGGGAGACAGGATAGCAGTCTTCCAATATTTGAGGGGCTGCCACAGAGAGGAGGAAGGGGGTCAAGCTTCTTGGGTGAGAAGCAAAATGTTTTCAAAGAAAAAAAACGCAAGAAAGTCCAGTTGCCTTTTGGGACAACCGTGACCTGGCTGATTGAGAATCTCCATAGACACCAGACTTTAAGATTTTTAATGTGAGAATCACATAGTGTTTTCTGCTGCTTTTCTTTATTTGATCTTGTTTCCCAGTCCTCCTGGAGTACTAGATGATAGCTAGGTAGCTAGACAGACAGACAGACAGACATACATCCTATCTGCTCTATGTGTCATGTATTTATTTATTTATTTATTTATTTATTTATTTATTTATTTATTTATTTATTTATTTAATTAATTAATTAATTAATTATACCTATCATGTATCATGTATCATCTATCTGTCTCTATCTCATGTCTACCTATCTCTATCTCATATCTATCTCTATCTACCTATCTACCTATCTATCTCTATCTCATATCTATCTATCTATCTATCTATCTATCTATCTATCTATCTATCTCTATTTTTCCATCTACACCTATATATACCTATCTTCTATCTATCTATCTATCTATCTATCTATCTATCTATCTATCTATCTCTATCTCATATCTATCTCTCTATCTCTCTATCTCTATCTCATATCTATCTCTATCTATCTATCTATCTATCTATCTATCTATCTATCTATCTCTATCTATCTATTTTTCCATCTACACCTATATATACCTGTCTTCTATCTATCTATCTATCTATCTATCTATCTATCTATCTCTATCTCATATCTATCTATCTCTCTATCTCTCTATCTCTATCTCATATCTATCTCTATCTATCTATCTATCTATCTATCTACCTATCTCTATCTATTTTTCCATCTACACCTATATATACCTATCTCCTATCTATCTATCTATCTATCTTTATCTATCTCTATCTCATATCTATGTATCTATCATCTATCTATCTATCTCTATTTTTCCATCTACACCTATATATACCTATCTCTTTATCTATCTATCTATCTACCGACCGACCGACCTAATGCACAGACATACCCCAACAATATTATCTTAGTTATAGCTGGGTCTAAAATGGATGTATGAAGATTTGGTCTAAGTGACGTTGATTTCCATCTTGGCCGTAGGCCATAACAGGATTGTCAAACCAGTAGCAAACAATATAACTTGTTATATGGTGAGGGATAGATTAAGTAAACAACTGCCATTTAGAGTAGTCGTGTCTGCGTTATGGGAAAAAAAAAAGGAAGTTATGTAATCAAATTCTTGGCCATGGCTAGATTTTTTCTCCTAACAGGATGGACCGCACCATTTTTTTTAAAAAAAATGTACATTGATATTTCATTAATAACTTCCCTCCTGCTTTTGACATGTTTTGCTGTATTCTTCTTTGGACTCCTGGTATTTTTGTCCCAGCTTCTTATGGACTGCCACTTTGTAGTGGCCACTGTAGTACAGTGGACTAAAGCACTGTTATTAACAGATTAACATCTGCTGCTTGCAATTACTGCAAGTTCAAATCTCACCAGGCTCAAGGTTGACTCAGCCTTCCATCCTTTCTAAGGTAGGTAAAATGAAGACCCGGATTGTGGGGGCAATAAGCTGACTTTGTATAAATATACAAAAGTATGAAGGTTATTGCTTAATGCACTGTAAGCCACCCTGAGTCTCCGGAGAAGGGCGGCATATAAATTAAAGCCCCCCCCCCCCAAAAAAAAGCAAGATAAAAATTTAAATTTGTACTTAGCAATAAACTCTTTATTAGAAGTTGCCTAGAGGACTTTGGTTTGGTAGGATGAGGGGTGGTCATGGAGATGGGGAACTCTTCCCAAATTAAAAATTGCAATATGGAAAACGAGACAAATTCAGGATTTAAGAGTTAAGCACTTCTCCCACCATCCAAAACTGACAGTAATAAAGACAATGGGCTTCTAAGGTATAGCTGCTATCGCGTGCCGGCGGGTGTCGCACATTGGCGGTTGTGACTCATATTTTGAGCGACAGAGAGCCACAGCAGAGGGATGAAAGAGCCACATGCGGCTCCAGAGCTGCGGGTTGCTGACTCCTGCCTTATGCCAATCCCAGAGCTTCTATAGGTACCGAGTGCTGCTGTTCTTACAGTACCTGCACTCCCAAGAAATTCATCATACTCTGATCAAGGGAGAACTTGGATCTTACAGAAAGAATGTCTACCTAAATTTCAAAATAGAAATTAGAAGAATAGAATAGAGAATAGAACAGATCAGAACAGCAGTTGGAAGGGGCCTTGGAGGTCTTCTAGTCCAGCCCCCTGCTTAAGCAGGAGGCCCTAGACCAGGAGTCAGCAACTCGCGGCTCTGGAGCTGCATGTGGCTCTTTCATCCCTCTGCTGCGGCTCCCTGTCACACAAAATATGCGTCACAACCGCCAATGTGTGACACCCGCTGGCACGCGATTTATTGAGCTTTTCAACCCCCGGTAGGCCAGCCATGGATAAATCCAAGGAAAGAAAAGTTTCAGAAGAAAAGAGAACATTTACTTCAACTACATATGCTAGTTTTGTGGCCGCTCAAGAAATAGTCAGGCACAGGAAGGGTTTTGTGGCTCCCGGTGTTTTCTTTTCTGTGGGAAATAGGTCCAAATGGCTCTTTGAGTGTTTAAGGTTGCAGACTGTTGGGCTAGCATATGTTTTTTTCAGTTTGGCAACGTCCAGTCATAGATGAAAATGCTGCATTTCTGCATATGTCTCGTGTCTGTTCCAGACAGAGGAAGAAATAGGGTTAAAGGGAACCAGGAAGTGGATTGGTGGTTTCAAATTCTTTGGTTTCGCTTAGTTCTCTCTTCAAGGGCTGTAAGTTTTGTAACCTGGAAATGAATATCTTGTGCAATATAGTATGAGACGCGTAGATTAAAAAATAATTTCTTTTCTGACCATGTAAACATTTCTCTTCATGTATAACTATTGAATATTTGTTTTTATTTTACTGGTTTGCAGATACGTCCCTAGCATTAATGTAGCTTTTTTGAAGCAGTTTTTGCTCTGTTAATTTGCTTTTGTATTGAGCATTTCAATGACTAAAGCCCATTTTACAGGGAATTGTGTTAGGATCTTGAAAATAACTTGTCTTCCAAAGACAATGCAACTATTTGCCTTACAATAGCATAGCAATAGCACTTAGACTTATATTCCGCTTCACAGTGCTTTACAGCCCTCTCTAAGCAATTTACAGTCATCATATTGCCAATCCGGGTCCTCATTTTAGCGACCTCGGAAGGCTGGAAGGCTGAGTCAACCGTGAGCCTGTTGAGAATCGAACTGCCAAATTGCAGGCAGCCGGCAGTCGGCAGAAGGAGCCTGCAGTTCTGCACTCTAACCACTGCGCCACCGTGGCTCTCACCACTACAAGCTATCTGGACAAGCATTTGATGGTCTACATATAGAACAGCGCAGCCTTCCCTTAGCTGGAATCTCTTCTGATTACAATTCCCATAATTCCCAGCCAAGGGGTTTGGGATTCCATGAATTGTAATCGTAGTACATCTGGAGCAGAGCTGATAATTCATCAGGTTCTGAGCAGTTCTGAAGAACCGGTAGCGGAAATTTTGAGTAGTTTGGAGAACCGGTAGTAAAAAAATCTAAGTGGCCCCGCCCCCATCTATTCTCTGCCTCCCGAGTCCCAGCTGATCGGGAGGGAATGGGGATTTTGCAGTAACCTTCTCCTGGAGTGGGGAGGGAATGGAGATTTTACAGTATCCTTCCCCTGGAGTGGGGAGGGAAAGGAGATTTTACAGTAACCTTCCCCTGGAGTGGGGAGGGAATGGGGATTTTACAGTATCCTTCCCCTGGAGTGGGGAGGGAAAGGAGATTTTACAGTAACCTTTCCCTGGAGTGGGGAGGGAATGGGGATTTTGCAGTAACCTTCCCCTGGAGTGGTAAGGGATGGAGATTTTACAGTATCCTTCCCCTGGAGTGGGGAGGGAAAGGAGATTTTACAGTAACCTTCCCCTGGAGTGGGGAGGGAAAGGAGATTTTATAGTATCCTTCCTCTGGAGTGGGGAGGGAAAGGAGATTTTACAGTAACCTTCCCCTGGAGTGGGGAGGGAAAGGAGATTTTACAGTAACCTTCCCCTGGAGTAGGGAGGAAATGGAGATTTTGCAGTAACCTTCCCCTGGAATGGGGAGGGAATGGAGATTTTACAGTATCCTTCCTCTGGAGTGGGGAGGGAATGGAGATTTTACTGTATCCTTCCCCTGGAGTGGGGAGGGAATGGAGATTTTGCAGTAACCTTCCCCTGCAAAGCCCACCAAGCCTCACCCACAGAACCGGTAGTAAAAAAATTTGAATACCACCACTGATCTGGAGGGTTTCAGATTTGGAAAGGCTGAAATTCAGAACTTCTTGACTATTGCTGCCCTGACTCTTTGGAATAAACATGCTTCCCCCACCCTCTCAAGATCCAGAAGACCCTTTCTCTTGTCATCTTCAAAAAGACCTGTTCAGATCGGGCGTTTCTAAACAAGCTCTTTTGGAGGTTAACATCAGGCTTCGTGTATTCCACTTACATTGTTTATGTTCTGCCTTTTAATCCAAACTTTTTATTATTTTTTTACTCTTATTTTTTAGGAAGCTTAAGCATGTTTGGACGGATGGCATGGTGTATATGAACTGATCAGGCTATTATAATTTGATGTAATGCCAGTTCTATAAACAAATGAGACAACACTCAAAATGGTAGTGATATTATCTTTTGATGGAAAAAACAAAGAGTTTTCTGGCACCTGAAATGTTGGTTTTGAAGATGCCAGAGGAGACTTCGTTTTTCTTCTAAGGATTACGTGCATCGAATGTCTTGGGAGATATCTTTCGCTGCATGTTTAGCCTTTTATAAACGTGCGAAACTTAGAAAAAACAAACATTCTCTTTTGGTGTTTCTTTTCCTTGTTCAACCTGAGCATTTCCTCCTTTATTATATCTCCTTTTAAAGGGTAGATCTTGGAATTATTTGTTTCATAGATTTTGGTTGTTGGAATTCAAGTCCAACCAGCCAGTTAAAGAATGGTGGTCTACAATAGTGGCCAAAATTGTGGAAACCTTTTGGGAAAAGTGCATTTTCTAAAACTAGCTAATAACACCACTTTTTTTTTTTTAGTAGTACCATAAAATTATATTTCAGTGGAAAGATAATTTAATCAAGAATGTAATGCAATAATTTTTATGAAGGATTTGCTATTAGAGTAACAGTTATAGGATAAAGAAGAAAAGTGAAACACATAGAAAAAACGAAATATGCAAAAATGATCCCCATGTCAGTTAATACTTATTTGGGTAACCTTTAGCATGAATGACAGCCTCAAAACGTCTTCCCATGGAGCGAATCAAGTCTTTCAGTTCTGCAGCTGTTATCATGTGAAACCAAGATTGAATGATAGCTTCTATTAAGTGGGTTTTATTGCTGGGTCGCTTCTGACTAACACGTTTCTTTAGTGGGCTCCATCGATTTTCAATTGGGTTAAGGTCTGGGCTATTCGCAGGCCATTCCAGCAGTGGAATAGGATTATCTTGAATCTCCCCCCAAAAAGTGGTGTTATTAGCCATCAAACCTTAAAAATACACTTTTCCCAAAAGGTTTCCACAATTTTGGCCACTACTGTAGCTTCCTGTTCAGGTTGCCCAACTAACAATAATTGAGATAACATCCCTGATTTAATTAATTTAATTTAATTAATTCAATTTATATGCCACCCCTCTCCGAAGACTCAGGGCGGCTATTTGTCAGTTTTTCCCATATAAAGTTGAGCCCATCCTCGTATAATTGTGCTGCTATAAAGCCTTGCTGTTAACAAGGGCCCATCTGGCAACATTTAGCCTAACTCTGCCCTCCACGCCTTCCTCCTCACTTGGGGCAGTGTGAGTCCTCCCCAAAATTTAATTACAGGAGAAAAGAGGAATGTGAGGGCTTCAGATTTGCAAGAGTGACTTTGTGTGTTTCTAGCAGTGCCAGATGCCAAAGGGGAAAAATCTGAATCCTCCTACACAGGAGTCTCCAATCTTGGCCTTGGCAATTTTAAGCCTGGCAGACTTCAACTCCCAAAATTCATCTGCCAGCGGACTTCAACTCCCAGAATTCCCCCACCAGCGGGGGGAATTCTGGGAGTTGAAGTCCACCAGGCTTAAAATTGCCAAGGTTGGAGACCCATGCTCTAACACCACACAAGGAACATTTCCAGGTCTGATAAAAGTACATTGTGAAAGAGGCTATAATTGCATTGCTGGTCCCTGTCCCATTCTGGTCCTACTTCCTGTAGTAACCTGACTCGCCTCCAAGAATAGTGTCAAACAGTGTCGACTGGCGGCCCCTAGGGGGAGAGCCTTCTCTGTGGGGGCACCTACTATCTGGAATGAGCTCCCCCCCGGAGATACGGAGGATCCCGGATCTGCGCTCCTTCCGCCGTGCTGTGAAGACCTTTTTATTCCATCAAGCGGGCTTGGCCTAATCTCTTCCCTTTTTAAATATTTAAATTTTAATCTGTTTTTTAAATTATCGGGGTGTTTTAATTTGTCTGGGCCAAATAATTTAATTTGATTTTATTGGGTTTTTTAAATTTTGTGTATCTATGTATTTTATTGTTGGCTGTTCACCGCCCTGAGTCCTTCGGGAGTAGGGTGGTATACAAATCAAATAAAACTAAAACTAAACTAAACTAATATGCTTCCATTAGTAGGCTTAGCTTACACCCTTCTTCAGGTTGCCAAAGTTGGACACCCCTCGCTCTACAGCCTTGCCCTCGTCTCCTCCTTATTGCAGTTGGATTCTTTCGCTCTCACCACCCCCTCCATAAGTTAATTCTCCTTAATGAATTCCAGCTCTCAGCTACATCAAAGGGCATTCTTGTTGAGAGAATATAAAAGGAACCCCCACTCCCTGCTCCCAATTTTAGTGTCTGGGGTTGGGGTGGGGGGCGGAGAGGTATCCCAAACCTCCCCTTGTTTCTGGGGCCGGAGTCTGCATCTCTTCTGATGTAAGATAATTGGGAGTGGCAGAAACCTTCTTTTAATCCATGGTTAAGAAGCCGGTCTTTGTTGCATCTTGGCTGGAGCGAAGAGCTATTAGGGAAGCTCTTAATTGTGCCATCTGGGCTTCATTTAAAGGCCTTGGAGTGAACACCCTGTGGGAGAGGCAAACTGTCTTGGTTAAGAAAGGATTATTTTATTTACGGCGGGGTGTCGGTGCGAGATGAAAGAATACTTAAGGGGGTTCCTTCCATGTGGCAAGTTTCCCTCCCTTCCAGAAACTGAAGCTGGATTGAGAAACGGCTGAGAAGATTCCAAGCCATTTTGGATCTTTGGCAACGATGTTGGCCATGTTCCTTCTGCTTTCGTTGCCTCTTTATTTGTGCCAAGAAAGAAAGCACCGATTATTTTTTCTTCCCTTCCCAATAGAAAGAGACTATATTTGTAGCTCTGGCTTGAACTGTTGAGGTCCTTGGTGCTCTCTGAGCTTTTCTTGTTTTCTTACAGATATTTCATTTCCAAACTAGGTAATGAAAGTTGGGTAGTTGTTGGGTAATGAGAGGCCTGCAAGAAAACAAACCAAATTCGGAGAGATCGTATCTGGGTCGGTCACCGGAATGAGAGATTTCTCTTCTGAGGTTTCGGATTTGTACCGAAGCCCATCTTCCCTCTACTGGAATATGTGCTTTGGGCCAGGGGTCTCCAACCTTGGCAACTTTAAGACTTGTGGACTTCAACTCCCAGAGTTGAACGTTAAGACTTGAACTTTTAAGACTTGTGGACTTCAACTTCTAGAGTTCAACTTTTAAGACTTGTGGACTTCAACTCCCAGAGTTGAACTTTAAGACTTGTGGACTTCAACTCCCAGATCCAGCTTCACTGATTGAGGAACTCTGGGAGTTGAAGTCCACAAGTCTTAAAGTTGCCAAGGTTGGAGACCCCTGCTTTGGGCTATTCGATGGTGCGTTCCTATTGGTTGATTGGCGTGTTGATTGGCTGGCCATTGGCTGTTGTTTCCTTGGGCTGCCAAGACCTTGGCTCCCAACTACTTGATAAAGTGGTGGTAAATCAACATGCCTGTTGACTGAAAAGGGGCCCAATGATCTTTAGCTCAGAAGAATAAACCCCTGGTCCCGGTGACCGACCCAGATTCAATCTTGCAGCATTATCCAGAGACACGTATGTTTGCCTTCATTCATGAAGCTCAGAGAGCACCAAGGACTTCACACTTTCTTGGTCTCAGAGGAGACCTTGTTTCCAATGAGGGTCTGTTGTCTGAGCCCCTCCCTTGACAATGTACTCCTTGGGCCTGATACCTTCTCACCCCTCATAGTTACCATGCTGTTGTTGTTGTTGTTGTTGTTGTTGTTGTTCTTCTTCTTCTTCTTCTTCTTCTTCTTCTTCTTCTTCTTCTTCTTCTTCTTCTTCTTCTTCTTCTTCTTCTTCTTCTTCTTCTTCTTCTTCTTCTTCTTCTTCTTCTTCTTCTTCTTCTTCTTCTTCTATTACTACTACTTCTACTACTACTTTTCCTCCGCCTCCTCCTCCACCACCTCCTTCCTCCTCCTTCCTCCTTCTTTCTTCTTTCTTCTTCCTTCTTTTCCTTCTTCTACTACTACTACTTCTATTACTACTACTTTTCCTCCTCCTCCTCCTCTTCCTTTCTTCTTCCTTCTTCCTTCTTCTTCTTCTTCTTCTTCTTCTTCTTCTTCTTCTTCTATTACTACTACTTCTACTACTACTTTTCCTCCGCCTCCTCCTCCACCACCTCCTTCCTCCTCCTTCCTCCTTCTTTCTTCTTTCTTCTTCCTTCTTTTCCTTCTTCTACTACTACTACTTCTATTACTACTACTTTTCCTCCTCCTCCTCCTCTTCCTTTCTTCTTCCTTCTTCCTTCTTCTTCTTCTTCTTCTTCTACTACTACTACTACTTTCCCTTCTCCTCCTCCTCCTCCTTCTTTCTTCTTTCTTCTTCCTTCTTTTTCTTCTTCTAGTACTACTACTACTTTTCCTTCTCCTCCTCCTCCTCCTCCTCCTCCTCCTCCTCCTCCTCCTCCTCCTCCTCCTTTCTTCTTACTACTACTACTACTACTACTACTATTTTTCCTCCTCCTCCTCCTCCTCCTCCTCCTTCTTTCTTCTTCCTTCTTCTTCTCTTGAAGGGGAAATTGGCAGAACTCATCAATTCCAGTATTGTTGTTAGAGGTCCCTTGTTTTACAAGTGGGTTTGGTGAACCTGTCAGTCAACTGATTGCTTAAGATACTTTTATTCTTAACTATCTGCCTTTGCCCTCTTGTCTTATCAAAGGTCACAGCAGTTTTCTCCCAGCCAGACGAATGGCGAAAGTTCCCCAGAGATGTTGGCCATACGATTTCAGGTAAGAACTCCTTTTGTTCCAGCTTGCTAGATGGGGCTGATGAGAATCAATCCAAATTCATTAAGAGGGCCACAAATTACACTGCTTCTCACAACAGCTTTGTTTCGCCTGGGTGTGGAGGAGGAGCAGTGGTGAAATCTTGTTACTACCAGTTCTGTGGCCAAGGCTTGAGGGGGTAATGTGACTGGGTGGGGGTGGCCAATTTTTTTTAATTTTACTTTTGAAAGCATTTTTTCTACAACCTCTTCGGCAAAGAGGTTGTAAAAAAATGCTTTCAAAAGGCTCTGATGATCCCAGCTATGTTGCCTAATCGGCAGAGGCTTTTTTTCTTTTAAATGCCTCTGCTGATCAGGCAACTCAGCTTGGATCGTCAGAGGCATTTAAAAGAAAAAAAGGGGTTTTTTTTCTTTTAAATGCCTCTGACGATCCCAGCTGAGCCGCACGATCATCAGAGGCTTTTTTTTTTTAACTTTTAAAAGCATTTTTTCGGCCGAAGAGGTTGTAGAAAAAATGCTTTTAAAAGTAAAAAAAAAAAAGCCTCTGATGATTGTGCAGCTCAGTTGGGCATGGGGGTTTTTGCTGCTGGTTCTCCGAACCACCCGCCTCCATCGCTACCGGATCGGGTGATCCGGTCCGAACCAGGAGCATTTCACCCCTGAGGAGAAGCTATATGGGTACAACCAGTACTGCCCTGGGTAGCAATCACATCTCTGGTCCTTCTGGTACCATGGCTTTTCTTCAAAAGTTGACAATATCTGGGAAGAAGCCAGTCAAGGCAGGACTCCTTTTATTGTTCGGTCAAGAAGAATGATCTTAGTCATCCAATTTTGGGATCCTATAAAAGAACAGCTAGTATTGATTTGTGCCACAGTAGTTGATGTCTCTTTGATTTTCTGTATACAGCCTATTCTTCTGAACTTGGTTTTTTTTTTTTCTAAGTTATGTTTGCATTTTCCAACAGGATGTGGTGAGAACTAGAGACAATGGTCAGAATTCAGTGAGATCTTCCTACTCAAGCCCAGCTTCCATCAGTCCACGGCCCACCAGCCCCTACAGTCCTTCATCTCCTGGGTATCGACCTGGCAGCCCATACAGCCCAGTGAGACCCAGTCTGCCCACAGAGATCAGAGGGGAGCCCGTGATAAACAGCCGCAGGTAGACAACACCTTTAGGAACAGAATCCGATCAAAAGTCTGTTCAGTTTGGGCATGGCAGGGGAAGGATATTGCAAAATCTCCATTCCCCCCCTCCCCCTCCCCACTCTGGGGCCAGCCAGAGGTGGCATTTGCCAGTTCTCCGAATTACTCAAAATTTCCGCTACCGGTTCTCCAGAACCTGTTAGAACCTGATGGATTTCACCCCTCGGTTATCTGGTACCACACCACAATGAATCCCTTATATTGAAGGTGCATTCATGAAGAATTGTAGTATAGTTTTGAGCTAGTTGGACTAGAAATGAGGAGCCCCATCTTCAAATAGACAGAAGAGTTCACTAATAGATACTTGGCCAGCCATATCTTCCCTATCCAACCAATTTTACAGAATTGCTTGACTGGGAAGGAAAGATTACCACCCCTACATCTAAAAAAAGTCTCCATCAATTTTCAGACGAAAAGGCAGGATGTAAATGCAATAAATGAATATATTTATTTAATTGGGGAATCCGTGTTAGTGGAGAACTTCCAGAAATAATAGTAAATGAAGTATACATAATACGATTAGAATTATTAGCATTCTATTATGTTGAAAGTATTGCTTAAAGTATTGAAAATAACGAGAACTGTTTTTTTTTAAAAAAAAAATCAATACTAATTGCCATTGAGAATTACAGGCATACAATTATTTAACTTTTCATTCAAAGTTGAGTATAAGATAAAGAAAAACAAGAACCACTACAATTCGCATCGAAGTACATAACAGTTATAAGTTTCACCCTTGAATTCATAATTTAATGTTAAGATTTCTATTGTTATTTAATGTGCATACAGGCAGTCCTCAACTTACACTACACTGGGACTGGAATTCTGTCACAAGTTAGTGCAGTCCAGTGATGGGTTTCAACATTTTTTACTACGGGTTCTGTGGGTGTGGCTTGGTGGGTGTGGCAGGGGAAGGATACTATAAAATCTCCATCCCCACCCCACTTCAGGGGAAGGATACTGCAAAATCCCCATTTCCTCCCGATCAGCTGGGAGTCGGGAGGCGGAGAATAGATGGGGGTGGGGCCAGTCAGAATTTTTATTACCGGTTCTCCGAACTACTCAAAATTTCCACTACTGGTTCTCCAGAACTGGTCAGAACCTGCTGAAACCCACCTCTGGTGCAGTCATAAAGCGAGCCATCACGAGTTGGCAGAGGAACTCTTGAACTTGAAGTCCACACATCTTAAAATGACTAAAGTTGAGAACCACTTCTCTAAGCACATACTTCTTCCTATTTCTTACTCATAATAAGCAAACCTATTTACATGTTTCTGTGCTCTTTTTTTTTTTTTTTAGCTTCCAATCAATGGGGACTTCACTTCAGAGTCAGCAGGAGTCAAGCAACAGACAGGTATTTCTTGTTAAGAAATGCAGTTAAACCCACATAACTTGGCTGAATTCTCTGCTTCTTTAATCGCTTTAGCAGCAGGGACCATCATAATCGGAGCCAGAGAAGCATAGTCAGCTAATATTTTTGTAACGTGATCAAAGAGGTTTTGAAAAAAAAAAAAAAACATGACTTCAACTTAACAACGATTCGACCTGATATTATTCTCTTTCCCTTTTTATAGAACTTGTATTCTCGCCTCTTAAGCTGATGGCTCATTCATCTCCATTGCCCTCAGCTAGCCGAGGGACTTTTGTAGCCTTTGTTGGCCCTTCAGGCTTCTGTCTCAGCTGTTGATCTGGTTGCTTTGAACCAGCAGCTCTCCTTCACATGTCTCGGCAGCCCACAGAGCACCTGGCTGGCTGGGGAACATTTGCTTGTTCCTGCCTGATGTATCCAAGCAACAAATGGGATCCAGGGAGGCATAACCAGTTTGGGGAGATGCTGCTTGCATCTTTTACACGAGGGGCAGGCTGAATAGGTCTTCCTCCTGAGGCCTATTAAAAGTATCTTTTGCAAGTAAATCCATGATTGCCTCAGCCGAAGAGACCTGTTCAGGTAGTTCATAAGGGAACCCCTGGTGTGAATGTCGCAGCATCTCATGATGCTTAGAGGAGGAGCAAGAAGTCTAGAGAAGTTGGAAGTTAAGCAGCTAAGCTTTTCAACGATATTAGCAGCTTACCTGAGAAGGTCTTAGCTCTCAAGAATCATATCAGGTTATATTTCTTCTCCCCCTCCTCCACTCTTATTATTTACAAGTAGTTGTAAATAGAACAGCAACAATGGTTTGTCGTCTTCTAGACCAAGGTCCCTTGCTCTCAGTTTTATGATTCCCAGAGCCTTCTGAAAAATTCAATGGGCGTATTCTATACAAGCAAAGAGACGCGGTGGCTGGGACGCTGAGCTTGTCGATCGAAAGGTCGGCAGTTCAGCGGTTCGAATCCCGAGTGCCGCGTAACGGGGTGAGCTCCCGTGACTCGTCCCAGCTTCTGCCAACCTAGCAGTTCGAAAGCATGTAAAAAATGCAAGTAGGAAAATAGGGACCACCTTTGGTGGGAAGGGAACAGCGTTCTGTGTGCCTTTGGCGTTGAGTCATGCTGGCCACATGACCATGGAAACGTTTTTGGACAGCGCTGGCACTTCAGCTTTGAAACGGAGATGAGCACCGCCCCCTAGAGTCGGGAACGACTAGCACATATATGCAAGGGGAACCTTTATTCTGTACAATAGCTATACCATCCTAAAATAGCCATTGCGCACTTCCAAATTGGAGGCAACCTACACGTCCCTACCAAACTTTTTGGAAAATAAATGGAAAATATTGGTTCTTCTACCCACATATAGGATTTGGCCCCACTCATCTTGTATTGGTAGGATTTTTTTTATGCCATCAGAAATATTAAGTATTGCCTTTGATTGTCCATCCTTGCATTCCCGGTTTTTACTTGAAAGTATTTCTCAATCACTTATTTCTTAAAAAAAAAAAAAAAAAAAAGGAATTGTGGTATTTTCTCATTCAGCAAGAAGGAATATTGGTCTACTTTTATTTTTTTTAGTGGGATGGGATTTGAAGGATATTTATTTATTTATTTATTTATTGGTTCAATGTATATGCCGCCCTTTTCCGGAGACTCAGGGTGGCTTACAATGCATTAAGCAATAGCCTTCATACTTTTGTATATACCTGCTTAGTAAGAGCTTTTGCTCACCCCAAAGCGGTGTTCTTTTTTATACAAAGTCAGCTTATTGCCCCCACAAACCGGGTCCTCATTTTACCTACCTCGCAAGGATGGAAGGCTGAGTCAACCTTGAGCCTGGTGAGATTTGAACTCGCAGTAATTGCAGGCAGCTGGTGTTACTTAACAGCACTTTAGTCCGCTGTGCCACCAAGGCTCTTTATTTGATTAATTGTTCTCACTGTCAGGAAATTTCTCCTTAGTTCTAGATTGGTTGTTCTCCTTGATATGTTTCCATCTATTATCCCAAAGGTACTTTTTCAAGAGACAGCTGGACTTTCTTGGTTTTTCTTTGAAGATGTTTTACTTCTCATCCAAGAAGCTTCTTCAGCTCTGACATTGGAGTACTTTAGTCTGCTGCGCCACCAAGGCTCTTATATTGATGCAGATATGGGCAGGGTGTCCATGGCTGTAATAATTAATAGAATTAAGCACGATAGAACGTCTATAGAAAATCCAGTTATCCAGGGGTGGTTTCTACTTACCTTTACTACCGGTTTGCAACGGGATCACGCACTTTGCTTCTGCACATGCGCAGATCGCTGATGATGACACCCAGGGCGGTGGGCGGGGCCTCCTGCCGGTTTTACTACCGGTTCTTGCGAACCAGTCTGAACCTGGGGCAACCCACCACTGCAGTTAACCTCCCTTATGATAAACAGAACAGAATAGCAGAATTGCAAGATACCTTGGAGGTGAACTCCCTGCTCAAGCAGGAGACCCCATACCATTTCAGACAAGTGGCTGTCCAGCATCTTCTTAAAAGCCACCATTTATGGAGCACCGACAACTTTTGAAGGCAAGCTGTTCCACTGGCTGCTGGTTCTCACCGTTAGGAAATTTCTCCTTAGTTCTAGGTTGGTTCTCTCCTTGTTTAGTTTCCATTCATTGTTTCTTGTCTTGCCTTCTGGTGCTTTGGAAAATAGACTTGGCCCCTTCTTTCTTTCTTTCTTTCTTTCTTTCTTTCTTTCTTTCTTTCTTTCTTTCTTTCTTTCTTTCTTTTTTTCTTTCCTTCCTTCCTCCCTCCCTCCCTCCCTCCCTCCCTTCCTCCTTTCTTTCTTTCTTTCTTTCTTTCTTTCTTTCTTTCTTTCTTTCTTTCTTTCTTTCTTTCTTTCTTTCTTTCTTTCTTTCTTTCTTTCTTTCTTCAATTTATATGCCGCCTTTCTCCGGAGACTCAGGGCGGCTTACAATGCATTTAAAAAAAACCCAAAAACCACCATTATAAAAACATTTAAAAATTAAAACATGAAAACCCATTCACACCATTCATGGCCGGATCTCACAAGATCGCAATAGCGAGATCAACGGCCCCAGGCCTGCCGGAAAAGCCAGGTCTTCACCGCTTTTCGGAAGGCCAATAGGGTGGGGGTAGTCCGGATCTCAGGAGGTAACTGGTTCCAGAGAGCTGGGGCAGCCACAGAGAAGGCCCTCCCCCACAGGCCCGCCAGCCGGCATTGTTTAGCTGACGGGACCTGGAGGAGACCAACTCTGTGGGATCTTACCGCTCGCCGGGAGCTATGTGATAGAAGGCGGTCTCGAAGATAGCCTGGCCCTCTTATGTGTGGCAGCCTCACAAATACTGGCACACTGTTGTCATGTCACCCCTACTTCTTCTTTTCACTGGACTGGACACCCTGAAGCTTTTAAAATGTCTGTCTACTATTAATTTCT
Organism: Arizona elegans; assembly: GCA_022577455.1. Classification (NCBI taxonomy): domain Eukaryota; kingdom Metazoa; phylum Chordata; class Lepidosauria; order Squamata; family Colubridae; genus Arizona; species Arizona elegans. Next base: position 618,832 of record JAKOOJ010000048.1, read on the forward strand.
TGGAAATCAAGACCACTTTAACAGTTAGGCTGTCTAAAGTATTTTCCCATGAGAAAACGTTCAGGCACTCTTACTCCTCCGCCCCCAGCCTTCTTATGTTTGATGATCAGTTCCAATCTCCACTGGGGGAAAGACAAAAGCGTTAACACAATTGGAGATTGCGTAATCCTGAAATGAAGCGTTCAGATTTAAATCCGCTGAGACAAATCCGCTTCATTTGTGCAAATTTCAGTGGCTGCGTTTTACTGCATTGGTTTTAATTCAAATCAATAGTTCAGTGAAATCCATAAATCAGTTGCTTACATCCTGAAGGCTTTGAGCAGATGTCAGAAGGAAAAGAGATTGCCCTGCCCTATGAAACTATAATCTAACAAAAATATTCAACTCAACATTTTTCTCCACCCTTCGTCAATGTAATCCTGAGCCCTGAAGGACACATCAAACTGGTTCGACTTAATGCTTTTGTAGGTTGTTCAATCTAGATTTGGCAAGTCTGTAGCTCTCAAGAATGTTCATTCTACAATGCTTTTCTCCCCCCCCCCCTCTCTCTTTGCAGAATGTGGCCATAAATGGAAACATGAAGATCATTTAGGGCAAGGATCTCCAACCTTGGCAACTTGAAGACTTGTGGGCTTCAACTCCCAGGGAGTTGAAGCCCACAAGTCTTCAAGTTGCCAAGGTTGGAGACCTCTGATTTAGGGAACAATGTTTAAATGAGAATGCAAGTTGATGTGGTGTTATGGCTGCAGGACTGAGCTTTGAAGCTCCATTTTGAATCTTAACGTGGCTGTGAACTTACTTTGGTGGCCTTAGACACGTTCTCAGCTTCAGTCTTTCGCCTGCACTAAGGGGGAAGATAAGTCACAAAATGTCTTTTTGTGAAAATGACAACGAGTTTAATGAACCTGGAACTCTCCAAACCATTGAAAGCACTCGTCGTTGTTGACTTGTAGTTAACGATGATCATTGTGATTACTTCCACAATACAGATATGTAACTCGTTGGCCGCACTTTCTCCTTGTAAGTTGTTGTACTGAACGTTTTCTGAGTTTGTAAGCCAACTTCCCAGGGTGATCTTCTGGAATGCTTCTGCCCTACTAAGGAACTTTTTCTGCCTCTCCTCCTACGGTCTTTGAGGTCTTGTCTCCATGCCCGTGTGTCCTGGCATTTCCCTCTGCTGTTGCTCTTTTGGGTTGGAATTCTTGTTTGTTTGCTTGCTTTGGCTCCGCTGACTGGTCTGTCTGTGTTTTTGATATATTCTGGGGCTGTTTTTCGAGCCCAAATTTTTGGGAGGAGAGGTTGGCCCAAAACATACTGCTTGCCAGCTGGCATCTTAGTCATCCCAGCTCTACAAGGTCTTGCTTTCTCCTCATCATTTTCTTTCCCTTCCAATATTTATTTGCTTTAGTTCTTGGCCCTGTTTTAGGTTGACCTCCTCCAACCCAGCTGTTGCCTTGAGCTGAGGGCTCAAATTTGAAGGTTGGAGGCTAATGAGCTGATGTTTGGGCCTGGCTGGTTCTCCTTTATCTTACTTCCCCCAGAAAATTCCTTAACAGGGCAGCTTCCCAGAAAGGGAGACCACGGGACTTAATGTTACTTCTAGAACGCTCTGTTCAGCTTAAGTTCCAGAACAAGGAAGAAGCTCCTCTAGATTGCTATAGATCTCCTTTTGTTCTTGTAATATTCAGATAGTTTGGATGCCTAGAGAGATACATGGGAGGAAGTAAGATTCATTTAGTCCAGGGTTCAACTAAAATCTTCCCCAGGTGGTGGCCTTTACCAAGTGAGATCCCGTGCAGTGGTGGGATTCAATTTTTTTTTATTACTGGTTCTGTGGGCGTGTCTTGGTGCGCGGGGCATGGCTTGGTGGGCGTGTCTTGGTGGGCGGGGCAGGGGAAAGATACTGTAAAAACTCCATTCCCTTCCCACTCCAGGGGAAGATACTGCAAAATCCCCATTCCCTCCCCACTCCAGGGGAAGGATGCTGCAAAACCTCCATTCCCTCCCCACTCCAGGGGAAGGGTACTGCTAAATCCCCATTCCCTCCTGATCAACCGGGACTCGGGAGGCAGAGAATAGATGGGGGCAGGGCCAGTCAGAGGTGGTAGTTACCAGTTCTCCGAACTACTCAAAATTTCCACTACCGGTTCTCCAGAACTGGTCAGAACCTGCTGAATACCACCTCTTCTCCGCAAGGGAGAAACCATGCCTCCTTTCTGAATTTGTTCTTATTTATTCAGAATTTTTTTTTTCAGCTCCTTCATCTCGAAGGAAAGCCTGAAGAAGGGTTGAAAATAAAATATAGGAAGCCCACTGTTGATCTTAAAAAATAACATAATAAGAAAAGAGGGGGAATAAACAAGAAAAGGATTAGACCTCCGAGTCGGCAGCCATTTTGTTTCTGTGGCAGAAAATTCCATACATGACTTGGGGTTTAGGTGAAGATTTATTTTGACTGCATTGACTCAATTGCCAACTCACTGTCTTGAGTGACCATATATTAAAGCAATATGGGAAAATGGAAAACAAATTCCTTCCCCTTTCCTCTCTATGTGGTCTTTGAAAGCGCTTCTAACCAGGATTATTGAAATTGGAGGCAGCGTTTCTTTCTCATTTGGGGATGAGAAATAAATGAAAAATTACAGTGTTCTCAAAAATAGGCATATCACAGCCTCTCTAAAAGCAGTCTCAACTGCTTATGGGATAAGCCCAGTGGTGACATCAGCATTGCCTAAGGCAAGCGGACCACTGATAGTCCGTGAGAAAATTTTGGTGGTCTGCAGAAAAATTATTTGCATTTTTAATATTGCACTAAATCAGGAGGTCCTCAAACTACGGCCCCTGGGACAGATATGTGCAATGAACATTTGCTGCAGAGATTCTCCCCCTTCGGGGTCTTTTTGTGTGGGTTGGAGGGGGGCAGAAATTCCGACTTGGGGTCTGCTTCAGCCTCCTGGTGTGGGGCTTTGGGCGAAGGCTGGAGGGAAGCGCCGCTGGTGGCGAAGAGTCGGAGGGCCTTGTTCCAATGGGACTGCATCATGGCCTGGAACTGGCTGACCATCTCAGCCTGCTGAGTCTCCAGGTGCTGGTACCTGGCCTTGCACTCCTGCAGGTCTTCCCTCTATTTGGAAAGCCTATGCTCATAGTCTTCAGTGAGGTGCTTCTGCTGAGCCTCCTTCTCGGTCAGATCCAATTTGAACTGAGCTGTTTTGCCAACTCTTTCTCATGGTGGCTGCTTAGCTCCAACAACTGCTTCCTGTTGGGGTCCTAAGGAGCCCGTGCGGGTAGATGAGTTGGTCACACCCACCCAGTCATATGGCCACCTAGCCACACCTACCCAGCTGGTCATTAGACAGATCATGTTAGTGGTCCACGGGATTTAAAATTATGAATTTAGTGGTCCCTGAGGACCAAAAGGTTGGTGACCTCTGGCCTAGGGGATGCCCAGTTGTGACATCATGTCCCCATTAATCAACCCATCAATGTGGTACCTATTTATCTACTTGCATTTTTACATAGTTTCGAACTGCTAGGTTGGCAGGAGCTGGAACAAATGGCGAGAACATCACTTGGGTCCCGAATGTGGGCTTGTTGATTGTCAACCCAGCTTCCTAACCATGTGAGGCACCAAGCTCCATATTCCGGTACAGTTATCCCTTTCTAAGCAGGGATAAAACTTCATTGATCAGTATCTCAGATGTAGATACACCAGGGGGTTACTCTCTTTAAAGGTAAAGGTTCCCCTCGCACATATGTGCTAGTCGTTCCCGACTCTAGGGGGTGTTGATCATCTCTGTTTCAAAGCCAAAGAGCCAGCGCTGTCTGAAGACATCTCTGTGGTCACGTGGCCGGCATGACTCAACGCCAAAGGCGCATGGAACGCTGTTACCTTCCCACCAAAGGTGGTCCCTATTTTTCTACTTGCATTTTTTAAGTGCTTTCGAACTGCTAGGTTGGCAGAAGCTGGGACAAGTAACGGGAGCTCACCCCATTACGCGGCACTAGGGATTCGAACTGCTGAACTGCCGACCTTTCGATCGAAAGCTCAGTGTCTTAGCCACTGAGCCACTGCGTCCCTAATACTGTCTTTACTGACATCTTAAGTTTACCAACATCGTTCAACAAATCACGCTACTAACATTAGACTGGTGATTCTATTGTCCTTTCCTTGTCTGACCAGTTAAACTATTGTCTTCTAGATCAGAATAGACTATAAAAAGGCAGCAGACTTAAGATTTGTCTCCGAAGCGGTTGCTGGATGAATTGCATTCCAGAGAATGATATATTTTTGCCTACAGGGTCTCTAAGAAAATGGAAATGATTTAACAAAAGCCCACAGATCAATATGAAAAGAGGTTCAGAGGACACAGAGCTTGTCGATTGAAAGTTCAGCGGTTTGAATCCCTAGTGCAGCGTAACGGGGTGAGCTCCCGTGACTTGTCCCAGCTTCTGCCAACCTAGCAGTTCAAAAGCACATTAAAAAAATGCAAGTAGAAAAATAGGGACCACTTTTGGTGGGAAGATAACAGCGTTCCATGTACCTTTGGCGTTGAGTCATGCCGGCCACGTGACCATGGAGACATCTTCGGACAGCGCTGAATCTTTGGCTTTGAAACGGAGATGAGCACCGCCCCCTAGAGTCAGGAATGACTAGCACGTATGTGCAAGGGGAACCTTTAACTTTACCTTTAAGATAGGTAGGTGTTCTGGGGTCAAGAATCAGAGGTCCTCATTAGAGAGGAAAGGAGGCCACTCAGGAGGAACAGCTTGATGGGACTTCTGACCTAACAGTGTACGAAGTTGACGAAGGCTAGACTAGACTGTCTCTTTTGAAATTGTCTATTCTTACAAATTCCTTTGTTTCTTGGGTGGGATAGGGGGGTTAAGGGAGATCATAAGCCATGCTGATGAGGGTCTTTCTGTGAAGACTCCTGCAGTCTGCTCTTCCCAGAAACATTTGTTCTTATTTAGGAAGGACTTTCTCCCACCCACCCCCTCCCTTCTGTCTCCAAGATTTTTAAGCAGATGCAGCTGGGACTGCCAAGGAGGATTTACTATTTGTCTAGCAAAAAAAAATGTCTTTAGATGAAGAAGCTGCTAGAGGTTGGGAAGAAAAGGGGCAAAGCAAGCACCCCCAGCATTTAAAAGATGCAGGTCAGAAAAGAGTGAGCATCATGTAAAATGCATCTAACTAGGTTTGTCGGATCTAACTAAGAGAAGGATTAGAGGTGACGTGATATCAGTCTTCCAATATTTGAGGGGCTCTCACGGAGAAAAGGGTGTTGAGCTATTCTCCAAAGCATCTGAGGGCAGGACAAGAAGTAACAGATGGAAGACCATTAAAGAGAAAGTGGAGGAATTTCCACTTTCAGAGGAAGGGCTTGCCTTCAGAAGTTGTGCACGTTCCATCGATTGAGATTTTTAAGAAGAGCTTGGACTGCAATTTGTCCAGAATGGTATAGGGCCATGATGGCGAACCTATGGCACACGTGCCACAGGTGGCACACGGAGTCATGTTGCCTGGCACACAAGCTCAGCTCTGTCAGTTGATTTTTGGCCCTTTTGGGCCCACCAGAAGAGGGCCTGGGGGGGGGGAAGGCCCGTTTTTCTTTCTCCCTGGCTCCAGATCCTCTCTATGCATCTGGGGAGGGTGAAAACAGCCTTCCCCACCCCCTTGGAGGCCTGAAACGGCCCGTTTCTCAACTTCCGTCCATTTATTCCATTATTCCTTCCATTTATTTATTTATTTTTATTATTCATATTTCTATGCTGCCCACTCTCCGAGGACTCTGGGCGGCTTACACCAAAGACAGAATACTAAATAGCATATTGCCCCCTAACAATCTGGGTCCTCATTTTACCCACCTCGGAAGGATGGAAGGCTGAGTCAACCTTGAGCCGGTGAGATTTGATCCTCTGATCTGCTGAACTAGCAGTCAGCTGAAGTAGCTGCAGTGCTGCACTCTAACCACTGCGCCACCTCAGCTCGGCTAACATGGCTCGACTAGCCACGCCCAGTTCCTGTAACCGTTCTTCATATGTTTTAGCCTCCAGTCACTGAATCATCCTGGTTGCCCTCCTCTGCACTTTCGCTAGAGTTTCAACATCTTTTCTATAGTGTGGTGACCAAAACTGGATGCAGTACTCTAGGTGTGGTCTTACTAAGGCTTTATAGAGTGGTATTAGTACCTCCCTTGATCTTGATTGCATCCCTCTGTTAATGCAATTTAGGATTGCATTGGCTTTTTTTGGCTGCCTCCGCACACTGTTGGCTCATCTTTTAACTGGTTGTCCACTAAGACTCCAAGATCCCACTCATGGTTACTGCTATTAAGCCTGGTCCAGTTTATATGTGTACTTTTGGTTTTTCTTACCTAAGTGTGTTTACTTGAATGGAGAATTGTCATTCTGGTGGATTCTGCCAGGGGTACTTTTCAGGCTTTACTAAGGCTAACATAGCACTGGAGAAGGTAGGTGTCCCATGAATACTATGCATTCATGGGTAGGCCTCTCCAAAGGTCCCTGTTGTTTGATGCTGGATTAAATCCTCTACAGCAGCCAGCTGAATCTCAAACATATGGGGAAGCTCTGTTGAGGCTGATGTGGGTAGTTAAAATGGATGTGGCCTGCTGCCAGCTGGCCCAGATCACAATGCTCCTGGCTTCTATTGGCAAGCAAATTTGCTGGTGGGGAGCGGGGGTGTATTTAGTTAAGGAACGGCTCAAATCGGGAGAAATGAGAAGGAACAGGCTGGTCTGAAAACCCAGAAATGTAAACGCTGAAGAAAGTGAGATAGGAGTTTCATTGATTGTAATTGAGGGGTGTCCAATTTGGGGATAACAACTCAAGTCCAAAAACCAATACTAGAAGATATATGAGCCGGTGCGCTATCATAGTTCGAACCCTGAATTTATACCAGATTATCAGATTATCCCCATTTAGCAAATCCTTTGACACTTTTTTTTTTCCATCCAAACTGTTCTAGCAGTTGAAAGGAATAAGGGGAGAATAATAATAAGCTGCCATTCCTTGGTGACTTGGAGAAGGTTAGCCAACCAAAATAGGGAGCAGTGAAAACACAAGGCAGGAATTTAGGCCTGACTCCGTCCTGTGTACTATGCAAACAACAAGTCCATTAATGTGACTCTTCCACATACCTATGATAGTCCTTCACGGCTTAAAAAGGGAGAGTGCGAATTATCTTCTCAAAGGCTCCATCCTTTGCAAGGCTAAACCCTTGCAGACAATTCTCATTCATCAAGAGTTCTTCGAGCATACAACGGTTTGCATGAGAGGAGCAGAAATTTCTTTTCTGCTCTCGCCAGTTACGTCGCTGAAATTAAGCAGATATTATCATCCAAAAAAAAAAAAAAAAAATCAGTTGTGCCATTTTCTGCTGGTTTCCGAAATGTTTTTTTTTTAAAAAAAAAAACACATCTCAGCAGGGACCACCTCCTTCAAGTCAATAGTGTGTAACCCTCTGGCTTTGTCAACCGTCCTTAGTCAGATCTCTGGGGTGTCTCTCTAGTCCTATCTAGATGTTTTGTCTTGTGAAAACAATGCTGCTGGTTCTGCATTTCCAGAAGATCTTAATGAGCCAAGGAGTTTATAGGCGAGGAGGCCGTTTTTTCAGTAGCCCCACCCTTAACCATTGGAAGCTGACTTAGCGCTCTGAATTGGACCCAAAGTAAATCATGAACACAGAGTTAAGGGAGTTACATGTTCATGATGATTAATTCCAGTTAGGAGCATTATAGGACCTCTTTGAAATTTCTGGATGTATTTCAGAGGGAGCTCCATGTGGAGCCACTTCTAATAATTCAGTCATGATAAAGCAATGCCATGCGTCACCGCAGCCACCTCTGTTTTTGGCTAGAAACGGGTGGAGTTGGCACAAATTAAGCCAAAGGAAACCTATAGCCCCCAGCAGTCACCAAAGCATTCTTGTTTCCCGGTCGAGCAATTCAGAACTTCTAAAAAACGTTGAGTCATTAGTGAAACTACTTCTCGTTTCGCTATTCGGTATTTTCCTAATCGGGAGTGATTTTTATCTTGCCTGCTTTCGATGTAATAATTTCGACAGTAGAATCCGAACCTTTACAGCTTCTCTTAAGATGGAATGGAAATTCTTTCTTTGCCCTGTTAGGAGTAAAATTGGTACTGAACGTAGAAAGATGACTGAGTCAGACTATCTGTCTGTCTAATTCTCCAAGATCTTCAGTAAAGATCTTTTGCATCATTTCTTCCCTGGTACTTCTACCTGAAGATGCTGAGAATTACACCTGAGATTTGTTTAATATCCAGAACTTTGATACTGAACTACAATCTTGCTACCAGCATTGATGGCCTGAGCTGTTTGTGATAACCTTGATGCAAAGTTGTTGTATCTCTTGTGGCACTCAAGTTGGCCAAGGAAAATTAGTTGGATTTTGGGAACTCGGCAAAGGAGATCACCATTTACCAGCTCTGGTTACTAGTGGTGTATTTTAGTGAAATTGCTTTTGATACAAATAGACCAACCAACTAAAGCTCAGTTTGATACAAATTTCTAAAAGAGTGTGAAAGTAGTTTATAGTTGTTGTTAAGGCAAATTGCTATAGTTGTATAAAATGGGAGATTGAAAAGGAATTGTAGACAGACAACAGCCAAATCCCAGATTTTGGGTACTCAAGAAAACAATGATAAGGGATCTTTTGCAAGGTTCATACCTCCAAAGTTTTAGCCACCTTTCCTGCTGATACTTCCCCATCTTAAATACAGGTAATATTTAAGACTTAAAACCACAATTAAGCCCAAAAGGATTGTCACACACCTCCATCCTGCCCTGTAATATTACCTAAGCTGCTTTCTCCGATTAACACACTCAGTGGAATTAAACTGTTCACTCTTCCTTTTTGTTCTTTCCCGCTGTAGTTGGTATTGTAGCCCTTCTTTTTTAAAAAAAAGTTTTTTATTTTAAACACATTAAAACAAACACAAAACAAACAACACATATATACGTATCATTTTTCCGTTGTTAACAGCTCTTTTAAGGTGATCCTTTCTTATTATTTACATATATTCTAACTTTATCTTAATCTACTTAAATAATCTAATTTCCTATTATGTCGACTTCTCTTTCCTTTGATCTTCAGCACATTCAAGCAATATTATCACAAAAATAAACAATAAGGTATTATTTCAGTTCGCCCTTCTTTCCTTTATTCCTTTTTTTTTTTCATTTTTCCTTTTCTCCCACCAATCATACCATCTGCACCATACTCTATAGTAATCTGTGTCCTCTCTTTCCTTAAGTTCCTTTGTGAGCTTGTCCATCTCTGCACATTTGAGGATTTTTTTAATTAGATCCTCTTCTGTTGGTGGACATTCCTTCTTCCAGTTTTGTGCATATATTATGCGATCTGCTGTTAATATATGTAGTGTTAAATACTGTATTTCTTTTGTATAATTTTCTATTGGAATTCCTAATAGAAATTGCTCTGGCTTTCCCTTTACTGGTTTCTCTATTATCTCCTCTAAAAGTTTTTTAACTTTGGCCCACAATTGTTTTGCCACCGGACAAGTCCACCAGAGGTGATAGTATTTTCCATAGTTATTCTTGCATTTCCAACATTTTGGTGAATTACCAGGGAACATCTTTGCTATTCTTGTAGCCCTTTCTAATTTGACTCCCATCAGTGCCGGAGAAACTGGAAAAATTCGAGTGCCCTCTTCTGGTCAGGAGCTGGCTTTGTCTGAGAGATCCAGAAGGATGACTTTTGGACTATATGTTGCCCCATCAGGCCATCAGTTAGGTCCACCCGAGGCTTCAGGGCAAGGATTAACAAGGATGAGTTAACCATCCAAGAATGTGTCCCTGCCCCCACCCCCACACGCACCCTTTCAGGAAATGAGTTGTGTATGGGCTACACATTTAATTTTAGCACTATTCAGGAGCCAAATCTGGAATACTCCCTCGCGCAAGTGGCTGCCTTTGTTCCGATAATACTATCTGATGTAGCTTGCTTCAAAGACCTTCGCACATTTTCTTCTGCTGAGGTAACACAGGTCTTCTAAAGTCTGTGGAAATGGATGGAGAAGAAGACTGACTGTGGTTGACTTTGTGGTGCTGGGATGGGGTCAGGGGTGAAATCCAGCAGGTTCTAACAGGTTCTGGAGAACCAGTAGCGGAAATTTTGAGTAGTTCGGAGAACCGGCAAATGACACCTCTGGCTGGCCCCAGAGCGGGGTGGGGTGGGAATGGAAATTTTGCAATGTTCTTCCCCTGCCACGCCCGCCAAGCCATGCCCGCAGAACCGGTAGGGAAAAATTTTGGATTTCATCCCTGGATGGGGTCCCTACTACCGTTAACTATCTTTGCACAGTAGTTAGCAGTCGTGGTGGTGTGGATAATCCTTCTATCAGTTGGCATTCTACAAGGAGGGAACTGGGAATGAAATAAGAGCATTCCAAGTCTCTACACAAAGATGTAGTCCAGTATGTCTGGCATGGCAACCTTCCTTATCTGCTTGATTGCATTTGGCTTTGAAATTAGAATCAGAATCAGATAAGAGCTGGAAGGGACCTTGGAGGTCTTCTAGTCCAGCCTCCTGCTCAAGCAGGAGATCCTATACCAGGGGTCAGCAACCTGCGGCTCTGGAGCCGCATGTGGCTCTTTCACCCCTCTGCTGCGGCTCCCCGTCACTCAAAATATGCATCACAGCCGCCAATGTGCGACACTCCTCGGCATGTAATTTATTGAGCTTTTGAACCCCTGGCAGGCCAACCATGAACCAAGAAAAGAAAAGTTTCAGAAGAAAACAGAACATTTAATTCAATTGCATATGCTAGTTTTGTGGCCGCTCAAGAAATAGTCAGGCACGGAAAGGGTTTTGTGGCTCCCGGTGTTTTCTTTTCTGTGGGAAACGGGTCCAAATGGCTCTCTGAGTGTTTAAGGTTGCAGATCCCTGTCCTATATCATTTCAGACAAGTGACTGTCCAGTCTCTTCTTTAAAAACCTCCAACCTTTGAAGGCAAAGCTATCCTACTGGTTAATTGTCCTCACTGTTAGGAAGTTTCTCCTTCATTTCAGGTTGCTTCTCTCCTTGATTAGTTCCCATCCATTGTTTCTTGTCCTGCCCTCAGGGGCTTTGGAAAATAAATTGACCTCCTTTGTGGCAGCCCCTCAAA